>VZDJ01000155.1:15491819-15527443 GCA_008694505.1 Cyanoderma ruficeps | reverse complement strand
TTTTTTTGGTAATGGTTCTGCTGCTTCTGCTTCTCGGGGATTGAGAAGGAAGCCAAGACACTTGGGGTCTCCTGCTTTTCTGTGTGCTTGAATTCCCGGTGCGGTTTCCCGAAGAGCTCCGGCCGCTCTGGGAACGGCGGGGCTTTGTCCCACCCCACATTCTTCACCAAATCTGCCACTTTGGCGTGAAACTACTTAGCGCCCTTTCAAAAGGATTTTGTTCCTTTCCCAATGAGCACTAAACAAACTCCCCCTGCCTGTCAAGGCCGGACTGAGAACTGTTCCCCAAACCTGTATTCCTGATGGTTTGGGATGTGCAGCGCGCTTGGTGCCCGGGGGGGCCGGGCCGGGCTGCGCCGCTCGGGACCCGGAGCTGCCGGCGCTCGGCCGCCCCTGCCCTGCCCTGCCCTGCCCTGCCAGCACGGCCCGCTCTCTCCTCGCTGCTGTCACCCTCCTGAGAGCCGGCTGCCCCTCTGCGCTGTCCTCGGCTGCCCCGTCGGGGCAGAGCCGCCAGCCCGAGCCGGCGCTTGGCCCCGCTGCGGCGCCGGGGCGCACCCGAGGATGGGGTGTCCCCCGTGCTCCGAGCTCATCGCTGTCGGGCCTGGGCCCCGGGCAGTCGGGCAGCACTTTTCCAGCGCGCAGAGAGCCCGCGCTGGGACCACCCGAATTCCTAAACCCCGAGAGGAGGCTGTTGTTCCCGCTCATGGCTCTCAGCTCTGTCCCGGAGCACCTGATTCCTGATGGGAGCCGGTTTGCCGGGAGAGCTCTTTGCCGCCGGCGGTAAATCCACGCGCCGGTAACCGCAGCCCCTCAGCCTCCCCTCTCTCCACAGGGCCAAGACCTCCCTCGGACGGCTCCGAGGGGTGCCAGGGTTAGACCGAGGACTGGGGGCAGCGCTGCCCCCGCCGTGCCGCTCTCCGCGCCCCTCGCTGCCCGCACCGGCCCCGCCTGGGCTGTGGGCCCGGCCCCCCCGGCCGCGGGGCCGCGCAGGTGCGCGCCGGGGCCGGGCTCAGGCGGCGCATCAGCCGTGACTGCCCAGCGTTTTGTTAAGTGCTGTGCTGTCAGCGCGGGTTGCAGCTTGAGTCTCGGCGTTATCGCCCTGAGAGCCTGTCTTTGTGGTAAACTTCCCTTGCCTTCCCGGAGGTGCTGCAGTATTTATCTACGCGTTTGGGATTTGTTGGTTTGTTTATTTATTTATTTGGAGAAGTGTCAGGGGAGGCCTCGCAAACTTTTTCTTTTTAATCTTCCCTTTTAAACAAATGTCGCATTTCAAGCTGCCCTCTCTTCTCCTTTTCACATTGTAGGAAATATTGAAAATGCCACCTTAGTATTGAAGGGATTAACTTGCTTTTCTCCCAGCCGCTAACTCTGGTGTAAAGGGAGCAGTAGATCAACTGTATAATGTGTGCACTGTTTGGTCATTTGTACAAGCAGAACAAAGGTTGAGCTAAGCCAAATTGCATTGCACTTGTGAACCGAGTCCCAATTTGAAGTATCTTTTACAGCAGGGGGAATGAGAACAATTTCGTGTATGTCTAAAAGGGAATAACAAAGCCACTTTCTAGAGCATCTCAAAGTGAAGTAGTGAGGCGTGACATTCCCAGGGTGAGGAGGGACAAAGGCAGGGTCAGGGGGATGAAAAAGGGAATCAAACAGCCACTTTCACATGTCTGCCCTCAACTGCTGCACCTCTCCATAATAGGAAACAACTGTTGTAAAAAGGGGGATTGCTCCCATTCATTCAAAATAGCAAATGATAGCTAAACAACATTGTCAAAACTGAATCAACTTCTGTGCAGTACCACCCAGAAAAAGGTATTGTGTTTTGGTTAATAGCTGGGTGGAGCAAACTTGATTTTCCTTTTTCTTTCTTTTCTTTCTTTCTTTTCTGTCTTTCTCTTCTTTTTTTTTTTTTTTTTTCAAGGACTCTTCTTTCCAAACCCATCCGTTTCATAAACTTTATTTTTTACCATGAGCCCTTTTTTACAAGACAGGCTTATCCCATTCACGCTTTCTCCTACAGTCTGCTCTTGTCTTGGTGTTCTGTGCAAAACCAGAAAGCAAGAAAAATTAGGCTGTGAGTCCCGTTCTCGCTGCAGTCAGAACGGCGGTTCAAAATCCGTAAGGAATGTAGATCTTTCTTGAATCGCATGTGCGTGTCGCCCGGCAAAACCACCTTTAAATGACTAAGTTATTACTTAGCCAAACATTGTGAAATGGTTTTTATGACAATTGACGATGATTTTAAATTGCATATCCACAAGAATAATGGCGCGCACGTTACGGTTATTTCCCCTCTTTATAAGCAAAGGTAATAACCGCTTGCGGAATTCAGGCTCGGGCAAACTTTTTCCTGCATTGTGTGAAGTCTTTAACGAGCCGGGCTTTAATTAGGGTCAGAACTTTGAATGCTCGTGTTTTTCTCTCTGTTGGCGGGGGGCATGTTTGCAAACAGATCCGAAGTTGCCGCCGCGAAGCCGCAGCGCGGTGGGGGGGTGCGGTGTGGCTGTGTGGGCGCCGGGGCTCCGCGCTTTCCCTTCCTGCCGCAGCGCCCCCTCCCCGCGCCGCCCCCCGCCCGGCCGCCACCCACCGAGCTGCCCGGGGACAGGGAGCACAATTCCCGAGCCGGGGCTCCCCGTCCCCGCGGGCCTGCCGGGCCCCGCTTCTCGGTGGGACGGGCCGGGCCAGCACCGCCCGCCAGAGCCCCCCCGGCGCTCCACCTGCGTCCCACGGGGGAGCGCCAGCGCTTCCTCGGCCTTGCCGGGTGTCCGCTAAAGCACAGGGGCTGCTCGCCCCTCCCCGTGCTGCGGGCCGGGCTCAGAGCCCACCCCGCGGCCAGGGCGACCCGCAGGGGCTGCGGGCGCTGCGGGAGGCGGCTCGGCGGTGGAGAGCCCCGCACGCTCGGGGCCCGTGCAGCGGGGCGGGAGGGCAGGGCGGGACGGTGACAGGGCAGCCTGGCGGCCGCCGGCAAAGCACTGATTGCGTTTCCCGAGTCCAGCGGCTTCCATCGCTTCCTTACATCTGTTGCCATCCTCCTCCCGCCTCAGCTCCCGACCGCTGTATACTCACGACGCGAGCAAAGCTCCCGTCCTCCCATCAACCCTCAGCTCTGCAGCAAAAAACATATTAACCTTCTTTAATATTTCATTCCTGGAAGAGATTCTTTGGGTCTAACTTTAGAAAAGATTTCCCCGCAGCGATTTCTTCCCGTATATTTTTCTCCGTATTTATTATCAAGAGATATGGTGGTCATACAGCATTCGACCGCCTAAAGAGGATAGAATTTGAGAGATGATTTTTTTCCCCTTTTGGCGGGCAAAGATTTTACATAGGAATAAAAGGCATTGGGAATGGCAAAGCTTTTTGAGCTCTGAGAGAGAGATGTCTGTGCTGTCGTTCAGAGAGCCCTTGCGTATTTCTTCTACTGCCAAGTATTTCTGTCCAAGTTCGCTCTCTCTTGAGCTGCGACCTGTAAAACCCTTGCTCTGTGTTGTGGGTGACGGCAGTTTCAGTCGGCGCGGCCGTTTTCTCGTCAAGGTAGAATTACACTTGTAAGAGGCGCCCCCGGTCGCGGGAGGGACGCGGGGCCGGCGCTGAGCGGCGCGGACCTGTTGGCAGCCCCGCGTGGAGCTGCGCGGAGCCGGGCGGAGCTGCCTGGGTAAACTGCTTGTGTATTTCACATTATCATCCCGCTATCTGCAGGCAATGTAGATTTTCTAAAGATCTAATGAATAAACAACCAGCAAGTGCTGGCGGTGTAATTTACATTGTTAATGCCTACATGTGTATAATAAATATGCATTTGTATGTCTTCAAATAAACTCTTTTTAGTTTCTAACCTGTGGTGATTTTTTTAAAAGCTGTCTTTTCCAAGAAACCAATTTTCCTTTTCGTTTCCTGAGCTGATAGGGAAGGAAAAGACTTAGCAAAGCGCTTCACATCTGTTTTTCAGTGACAGCGGGGGATGCGCGGGCCCGGGCGCTGCCCGCTCGCCGCAGCGCGGCCCGGGGCGCGCCGGGCGCAGGCACCGCCCGCTCCCCCGGCGCGGGATGGAGGCCGCGGCCCGGCAGCTACAGGCGCTCATTTCTCAGCGCAACTTGCCACGCTTTTAACAGCAGAACGATTTAAATGTACAATATTAGCTCACAGTATTAGTCTGGAGGTGCAAAGAACAATCCATTCAGAGACTGAGCTTCAAAGGCACCGGATTCCCCTCAAGGAAAAGTTTACCAATGTGGCTGCTCCCTCCCTCCTTCTCTGCCCCTCCTCCCCTCCCTCGCCGGAGACAAACGGTTTTCCCCGAACGCTTCTGTAGAGGGCATCCCTGACCAGATTTCTCCCACCTCGCCGCGCGGAGCCCGCTCCCCCCGCTCCGAACGGCGGAGCGCGGTTACTCCGAGCCGCGAACGGGCTCCGCGCCGCCCTCACGGGTCGCGCTCTGGCAGCCGTGGTTGAAGGCGAAACTCTCGCTTTCAGATCTTCAGGCTGAAAAGCCTAAGCCCCTGCTGACTTCACCTTGGGAGGGATAAAGATTTTCTCCTCATTTTTCGCTACAAACCAGGTGCCACTTTCTTACACCGCTTGATGGCAAATGTCTCGTCTTCAGCGAGCTGGATCTGGCATACATTATTTTAATTAAGTCTATGGCGATTTACTTTCCTCTGAGATCCATTCCACGGTGCAATTAGGAACGTATTGGTGCTAGCACATATGAATATTCAGGAGAGTGTCAATTAATTAGCAGACAGAGGAATCTCATTATGGTGCTCAAAACCCTTTTAGTGCTAAGCAGAATTAAGGGGGCATTTGCCAATGTGCTGGATTAGTGAATATTTTACTGCGCGCTCATTTAACTTCATTATCATAGCACTTATGCTACTCTCTGATTTTATTAATTAAATTGCTCATTAATTTATCCAGAAAGGGGGATAAAAAGTTTTATGACGCCACGGCACCGGCGTAGACGCCCCAAAGAGCGAAGTGCCGCCCTGCCGCTCCGCAGGAAAGCGTTTCCCCGGGGCCGGCGGGAGGCCGGGCAGCGGCAGCGCACCCGCCCCGCGCCCTTCAGCCAGGTGCATTTTTATCTCCCCTCACCCCAGAGATGAGCGTAATGCGGCAATTAGTGCTGCTGCAGCGAAGGGAAAAAGGGTATCGCTGGGAATTTGAAGCGTAGACTTCGAGTTTCAGCTCTTTTTCTACTTAAATCTTTTCTCGCCATCTGGGGAGCGGGAAAGCCCACGATGAGATTTAACCCTTAATCTCTGTGCAGGGAAGAAACTGCAGAAAGAAGGAGCATAATCTCATATTTCCTAGTATTATGGATAAAATCTAACGCGATCCCTTTCCGACAGAGACAGAAGCGTACCCTGAACGCTTGGCTGGGGAGGAGCGCGAATCCTTCCCGAGGCCAGGAGCAGCCGAGCGCGGGGCGCGCCGGCAGCGGGCTCGCAGTTTCTCAGCGCAGTCAGGAGAACTGCGAACATCACAAGCCAGCGATCAGGATTACGCTCATTTTCTAATTAGGCAATACTTCAATTCTCGTAATTTTTCCAAGGAGCATTGTATTAAGAGCAGCTATTTTAAAAAAAAATGTCCGTGGGATATTGTGCTTTGCAAAAAACAAACAAAAATTCCCTCGGAAATGTTTAATATTAAATATTAATCGGATTTAAATTCAATAGCCGTGTCTTGCGACAGTTATAGATGTGCAGGAAGCTATAGATAATCAGCCCTTGTGCGTCTTCACACAGGAGGGATCGACCCGGTGTCAGCAAAGGCTCCGCAGAGGAAAGGGAGACCGATGGAAATGTGTTTTAAAAGTCACCTCCATTTCAACACCGAGCGCGGAATTTGCCCAAAAAGGTTAGAAAGACAAATATTAAATCTGCCTTCACAAAGGGAGCCGCTAAATAGATCCGAAATTAATATGCATGTAAAATTAATTAGCTGCATTTCATGACATCAAAATAAGTACCTGGGAAACAAGAACACCTTCTGGGCATTTGGCACCATATGCTAGAATTACAGTTAATTGACTAATTACATAAATTAGGCATTAATTTTACAACACATCAAGTATAAAAGATATCTCAATTAATTGTGGAGGGGGGAGGAGGAGGTTAAAGGGGCGGCTGACGGTCCGGCCGGGCCGGGCGCTGCGGGCGGGGAGCGCGGCCAGAGCCGCCGCCAACTTGGGGCGGTCGTTAGCGCGCGGAGCCAGCCGGCCGCGCTCATTAGAATCAATTACACAGCCCAGATTGATTAGCGCGTGGCAGGGCGCGGCGGCCCCGCCGAGACCAGCCCGGAGCCGCCGGGGCCGGGAGCCGCCCAGAGCCCGGGACCGGGATCAGCTCTCCCTGCGCCGACCGCTCCGTTCCGTGCACATCCTGCCCTCCCCCGCACCCCCGAGGGTTTTATTCGGGGAAGAAAAATCAGTTCTGTGGTTTTTCAGGCACTGCTTGGGATGTTTTCTGGTGGAATTAGTCAGATTTTCCTATTACTTTGCTGCAGTGGAATCAAGTTTCAAATAATATTAACAATTTTAGGTAGCCAGAGTCATGGCACAGAGTTTTGGGGGCTCAGAGGTGTGAGGGGATGTTCTCTACAGGTCCAGCACCCTGGGGCCTCCTCACCTGTTAGAGAAGCAAGAACCTGACAAGGTTCTTTCCTCCCCCTCAGAATAAAAGGAGTGTCCAGTTTGTACCTGACTGTACCCAAAAAGGTGCCAGACTGTCTGCATTTACTTTGTACCTTTCAGTTTAAGCATGAGAGAGGCTGTGTTAAAATGCAGGAAGGATTTTTAGCTGATGGGAATAATTATATCTTTCAAGCTAAAAATAGCAAAATTCAAACCCATATGGGAGCCCCAGGGACTGAAAAAAGCCCAGGTCATGTAGCAGGTAGTGGAAAGATTATCACACTAGAAGTATTTGGGGAGGCACCAGTAAGTGGTCTCCATTTACGCTGGGATTTGCTGAACACCACAAAATAAACAAGTCCTACTCTGCAGCTTTGGCAAGGTGGCTGGTGAAGCTGGGACTGGACCTGTCCCAGCAGAACAGGAGGCAGTAGGCAGGCTGCAAGGAGGGCTGGCTTCTGCCTTTGTGGGCAACTGTGGGGGCTCTTGTTTCCTCTGTGAGTCTGCCTTACTCATATGAACAAAATTTGGCTTCCCTCTCCCTTTGTAAATAAATATTCCATAGGAATAGACCACTGTCTGGCTGCATCAGTGATAACACAGCCTGACTGTTGATGGGCTAGAAAACAGATGAAACCCTGCCACACGTCTATCTTTTTATTGAGACAAAATGTTCATTTTGATGTAGCAGTTTTGTGCTGTTGCCAGATGCTGAAGGTACTTGAGGGAGATGTTGACAAGTGGATAATTGTCAACAGAACTAAAACAGACACTTTGTTTACAGTTGAGCATGATTAATTGAGAGTAAATAAAACAACAGCTCTGTTCATAAAGTCTCTCAGCATCTCAAGTTCACAAGCAGGCAGCGTACTCCAGAAAGGAAGGCACTGAACCTGCTCCTGCACAGGGGTCAGTAAGGGAGCTGGATAATGAGAACAGCCTGTGCAGCTTGGGCATCACCCTCCAGGTTTCAAGCCAAGTAGTTTCCTGCTTACTTTTGCTCTCTGTTGGTTTCTTTCCTTCTTTTTTTTTTCCCTCTTTTCCTTTTAATTTTGGCTTACATGGCTGGATCCACAAAGGATTATGGATGACACACTAATTCAAAAGGAAAAGTTGTGCATCTGAATGCTGGATATAGTTGACTCAGGAAAAACGATGGGACAAAAGTGGTCTAGAATACTTAATCAACAGTAAAATAGGAAGTGATGCAGCAGTCTTTCTTTCCACATTGCAACTTAAAAGGTTGTTCTAGAATATTTCATGCTTTAAACCAGTAGCAACGGGCACAAATTAGTGGTGATGGTCAGTAAAATGCAGGGATACTCTGCAGTTTTGTGTGGGTTTTTTTGTTTGTTGGGGTTTTTTTAAGATACGTTTCTATTTGTGTCTCGTGTAGCAGTGTATATTTACCCAGGCTTGTACAGAAGGTGGCACAGTTAGTATCTAGGTGGTATTCATGCTGCTTGGACTAGACAGATGCTGCAGTTCAGTTGGAGGGTGGAGAGGAAATAGAGCTTACCAATCCACAGTTGCCCAAATGTGGGTTTTGTACATATCTTTTTCAAAATGATAATTTTCTCTCTTCTTTGTGCTTTGATCCATTCTGAAGCCAATTCCTGTGAATTATTTTTTCTTTAATGGACAGGAGCCCTACTAAGAGACTGCTGTAGCAGCTGGTTCAGCCTCCCCCGTGTGCAGCACACTTGTAAGTAAAGTTATGAGCCTGTTAATGTATATTCCAACTTTCTGCCTTGGTGCTGTCCTCGGGTGACTGGAGGTTTAAGAGCAGCCTGTCTGTGTCTGTAGCCCTGCTCAGTGGGCATCCAAACAGCTGGAACAGCCCTGCAGCTGTGAATGGGACATGCTTGCTCCACCAGTGCTGAAGGAGGGGCAAGTTCTCTTACTGGTGACTGTCGTGTATTTCTGCTCGAGTCAGTTTATTGCAGCTTGCAGGTTTGGGGGTGTTTTTGTCTTTTGTACTACCTCTGTCCTGCTGTCATTGCCTTCAACAGTGCCAGCTTCCAAGGCATGTAAGAATATCCCTGGGCCTCATGCCCACGGTTCAAAGATGCAGTTCTTGGTGGCTGTGTTCCAAACAGTCCTTGAGCAGTGGTTGGGTGCCACTCATCCATCACAGCTGTGTCTGCTTGGAGGGAGGGGGAGACTGGTAGGAATTGATGAGAGTTTGCATAGTAACATACATTTATCTGTCATTTCAAAATACAAGGAACCTTAGGTTACTGTTTTGCACTCTGAAGGCCAGTCATGCCACCAGCCTCCTATGCAGAGGTGTCATTGCTAATGACACCTGAGGGTGCTGCCAGGACAGCTGTGCTGTGCTGTGGCTCCATCACCCTTGCTCAATAGATGGGAAGTTTCTGGCACTGCACCGGCTGCTGGGCTCCTGTCCATGTGGGACCGTGGCTCTGGAGGCCGTGCCTCAGGGGATTTATTCTGATTGTCAACAGCTTGTCCGTTGGATTATTGATTAGTTTATCCTTAATTTACACTATCACAGCCAAGATGATTGCAGTTTTTCACTTTGAAGCCTCCCGTATCCTTAGTATTTCTCCAGTTCCTTTGAAAACCTTTCTCCTTTACTTTATCTGTGATCAAAACTTTGCTCATCCCTCATCTAGAATGTGCCTCTTCCTCTGGAGCATATGCTTGTCTGAGCTGCAGCAGTTGTTGCTTGCCTGTGCAGCTCAGAAGTGCCCCAGGATGCTCCCCAAAGGCTGCTGCACTTCAAAGAAGAAGCTGCAGGCTCAAAGCAGCCAGAAAACAGGCGCTTGCGGGCCTCAAAGCCCCAAAGGTGCCTGTTGGCATGGATGTAAGAGGAAAAGCTCCTTTCAAGGAGCAGCTTTGGAGTTTCCTTCTGTAGGGGAGCACTGGGCACTTCAGAAACAAGGCAGCGAGCCAGTATCCTCTCTGCAGATTGTGAAGATCTTCCCAGAAGCTAGAGTAGCTGTGTGGGGAACTCCTGTGTGAGTCAAAGCACCGAGGGGCAGCGTGGTGGGGAGGATTGTTTCACTGGTGGAGAGGTGAGAGCATGGTCTGCTCAGCTGTGGGTAAGCTCTCAGCCCCCAGGTTATGGCTGTCTTGTACCAGTCTGAAGTCCACTGTGTTACTTGTTTGGATGGTGGTAGGTGTCAGCTCTCCAAAGCAGAAGACCCTACTTTATTTGCAAGACAGAAGGGGAAAAATGGTTTCCATACTGATGTCAACTTTGCATTTTCAACTGAATGACTGTCAGATGGTAAAGACTGGAGATAATATCCTTTTGAGCCTAACTTACCTAGCACCTTTAAAGGACAAGTTTTCCCATGGAGTTATATAACTTTAAAAATGGGCCCAAGGACAGCAGGTTTTGCTCCATTTGACGTCAGTGGCATTGGTGTGTTTTGTAAATGGTAATGCACACAAGAATTGTATGTGACTTCTGAATGAGGCTATGTTTGGTTTCTTTATGATCCAGACACAAGAGTTATGATGCGTGGACCTATAGGAATGTCTGTCAAAAGTCACCATAAATATTATTGACTCTGTAGCCTAGAGCAAATCCTGAGAATGCTTCTATCTAACTGGCCCAGGGAGATGTGCCTGGGTTTCTTGCTGCCCTGTCAATATACTGCCCTGGGGCATTCCATAGGCTGCAGATGGATGTAGGATATACTTTTCTCATGGTCAAAAGTTACAAGTGGATCCTGAAGGAAGACCTGCTCTGGGCACAAACCTCAAGGCAGCCAATCACTTGCTGCTTCATTATCTTGAAAGACCTTGAGTTGGAGTCAAAATTGAAATAATGAGGCAGACTGATGAAGGTGAATGCATTTGCAGCTGACAAGGGTGGACACATGCTGGTAACCATCTGCTGGGATCCCTTGTAGGTAGCTGTGGAAGTGCACTTTCATGTTTAGGCTGTGAATGCCATGTGTGTGATTTACTTTATGTGCATTTGCTGTCCAACTAAATAGTTGCACGGGCATTACAGCTGTTCAAAGTGATATTTCTCTTATTATGTACTCTATGGGAAGAGACTGTCTGATTATCCATTAGATATTTTCTTCTGAAAAAAAGAATGCCTCTTTTAGTGAGTGTTTGTACACAAAAATCCTGAGCAGCTCTGTGCTGTGTATGTAAAGTTTGTATGCATTTGCAAAGTAGAACTTTGTTTAACTTGGTTGCTGTTAATGGTCAGAGATGCCATGGCACTGGTACTTCAGAAGTCAATTAAACATAAAACGTTGTAACAGGATTATTAAAGACTACTGAATGCTGGAGAATAGATGTGATACAGGAAGGGGCACGAAATTGCTGTGTACTTAGCGTGTATAATGCAGCTTGCTCAATTTGTTCCTGGCTATTCATAGGAGAGTACATTTTCTCTTTTTAATTGCACAAGATGACAAGACCTTTTAATTAAGGTGGCATCTATAGTATTCATATACTGCAAAACCCACAAATGACTAAAACTTAATAGCATCGTAAAAACTATGGTTAAAGCTTTTACCAACACTGCCATCACAGCAAAGGGTCTTAAATCAACTACGTCAGCAGTGAACTTATGCCTACACTGAGCCCACTGACTCAGAGAGCAGGAACTGATCTCTTTTCATGCAGAACTAGTGTCTTTGTGGGGTGTTTATGGCTGTAGTAAACTGGTAAATGGCCCTTTTGTCTCTTCATGTGTACCTGCCCTCCCATGTCTAATTTCTGCAGCCTCTGACATATTCCGTGTCCAGTCAGAAGATACTTTTGGGGAAAAACGATAAAACTTCTCTTCACTCAGAAGTTTCCTGCAGGCTTCAGTGGGACAGGGGGGCAGGAATGGGAATAGTGCCTGTGGAGGATGTGGGGAGTCAGGCAGACAGTGCTGGATGCCACAGGAGCAGAGCGGGGAGGCCTCGGAGCTGCTCAGCTTTGATACTGACTCCAGGTCTCACTCAGGGAGCCACATCCTCCAGCCCAGGGATCACAGCACTGCAGCAGGGTCACTGCTGGGACGTGGGATGTTAATCACTGATGAGCAAAGTCCTGGCAAGGATTTCTGCACGGGCAGATTATTTTGTGTCTCCCCCTTCTCATGACAGCCTTACGCCTGTCGGTGTTTGTGGGGGGAAGGTCCTTCACCACAGGATGCTGTCCTGTGGCACCCCAGGAACCTCTAGAGGTACATCCTGCTCCAGGGGTCAGTGAGGTACGTGGTGGCTGAACAGAGGCGGTTTTTGCCTTGGGAACAAATGGGAATGGTTCTTGGTCACTTTTGTAAGGAGTTAGGTTTTTTTCTTTCTTTATCTGTGCAATGTGAAGGAATATTATGCAGATGCTTAAGGAACGGTCTTATTTTTGGCAAGAGCTTTCTGCATTTCTCATCAACTTTGTGTGTGTGTGTAACAGTTACTGCAGGGGGCTTTTGTAGACATTTCTTTTCTCACAGAATTAGAAATTTAACAGTTTGGTTTTAATCATAATGTCCTGATGCTCAGAGTTCCTTGAGCACACCTTCTATCGACTAAGAAATAAACCAGTTTGTATAATCCAACATTTCCCTTGGGATTGGTTCAGAAAGCAACATGATTTTTACTTTATTGCTAAAAATGCTGTGTTGTTTACCAGATGAGTATTTAAATAATTTAAGGATGCTATTCTAAAGAGAGACCTTGTTAGAGTGAAAAGTGCTTTATCATAAGAACCTCTAGCAAAAGAGAGGGGGACAGAGTAAACAGGCAGAGAAGAAGGGACCTTGGGATGTGTTAACATATAGCAGCACTAAAATTAATTGTCTTAATCATGTCTGATCTGATATTAGGGAATTATGTTAATCAAGTGTACTTTCTCTGTGGTTGGGTTTAGAGTGAGGGTTATTAATTTGTGGGTGGGAATTAGTCATTTGGGGATTGCTCTCTGTAAAGCTTTGTGACCACTGAGGTTGTTGAGTGGCCAGAATCCTTGATTCTTCCATTCTCTCATATCCCCAGTTTAGCCCCAGGGGCCTTGAAGAGCAGGAGTCAATCAGCTGGGCAGGCTGAAGAGTCTTTCCAGTGCCATTTTCTAGGCTGGCATGTTTGGTGTGGATTTCATGGCACATGAAAAGCTGTGTATCCTTCTCTCCCGACCATCCACCTTCTGTTCCGTGTCTGGTTACCTGGGAAGCTGCAAGGCCTTTCTTCAGCACGTGGCTGGTTCATCCAGCAAAGGGGCTGGAGCTGGGACCACCATCATGTTCTGACAGAAGTTTATGTACCTCGAAAAAGTCAAGGCATCAAAAGTAATGTAAAGCCATTTATCTTAGTTGAGTCCCAAGTCACTAAAGGAACTTGAATTGGGTGTATCCAGTCCATCTGTTCAATGACTGGCAAACATATGCTTAAATTTATTCCTGAAGATGAAAACACTTTGTAAATACTGTTCTAAATGGAGTTAAGTTTTTAAATGTCCTTTGTGCTTTGTCACATTGCTTAGGACCTTCCTTTTTCTGCAGTAAGAGAAAAATAATAAAAATACAGTCAGAAACAGAAGTTTGGCTGTAACTGTGAAGATCTGAGAACTGTGGTAGAACAAGATTTGTAGGTGGGGGTTGTAACTTAATTGGACTCTGTGGTATCAATGGAAAACATAGTTAAGTTTTTAGTCCCACAATAAATAGTCCCTATAAATGATGTGTTCTTTTTATATTTCTGTATTGAGCACATTAGTGTGTCAACACTTGGAAAATAATATTGCTCCTATTATAGGAGCTTTGGGAAGTTGTCATGTTGAGGAAGAGTCACTTCGTCTAAACCAGTCCAGTGCCAAGTGATCCAAAGAGTTTGAAAATATGAGAAAATTATATTGTTTTCTAACATTCCAGCAGATCCTGTGTGCTTTAAGCAATGACACTTGCCACCCTAATGGTGCTTTTAGGCTGGCCAGTGTTTGTGGGTGTAGTCAGAGCTGGTGTGTGTCCGATCCCATTCAGGATCCAGCGACGCTCCCTGGGTAGTGTGTGCCTGGGTTTGTGGCTTTGTGTGGAGGTTTTGCACTGGTGGGAACAGGGTTTGGGTGTGTTCAGTGCTCCCAAACACTGGCAGCAGAGAGCTCTGCTGACTGTCACCCCTTTATTGAAAGGAGGCTGGGAACAAGGCAGTTGTGCTGAGGAAAAAGGTGCTTGGCTCTGGCATTAATTCTCTGACTGTTTGTTTCATGGATCTTAGAGTTCAGCTTCAGGGCACATTGCAAGGGGAAGGTTTTGCTGGGGGCCAGGTCTGCCCTGTGCAGACTCCTGACCCCGCTGAGAGCCCCTTGCACAAAGGAGTCTCAAAGGGCCTGGAGGTTTGTGGCACAGATCTCGAGGACCCGTGTGCACGTTCTGTGCTCTGCCTGTGTTCCAATGAATGTGCAGCTGATCTAGACCCTGATCCTGCTGTGCACCTTCGATAGGAACACACGCTCTTCCATACAGCACATTGAGCACTAATTTATGGGGATCTTGTAAGCCAACTTGAGGGATGGAGCAGTTGTAATAAGCATGTTTTACAAAAAGATAAGAAAGCTTATTTAGAGGGTTGCTGATTTGTTTTGGGCTTTTTAAAAAATGATTACTGCAGGTGTTACTGTTTTGAGACATTTGCTTAATAGAAAGAAGAAAGAATGAAATAGGAGAGTTCAGTAAAGCCAATACCCTCTGAAGCTAAAAGCATTAGCAGTACACAAGTCCTTAAATGTCAACAGTGTTAAAGGAGGGAAAAAAGTTAAATCTGTGTATTTCCCCTTCCCAAAGAGCAGATATGGATCCAAATAGAAAAATAATTTCCAGATATCTCCTGCAGAGTTCTAATGAAGCAAAGAATGAGATCAAAGGAAAACTGAAAATACAGGGTACTTCTGATGCTTGGTCCATATCTCTGAATTCAGATGATTGGACAGAACCTGTCAAAGATTGAGTTTTAATTACCTGCTTCTGATCATGGGCTGTGGAAGCAGGGAACTGACAGTGATGTGTAATGTGACCCTGTACATTGGTGTTCAAGCTCTTAACCTCTGTGACAATGGATGTTTCTCTTTTCTGTCCTGCTATCTGCTGCTCTGTCCCTCTCACTGCTTGTTAGAGACACCAGAGCAGGAGCAGAGTGAACAATCAGCTCTGCACATGGCACAGGAAGGGAGCCGGGGTGTAGGGAAAATAC
This sequence comes from Cyanoderma ruficeps, assembly GCA_008694505.1. Classification (NCBI taxonomy): domain Eukaryota; kingdom Metazoa; phylum Chordata; class Aves; order Passeriformes; family Timaliidae; genus Cyanoderma; species Cyanoderma ruficeps. The sequence continues at coordinate 15,512,641 of VZDJ01000155.1, read as the reverse complement.
CCAAAGGAAATCTGATCTCAGGGTGGGACCTCGAGGTGTCTGTGATATCCCAGAGTGAAATCATGGTGTGTGTCAGCGCTGGGGGAAGAGCCTGAGAGCTCCAGAGAGGCTGCTCTGCTCTGCTCTGCTCTGCTCTGCTCTGCTCTGCTCTGCTCTGCTCTGCTCAGCCTGGAAACCAGGGTTGTGTCACAGATGGGCTTCTCTGAGCTGCTTTGCTGTGGGGAAACTTTTTGCATTCCAGGACACAGGATCACCTCTCACCTGTGCCAGAATCCTGATGATGATGATGAAACTGGCAGCAATGAAAAATGTATCTTATATAACTCCTATCCAGCTACTTTGTTCCAATTTTTATTATTATTATTTTTTATTTTAAAGAAAGGGTCACCTTAAACTTGAGGAACTTTCACAGGCTGAAGAAGCAGGAGGACCATGGGGAGAGCAATGTCTCTGGGGATGCACTTTTCTGTGAGTAAGTTCACTTGAGGCAGGAGTCTTAGGTAGATTTGATTGCATTTACTAATACAAAATCTGTCAACAGTAAAGACACCTTCACTGTTTAATCTTCCACCAGAGGGGGGAAAAAAGAAAATCAAAATACTTTTTTCTTTCCCAGAATAGCTATCTGGCAGAAAACTTGAAAAATGTGAATCCCCTTTCTTGATACCAAGTCACTTTGTTGATGAACAGCGCTCCCAGCAAAAACTGGGAATGATACCAGACAAAGGATGCCCAGCATCATTATCTGCATTATATATCAATAGTTGTGCTTCTTGCTTATGAAGTGTATAACCTTGTGTGTCCTTAAAGTGTAAAAACAAAACACGCACCACCCTAAGGACACCTGGGACTGCACTTCTAAGAAGCCAAGAGAAAGAAAAAGATTTTATTAAAATATTATGAATTATTGTTAACATATATTTACATAATTTAATTCATCTCAGGAAACATCTAAAAGAATGACATCTTATACACATGTGGTCATGAAGCCATCCTTTAATGTCATCGTTTTACTCCACAGCCCATCAGTACACTAGATCCATATTTGAGGGGGTTTGCTTATTTTATCTAACAAAACAATTTATGGGCTGTTAGATGGGATACTTGTCTGGCTGTTTTAGCCTGATCCTGAACTGGAAGGACAGTGTCTCTCAAAGACTTTTTTTTTTTGAGAGAACAGTTTAAAATGCTACAGCTTGTCGGCTAAGCAGACTGGATCAATGGTTTACTCGAAAATTATTGCTGTCAGTAACTGACATTTAAGGCTTTGATATTTCTATTACAAGCTTTTCTTCTTTTCTTGGGAGTGCTTAACTTGTAGTTAATTTTATTAGGTTGAATGTCATTAGGAAAGAAAATTTAAGCATCTTTAGGCATCTTGTATGTAGAAGCAATTTCTGTTAAAGGCCATGTCTTTCAAATCTGTTCCTTTTTTAGTCTGAGACAGTTTTGTAGTATTTTTGCAATTAGCAGTTACCAATTCATTGAGGACTTCTGGCATTCTTGGCCAATTGTTCACACAGTTGCAATTTAAAATAGAAAACCGCTAAGAATCTGATTATACTGATGGAAGTGAAGAGGGAAACAAGGCCGAGGAAAGCAATATGGTGTTAATAGTGTCTTCTATAAAAACAAATTTATTGCAGGACCCATTATTAGAAGTAAAATCTTCCAGTGAATGCTGGGGCATTCAGAAGGCAGAGAGACACCATTAGGGACACCAGCCTTGTGTGTGCTGTGCACAAGTGATGAGGCTTCTGGTAAAATGCCTGAATTTAATCACAGAATAATCTTACTTGCAAAAACATGTGTATAAACAAAATCTTCTGTTTCAGAGCAAAAATAGGGCTAATTGTGTGGCTGCCAAACAAATCTGCTTGACAGCATGTCTATTAAAAGGGCATTATGCTGGTGAGGAAATGCACTGAGGGATCCTGGAAATTCTTTGTCAGGAAGCTGAGCACTGTTGGGGTGACCAGATGCCTGTGAACCACAGGTGCATTGTTGCCATTTCTTGTGGTTTTAATCTCTGAAATCCAGGAGCTCCTGCATTTCCCAGCCATATCTGCTGCTTTGCTCTCCCTATTTCCCCCTCTGTCAGCAGTTGGCTACCAGACAAGCTTTAGATGAATAGCATTCACCTTACTTCAGAGTTGTTTTATGATGCTGGTTAGATGAAATAGTTCCAGCAGATACTCTCAATAAGCAAAGGCCTGTACTCTCTGCAGTTCATTGAACCCATATGGATGAGAACAGCTGCAGAGATGGGTTTGCTACCTGAGGCCAATGTTTGTGTTGCCAACCGCGACTCCGGCTTGCTGACCCTTGTATAATTCATTGCAGTTGAGGAAATGTTGCTCACACTATTCCATTTTGTGATGAATGGCATTACTTAAAACTGATAGTCTTGTAAAGCAGTGGTGACTTCCCATGTCTGACAGATGTGAACAAAGAATACAGTCAATAAATATTGCCATGTTCTAAAGGAAGATTCACTGCTCACAGTTGAGGGGGAGGAATTTCGGTGCAAAGAGAAAACAGGTGGAAAAGAGGCCTGTATAAAATTACAATTTAGAGGTTATGCTTAAGGATGGATCTGCGTGGGGATTCGTGGATTGCAGGTCTCTGAGTCACCCAGGTGTGGTGTTGCAGGCACATATTTCAATCAGTTACTGCTTCGCTGACCCTCTCACAGGAGCCAGGCAAAGCATTTCAGTGACCTTGCTGAGCTGAGACTTCCATGGAATTTGCCCAGAAAGGGAAGGATGCCTCAGGAAGGCCCTATCTAGATAATAACATTTTCTATTTAGAACTATTGCTTTTGGGAATGGTTTTCATCCAGATATTTTGGTGCATTTTTATCAACTTTTTTTTCAGTACTGAGGTTGAGTGTTTTCTTGTTCCTGTGGAAGAGCACCTGACCTCCTAACCAGTCTCTGAACTCTGTGAGAAATCCTTGTAGGCTTTGCTGTTTGCCTCTGCAGGCAACAGCCCTGGGCTCTGATTGTGTCAGTGGTAAGAAGAACAAAAAGGCAGATTCTTTGAAAGGTGGGGAATATCCATGAGTAGCCATTAAGAAAAGGGAAAGAGGAACTGAGAAGAAAGACACACAAGTGTTTTAGCAGGTTTCTGTGGGAGACCTGGGCAGAAGTTGTTATGGTCTGAGAGGTGAGGATGGAGCCTGGGGAGGTGGAGTTACGCAGATCTCTGAGCGGTTTCGAGGTACCACAAGGGCAGCAGGACATGGGTTTCAGTGAAGGACAAATGGAGGTGTGTGGTGGAAATGGTGAGAAGGGAGCAGATTCCTTTAATCTGAACCTTTCTTTCCCAGAGCTGGTGTCCCTATTTTTAAGGTATATGAGCAAAAATAACATCATTGATCATACACATATATGTAAGAATATACAGGGCACAAAATCACCTGGTATTTGCCCATGTTCACTTTGTGATAAGCGTGCAATTGTTTCACAGTCTTCTGTTTAATTTCTTGCCACTTCATGGAGTATGAAGACAAATGAGGTAGTGTTCCTGTAGAATGTCATGGACTGCCTGATTCAAAGTCCTTTTGAAGTTGAGGTGTGGATTAATATTTGTTTCCTGTTTTTTGTGGTGTTAACGGTGCATCTGCTGCAATACTGTGGATATTTCCCTAGAAATGCTTCATACCTTTAAATTCTAACTTTTATTCATGAGAGGAAATAATTTTTCTCCAAGGCCCCCATTCAAAAACCACAAAAATCTTTGCTAAAAGGCTGTTAAGAAGGTGCCTGAAGTTAAGTCCATGGAGTAAAATAAGAAGAGAAGTTTAAGTATCTGTACAGGCAGTGCCTGAAATAAGATGAAACCCAGTTAATAATCCACAGTTTTTCATCCTGAGTCGCTAAAATGCTACAGTGCAGAAATCAGACCACAAAAGTGTGTGCAATAATGTTAAAAATGAGTGATGCTCATCTTGCTTGTGGTAGAAGGAAAGGCAAAGGCCTCTCACCCAGAGGCTGAGTCCCACAGCAGAGTGACCCTGTGCACCCAGCTCTGAGCTGTGCCATTGCTCAGCCCTGACTCAGCCCTGGGTAGGCCAGCAGGGATGCTCCTGGAGCTGCAGGTCTAATTGAAGCAGCTCTGACAAAGTACATCAGATTTTAGTGGGCACAGAAGGTGTGTTTGCAGTTAGGTTGAGAAAAGGGTTTTTACTTTGCTTTGTTGTCACTAATGTTGCATCTACTGAAATCAAAGCTTCAGCACTGAAATGCAGTCACGGTGATTTCTGCACTTCTCTCTTTTTCCTTTGCATTGTGGTGTGAAGTCACAAGGGGCTGAATTAGAGATGTCGAGGCAGCTTTTCTGGGCTTAACTTTGCAATTAGGCTACTTTAAAAGATTTCCCAATTAAAATGCAAGTAAATAAGCCACAATAAAAGGTAAAATGATGGAAACTAAATTGATATTCACTTGAACGGTAGCAATTCTTTTAAATTTATTGTATAGATCTGCACACCTTGAGTTTTCAGAATGGCAAATCAGTGGTTGTTTTTCATATTCCATGTGAATCAGGCAACGCAGTAGAAGGAGAAACTTTATTATTATGACTGTCTTGGGGTTTCACAGTTGTTTGTGGCAAAGGAACTGAGGACTCCTGCCTTGACCTGCAGGTGCTGTGCAGAGGTGTTCTCCAAGGATGCCCAGCTAGCAGTGCTGTGCCTCTGGATTTTCTTGCCTGTGTCACCACTTTCCCTTTGACTTCCCCAAGGTGACCTTTTCATTTTTCTTTGCTTTCTGGAACTGGCAGCCAAGCTGGAATTCCTGCACAATAATGGAAGTAAATCTGGCAGTAATCTGGAAATCTTGGTCATTTTCCAGAGGATGCAACAGGCACGGGGCTAAACAGAACTTCACCTGCCTTTGGCACCCTCACTAAGAGACTGCAACTGAGACACAGCAAACCCTTCCTGCTGGGGGCAGCTGAGACCAGAGAAGGGAGAAAAGAGAATGCAGAGCGGACAGAGGAGTGAGTGGAAGAGTGAGGATGCTTGGGGAGGTGAATTGGTGGGACCAGGAGTTTCTCTGCTTGTCTTCCTCCCTGCCCCCAAACAAGCTGAGGATCCTGCTGCCTTTATCTGCGGCCCGGGGTCAGGGAGTGGCAGACGACAGAAGCTCCTGCGTTGGGCAGGGAGCGGTGTCTCCTCCTTGCTCGGTGGGCCAGGGCTACATCCAGTTGCAGCATCAGCTGCTGCAGCTCCTTTGGTGGTGATGGGAAGGCCGTGTTGGGAGCTCCAGGAGTTGGGGCAAGCTGCCAAACTGTCTTTGCAGAGGCAGGAGAAAGGGGAAACCCCGATGCTCCTCTTTATCTCACTGCCGAAACGGAATGGGATTTCATGAGACAAAGGAAGGGCACTTCACCACCTGCAGGGCTGCTTTTCAAAGACCTTCTACACACAATGGAGGTGTGGGAACTTTGCGAAAGTGAGGTCACAGATGTCCTGTAAAACTGAAAGTATTGAGCAATCTAGATGGAAAAGTCGTTTACCAGACTCTCTGGAAATACCATTATATTCACTTGTGTGTGTATGAATGTGTACATAGGTGTGTACAAGTATCCCTGTACTTAAATATAATGTTCACAGATTGACTGATCTAACATCAAAGGTCACAGCTCCTCACCATGCCTATCTAGACAGAAGCAACAACAGAAATGGATGTCAAAACCAGACCAACATAATGCCTTTAAGATAACTGAAAATCTTGTATTTATATCTTGCATTTTGCACTTCACTTCCTCTGTCTGTTTTGTCTTTTATCATTTTGTCATGTCTGTATTCAGATGCTGAAGTCCTTAGGGAAGGCTGCATTCTCTTGGCAGTGTGACACAGTGCACTTCTGAAAGTTAATGACTACTATGAGAAATAAATATTCAGTGAAATGGCATTTTCATGATTGAAGCTTCTGTTACTAGTGATACTCATCACCAAACAGAAAGAAGTCCTAGGGTTCTGGATGTGCTCTCTCAAGCCTTAGAAATGCACCCACAGAACCTGTGGGGAGGACCTTACTCTGCGAGGTCATCAGTCCCTTAGAAAATAAAAGGAGGGGACTCTTCAGGGACACACCTCTGCTGTTTGTGTGTACACAGACGTGACACCTCAACCGAGTCTTCAGCCCTCAACAATGTTTTACAAATGTCTCTGTATTTGACTTGTTTTGCATATTGAAGTGCATTTAAAGTGTAATATTCATCATTTGGGAACTGTATTCAGTAACGTGGTTCCAGTGGTTATTCCTGGTGATACTGAAACATAGGACATCAAGTATGGACACTGATTTTACTACATAATAGCAGATATAGACTAATTGATTTATATGTTGCAAAGCAATACAGTTGCACAGTTCCGTGGAACAAAACATGACCTGGGACAGTTTATCTGGTAGCACTGTATCTAACGCCAAGTAAATGCAGGAATCTGTCAATAGCCATAAGAAACAATATAAAATCATACCTGACACCTAGCAGAGGTGACACTGAAGCTGAAGCTGGAGCTGAGCAAAGAATGCCCTTCCATATAAAACAATAAAACTTCTAATTCATTTGAAGTACAGTCTTTTTTAGTAGACCAATAAAATAACTGATAATTGAAAACAGTACAGATTCTGTTTGCAGTTTTCAAGAGTCAGAAATGTGGGCATATCTCCCACATGCTGAATATTATTCAGGTTTGCTTTGCTGTCATCCCCCTCTGCCCTGTCTTCACCAGGAGATGAAGTGCAGTTTTCCAAGAGCAGCTGTATATATATATATATATCTGAAAGTATGAATTTGGGCAATTCAACTCATACCAGAGTTGCAAGGGGAGCTTTTGATTTCACATGTTAATCTCCAGAGCCAGGTACTGACTCAAGGTAGTTTCAGTGCTAATCTCAGTGTTTTCCTGTTTTTGACATCAAATCAGTGGTTTCAATTTTCTGTCTGATAGAAACTGAAGGGATTTGAGAAATAAGCAGCTTCAACTTATTTTTAAAATATCAGTGAAAATCTCCCTGAGTATTTAGAGCCTCTGAAGACATCAAAATGACACTTCTCAAGGAAAGTACAGTTAATCCCACAAGAGCAGAACTAGATTTGGAATACCCTGCATTTGGTAATAGGACATTTAAAGGTAGTAATTGGCTGAGCCTGTGTTAAGCTTACTTGGACATCCTTATTCTTCCCAGGCCACGGGTTAGTCAACAACATGATATGATGTAACAGATTACTACTAAAGCAGTATTGCCATTTCCTTGGTTATCTGGGCTTGTCCTAGAAAAGTGCAGCCATAATTCTGTGTTCAGTGACTGTTTCCCAGGGTATAAATGGTTACTATACACTGGATAATCATTGGATTAGACATGGTGCCTGAGTTTTTCATATTTCAGTAGGAAGCCCAAGCCTTTCAGCACGTGCATCCTGTAGTATTTGAGAAAAACAACAGTAGGTGAATATCCCAAGGGTGTGCCCCAGTCCATGGTGCTCTGGGTTCCCACTTGGCAGCTGTTGATCACTGCTTGTGTGTTTATGAGGTTGGCAGCTGTTTGAGATGGGCTGTTCCCTTCTGGAATGGGGGAGCTGAGGTCCCAAAGAGCCATAGGAAACAGTTCCAGGAAACAGACAACTGGGACAGATGACTGCAACAGAGAACTCAAAAATAAATGGTAAAATGAAGTGATGGTGCCCTCACCTTCAGCAGCCCTTAGCCTGGAGCTCAGTATGTACCACTGCACAAACCTTAGCCTAGGGTTAGAGATTAGGGGGTTAGAGTGGGGTCAGGTTTTCCAGAAGGTGTAAACTGAGAAATGGGTAGGAATGACACTGAGAGGAGCTGCCAAAGTAGCTTGAGAACAGCTGGGGAGATGTTGTCCTTGGCATTAGGTAATCCAGGCACGTGGCCACATTCCTGAGGTAGGCTTCAGTCAAGAGTTAAGGACAAGATTGAGGTGGAAGCTCTGAGAATGAAACATCCTAATCATGAAGTAATTCTCAGAAGGAGCTACCAAAGAAATATGAGGGCTGCTATCAGTGTTTTGCCCCTGTGTTAGTGTTGTGCACTGCTTAGGGATGCCAGGAGCATCCTATGGCATAAGTCTCAGCCCAAGTTTAGAATTCCAGGAGAGAGAGTGGAGTGGTGGAGTGCAGTAAGCAGGGACAGGGCACCTGTTGGGAGGTGTGAACATGGTTCTCAGGGAGTGGGATCCCCACCACCTAAAAAGCAGAGTTGCTTCTCCAAAATAATAAACAAAGAAGTGCCTTGTTCCAACCTGTGTTCTGTTTGTGTGTTGAGAAGGCTGAATCCATGTAGGGAAAGGGAATTCCCAATCTATTTGTCATTAAAATGTGCCCACATACACGGGTGTCCAAAGGATGGAATCATGTGGTTTAAACAGCAGCTAATAGCTGAGAATAATCTAAGCAAGTGAGGTTAGGGGAAAGGTATTGATTTTGTGTCATACAAAGGGAGGTAGAACATGTAAGCATTAAATAATGTTCCCAGGGCACTTTTCAGTGCGAGTGGCTGAAAGAGGAAAGCACAACTTATTTAATGATCTGTAGAACGCAGCGTCCTTGAGGTCAATAATGTGTGCTTAACCTTTAGGTTTTCCATGTTGTCTGCTTGTCCAGTTGCTTTATGAAGTGTATGCTAACATGATTGGGGATTTAAGGCAGTGATAACTTGATCTCTCAAACATTCACTGCTGCTGCATGTGGATGTTGGACAAATCCATTGTGAATTCTGCTGAGCTCTCCCTGGCACTGCCTGCAGCCACTGCAGCTACTCAGTCACAGCCTTGTGCTCTGAATGCAAGTCAATAGTGTTTATACTGGGAACACTAAGATTGCTATCTTAATCCAGTTTTACTTTGCCTCCAAAACTGAAAATGAAAATAACCTCTTCTAGCCTTCAGCTTTTACCAAGGGACTTGTGCTTTTGGTGGCACAAATAATGATCAATTTATTTTAAAGAAGAAATCCGATAAGAAATAAAGGCAGAACTTCAGTTGGCAGCAAGCACACCTCAATTAAGAAGAGACTAAAGATTTTACAAAGTGATCCTTATTAGACACTAAAGGCAAATGCCACAATTCTGTAGTTTTACTTCTCTGGGAAAGCCTTAGATCATTCTTACAGGAGAGCCACAGTTAAAAAATCGAGCTGGCAGTCAATAGACTCCCAAGTTCTGTTTCCAGCTCTGCAAAAAGGTTCCGTGTGTGTGGCAAAACCTCAGCCTGTGATTCAGCAGAGCACTGAAGGATGTGCCTTCACTTAAGCAGCTGGCAGTCACCTCCATTTGCATAGAATTACTGTGTTGTTTGGGAAATGCCAGAGTTCTTGGCTGGCTGCGGGCTCATCAGTGCCATGGAGCTACAAATTTCACATGTGCATTTGCTTCTGAAGTAAACTAAAGAGGATAAATTTGTATTTCCAGCAAAATGTCTTAATTTCCCAGCTCCAAATGGTGGGGCAGAACAGGAGTAATGACAATCTTATCGAAATTCATCCTGATACCAAAAATATTCTATACAAGCATTGTGCTCTCCCTAATTTCTTAACTGGAGCATTTTCTTCCTGGATTGCTCTCTGAAAGCTTTGGATCAAATTAATTAAAATTTTAAGGGTATTTCAGAACACAGATCAAATTAGTATGATCTCATTTTTCTATTCATTTTCCTTTTTATTTTCTTTATATTTGTGAGTCATCTAATATTTATGTTTATTAGTAACTGACTATCAGATATTTTTTCAAACAAAATCTGCAGCGTAATCTGAGTGTTTGATAACTTGTTAGAAATGACGTTATGATGGTATGAAAACTTTTGCCTGAAGCAGTGGCTGTTTCTAGATGAGTAGTTCCATCAATTTATTCTTGTATAGAAACACATGAAGGATAGATCTGCAAAGTTATATTGTATGTACATGATGCTGAGTCTTTCAGGGGGATTTGTCTCACAGGAAGACAATACTTTCCCTCAGTGACCTTTCCCCCTACAAGTAATCTGTCACTGTATAATTAAATGAGAAAGTAAATAATGTTATTATTTCTGAGCATGGACACAGTGCACACAGTAACAAATCGGATTCAAAGAATAGCTGATGAGGGGATTTGTGGAGATCCTTGATTCAAAGTTTTAAGTGCAGTACAACCAGATACCTACTCTAAATTGGCTGCCACTGTAATTAAAAGTATAAATGTTTCAAGCCGAATACATCCTATTAGTAAGATTTTAGGAAACAAAAATTTAATTTATTCACATTCGATATGGTCTGTAAATGCCACCATTATATGCTTTCCTCTGGCCTTTGATTAGCTATGGATTAATAAAACTTTTATACCTTCTTTGTCAGCCTCATTTTGAACTCTGTTTTTGCATACTGTTACTATTAAATAAATGAATTAGTGTCCAGAAATATGTCATGCATATTACCTAGCAGCAGGAAGCATAATACAGTGGTCAGCTCCCCAGGAGCATTATAAATCCTGACACGCTCGGTAACCTGCTCATGTGGACCTATTAAAAGCTTGATGATTTAGTGAAGCAGTATTTGTGCTTAACAATGGAATTTTAGTTAATTCAAAACAAAGTAAATCATTTCCAATTACAGTATTTGAATATTCACAGTAGCTACATAAGGATGTGCAATGCTGCCAAGGAAAAAAAGAAAAGGCATTACAAAGGTTGACTGGAGTTTAGCGTTTGGAGTGGCTGTGGTACCTCAGCATCCAATGAACAGCACTGTTTGTAAAACATTCATCTGACACAGCTGCTTCACTGCAGAGATTACAGAGCTATAGTTTAGAATGGGCAAAACTTTGGAGAGGCTGCGAAGACTTCAGTGAGCAGAAAGGCTCCTGAAGGTGAGGCAGCAGCAGGAACAGGAGAGCCACCCAGCCAGGGGAGTATTCAAATGGAGCAGGGCTGTCAGCAGAGATTTGGGATCGACTCGATGGCACTTTTTGTATCTGTGCCTACACATGCCTCAGCAGGGCTGGCAGGGATCTCAAGCTGCAGCTCCTGGGGAGTGGGTGAGAGCATCTGCCAAGTGATCCTGGGACTCTGTTGCAGGAACGTGAGGGATTGATGGGAAGGGTCAAATTCCATGAAATGTCTTGGCAGCTTCTGTCACGTGTAGCCAATGTGCTGTGTGTATATATGTAGATACACACCATGTTATCTATGGTGTGTGGAAGATGAGGCTGTTCCTTTTGAAAAAAGGTCAATGTTTCCCAAATCTGTGTTTTCAACCCAGATTTAGAGTTGTGACTCTGCCTTAAAATGCTGATATGCTTCAAGAAAGGCACCGGTTCATGTTTATGAAAAGGTAATTTCTTAAGACAAGGAGAATATAGCCAAATAAACATTGTATGAAAGCACAGAACTGCCTGAAGAGGACTTGTACTGTATGGTGCTAACAGAAGGTGGGAGAATAGGTGAAGTGCCAGCCTCCAGGCAGATTTCATATCTTAATTTATTCTCATTACTTTTTAAAATTTTATTCTGACAACGTTTTCCTTTATGACTGACATTTGCTATCTTCAGATATAGTTATATAAACCTGTTGCTGTTAATTGGGATTACATTATTCCTACAAGTGTCTCTCTGATTCTTGCAATTTTCAGGCCTCGATTCCATTAATAATCTTAAAAATATCAGTATTTGCTCCTTGTGGCTTATTGGTCTCAGCATAATGACTTCTATTTGAAGATGATGGCAGTCATGTGATATCACCTACTTATTAAAAAGTCCTGAGGGGAGAGGCTCGGGAATGGATTCATCATTAAAACCAATGTGTTCCTACTGAAGTCTGAAACACAAAGTATCACCCAGCATCCCCAGAAGCTTTCTTTGTTCATTTTGGCTGTTCCAGCACCGGATACAGCCAGGTGCTGCAGGGCAAATTAACAATCCTAGAGCTCCAGAAATAGATCCGTGGAAGATGATGATGTCTGATGTAGAGGAATAAACCAGGACAATAAAGGCATGACCATAAGGATGTTATAGATGATAAAAACTGAGGTGATGATCATTCGTTTAAAAACCTGTTTATATGCCATGGAAAAGTCCTGCGCAGATTCCTGCTGTGCTGTTGGTGTCTCTAAGGACTGGCACCTGATGCTCAAGGTGCTCAAGGGGCTGCTGATTGCATTTGCAAGTAATTGTCAGCATTTGTGACAATTGCTGTGGGGGTGTGACCTCGCAGGCATTCAGAAGAGTAAGGTGATCTTAATTAGCATTCAAAACAAATTCCGGGAGGTTTATAAAAGTCTTTTTCCTCTATTCTTACCACCCATTCTAGGTGTGTTTTTTTATTTTAACTTTTCTCTGCCCTGAAGCCATCCACTCCAGCAGCTCGATGCTTTGGAACAGTCTCCGTTTAGAGAGGGTGATAAGGAGGGGGGTACTGACGTGGAATCACCTTTATGGGATCCACCTGGTGGGACATTCCCTGGGTTTGTGCGGCAGGTGTGGGGCTGGAGGCGGCCCGGAGTCAAGTGCTGCCAACGGGAGCTTGCCAGCCCCCCTGGAACCAGTAGCCCCCCCGGAGCCAGCAGCCGTCTGCCACAGAGGAGGGGAGGAAAGCGTCCTCGGCTCAGGGGGACGCTCTTAACAACTAGAAGGGAACGTTTGCCTGGACACCGTCCTCGTGGCAGAGGAGTCATTTCTTTTGTGAGAATTTTGAGGCCTTGGTCGGAGGCACAGGGTGAGTAACTTCATTTTGGAATTGAGACTGAAACTTTGTGTGTATCTGAGACCGAGCCTATGCCTGGGTGGTCATCAAGCAGTCGTCTGGGACCATGCTGTGCTCAAAGTCGGCTAAAATCTGCTGCCAGAAATTTTGAGAGCTCCTGGAATGTTTATGAAGTAACTGTCTTTTATTCCTTGATACATGTGGCCTGTAATGTTGTGTGCTTTCTGCAGCGTGCTCTCTTTTCCTCTGGTTACAAGCCACAGACCATAAGGAAAGGGAGGAAAAGGGAACCAATATCGGTGTGGTGAGGGGAAATCTTTGTTGTGACTCTGACAAGAATTGCTTACAGTGTGTAGCTCTAGCTTTCCTTTCTAAGTGTTATATTTATGGACCAGTCTTAATCAGTTCTCAGCATTCATGATCAGTGACATAAGTTGATGTGAATGTTAAAATTTAAATAAGTTTTAAAGCTTCTGTTGAGGCTTGTTTGCTCCTCCAAAACAGGAAATTACCTGACCTGAAAGCTGCTGAAGAATATGCAGGATGCTTTGCAGAAATATGTATGATCCTTTTTTATATTAATGAAACTTTACTAACATATGGTTGAAGGAAGCAAACACAAATAGGTTCACCCTGGCCAAATGCATTAAATCAAATATAGCAAGTGTGCTCATTATCCACTCATTGTTGTTTCAAAGTTACTCTTGATTGCCTAAGAAATCGTACAAATTAGAAAATCCATCAGTTGGTGCAAAACATGAATAGCACATATAGACAAGAATACAGAATGTATTTCAATCCCTTAATTTCTTCCTCTTGCAAAAGCAAAGCCAAAAGGACTTGCTATACAATTAAAATAAAGTAAATTGCAGTTTAGTTAAAATATGGTTGATGTGGTCAGGGTATATAGGATTTTGGAGCACAGGTTCAATGACAGAGGTTCTTAGGGTTTCTAACTACTAAAGCCACAACTTTGTCTCTACATAGTACCTGTCATTAAGCCAATATTAAGTTTGTTCTACTGAACTGAATTTTTAAAGAATATTGATGAAAGGGCTTTGCACTAGCAGTGCTTATTCTGGACTACATATTGTACCTCCACGCCCCTCCAAGGCATATGCAGGATCTTTACATAGAAAGCATAAAATTAAGAGCAAGAATCTGGTCCAAACATCTTATATTTTCTGGCAACTTTGACAGAACTGTGGCAATGGAGATCCTCCCAAAATGCCAATGCAGAGATTCAGTCCTGGTGATTGTGGAGATAGGACTTTGAAATTAAATAGATTCCCATCCTCTAAACTTTTAGAAGTGTTCTTTTTATAGGTATGTAAAAGCTAAAATCGTTTAAAGCTCATAAGCTAATAAGCTGTCCTACCTGCAGGGTTTTTGATGTCAGATCATTGTGCACTCTGAAGTTCTTGTCCAGCTTACTCATCAAACAGCTCTTTCCATATCTGAACAATCTGGGCACACCTTTCACTTCTCAAAAAAGGAAATGTGCTGTGTCTTCAGCAAGAATTGGCTTCAGAAACTCTGGAAATTTCCCAGTGTTCGTAGTCATATGATAGATCTTTCAACAGGATGCAAAGGGACAAATTGGAGTTTATTTGTAAAACTAGTTAATGAGTTGTTTATATAAGTCAACAAGACTAAAAGGCTTAAATTCTGCTTTGCATTGGGTTAAACCCAGTGATGTACATTTCTACACCCACCTGTGAAATTTGTGGGTTTTATCTCTGACTTGTGTTTAAGAAAATGGGAGCTGTCCATGCTTAGTGCTCTCCAAACTGAGTTTGTTTAAACCCACTTTTCACTGAATATACAGATATAAATTTTTTTCTTCTTTGTACCTTATGCCTATCCAGGTATGTCTTTGTGCATGTGGATGAGCCATTTGTTCCCAATAGCATAAGAAACATCTGTAAAAAGGACATATTTCACTGACAGTGGCAGCGTGCCAGGAATATGCCCCAACTCCTGCTCTCAAGGACACGAGTTTGTGCCTCAGCTCAGACACAGTGAGCAGGGAAGGAAAATGTAACCTCAGTTTAATGCATATTTACAAGATCCCTGCTCTCTGCAGTGTGGTGTAATGAGTACCCAATGTGCAGTTTGTATCTCTGTTAAAGGAGCACTGGTGAAGACACCGAAGGAAACCAACATGCTAAAATATTGTAATCTATCCCACAGGGTGCTGTTCTTCAAGGGCTTGGTGATTAGAGGTTTTGTTCTCGTGCAGCAAATGTTACTTATTCACATAAAGTCCTGCAGAGAGACTGAGAGACTCACACAGGCTGTGTTTGCTCGGGAGGTGGGGCTGGGGCAGGGCTGTGTCTTCCATGAGGACAGCCGTCACTGAGGAGCATTGGGAACCTCTTCAGGCTTTGCACCATGGCTCTGCTTTTGCTCATGTGCTTAAATAGGTGTTCTGCAGAGTGGTTGATTTAATTTAGTCAATTTGATTGATAATTAGAACTGACAAATACGAGATCAATGCAAATCATGGGGATAAAAACATCTGGGACTCGATTTCCGTGAATCCCCTCAGTGGTAACCACACCAGATGTACAAAACAGAATTCACAGTTGGTTTCTTAGTTCAGCCCTTGTGGGTTTTCAGTGTCTTTCCGTGGTGGAATGTGGGCTGAGCAGTGATGCAGCAGGTGGAATGAAGTCTGGCACTGAGCTTAGGCACAAGGCTGGGTGCAATCCCTGCAGCTTTCTTGGCTGCCTTCTGCTCCTCTCCAGAACTGGACAAATGCTTTTCTAAGGTTTGAAGGGTTCCAAAGAGATGTTCTTGGATTTGTTGTTGCTGGGGTTTTTTTTCTCCCAAGTAGCTAATCAAAGACACAAAAAATTAAATTCTTTGACAAAACATTTGATGTGAAGTTGCAGGCAGTTTGTGAGAGAGATATTCAAATCTCTGTGAACAGAAACTTGTTTTGACCATTGAATTTGTTTCCTTAAATATCTCTTTTGTCAGGTGTGTTCCATTTCATACAGTGAAGAGAGCTGAAAAAAATGGTGGTTGAGTTATTTGTAGGGGTTTTTTTTCTTCTCCCCTCTTTCATTTTTCTTCTTTGAAGGTGTAATGTCTCTGCTGTTAGGAAAATGGACTGCTGTCAGGAGATAATTTATCAGATAGTGAAGGAAATCCTCAAGTGTTTGAGGATAGTGGTTGAATTTCTTTAATTTCAAAATATTTTGAAAGGTTTCAGCTGGGGAAAGGGGTTGGGGGAAATGGGAGGAAAAAATTTGTATACATACTTTTATGTTTAGGCACAAGATTGAGTTGAGAGATGTGGTAAAGCTTGGTACAAAATGAAAAGAGGAAAATCTTTGAATAAAGAATAGAATATTCTCAAACAGAATAGAGAATTAATTTAAAACACACTAAAATGTAAATACTTTTTTTCTAGGAAAAAATAGTCTGAGAACTTTGAGGGCAACTGTACTTTTAGGATGGTCAATATCAGCAACTGATGGAGCTGTGCTAGAAGGCCAAATCTGTGACTCCAGAGCTATTTCAAATTTTGTTCAACTTCTAATTTCAGGGCATTATTTTTATTTAGACATTCCCTCTGCCTGGTTGGCAGCTTGGCTTGCTTCTTTTACTCTTGTGCCTTCTTAAATGTTTGGAAATAATGTTTCTTTAGGAGTAACTGCAGTTCTCCTTACATATTAATTTTCCTTTGGCTTAGCTTATTAATACATGCCTTTTATCAACTTTGAAAGCAAAAACAAAGTTAAAAAGGAAAATTTTCTTTCTTAACCTGGAGAAAGTAAGAACAATTCTAGTGTCAATTGCTGGAGTGTAAAAATCATTAGTCAGGGGTAAAATTCTGAGAGACAATGTCCTCAGTTTTATCACTAATATAAAATCACATTATCTATTAAAAGTGTAAATTTGTGTCTTGCAGACTTAAAATTGCTGGATACTGCAACAAAAATCATGTGTGTGTTGGTTTTTATTATTAACTCTAGCTTTGAATTAGAATTCCCTATATTACAGCTTGGAGCTAAACTCTGTTTACAAAACAGTATTTACACTTGAGTAATTTTGCAGATCAAACTAATTAAATCAATTAAACTGGTGATTAACCAAATGAAGGCTGATTGCAAAAATTAGTGGGTTTATTTTGGAGGACTGGAAGTAAGCTAATTACTGCAGTGATTACTTGAACCTGGAGTACTCTAAATGTGGTATAAATTGAAACCTCATAGTGAATTAGACTGGGAATTCATTACAGTTTAAAGCACTGTTAATACTATTCAGGCTGCTACTCCTGTGCGAAAATTTCCCTCAGTATTTTGTGTACTGATAAACAATGATTTACTCTGTGTCCTTTTAAATAACACCAAGCAATTTCACACAGTATTTTTTTTTCTTGGCGCCGAGTCACAAGTCTGTTTTTATGAAAATGAAGTTGCTAAAACTGTCAATCATATTCCTGCACTGTGCATGATGGGAAATGTAGTCCAACCAAGTCTCCCTCCATCACCATGGCACCCAGTGCTCTATTCTGGCTTCACGTGGCTGCCGCAGCATTTTTGGGGTTGATGCCTTACCCCGTGTTTGCCATCTCCAGCTGTTGGCTTGGTGCACAGAAGAAATGGGGGTTTGGTTCTCTTGCCCTGCTCATCACTTAACTGTTGGCACAGCACAAAATGGTTTGTACTAATCCTAATTTGTTGCATTTCACGCTCATACTTGGAAATGTGGTGCTGTGGAAGGATTTTAGAAAATGAAACAGATCTGTGAGATTACTCGCTCATTTTGTTTGCCAATGCAAGCTATTCCCTGTAGGATACTTCCCAGGCTATTCCATTCCTCCTTGCCTCGCCAATTAACAACGGAATATAAATGTCTACTAAAAATGACCTATATTATAGAGTTCCTTCAAGCACATCTCCTTGCAAGGGGGTTAATGAAATTGCACAGAATTAAAATAGAAAGACCTCAAAGAGCTGGAATATTATGTAGTTTGTGGTTATTGCCTATTATGCTTATGACTATTGTAAACATGCTTTGTTTTAAGCCTGTTTTGTAGGATCTTTCATTACATCCCTCATCCAAGGAGGGGCTCAGTTTCAGTCCTCATTGCTCCAGTGAATCCAGACACTTGAGAGTTATGCTGCATAAGAGGCTTTTATTCTGCATGTTTTTGCAGGTTTGGATTATTTTCTCATGCACATGAGCACAGGTCCCACTTGTTTAAAAACAAATTTCTGTAGACCAAAATGCAGATCTCATTCCTTCATTTTGTTGTCCTCTAAGCTATGTCCCACTCTAAGCAAAGCCTTATGAAGGCCTTTTGCAGCATTCCCTTCAGAAACTGTTTGCTGGAACAAAGGAAATAGCTACTCAAAAAAATTAATTAAAAGTACAACCATTTCCCCCTGTAGTTGCTTAATTGGGAATTGTTCATTTGACTGCTGACATTGCCCAGGTGCATTTTATCAAGGGGAACTACAGATACAAAGTATCCAAAGGTGTTAGAAAAGGTGCCGATGAAGCCATTTTTCTGGGCAAGTAATCTGAACTGAGATTACCTATGGGAATGGGAGAGGAAAGGGTGATGATCAGCCGTGGGATGGGACAGGAAACTTGGTGGGTCATTGCAAAGGCTCAGCAAGAGCCAGTAGTGGTGGAAGGCAGCCGTGGGAAGGATTTTGGCTATTTTTGAGTAGATCTGGAGTGTGAGAGCTGCAGATGCTGCCCTGTGTGCACAGAGCACCAGAGGAGGTTTCCCCACGTGAAGGCAGAGCCTGGCTCTAGGAGCGCAGAGCTGAGCCCTGTTATCAGAGAGTGCGTGTGAGGAGCGGGCAGTGAAGGGCTGGGAAGCCCCCAGGGAGAGAACTGCCACCTGCCATGGAAGGAGTGAGGCGTGTGGGCGAGTTCTGTGCAGACTGAAGCTGAGATGTGCTCACAAGCCTTTAGGAGCTCTTAGCGTGGCCAAAGAGTATGTTCAGTGCTGTACTTGAGCAGAGAGTGCCGGCAGAGCTCATCAAACCACAGCCAAGGGAGTATCAAGGGAGGCTCCCTGGGCTCAGCCCAGCCCCTCCTGGGCCGTGGGCAGGCGGCTCCAGCCTTCCTGCTGGTGGCAGAGGGAGTTCGGGCCTCTCCTCCTCCCCCGCGCTCTTCTCACCTGGTAGCAAAAGCACTGAAAGGACAGGGGAAGGTGGGCTTTTCACTATGACCTACTGGTTTTAGGGATTTATCTCAGTCTGTCCAAGTAAACTGTCTAAAAAAAGATATAGGAATACCAAGATGATCACTATCACTATGTATGGACAGTTTAAAAGAAAAGTTATGTTCTGTTGCACTCCTTGAGCAGATTTCTGCTCCCATAGAAATCACCTTCTCCAAAACCAGTCAGATATCCAAGTTTGAATGTGAAAGTCACATGAAAAATAAATCTGATTTGGGCTTTTTTCTCTTATTTTTCAGCAAATATATAATCCTCCATAACTGCTTTTGCATGCTACAAGTTTTCTTTCTTAGAGGAGTTTTGTTTATTTGTAATGGAACTAAAATATATAAATGCAGATTAGTAGCTGAATGCTTTAAGGGAAGAAACCATACGTGTGAAGTACAAGGAAATGCCAATGCCACTGTATAAAAATAAAGCACTTTCTCATATTCTGTGCTCATTTAAAATTCCTTATAAAGCTCTCTAAAGCAAAGCAATCTAAATGGTAGTTTGTTTTTATAAACTAAGTCAATGTAACTTGTCATTATTTGAATAGATTCAAGTGACTATCAACTTTTTATTTCTGATGCAGGTTTTTAGAAGTTAAATTCCACAGCATCAATCTGAGGCAAGTTTGCTAGTCTTGGGAAGGTTAGACTGCAATAAGTTTGCCCCACAGTGTCCATTTTCAACTCTTCTCCATTATTTAATGCTAGAGCAGAAAGAAAATCTCTTTCTGGCAGCTTCAAATGGTTATTATTCATTTATATTGTGTTACCACCTGGAGTGCTCATCTAGGTTGTATATATGTGGGATTTCCACAAGAGCTTAGGAGACAAGTATGTGAAAAGAGAGGAAGCTGAAGGAAAGCATTCATTAACCAACACAACAAAGGTCTATGAAGTAGCTCCAGTAACCCTGTCTAGAGCAAAATTGGTTAAGAAAGAGGAGTGTGCACTCTTAATACATTCATCATGTAAAAAATGCATTATTTTTCTCAAGGAGATAGCAATATTATTCAAAACATGCTAAAGTGGGCAGGATATCCCAGGAGTAATTGTGAATTATTAGGTCATAGGGACCTCATTGCAAACTATTTGCAAAACTTAATTGGTGTAATAAATAAAATATGCATGCAAATTAGACTACTTTCTGAATTAAAGGAATCTGTTATCCAGCATTGCAAAGATTCATCCTAATTTAATAGGTTTTATATACAGTTTGAGATAGCCATGTTTTCTATTTGTCCTGGAAAAACTAGATGGTATTTAACTAAGCCTGAACCAACTCGTGGCATGTGATAAATGTCAGTGTGTCATTCAGGGTATCACTGGCAGGGTGACACCGGGCTCCAGTGGGAGTGTAACAGTATCTTATTTAATTTACTACACAGAACAAAGTGGCTAAGCAAGGTGACAAAATTAACAGTCCTATTTGCTTTATTCTGCCTAAAAAGGCTCCTTCAGTACTGAGGCTAAAAATATTAGTAGCTTTGAAAGTTCTTTTTGAAGCTCTGTTATTTATTGATTTATTTTCTATTCATCTTAGAATTCTAGTAGTGGAAAGAAGAGCACTAATGAGTGTAGCTGATTTCATTACCCTAGATATAAAATAGGGAGTCTGTAGCCATGGTAGTCATGTAATGACTTTGTATCCTAAAGCAAAACCTGAAAGAATCAAAGTGAAGAATCTCTTAGAATAAACATAAATAGATGGATATGAAGAGGCAGTTAACATTCTCTGTCTAACATCATTGCTAGACTCAATAACAGTCTCGTCATCAACCCCAAATCAAGTATTGCATCTGCTTTTTTAAAGCAGTTGATTGAATGAATACAAATGTCTTGCTGTTGTCACTTGGGATAGCACTTCATATATCCCATTTTCTAGCCTCTAATTATTCCATTTGTAGACATGA
>VZDJ01000155.1:15371211-15491812 GCA_008694505.1 Cyanoderma ruficeps | reverse complement strand
ATTCAGCATGGTAACTCAATTAGATTTGTACTGACTAGGATTTATGAAACATCAATGGATTCTTGGTGAGACCAATGGGACTACCAGTTATTTATCCCTAAGTCTTACTGATACTGCCTCTCAGGAGCTCAATTAAACACGCCAGTGATGAGAATATTTTGTAACAGTAGTCTTTCACAATTAGTCTTAGATTTTTGTAAAGCATATCACATGTAAGGCAGGGCATCATGTATTATGCAATACAAAGTTCTCATCTGACTAGTTCATGATGTTGAAGGGTAAAAGAAATTCCAGTCATTGTGTTGTTGTTGTAATTATAAAAAACAAAACTCAAACTGAGTTCATAGAAAGTATGATGAAAATTCTGCTTTGCTGATTGAAAAAAGTAAAACTCAAGCTGTATTTATAAAATATAAAGTATCTGCATCTTGCAGGCTACAAACAGGTTTCTCTGCTAATGGAGATCCCCTTGGAAGCCATGAGCTCCTTGTGTGGATTTAGAGCTCTCATTACACTTGATCCTGGGATCATTTTTTTTTCCAGTTTGGAGAAATAAATTCAATGTTGGGAACGCTGACTGAAACTATGGATCTTAAACACTGGGGAGACACCTGTGAGTAAATCTGCATTTATTGTCATTCGATCTCAACAGTAAAGTACTGTGGAATTTAGTCATTAGTGGAAACTGAATTATCATTACCAGAGAGCATCAGAGTCAGCAGTGAGCCAAGAAATTGTTGGAGAATATTTTTATTCTTGCTGAAGACCCAAATTCTGGTAGAAGAGCTGTTTGGGACATGCTGTGCTTTCCACACTGTTCTATAGGGTGAGAAAGTGAACTGCTGCAAGATTGGGATTTTATGTCAGCATGTGGGAGGAGTGGGCAGTGGCACCTGAGATTGGTGTGTTGGGGGTTAAAAGCCTTGGCAGTTTTGCATGGAGGGATGGACTGTAGTTCGTGTAAATGCAGACTGAGACTCTTGATCAGCCAGCTGTGCTGCCCAGCCAGGGACACCAGCAGGCTACAGCCATGTCTGTGCATGGCCAACTCACAGATTTGTGCTGACTGCTGTCATGGCTCAGCCCCAGCAGGCAGCCTGGCACCCACAGCCCCTGCACCCCCAGTAGGGTGGGGGAGTCAATTGGAAGGACAGAAGTGAGAGAATTTGTGGATTGAGGTACAGACAATTTAACAGGTCAAGCAAAAGCTGCCCAAGCAAGCGACACAAAGTAAAAGACTCCATTCACTACCTCCTGTCATCAGGCACATGTTTAGCTGTTTCCAGGGAAGCAGGGTGTCCTTACATGTAGCTATGACTTGGGAACACGGGTGCCATCACTCTGGAACATCCCTTCAGTCACCTGGGGTCAGCTGTCCTGGCTGTGTCCCCTCCCAGCCTCCTCACTGCAGGGGCAGAGTGACAAATGGAGAAAGCCTGGCCAGTGGGTAGCTCTGCTCAGCAGTAGCTGAAACATCTGTGTGATATCAGCACTGCTTGGTGACAAATCCACAGCACAGAACTGCACAGCTGCTGTGAAGAAAATTAACTCTATTCCAGACAAAACCAGTCCAGCTGGGATTTGGGGATATGGCTGGTGCTGTCTGGAATTGTTGGACTCCCTTTGCTTTGCCTCTTGTTTATGCTGGAAGTGTGATGGAGGAAATGCCTGGCACTGTTGCTGCCCAACTTACCTTAGAAATATCCTCCCTCCTAAAAGTAGAACAGCGCTAACTTCAAATTTATATTAAAGCCTCTGTACCTCTATTGAATGCACTCAACTTTTGCTGAACAGTGCAAGAGAACCAGCATGGGGATTTTTGCCTAAACATTTTCTTTCTAGTAGGTAAATTGCATAGTCTTCCTGCAGATTAGACATTGACTAATTAATGTGCCTTGATATGGCCCAAGTATCTCCAAAATCATCTGTGTGTCTTAAAACACTAAACCATTGGGCAGCATGCTCAGCCTGGTGGGCTGTAGGCTTTTGCAGGTGTAATTTCAAGGGTAATGAAGCAATATTTAGGCATTGCAGTATACATCACGTTAGGAATGGATAGGTCCCAATAACCTATTAGCTATTGAATCTTGTGTGCTCAAATGCTGTCTCACTTCTTTGTACTGTTTTGTCCATACGATAATTTTGAGTCTGTATGTTCCTACAAGAGCTGTGCACAAAATTTCAAGTGTGGTTGTTCCCTCACATCCTCTTCTGCCTTTTATCATACTACCAAAATTGAGAATTTGTAGAAGGGAAA
Organism: Cyanoderma ruficeps; assembly: GCA_008694505.1. Taxonomy (NCBI): domain Eukaryota; kingdom Metazoa; phylum Chordata; class Aves; order Passeriformes; family Timaliidae; genus Cyanoderma; species Cyanoderma ruficeps. Next base: position 15,489,555 of record VZDJ01000155.1, on the reverse strand, counting down.
TGAATTAGGGGACACTCAGATTCAAGCTGATTTCCTGTGGCAGGCACTCAGGCTCCCTGACTTGAAGCCCTTGCTCCCACACTGGTCAGAATGCTGTAGATGTTGATGGCTTGGAAGGTGGCCAAGGCCACTTTCCTCTAGGAAATACTGACAGCCTGCAGGACTGAATGGACCTGGGGCCTGAGGTGTGGTGCCCAGACCAGCTCTGCATTTACAGGTGCTGTTTGTGCCTGGGCAGTAATGCTTTCTGTCCTAGGGACACTGAGCCACTGCAGCTCATGGCAGTGCAAGCTGGGAGTTGCTTGGGATTTTACTTTGTCTTTACCTCAAGAGCTTCCCTTTCTGAGGTGAACAACACAAAAAGGAGAGAAGGAACAGAATCACCAAGCAATCCTTGGCCCTCTTTGTATCCTGTTCACAAGGAAGCTTTTGGTTCCTGGCCCTTCCTCAGTCCCTTCCTTTGATTCCAACTCACTCCATCCTTTTCACTTCCATGTCTAATGTGAGCGATCTACATTCTTCTATTCAGGACCTGTAATTTTATCTTAGGGAGCTGAAGGCCTCATTCAAACACTGTAATTCCTCTGGATCCCCAAAACTGACCTCAAGTTTCTGTTAGTAGTTATTTAGTCATACTAACAGATTTGTAGCTGTAATGCACAGGCTCATACACAGCCACAGCTTTTGCATAAAACCAAACTCATTCTAGAATCAGGACTGGGATACCCAGAGAAGACATGCAGCTTGTCTTCTCTCCTAAGTCTGGATCAGCCCTACAGAAGTCATTCCTGACTGATTTTTGTCTACACTGCTTTTAAACCTAGATAATTAAGATGCACAACATATTCCAGTGCTAATGCTAATATTTAATTTTCCTGCTGAAGTACATGACTAGTTTTTCTTATCACCATCATCATGGATGTGGGCAAAAAATCATTTCCTTAGTAGCAGCCTTTAGTTCTCTCTTGTGAGAAACCTATTCTATGGGACAGAACCCCAGCTGTTTCAGTTTTCCCCAATGGGACTTGCTTGCTCTAATGTTATATCTGGTTGTCTTCCTCTGGGCTTATTTCCATTTAGTCTACATGGTTTTTATCTGGTAAAATTACTTTGAATTCTGTTCCTTGAGAACATTCACAATCCTTCCCACCTTGCAGCAGATTTATAGGCATGGTCTTTTGTCATCCAAGTGAGCAGTGAAAGTATGGATTGACAGTAATGCAGGAAGGAAGCAAGGAGAGCCCAACCCAACAGTTGGAGTTTGACACTGGAACACCAGGATTTGCTCTCGAGGGTTTAGAGTTCACTCTTGTCCTGGTTTTGGCTCATCAAGAGTGAATTTCCTTCTTAGCTGCTGGTACAGTGCTGTGCCTTGGATTCAGCACAAGAGTAATGTTGATAACACTCTGCTGTTTTAGTTGTTGCTGAGAAATGTCTACACGAAATCAAGGCCTTTGCAGTGCCTCATGCTCTGCCAGTGAGCAGATACACAAGGTGTTGGGTGGGGGGCACAGCTGGGGGAGCTGACCTGAGCTGGCCAAAGGGATGCTCCAAGGTGTGGAATGTCACACCAAACTGGGTGTGCCCATTGCTGCCCAGAGACAAGGCCGGGTGTCAGTCAGTGGCTGGTGGGCAACTGTTCTGTATGTCAGCTCTTTCTCTTGGGTTTGATTTCTCTCTAGCCTTCCTTTTGTTATGATTATTATATTCTATTATGTTTTAGACAGTAAACCCATGAAGTTTGCCTTTCCTTTTTGATTCTCCCTCTCACAGGGTGGTTATCTGGTTGCAGAGGGGTGATAGATTTGCCAAAGCAAATCCTGTCATATTTTACACATAGCTTGTGAGTGTAAAACTGCAGGTGGTGTTCAGAGAAGCACAGCTGCAGTTGTGCTTCTCTAACTGCTACCATCAAATCCTGGTTCAGACTGCAGAGGATTCCAGTGAGGTGGTTCAGTATGAGCCCTGCATCTTTGGTCCTCAAACCAGGGCTTTGACCTGAGGGACTCTTCAGATGCCTTTGGTCCTGTGTACCAGATATTGCACTCCCAGGAGCACAGGTGCTGCTTGTAGAGACAAGGAATGGGGAGAAAAACCCAGCAGGAATTCTCCTCACCCGCTGCATAAAGTGACATCAAATTACCCCAAAAAAAGTTTCTTCAATTGTTATTTCCCCTGCAAGCTGGGCCCACCCTCATATTGCAGCACTTCAGCAGTTTCAGGTGATTGTTGCTCCAATGAGGTGTTTCATGCCTGGAATTATTTCTTTGATGGAAGAAATAGAGAGCAGGACCAGGAACAGATGGTTGATAATGACATCTTAATTCTAGAGAGAATGAAAGTGCTATTTCATTATGGAGTGGTATATTTAAATTGCCTTCAGGTGTTAGTTTAAGAGAGTAGAGGAAGAAAGAAAAGTTAAAAAGATTTTTAAGATTTAGTAAAAGGGATAGATTGGTACAAATCAGAGCTAGTAATAATGCCCTACAAACCTGTCAGATTGTAGTAATGTGACAAGTGCTTGCTGAAGGGAATCATTGCCCCATGTATGGTGATGGACTTGTTTCACTTTGATGAATCAACTGGTTTGAATTATTAGAAAAATGAAATGTTTGCCCTGGTTCAGAATTTCCAAATGCCCCTTCAGGATAAAAGGACATGCTTTATGTCTTTTTAATAATTTGAGAATTGATTTTTATGCTATGCAAAATACTCTCTCTTTAAAGCACTAACATACACTTTAAAACAAATTCATAGTCCAAGTGAGTTTGGTGACTAATAAGCTTCATTTAAGGAATTTCTTTCCTCCTGCTAAACTTTCCTACAAACTGGACTCCTTTTAGTAAAGATGTAATCCTAAAGGTTTATTATGACACTTTCAGTAATCAGATTCCTGGCTGATAGAAATGTTGATATAAATTAGGATTAATCATTCTAATTCCTATGTGAATTTACGGTATCTGTGTATAGGAGATTGGAGAACGATCAATTCAAGACCTGTGTGATAGAAAAGCCACACACTGACATCTTTCTTTCTGTGGAAGATGTCATTGAAGGGCTGTCACTGTTACATGTGTCATCTAAAGGGTGTGAAAGATGAACAGAGAGCCACACACCAACACTTTTGATCTGTTTGTATGCATTTGAGGAAAGGCTCTCATAGATTTCTTAAAAATACACAAATTAATATTGCTTACTTTTCAGCAGGGGTAAATTAGGGTCTTTGAGACCTTCTTAGAACAGTCTGGAGTTAAATAATATGCGTGTTTTTCATTTTACTATGATGAATGCAAAGCTATTAAACAACCTTTTAAAGAGTTGGTGTAATTATCTGTAAACAGTAATGTTACAAAAAAAGGTCAAGTTGTCCTGCCATTAGAAGTTTATGGATATAAACTGGATTTATGTTGCCATAAAATGGGCACCGACTAACTAGATTAATTCTACACAACTAAACCAACTGTAGCAATATTTAGAAACAATAAAGTGATACCAATTAAAGCAATTTTATTTTTTGTGTCATATTGATTAATGGTGCACTAAAATTAACCAAAGACCTTAAAATCAGAATGGTTGCAGGAGGCATCCACATCTCAGCATTATTACCAACAAGAAGGAGCAGTTAAGGGAGATGGCCCTGCAATAGTATGAATATTTAATTAATAATTAGTCATGTAATTTCTCCTCAGGAATTATTATCCCTCAAACTGGTTTGTGAATTTAATTATTAGCAGCCTTTTTGTTTCCATGTCCCCTCATTACTGTCAGGATTGATGTAACATAAACTTCATTAAAAATTAAAGCAAGAGTCTTAATTACAAGGCTACCCTGACTGAAGTCAGAATTAGCCAAGTCAGTGATGTGCAAATGAGTGCATTATTTAAGAAACATGCTGGAAGTAGTTATGCTAATGTGGAAGGTTCACAGTAGCAGACCTTTTCACTTGCAGTTGCATATTCATTAAATGCACTATGCAAATTTAATGTAGCAGCCTTAGTAATGCGTTGTTAATTTATTCAGATTTATTGAGTAGGACTTAAAAAAAATGTACAAATTTAATTACTCTATCTGCTAGAATGATATTAGGAGAGATAGTGGAGGTTTAAAATGTGTTGATCTGGATTACTGCAGTTTGATGGAGGATGTAGTATCAAAGGACACAATTTTGATAACTAGGCTTGAAAGAATATTTGATTTACTTATAGAATGATCTAAGAAATCACTAAAATTGCACATGCTACTTCCCAATAGGAAAGTAAAAAAAAAGTCTCAGTTGTATTAACTTAAGAGCTAAAGCAGTGCTGAGTCCACAGTCTAATGGATGTAATGATCCTACTGAGACCAGTAAAGGTTATGTATGGAGATCTATGGGAAGCAAAGTGTCTTTGTGGAAAGTTCACCGGTTGTTACGTGTTCCTCGGCGATGCTGCTGCTCATCAAGTTTAACAACAGGAATCCTGTCGCTTTGCAACATTACTGGCAGCACACGGTCATTTGTTAGCACTGGCTGATAGCAAGTTTAAATTTCTGGGTTTCTTTTTACTTTACAGTCTGCAAAAACACCCAACACAAAGACTGCAAATTTACCATTGTGGAATAATTCTCTCCTGGTACATTTTTTCCCTATGAAAGAAATATATAAGGGAAAAAACCCTATATGATTGCATTGTAGTATTCACTTTGAAACCTATCCAAAATTATTTGGTCTTTTGTGGAAAGACATATGCCAGCAAGTGTGACCTTGTTACTACTGAGGAACAGAAAAGCTAAGCTAGAACAATTTGTTTTCAAATGTCTTTGATTCTCCCTCATGGAACAGTTTCCATATTTTTATTTCCCACCTGATGTGTGGTTTCAGAAAAGTAATTGCTGCAAGTATGTCTTGTGCTCTTTTAGTAATCGACTTCCTAGCTGGGTGTCTGTAAAAGTTCAGACACTTGTAAGGGCTGAAGCCTGGGCTGCTTATCTGGGCAATAAGAGTATAAAGGACTCCCTCCTGCCGGGGTGATACATCCTTGCACATTCTCCTCGTGTGGGGTTGCCTGCTTTGCTCACTACTCGACTGTTGAGCCTGTTGAGCCTGTGTCAGGCCACTGGTTTGATACTATAAATGACTTCTGTTCCCTTGGAAAGGTCTGATCCTGCCTCCCTTGTAAGGAAGCAGTGAGCCCTCCATATGTTTATCTCGTTGTTACAACTTGGAATTTTCCTGGCTGCAAGTACCTGAGCCTTCAGGTCGAGGTGCTAGTGCTGGACACAGGCAGGTCTGCATTATGAAACCTTTGGGTAAAGCTCATCTGAGTTTTTTCTTCTGCTCTTGCCTCTTGTTCCTGCTGTGGGGAGGCTGCTGTCTCCTCTGTCATCTGAACAACACTGCAGGTATTAATTTGACTGTTCACTTTTACATAATTAAAAATTAGCTGCCATTTGAAATAATGATAACAGTAAAAATAAGCTGATGTACATTCTTAAGTCTGCATGGATTTGTTCTACAAAACCAACCCAATCCCTAACACCTTCATTTTTTCACTTTCCCTGTGCTTTACTGGTCTAGGCCCGTGACTTATTTTCAGCCAAACCTGATCCAGCTGAGAAATGCCCTGTTGTGGGGATATGAGCTGGCACCACAGGTTTGACATTGAAATCACTGGCTGAGGGACACAAGGGACTTCTCTTTCTGTCACGCTGCCATGCTCAGCATGCCACAGTGCAGCCTGAGAGAACAGCAGCCACTGGCAGAAGAGATAGAAACAAGTGGTTGGACACAAAGTCAGGAGAGTCCTTTTGTGGTGACTCTCCTGTCGAATATGGAGTGTACCTACAGCTTCTCTACCTATGTCTTAGGCTCCTTGCACTGCTAAATATTATAATTCAGACTCCCTGTCCATGTTTTTTAATCTGTTCTGGAATCCATCCTGTTTTTGCCCGCTGGATTGAGGAATCTGGAGAAATCTGTCAATCTCTTTTCCTCTGCTGTCCTCATAAACAATTGGATCTGTTAGGTTGGGTGAAAAGCTGACTGCCCAACGTATCAATTTTGATTTTCCCTCCATGCAGAAAACTCCTTTCAGTTAAACTCTTCTGCTCCAGAAAGGTGCAATCTTATAACTGCTTCACAAAAAGGATCTACAGGAAAGTATTTCCCTCCTCTGCTGCCAGGCCTCTCCCCTGGAACACACCAGGGCAGTCTGTAGTGCTGTAGGTCGGTGCCTCTCGTAGAAGCATTGCCTGGATGTGTGCACACAGCCCAGGCTTTCTGGGAGTGTTCTGAGGAAAATTCATCCTCTTTGCCCAAACAAGGATCTATGCAGTATCCTACATGTTGCAGCAGTGTTGTTGGAAAGGCATTCATGGTGTTGTAAAGCCTCTCATAGTGTGGCCTCTGTAAGTCAGAATAATCAAGAGGTGTGGGTGTGCTGCACCATGGAGAGATTCTCATTTCACACACACTGTACTGGAAACAGCTCTCTCAGTAAATTCACATTCACTCTTCTTTTACGTGTTTATCCAGTCATTGGAAATTATTTTTTTGTGTTGAAAGCACAGGCTGGCTTGTTTGAAACAGTTTGATTGCAGTGCAGTCTTAAGAGCTGTGCCTTCATTGTGTGGGTGGGGAGATTAAATGATATGCAGTGTATGCTTGGAATAGTTGAATGATTAGGCACTTACATCTGTTTAATTAAACAATGAGCTTCAACCTCTGTTTAATTAAGGCCTAGCTCATTTCAGTTGTGGTCGCATGCTGGGAGTTATAACACTTCTGTAATTCAAATCCAAGGCTATAATAGAGATAGGCTGGTCTCCTTTCAATACTTAATGGCCAGTGGTGCACAGCACAAGGCAAAGAGATGATCTGCAGGTGAACAATGTAGGAATTCAGGTGTTATCAGGGAAAAAGGTGTGATTAGGGTAAGAGTTGGGCCAATGTGAAGAATGTGAAATGCTGCCTGTTGGTGATGGGGGAAGTGAAGGCTAACAAATACCATCCATCAACAGAGTATGTTGCAGTCTGGCTTTATCCCCTGGAAAGTCTTGTTTCTTTAACATTATTGCCTTAACTTAGTTTCTCGAGAACTTTGCCCACAAGGCCGAGGAACTTGTGTTTTTCAGTGTAATCCTCTGAAAACAAACTTCACTATGACAAAAATGTAAATGTCTTGGGTTTTGAAAAGAAAAAATAGGATTTGAGACACAGAGGCTGGAGCTAAGATTTGAGAACCTTGCTCTATTGCATTTAGCACAATTCACAAAAGAATTTGGGACTGATCTGGTTTCCTGTGCTCTGGGATTGCCTGCCAGGCAGTGAGCCTTCCTTTCTCTGTCTCAGTTAGGAATTTGAGACATAAACCTTGTTGTACAAGGAAACTCAAACCAGTGTTAACCAACAGGGAAAGAAGCAGCAGCTGAACAGAGTGCTGTGTAGTGTTCTGTCAGTACTGAGCTGGGAAAAGAAAAGAAGAAATTTGTACAGAAATATAGGAATTGTTGCAAATCTGTTGAAAGGGATTCAGAAGACCAGTTCTTGTGATCAGACTTACAGGTCTATGTATTCAGTTCAGGTTGGTTGGGAATTCCAGCTTCCTTGTGACTTGTTACCTTGACTGTCCCTAAGGAAGAAGCACAAAGAGAGAATGTTGCAGTCAGTAAATGTGACTTTTTCCACTTTAATTAGCATGAACCTATACTGGAATATTTGGAGAAACTGGATTAACTTTTAAACAAATATGGAATTTGCTCATCTTGTGTTTGTCTTGCACATGTCTGAAGTCCTAGTGAACCCCAAACCTGATCATCTTCCATAAGCACCACGTGAATAACACCACAATTGCATCATGCTTAAGGTTTATTCTATTCTGTGACTGGTGCGAAGGGAGAAACCCCCAAGTGAGTAAAGCAAGTCTCAACTTGGACACTCAGGGTTTCCAAGGGCTGCCGAGTTTCTAAGCTAAACTACAAGGCAGAGAGATCATGAAGTGCCTGCTTGTGCCTGTCTCCCAGCAGCTGCAGCACACCTTGTGTAATGCCAGTCCATTCCCCGTCTGGCAGTGCTTGGTACTTCTGCCTCCAGGAAAAGACAGGATTTTGGTGGATGCCTTTTCACAAATGGGCCAAGGTTTATGCAAACTGAACCTGAACTTTGAAATAAGCAGGTTTTTTGCAAGCAGCTAATTTTTTCCTATGATAAAATACTATTCTTTTTAAAAACATTTTCATAATAAGCAATCTGATATGCATAGGTTTATTTTGGTAAGTTGGTCTGTGTATGTATATATAATCAGAACAGTATCTTTGGTTGGAGAATTCCAATCATTCATCTCAAATAAGAGTTGTAAGGGCTAAAAAAAGCAAGAATTTTGGCAGAGATGATCTCATGCTCTGATATACATGGTTACTATAACTAACAGTAGCTGAAGCATTGCTCTGAGGGGATTTCCTCTGTATCCACCTGCTTTTTCTTCAGTCTGTTGATGTGTGGTATCAGCTAACAGAGACAAGGTATAAAGTTATGTTGCCTTTTGCAGTGACACTGTGGATTGTTTGCTGCAGTTGTTGGAGCAGCAGTTCAGGTGGTGCATGTGTGTAACCTGTGCCCCTGCAGTGACAGCCATTGCCAGACTGTCCCTATTGCTTTACCAAGAGGATACACAGAAAATTGCAATTGTTGGGTTGCTACAGTAGCACATTGCTGAACCTTCAAAGGAAAAGGGATGTGGCTTTCTTGTTCAACAAGCCTGTGTTTCAGTCTCTTGCTGTAACTTGAAAAGCACTGGGTTAGTCTGGACTCTGGGCAGGCAGAGCAGCTGAAGGCTGTACCCTCGGTGGGGATACTGTAGCCCAGTGAATAATGGCTCTGCTTCTGTGGGTCTTATTCTTTTTGCAGATTAAATTAATTTAATCAACCTCATGTGCTTGGGCAGCCTCTCATCTTCCTGCTTCTCTCTGCTCTCCATCCTCCACCTAGTACATTAACTGGAGGAAAAATTTATGATCTCATTAGTTTTGCATATTGGTTCACTTAGGAGCTTAAAAATGTCACTCAACTTCAACCTGTTATGAAAGCATTTAATCCACTGGAGACTACTGAGGTGTTTCTGAGCCATCTGACAACTCTGACATCCTGTAATACATAAAAAATGGACTTTGTACAGGTACTTCTGATCACCAGGATGACTGCAGGTTCTAAGCTGGGCTTCTGTAGGGATGTTTTTGGCTGTGCCAAGCCTCACTCTGAGTGTATTCAGATGTGCTTCCCTGCAGATTCACAAATTCCATGACAGCAGGCCAGCATGGGGATGAAGTGAGGCGGCTTCTCCGTCTCTTGGCTTAGGCCCTGCCTGTTCCAGTTCTTGTTGTTCTCTCTGTGCATTTTACAGCCCTTTCTGCAGAGCACTGGCCATCCCTGCTTGAGCATTACCCAGGTGATTCTCTGAACTCAGGCTGCAGGGGGTTCTGGAAGGTGACTGAATCCTGGTACTCCTGGTGATCCCTTCCTGCACAGCAGATCTTTGCTTTCCGTGGCTCAGAGGGAGAGCTGTGGTTACCCTGGTCCCCAGGCTACTTCATACTCTGGCACTCAAAGGCCTAGGATTTCTATTATTTTAGGTGTTGCTGTTCATTAGCAGTTTTCAAGGAATAATAAATATCCCATCTCCTCCCTGAAAACCTCTTCTCAACTTGTGTGAGGCGTGCTTTGAAAAGCTAGGGCCACTCAGGGGCTCTGCACACAACTGGGGACTCCAGCACACAACTCAGTAGCAAATGAAGAGGAATATTTATTTTCTTTCAGCTGGTGCCACATGAAAATTCTGTCTTTTAAAAAAAATCAGTTCTATACTTTGTTTGGAAAAGATCTGTGTTTCTGAGCAATTTCAAGAGTTTGGGTAAATCTTCTGAGTCATCTTTTTATTATCTTGTACCAAGTGTATCCTGAAGGAGAACTCTGAGTCTTGCTGCAGGAATCAGGTGTATCTTCCATTTCACTGTCAGCCTTTTCCCTTCATGCCAACTTTGTATGTGAATTTTTAACTTGAGAGAAAGCCTTGTGTAGATGGAGATGAATCTCCTGATGCAGTTCTTGACAGCACTAACAGGTTGGGATATTCTGGGATAATGCTGCATCTTATACTTCCTGCTGTTTGAAGCAATTACTTTTCATGTAAGATGTGTTGGTCCTATGCAGGGATTTTTACAGGTGTCTTTGTATCCCATGGCAAAGATTCGAGGCCTGGGGCTACTTTTTCTATGTCATTGTCATAATTCCAACATAGATAAGCTATTTTGGGGGCCCCTTTTCTGTCAAGTCTTTGGAATTTACAGTCTGTCCCCCTTGCCCTCTTTGTCAGACACTAAGGCTCTCTTGCCTTAACTGAAGATGACTCGCCATATGGTAAAGTGGGTTTGTTCTCTATTAAATGTTTTTAATTACAGTATGTTTACAAAGAGCTCTGTAAATACTTACATATCTGATGCAGCTAGAAATTAGTTTTATGCTGGGTTTTCCTGGGACTATTCCAAATGATGCTGTTCAGAGAAGTTAAATTGCATTTGCTGCCATTCAGTGCTTAATGACAGCATGCCCAGCATGGGGCTGGATGGCATCGTGCTTGCCATGCATCCATAAATAAGACCTCAAAAGGATTACTTCAAATGATATAGGTGAGTGAGCTCCCAGTGAGGTCTGGCAGGAATGCCTACTCTGGTAGCACTAGTGAAATTACTTGTATGATTTAAAGCCAGAAACTCAGCCAATGTAGTTAATTTTAAACTCTATTGATTGCACTAGGATTTTGCATTGATTTTTTTTAAGTTGTCCCAGTATGACTTCTGCACATAAACAGAGTCTGTCAGAGCTTTTTCTAAAGGCTGCTTACGGCCCTCCATGAAAAGTTTAATTTGAGGGAGAGATTATTTTCTGCACTTGGGAAACCCAAAATCAAGGTTCAGACTTGCAGAAACAATGTTTCTGTAAAGACCTCAGTCACTGTAATACTGATTTTCAGGTAGAACTGGTGTGTAAAAGCCTACTAGGTATCTTAAATATCTACAGGTAAGTTACAGACATGAAGTGTGTGTGTACCAAGTCAGCACAAAGCACCCCAGACAGGAATTGCAACACAAGGCAATCCCATCCAAGAAACTGTATTATGTGAAGTGCAAAGAATTCTCAGCTGGATGAAATCAGAGAATGCACTAAATTTGTTGGAATACACATCGGGTAATTACACAGTTGTCAAAATGTTTATTAATCATGTCTGAATCCTACGGAAATCTTTTCTAAATGTTCTTGGAGAAAAACCAGAAAATCTCTAGTTATCCATGGCAACCTAATCTCAGTAACAAATAGAGAATATTCCACTTAAATTCCAATTCAACAGACTAAGTTCCATTTTGGCAGCCAAGTTGTTTCCATCTTGCTCAGCCCAGGTAGAATCATCTCTTTCAGAAGTATCATCTGTCCACACCAAGGCATGGAAGGAAGACTTGTCCTCAGCAACATCCTGAGAATTCATCGTGCATTCCCTCTTTGTCTTCACTGACCTGTTTTGAAATGCAAGTGAGACCAAATTCAGACTCTTGGACAATGCTGTCCTTGGTTTTTGCTGGCTCTCAAGCTGTCCTGAACATCTCCATGAATATTCTTTAGAGACTGCAGACATGAGAAACACGGTGGGCCTGTTTTGTGTTTCCTGCGGCCTTTGCAGTATTCATGCCAGGCAGCACCAAGGTGGGAAGGGCTATCAACAGCTGGATAAAAGTTCTGCTGGGAACAGGTTCAGCCTGCAGCTACAAGTGTTGGAGTATGATATGGGAAAGTGTGTGAGGAACTTCCACTGCTGCTTTTAGAATCATTTTGTGTTGCTTCTTTTACATAAGTACAACTAAAGTGCACTGGATCCTCTGCAGACCGATTACAGGTCTTTATTTGCAAATGGAATGTGCTTTCCCTATCTTCTTATTCTTGGACCTAGAATGTATCATAACAAAATAGGTAGTATTTAAAGTAATGAAATCTTTAATTTTTGTGTCTCTGTAGCTTGGAGAGCAATGATGAATGATTTCAAAAAGTAGATTTAGGATTTCACAGCTGCCATAGGTCCTGGGCATAAATGGCCTGGGTAAGGGAGCCAGGGGATGCAGGAGCACCCTGGTGGGAGTACTGTGACATTAACTGTGACACCATGGCAGCACCTCACTGAGGAAATTCAGGAGAAAGAAGTTTGGAATGAAGACTATTCAGAGCCAAATACTTTTCTGGAGTAAGTTACTTTAGCTGCCCTGGCAGGCTTGTGCAGCGCAGGGTGCGTGTGCTCGCACGTTTGAGGATGTGTGCTTGTATCACCAGAGAATTTCTTCTCCCAGGATATCAGACTCTGAAATATTAGAGCTCTAAAGCACCTTGATTCTCCAGCATCCTTTAAGTTTTAAATATCTGTCTTTTGGGTATGGTCTTAATAGACTAGGGCTTTAGGACCAGTTTCTCTGAGAAGCAGTTCTGTTCAAGAAGGGCCCTTGACACCTTTCTGGCTTAATGCTAGACACATCTGCTGCTACTTGGGCAAAATTGACACTGTCTAGAGAGCAAAGCAATCACCTGCTGTAGCATTACAGAGCATTTACACTTGAGCCATGTTACCGGCAGTAAATCTTGACCTTTAGGAGTTCAGAGATTAGATTTCTTCGCTGCAAGCGCTCAAGATCTTGTTAGGCATTTGTTGCTATTCAAAGCAGATATCAGGGGTTACCTATGGGTTTAAATCATAGCCTCAATCATATTTGGAAGGTTCTTTTAAAGCTGGGATAGCTTCAAATAAAAACTAGGATTACTTTTACATTTATTGTTAGTAGTTGTCAAGAAGCAAATGTGGGGGGAGGAAGGGGTTGTGGAGGCAAAGACATTGCTCTAAGTTTCAGTGTTTATTTCAATGTGAACAGAAATTTTACAGTGTTTGGTGAGAAATGGCTTCTTTTCAATGTGGACAACGAGATGCACTTATTCCACTGGGATAATAAACTAAAAGCTGTATTCAAAATAGGACTGAAGGCATATATAGTTTAAAAGAAACTATTTTAAAAAAATAGGAACCCCTCAGATAACCACTGACTTAAATAGACACAGTGTTAATCATTTGTCAATACTGAGGAATGCCTGACAGCTTGTGCTCTGTACTGTGTACAAACCAAGCACTGCACAAGGGGAGTCGGTCACTGAGCCCCCACTACTAACAGGAATCCTTCATTCCCACTGCAGAAAAGCACTGATGGTCAGGTTTGTGTAGGTGCACACAGCACTTTACTGGGACTCTCAGCTCCTTTGACAACTAGACAGAAGAGCAGAACTCATAAGACATTTTCTCATTTCTTTCTCCCATTTCCCCAAATCATTGCAGTGGGTCTCTAATCCTTATTTCTGTTTTTTTTTTTATCCTGACCTTATTTTTCCAAAATAAAGTTACAGTCATGAAAGAAATTCAGGTTTCATCCAAAGTTTTTTTTTTTAAAAATGCATTTGTGAAATGTAATTATAAACTCAGATATAAAATGGAAAGCTAATGACTGAAGAGAAATTCAATAAGAGTGTGTTGTAACTGATAATACAAGCATGTTCTGCATGGCATTGGAGTTAAAATGTGGTGGTAATTCTGGAATGGATTCAGAAAATAGTCAGAAGAATAAGGGATGTTTGCCCTTTGCTCAGGCCAGTGTTCCAGAGCTGGATCACACTCTAACCCTCTGGGCATTGTATTAGAGAAGGATTGGAGATCACTTGGAGAGTACAGACAGGGAAACTTCTATTGAGGAAAGGAAGCACGATTAAAGTGATTAACTACTGTGAAACAGTTCATTACAGAGTCCTTTAAAGTCCAAGTCTCCCAGCCCCCAGGGTTTCACTTTCTTGCTTTTTTTAATCCTGTAAAGTAAAATAATGGTGATTTTTTTCCTTTGGAAAGGAAGGGAAAGCTTAACAAATGGGAGGAGCTCAGAAGGGGGCAGAACCTTTTGCCTTATTGCTCTTTGGAATCTATAATTGGTATTGTAAAACTTCCCAATGAAACATGTTTTTCCAGGCCTTCAGAGGCCAGAAACTCCAGAATTATTTTGCTAAGCCTCACAATTGCAAAGTGCAAGAATGTGTGTTTGAACTGGCTGGACAACCTTCAGCTGAGCAGTTCCACTCCTCTGTGCAGATAACAAACACCATCCTCACAAGTCCCTGGTCTTGTCCCCTGTTCTGTGATAACTAGGCCAGCAAAACAACAGATGGAACCCTAACTGGTTAGCTAAAGCTGTCTAGGTCTCCTTGCACACATTAGACATTTCACAAGGTATTAAGAGTTTGGCCTTGCACAACTGGTCTTGCAGTCTTTGAAATCCTGACCAGTGGAAACAGATTTTGGCCTTGGGAGATAATGAAAAAAGCTCTTGGTGAGTTCTGTAGGAGCATAAAGGCTTCTCTGATGATGTTGGCTCGGGTAGCTTAAGGCAAGTGAGCTGTGCCCAGTGCATCTCTGCTTCTGCTTTTCATGCTGGGGAAGGTCTGTACTCCCCCAGTCTGTCTTTTGTAGGACATTCTTGGCCCTGGCTCTACATCTGTATTTGTCATCTGTTGTGTGGTTCCACTGCTTTGAGAATCTAAGGATGTCACAGTCTACAGTATGTTTGCAATGAAGCAGGTAGGGCAGTGCCACTTCCATTTTTATGGATGGGAAATTGTGTTCTGGTTTCTGTGACTGGGTCCTCTGAGGAACTGGGATGAAACACAACTAAATGTCTTTTGAGTGTCTTGGTTCAAATGGGAATTACATTGGCGTTCTGATACAGAGAGGAAAAAACCAAACACCACCAGGTTCCTCACATCTTCAGCTGCAGCCCAGCTTGCCTCGGCATTCTAAGGGAGATCAGAAGGATTGGAGTATGTAAAGTGCTACTGTATGCAAAAGTACCAAACGGCTTTGGTACAATGCTGTGTGAAATGTTGACATACTATGTTGTATTTCTAAATTCTAAAGCGCTTGCTGCTTATTTGAAACAGTACCCTTAATATAGGATATGGTCTTTTGATAAATCAAATACAGGGAAACATCATCTTGTGCCTGACTGTGCCAAACCTCTGTAGAAGTTTTAATTTTGACTCATTTCCCTCCTGTTTTCTCCCTACAGAAGACTCACTGTTGGTGCCACCAAATGCACGGTGTGCAGTGGTTGCTATGGTAATTATTTCTTGTAATGAGTTAGTGTTATAAATGGCTAGGATTTAATGAAGAGCTCCCTCAGGAATATCCTGATCAGTTTGGTTATGGGTCCCTGTGAGACACGCCAGGGTGCTGGGCATTCATCCACTGCACCAGAACCAGGGGAGCTGTGGTGGTTCATCACTCCTGAAATCTCCCACACTCTTGGCAAGCTAATTCTGTAGGAAACACAAGTAAACCATGTAGAACCTACTAATAACTGGGGCTGGCAATCTGCACCGATCTGCTGCTCTGTACAGAGGGGGCACTCAGCTTTGTGCACATTGCTGATTTACTGAAGGGGCAAGAAGATTTTCAGATTCACAAAAGCTGAAAGAGTAGTGCATTCTGTTTAAAATAGAATGATTCCATCCTTGTGTGTATAAGTATTTTCTACTGTTCTGAAAGGTCCATTGCACTGTGCAAAAGTAAGTGATAGCTTAATGTGGCAATTTGCAAACCTCGAATCAGATGTAAAATGTGAGGGTTTTAAAAAAAATGGTGGTTAAGATCTTTATAGGGACTCATCAGATTATGTTTTCAAAGCAGGTGTCTTTCCCAATTTGAATCTTAATAAGTCTTAATTTCATTTTGTGGCTGTGGAGAACTGGTTAACTTAGTTCAGCAATCAGTAATGTATTCCTTCCTGAAAATCCAGAGACTCAAATTAAGGCTGTCAAACAGTAATAAGGCTGCTACCAAATCTGTTAGGAGCTGGTGTACAGGTGGTTGTAATGCTCCATCATATGGATGGAGGTTAAGGGACCAGTCATTTTGTGAGGCCACATGTGGGTCCTCCTGCAGTTTTGCAAAACAGAAAATGACTTAGTCTGCCTAGCAGAGAAGATTCAATGTGGTGTTTATTTTTTGAAAATAGTGTATGGGAGAACTGAGATTAAAAAGGGGGTTTAAAATGTCAAATACAGATAGGGTTTTACTTATATTTTCCTTGGGGCAGTCTCTCTAAAGGTACTTTGTAAGCCAAGATCAGTCCATACCAAAAGAAAAGATCCAAGCAGCTGCTTCTCTCTGAGGGCACACTAATTATTAGGGATCTGACCTGGGCTGAATCAAAATCTCACTGCTGGTGTTTGTGGTTGGATTTTTCCTGATCAGGAGTTGAGACCAAACACACAAGTTGCAGGAGAAGTGGTGTGTTATGAGCTGGCATGAGACATTGAACCCATTGGTTGTATGTTAATTTATTTGAAATGAAAGTATCTGGGTTAATACATAACATATTTTTGGTTATTCCACAAGCCAAATTTAATACTTGGGCTGGGTAATTAGGAAAAGAGTGGGTTTTTTCTAGACTTAAAAAGCTTTTTAGAAGTGATATAATTGATAGTGGGATTGTCTAGCATTTACTTTGTCTGAGCAGACACATTTTCATCTCAAGTATTTCAAAATGTGAGACTTTGTTAGACTGGCTCAGATTCTTTGCTGTGTCTCTCAGATCACCTCTGCTGCTCCCCTTTCACCAGAGGACCAAGGGTTCTTCTGTCGAGGGCCTCGTTTGTCAGACTGTGCTAATGCATCTTTAATCATTCTTCTTCCTCTTTCTTATGCATTTCTGCATAGTTCTAGGTGGAATTGCCTCTTCAGATTTTTTCTGTCTTGCAGTGGCACATTCATGCTCAAATTGTTGTGCTCAGTAGTGCCATTGTCACATTATAACAAGGAAGATGCTTCATCATGTGTTGTAAAATGAGCTGAAATCTTCTGTTAGGAGCTGAGGGATCATGTTGTAGAAAAACATTCATTTTTAAGCACCAAGTCATTACCCTGGAAAAGGACATATTAAAGCTGTCAAAGTATTTTCACTCAGTAATGCCAGGGTATCCCATTAACAAGTTGCAGGGCATGAGGTTTTCAGTATTCTCATTTACAAAGGTGTACAACGCAGATGTTTTCAAATGGGTAGTTTTCCTCTGATTATGAGTTTGGCAGTGGCTAACAGAAAACTTTGGTCTCAAAATATTAGCAAATTAGATAATACTATTTTGTCAAGTCTAATTAAAGCAGTTCAAGCACTGCCTCTTTTACTGTTGCTGCTATGTAATTATGATCTTAGATTTGTCTCCATATTTAATATTTCCATAGAAGGCAGCAAAGTAATACAGACTGTCTCACTATTAATCCAATAGTTCTAGTTTTTTGCTTGTATGTTGATCAGGAAAAGAAGGAAAGGTTTAAGTGAAAGATGGTGAGGGACTGAAAGGGCATATTGCTGTATTAAAAAGGTACTGGAATTCAGAAAGCTGAAAGTTTGAATTACAGAAGTGGGACAGTTCAAGTAGAATAAACCCCGTGAAATTTTGAAAATGTCTACTTAAATCATCTTCTTGTGATTGTTGGTACAAACAGTTTTGAAATATTAACACCATCACAACGTATCTGTGAGTCTATTCAGAACTAGTGGGAGCAGGAATGTGGAACATCTGTTGTTCAAACCCCTCCTGTGGAACCAGGAGTGCGTGGTTATGGCTTGGCTGGATGAGCAGAGCTGTAGCATTTGCTTGCAGTCCCTGCGTTCCTGGGCTGTCTTGGTCCGTGTATCTGATTAACACACGTGAGCACACAGGAGGGAAGGTAATATCGAAAGACAGACCAGGTTGAAGAACCTTGAGGATACCAACCAAATCTTTGATAGCTGAAGAAGACAAAAGGGAAATTTCTGAGGTGAGATACACAGAAAATACAGGCATTCCACTGGGAGATTGGATCCCAGAAAATCCTTCTGGCTGGCTAATAGAAATGGAAGGCAAGGAACAGGAAAGCACTGGAACTGGGAACCTGTGATGTCTGTACGTGTGAGATCAGAAAAGAGAAAGCAGGTCTCCTGCCAAGGAAGGAAGAAATAGGGGCTTTCCTTTGTACTGCTCAAGGTACTTCTTCAGGGGCAGAGGAGCAGAAAGTGGACCAGAATAAGGATAATAATTAAGGGACAGGATTGAGGGCGCCTAGGAACACTCTAGGCACTAGTTGGTGGGAGAGAATTTCCTACAGAAAAGGGTGAGATACAGGTGGCAGTGGCCACAATTCACTCGTTTGACCAGCTAACAGATGAAGAACAATTAGAAGATCAGAGCTATTACAGTGGATAACTGTGTTCAGTATTGTGGGAAGAACAGCCAGAGGACCAAATGGCAATGAATCTGTACTGTAGACAATAAACAGAAAAAAAGCTAAATTCCTGTGATGTTTTCAGAATGTGTGCTGGAAGTATGGAAAGAGCAGAGTTCATGTTTTAGATCATGTCCTGAGGAGACACATGTGGTGGTATAATATTAATTGCCTAAATATAGTATAAAAAAATCCCACCCTTGTACATTTATCTTCCAGGCAAAACTAGCTGCTGTAGAGAATGTGGCACTGAAGCTAATGATGAGGGATAGTGCTGCTGATTGGTGACTCTCAAAGGATGGACAATTTGCTACCTTTCTCTTTCCAGTATTGTGTCCCTCCTGTGTCAGACGTGTCAGAAGACATCAATCGGTCAGCAAAGGATCCCACTCGGTAGCAAACTAGACCATAAATAATGCCCTCTGCTAAAGCACAGACACTTCTCCAACTGATGAGAACAAAACAATACAGAGGTATTAATTGCCTCTTTAAGAGTATAAAACCACTCTGCTGCTTGGAGCAGTGCAGCTCTTTAGGATCTTTAGCTGCTAATGACCACTGGAATCTGAGGGGCTACAATTGTCTTCCCAATTATTTAAGAACCTGAAGCAGTCTCTGAGTGGTGAGTACTAAAAAGAAAAATCAAAGCAATGCGCTATATTGTGCACTAAAATGATTGGTTTGGATGGTACTGTATTTTTATGTAATTTAACATTTAGAAAACTAAAGACAACTAAATAAATAAAAATAATCTGCTTTTTTTCCTATTTCCAAGTAAAAAATATTTTGATTATTATTTTGAAGGGCATCCTTAAGGAGATTTCTCTCAGAAATGAGGAATATGCTGTTTCTTTATTTCTCTTTATGAGACATAAATTTTAAAAAGCTTGGCCTACTGTGGAGAAAAGCAGTGCTGAAGGACCTATGCTGCTGATTGTACAGACACATGAATGGAAATTCAAGCTGAGCAGAACCAGTATTGCTGGTGCCTTTCCTTTGCTGAGTGGTAGCTGTGTTCTGACCCAATCCCAGCTGCTCGGTGAGTGGTTTCCCTTCCTGAGCCCTGGGTATTCCTGCCCACAGCAGTCACACTCTGGACAGACTTGTGACCTTCAACTGACTGGCTTATTTATACCCATACCTTGCAAAAGGGCAGGTGCCCCTCCAGTGATACCAATTCCTCCAACAAACACAAAAAACCACACAATAATTCAAGTTGAGAGGAATCTTTGGAAGCAGAGCTGATTTCAGAGCTGGACAGGGTTGCTCATGTCTGTGTCAAGCCCAGTTTTGAGTATCTGTAGTGTTGGAGTCTCCACAGCCTTGAACTGCTGTGAATTAGAAATTAGCAGCTGAGAGGAATGAGCAGTCTCCACACCAAAACACAGCTGGATACTTTCACCCTGGCTGAAGGCTGAGAAGGATTTGCTTGATTTTTGTCTGGGCAGATGGAGGTAAAGTTCTTACTGAAGGCATAGTGGAGGAGAAGCAGTCTGAGCTCTCCAACAGACCAAGATAACAACTCGGGTTGGGTTTAGCCCCAAGAAGGGCCCGGAAAGGATTTTTTGTCTGAAATAGTTTTGAAGTTACAAAGAAAGGTTACTGTCTTGGCATCTTTGTGCTTATAAAATTGAACTTCCCCCATTTTTGTGCCTTTGCAGAACTGCACCAAAATCCCTGATTCCAGACTGTGCTTTCTGCTCATCATGAGTGCTTGTGATTTGCAACCTCCATTGATTTTGGAAAAACAAAGTCAAATTAAAACATGTTTGTTAGAGGTCTAGTTCCTATTTATAGAACTAAAGGGTGGTTTGGAAACACAGTTCCAGACAAACACACTCCTCTAGAAAGATACCGAACACAGAGCTGCTGCTGTGTGTAATAAGGTTGAATGAATTCAGTGATGTTTGACTGTAAAATGAATTGCTGAAGATTTGGGTTTAACCAGTTGGCCAGGCTGTTTCACTGCAGTAATTTTAAGTGGCATGGGAGTTCATCTTCCTGTAAGAACAGAGATGGGGAACAGCAACTCTCCTGCTTTGTGAAGCATCAGCCAGGATAAAAGTGGCTACTGCTGTACCTGAAGGACTGTTGGTAATCACCCCACATCCAAATGAGCAATTAGCTGAAATAATTACCAGCCTTGAGATGAATCCACACACTTTTTTTGCCTGTGACAGTATCAAGGATAACAGGTGTTGAGAGTGCCTTGAAGGGACAAAGATTAAAGATTATTTCATTATCTGGATTCCTTTAGGCAGAGAAGTCTTGCCTTTTATCCTGTCATGCACAGAAAGGTCTAAGCAGCACTTTATTCTCCTCATGCTTTGGCAATTTTGAAGCTGAGCTTCTGACAGAGAGTGAACGTTGTTTAATCTGGGAGAATTGTCTGTCCTTGAGAATTCAGTAAATTATCTCTGTGTCTCTGCACAGTCTGCTTCCTACTTAGAGACCCAAAGAAAACTGCAAGCAAGAATGCCAAAGAGGCACTAAGCAACAGTCTTCCTATGACTGAGATTTAGATTAATTACTAAAGTAAGTATTTGAGAAGGGTTCCTTTACTCGGAAACTTACTGATGAGACGGTGTGTGTGTATATCCAACTTATGGCTTCCATTTCCCAGCAGTGACTTGCAGAAATAATGTCTCTCAAAACTGTCACTAGATTATAACATATTCTTGCACTGTGCACCAGCATTACATCCATGGCAGATCTGTCCAAGTCAGTATGTGGATGCCAGGATGATGGGATGGAACTGATGGAAACTGGCAGCTGGAATCATTTACCTACATAAAGATTTTTCTTTTTCTTTTTTTTAAAAAAACTTTACTTTGTCCCCTGTTTTCTCCTCTAATTTCATTATAATTTGAAGGAGGTTTTTGCCTAGCTAGTACATGTTTGATTTATGATCTTTTTTTATCTGCTCTCATTTGATTCTTCACCAGGTCAGCATCAGGTGTTATGTGTAACACTTAGGTGTTGTGCCTTTTTCTGATTCATTATCCTCTACTTTTTTCACCAATCTCTTTGTTCCTGTTTTTGTTTGATTGTTTGTTTTCTATTCTGTGTTTCTCAGCTATGATCCATGATTCCCCAGAGTTGAAGCAAGTTAGAAAAAAGACGTGTTTTCAGTCACAGTTGGCATCCAATGGTGTGCAGTGGCCTGTGATAAAATCCTGGTTCCAGGGCCCATAAGTAGTTCTTGGTGGTTTGTGACTTTGTCCATGGAGCAAGGCCCATCCTGGTGGTGCTGTGTGCAATTTATTTGCCTTTCAGAAGAAGAGATTGGTGCTGGTGCTGGAGCTGGGCAGCACCACAACACTGGCTCTTCCTTACTATGAACTGCCCTCTCTGAAGTTAGTCAGTTTTTGTTTAGGAGTTTTCTAGAAGAAACTATGGGAATACCTTGTTTTCAACAGTGGAGATATTCCAGCTGACTGCAGCTGAGGATTTCTGGGTCAGAACTTTGTACAAATTTGTGTTGCTCTTGCCTCAGTACATTGGTTCCATACAGGGTCCATCTTCCTGCTGTGCTGCAGGCCAACATTTCCGCAGGAAGAAATTCTCCTCCTTTTTGCTGGACAAGTCATGCAAGACCCTTGCATGGCTGAGCACACCTTTTAAAGTTACCAGATATCTGCTGTCTCGCAATTGACATTCACCTGCAACTCCCTTTGTCTTCAAGAAAAGTCATGAACAAAGAAACCTCTGTGAACCTCTAGCAACAAATAAAGCACAGGCCGAGTTACAGACACAAAACTGGGCTCAAAATTGCATCAAGATGTTTTCTAGCGAGACAAGGATTTCTGCTTTCTGCTAAGGTGGCAGGAGCAGCCAGTGAAGGTGAGGCAGATGCTTGTGAGCAGGTTAAGTGTGAAGGAAGTGCAGGCTGGCTCCTCTTCTCCATTGAGAGCAATTTTCTCACATCTAATTGTGCCTCTCTCTGCATTTCCTGTAGTACTGCTGCCATAGTTTTGAACATGCCTTTAAATTTTTTTCTTTTTTTCCTCCCACCCTATGGTTACTTAGGAAAACTTCTGGATGATTAATTCGCCCCATAAATATTCATCTTTAATTTTATATTTTCAGTATGCATATGTAGTACACTTGCTGAGAAGAGCTACCTACAATAAATAAGTAAGGCTGAGGATAAATTGCGCATTCAGAACTCCTGGAATTTGCCAGGGACTGACTTAAGTGCAAGTGGATGGTTTGAAATTCTAGTACCCACAGGTCTTTGTAAGCTGAAGTTCTCAGTCTCCGTGTTCAAGGAATGAGGCTGTAATGAAAACACTTTGATATTCAGGAAAAAAATTAAAGCTTCACAACACTTCAGCTGAAAAGATCAAAGTCGTCTTTGAATAAATGTGACTGCATTTTGCCTTTCAGGGACTGAACTGATCTGTCTTCCCTGAGATGATTCCTCTACTTCTCATGGGATTCTCCCTTCATGTTTGTGAGCTGTGCTTCTAGAACATGGTTTTTGTTTACTCTAGTGCTGTAGTCTGATGGCTATCAGATGGCTTGCTGGAGAAAGGACAGATTGTGCAACCGTTTGTTTTTTTTTTGTAAATGGCATGAATAATTCCAGTGATTTTCAATTAGTTGCCTTTTCAAGAGTTTGACAGTTTTAACTGCTGTTAATAGTTCTGGAATTAAGCTGTCTTGAGGCAGGTCAATATGACAGAAGAAACCTAAAACCTTTATAGCAAACCTTTCCTGAATAACTAGGGAAATTCTACTGTTGATTAAGAAAAACAGGGAAATACACAATATTTGAAATAAGTTTTGGTTAGACCTCATGCTGCTTATTTACAGAGGCTCCCATGGGAAAATAGAGATATTTAATGTGCAGGTGGGATGAACAGACAATCCAGAGCATCTGTAACATAGCTTGCAGGTCAAATGGTTTAATGCTGCTGGAGAAGTCAGAGATACTTTCCTGTCCATAGAGAAGGCAGATGTTTCACCTGTCCCAGGCTTCCCAGAGGAGCTGGGTACTTCATGGCAATCAGCACAGTGCAGTTTTCATGTTTACATGCCCTGGGGAAAAGTGGAAATATTTTTCCTCTCTATCTATAGAAGAGAGTTATATGTAATTCAGAAAGTTCCCAACCCTCTTAGTGACACCTTCAAATCCTTTCCTGAAGTATTTATACTCCAATAAAACAAACAAGGAGTGGGTTACTGAGGTCCAGAGGCAGGTGGTCAGTGGGAAGCAGTCATGGCACCTATCTTAAGACCTTCTGTTTGTGTTGAGCACTGATGAAGAGTCATCCAAGACAACCTGGCAGGTTCCAGCATGGACCCCACTGCTGTGCCTGCCCAGTGTTCCCAGCAGGCAGGATGCTTCCAGGAGGGTTCATTTGCTGCTCTCTGCTCTGGACTGCATTTCCAGGCAAACACCTGCTTGGAAACCCATTTCAAAAGCACACAATGCAGATATCTTTTAGGAAGGAAATTGAGCATGCAAGGAATTAAGGTAGTGCATTGATGAGACTGAAGCTATTTTGAATAAGAACAAACACCCTTAGGCTTTTGGGATTTTAGTACAGAATTTTGAAAAAACATCAAAGGGAGAAAAGTAAATACTGGTTTTGCAGCTATTGACACTTCAAATTTTATTTAACAACAGCAATATCAATTGCATGTTTCACACAGTGTGATTTCCTTAGCAAGATGAGCAAGATTTGCTTTTGAATGTAGAATCAGACTTTTTGCATTGAATTGCAGGTTGGTCTTGTTTTAGCAGTAACTATAGTTTGAGTGGCTTCCTCTCTTCCTCTCCTGTTCCTGATCTTAAACCTTCAGTTACACAAGAGATGTATGACCTGGGAGCTCAAGCTATTGCAATCAATAGCCAGTAAACTGATTTAGACTTAGAGTGCCAAATGCCTTTGTGAAGTGTTTGTACTTCATTGGGTGTTTGTGTAAGGGCAATGTAGCAAATGAAATTTTAGCCAGCTGTGATTCGTGTGTTCATACCTTTTAAAAATACACAGGCTTTTTAAACAGTAAATACGATCAGCCGCTTTTCATCGTGATCACTAACAAAAGATTTTGTATCTACTACCAGAGTTTGACAAGGTTACTCAATTTGCCTCCCTTTTTTGTCATTCCAGTCATTTTCCATACAGAAGTCACTATTCCTCCAGTATCTGGAAACCAGCACCCTGAAAACAGTGACACGGATGGACAATTCCATTCACGTTAGAGGCTGTTACTACTTTAACTGTTGTCTCTGGTGTGGTTTGCAGAAGCAAATCACCAAAGATTTCCAAAACCCTCTGGTGTAGTTTAAGCAATTAATGACACCAAAGAAATAGTTCTGTGAACCTGCAGCTGGTTGGTTTTGTCCCTTGTGTCTGTCAGGATTCAGCCATGTCCTGACTGCTCCCTGTCTTCAGCTCATCCCTGCTCCCCCAGCTCTCAGGGTGCCACCTGCGGAGCCGGAGCCGGGCCCTGGCTCAGTGGGGTGTGGGTGTGTGTGAGCGTTTGCTCCTGTGATGCCTGGAGATGAGGGAGGTACTTCTGAATTTAAAAGGTTAATTTTTATAAGGAATTAATTGTAGGATTATTGTCTACTTAACTCTTGGTTCAGACTTAAAGGATGACAGCTTTTTAGTCAGATTCAGGATCTTGGGAGGCCCATCACAGTAATTATCCTGCAGGAATACCCAGACCTGGCCAGTGCTTGTTGGATCTGGTTTTTATATACCAGGTAAGCTTTGTAATAGAGTACTGGTATTCTAGAATGAAGTGACCCTTTTATTACTGAAATGGCCTATGGAAAAGCTAAACATGGTTGGGATAGATACTTTTAAATAAAATCAAATCTAGGGAATAGTTAAGTTATGCAAAGCTTGGACGTTTTAAAGAGAGGTATGAGTCGTTTGATGAATAGGAAATGTGTTAGGAAATTCTGATTAATTATTAACTTATTGAAAAAGGAGCTAGAAAAATTAATATTTTATATCACAGATATATTTATATAAAATAATTCTGTAGTTGGCTAGTTAGCTGGTTAGAGTGCAGCTTCAAACAATCTATAGAAACAAGTGAATCCTCCTTTATCTCAAATATAATTAGCCATTTAAATGTCTTGGGTCAATTTATTAACACTTTATTCATTGGGGTGTAACTTTTATTAGGCTTTATTGCTATCAGAAATTATATCCTACACAAATACAATAGAGATTTAAATGTTCTGTAGAATGAGCCAATGCTTCCTGACTTTATTGCACAGTATTGTAATGAACCTTGACCAGCTGTAGATTTGATAAGTGTAAAATATTGCTGCTTGCTGCTAATTTTGTTCCTTTTTAATGACTGATAATCCATGTCGATTTAGTGTGATAGTCACAATCCAATACTGTTTTCCTGCTATAAATGTGATTGTAACAGGAGCTATTAAGTGTGTCTGCATAATAAAATTAGTCAGGGAAGCTCTGCATATTGTTTCCAGGTCTTTGGATTTTCATTATAGTAGTGGAACTTGTTAGACTGTAAAGCTTGATGGTTGCCAGCTCAGACAAGCTCTTTTCTACTTCTGTGCCAGGCAAAGGGGTAATGATGCTGCACTAAGAAGTCTGTTCTCACTGTTCTGGAAAATTCATCATATATAAACATAGGGGATCTTTTTGGGGAGAGCAGGAGAGGTGTCACGGGGGAAGAAAAAGAGGAAACTCATCTGGGCAACTACAACTGCACAAGAGCTGCTTAAGAGACATACCTGGCAGCTGAAAGTCTGGGCTGGGAAAGGTAGTTGTGACATCTCTTAGCAATTAGACAACACTGATAAATCAAATGTTCGTGTCTGTCAGGATGCCAAACTGTACAAAAGGATCTCAGTGAGGAAGCCTCAGTGGAAGACTCTCTTTTCCTTTATGGCTCTGTCCAGCAGCATATGCCACTTTTAGATAATGAACTGTTGCATCCAAGTCATTCTGACAAACACACACTGCCTCGTACACTTGCTTTTGGTCTCATTTGATCTTGTCTAACCTGAACAGTTTTTTCTATTTCAGTTCTTGGGCTTCTAGGTTTGAAGTTGAGATATTTTTACAAGAGTAGTTGAAATTCCAACTGTGAGAATAATCAAAAAGCAGTTTCTGTAGCTTAATATATATATCTATATATTTAATTGAGTAGTTACCCACTTAGTAGATCACTTAGTTGTGGTCTCCATTGATATCTTGGCAGAATAGTAACTAAAAACTGTACCTATATCTGGGTAGTATCTCAAAAGAATTTATTTTGTGGTAAAGCAGATATCTAATGTCTGAATTTCTTACTTCTTAAATAGGTAATGGGGAATTCTGCCATTGATGTCAGTGTAAGCATGGTTTTGCCCACGATAATTTAGTCTGACTCAAACGTTGCCAGACTCTGGCTGTCATGGTGTGAGAGCTTTGCCATGCTCTCTATCTGCTCACATGGACTGAGGTGGACTGACTGCTGGGGTAGGACAAGAACTACTTGCACACATCCACTGATGATGCTGGCTCAATAAGGGCTTCTCTTAGCAGCTTATAAGGGACAGTTTATAACTTTTCACTGACTAAATAACAGTTCATCCCTTTCAATACAAGGCAGGAATAAACCTAAAGATTCATAACCTTCTACATTATTTATTTGCAACATTTCCTGTAACGCTTGGAAAAGCTCCCCAAGAAAAAGAATGCAGAAATCTGACAAGTACATGCAGAGAGAACTGTATTAGCCTAAGGTTTACTGGAGCATGTTTGCATTTTGGTGGCTGTGTGGTAGAAGCTGTGAGGCCCTCCTGACCTTTGGGTTTATGCTTACAGGGATGTTTAAATGTCATTGCTCAGTCTGGGCATTATCCAGACCTGCAGTACTGGGGACCATTCCGATGTTCATTCCATATGCCTGCAGTTTCTATGAAGGCTCTCAAGGCAGAGTAGCAGCACAATAAAACAGTGGTGTAAAATACATCTAACCTGAGACTTTCTAGAGAGATCTCCAGGCTGCCTTTATGGCTCACATATGCTCCTTTGCGGAGGAATTCGGCAACTATTTCTAGGATCCAAAGGGATTTCCGCTTTGCTGGCCCAATCTGCTGTGCAGCAGTACTTGCATCAGGCTCTGTGCAGCAATTTTGGGGGATGCTGGCTGGTCAGGGCTGCTTCCTGCCAGAGGACGAAATGCTGAGGCTGGTCAGCAGGTAACAGCAGCTGAAATCCTGCCAACATCATCAGAGGTTAAGGGGGTAGTCAGTGCACCTGCAAATTAGTGCATCCATCCACAATTGGCACCAGTATTTCATCAGTATTCCTAGGGGAATCAGTATTCTCTGTGGGAGAAGTCCAGTAACTGCCTCCTTTACACCTCTAGAGCAAAACAAATTTTAGGCAGGGAGACAACCTTTCCTCTGCTCAGACATAAAGAAAAGGGAACTTACTTCAGCAATTTATAAATCAAGTTATTGGGATAAGTTCCTAGTGTCCCATTCATTTTTTGCCAGATGAAGATGTCCCATATAAATTTAACTGTGGGCTTTTGCTCTAGCTCAGCAAGCACACTAATACAAAGGGTATTCCTTGCAAATAAACACTGGACAGATACAAAGAAACACTGAGCAAAACCTAAGCCGTGCAATGAGCTTCAGAAAGATCAGATCCACAGATGTGCTGACTGAAGTTTAAGAGACAACTTAACAGATGTACAAAGCTGTAGATCAGAGGGGATATAAAACAGTTAAACTTGCTTTAAGGCACAATGTGTCACAATCTAACGATTCCATGCATGCTCAGCCCGACAGAAGAGGGAACATACGCTCAGCTCGGTGCTCTGGCTGTAGGCATGCCAAGAAGATTATAAAAATGCCATGCTGTGATATGTTGCCCTCCTGCCTGAAAGGCTACCATTAAGCTGCTTATTTACTGCACCTATTCAGGCAGCAGTGTGGTTCAGAGTGCTACCTGTCTTCTTGCTGGATAAATTAGTTGTGGATATCACAGGATTGTTGCTGCCTATTGTTCAGTCTGGTGAAGGTGGGAAGAGATGAAAGGCACGGACCTGACCTTGTAATGTTTTGTGTAAAATAAGAGATGCTTTTTCTTCATAGTGAGTGTCATAGTTGATCTTGGTAGGACTGACTGTGTTAGCAAGTTTGGAGTTGAATTTAAAAGGCTAACATACTAATGAGGGCAATATTTTCTTCTCAATCATATATATATATAAAATATAAATATATATATGGGGGAGATACGGAGGTGTGGAGGAAAGTGCATGTCATTAGAGCTTTGTGCTCTATAAATCAGCACTGTTTGAAATGAAATCATCAAGAGAACACACAGGAAAACTTAGACACCCCCTCAATGAAAAACATTTTGTTGTTGTTGGTTGGGGCTTTTTTAATAGATATAAATTGTAGAGCTCTCATATTCTTATGATATATGGAGCTGTGAACTTTAAATTAGTGATAATAGAAATTGACAAGTACAGCATTAAAAACTAAACCATGCAGCCCTACAGGCTTAATTATGAAGTGTGCAGGAAGATAGACACAGAAAATCCTGTTTCAAAATTTTACCTCACATAATATAAATAAAAGATTGTCTTCCACTGGTAGCCTAAGATCAAAAGGATAATATAAAATGACTAGCCTGTATTTATTTTGCCTTTATTATGTATATAGATAAACTATACATTTCTCATTTCCTTGTGTCTTTTAGCTATACACAGAGACACTTAGATATAGATTTAATTGTGGATAAATAGCTATAAATTGATATATTTAATTATTTTTAATTTTTCATTTAGTAATTAGAAAAATGTGTTTTCATTGTCACAACTTAAAAATAGAACATTTTTGAATAGAGTTCTAACTGATAGCACGGCAAGTTGAATATAAATTAGGCAAATAAATACTGACTGGAATTTATTTTAGAAAATGTGATTCTGAAGATAAGGACATTTTAGGTAAACACTAACAAACAGAGACAAGTTGTGACGGTATTTATTGTATAGATATATATGTGCCATAATGTAAACAGATATCTTCACCACTTATCATGTGTGCTGAACTGATAATTTTCATTGCTGTTTTAAAAAAGCCCTACTTGTTAAGTTTGAATAAGGCACTGGAGTAGATTTTCTTCTTCCTGATGAGCCATTACTAACTCAAAACATTTTACATAGCTTTGGCATAGCATGTTCGTGGCAAAAAAAAAAGAGGTGGAAAGACTCAAAGAAGTAGGTGCAATGTTCTCCTTCCTTCCTTGAGCTACTTATTTGATCATTTTTGAATGCCAGTATAAAAACTGCCTGAATAGCAATCAATGTGCAGCCAGTAAGGTTTTATAACATTCAGTGTGGATGTATTGTGTCACAAAATCAGGCTCAAAGGAAGAGTGAAGAAATACTAACACCTTGCTCTAAGGTTTCCTAAAAGGGCACGTCAGTATTTTTCTTGTCCTGGGTGCACAGGCCCTCAGTGGTGGGACTGTCAGGCCCTAATACCCAGTCTTGCTCTAACAAAGTCTGTAACAAAGTAACTCCCTGTTCTCACATTGGTTTCCCCATGATTTGGAACCATTTCATACAAAGCCTCAGTTTGTGAAAGTAGCCTGTTAACTGATGGTGGTGGCTGAAGCTGAGCTTTTCTGATGCTGCCTTACAGCACTGAGTCCTCTTGGAGTGGTATTTTAACTGGCAATTATTGTATTTGATTATGATCAATCAGGATGAAAATTGACTTGACTCCTAGAAGTCTAAATCTCTTTTTATCATTATTAACCCGGCATTTTCTTCCTTGTGCTTCTGCCTCATTGAGCCTCCAACACACACATTTGCTGAATAAAGATGGCCCTTTGTAGAAATTAAAGGAAAATGTCATATTGTGAACAGTCCTAGATTAAATTCCATATAGAAGATATGGGATTAAAAAAAATACTGTTTCAAGTGTTTTCACTTGTTATTTTTCAGTGTGTTTGGAGTTGATAATATTGCAAAAACTTTTATAAAGGCGACATTTGCAGTTATGCTAACTCTCATGGAAGGACCTAAATCACTGCAGTTGCAATTAATGGTAATCACTGGCAAATCTGTCTTAAATGTCTAATTAATCCTAAGCATGTAAGTAGTGTGCCTGTTGTAAATGGAACTGCTCAGACACTCCTGCACTGACACGCACAAAATTAGTCAGGCACTTGGCTCCTGCAGTAGGTCCGGATGGAAATGCAAAACTCTTGTGCTAAATCACCGTGGGCTCAAGAGAATGGTGCAGTTTAATTATCTCCAGCCAGGGTTAAAGAGGGATGGAAGGATCCTTTTGTGCCAGAGAAAATCCCCCAGATGTCATCTGTAAGGGCAGCAAGGACCAGCTCCAGGGAGCCAGCACAGGTGAGGTTTTGCTGCATGGCTGTTACTTGTGAAGGGAAACTACTTTAGGATATTAATGCAAGCCCACTAATCAGCCTGGGATGAGCTTGAGATGGTTCATTCAGATTGAGAGATTCTTTCTGTTTGAAAGTGTTGAGGGGAAAATTATCTAGGTCATGTAAATGAGAGTAGGGATCATTTGGGGAGACCTCAAGTACTGCAGTACTAATAGGCAATATTGAAGCAGACTTTCCATTTTTCATGTGTACCAATCACCTCAAGTATCAACTGGCTGCACATTCCTAAAACAAAAGGATGTTGGAAGGGGAAACATGGGGAAAATCCTAGAGCTGTATTAACTACAACAAGTTTAGAACTGTGAAAAGTTCAGAATAATTGAACAGAAGGATGAAGAAGTATGGCTGTGAGTTTCACAGCACTGAGTATCAGAGCTGCTTTATCTCACACCTGTTAAAACGGCAAGGTCCCAGACAGGCCACCACTCCTCAGTCACTGCAACTGACAAAAAGGCTTCCAGGGAGAAGGATATAATCATTAAGATCTTGGGGACTGGGAGTAGGCTGGAATGGTCATCAGAATTAAAAATTATTAGTGTGGATTTGGTATGTCACAACCCTATAGAAATTTGTACCCAGTTCTAACAGCATTTACATGGGTAAGTAAAACATGAGTTTATTGTTTGGTCACTGTGTTGGACAGTTAAGCCTTGAGAATATTTTTGTGTTAATTATGGACTGTAATAGTCTTTATTTTCTAGATAAATTATTCCATACAATTTATCATATAAAAACATAAAAGCATGGCAATCTTCAGTTAAATCAGTGGTTACTGCTTCAAAAAGCATCTAATCCTGGCTGAACAGTCAGTAGTTCTGGCTATGGACTGAACCACTCTGATGTGATGTACACTTACAAAATAAACAAAAATTGCTGTGATGCTGAGCTGAAGTTTATTTACAGATTTAGTTTTCTTTGAAGGGAAGCTCCATGAGGCTTTGCTGTACAGCACACCCTTCTCCAAAACATAGCGATTCAGTGATTTAATGTATATAGAGCATTTTTACTTAATTTCTTTCATATGTGTATTTTCAGATGATGAGTTTGTGTAACTTGCACAAAAGACATTCAGGATATTTAGATTTTATAGAATCCTGAAGCTAATTGCAGATGTTTTGGATAGTTTTATCTTCTCATGCTTTGTGTTAACCACGATTTGGTATTTAGTTCTGGGCCATAAGGATTTTTTGATTGTTTGGAGCTTTGAGAAAGGAAATATTTTTGCTCAGAAAATTTGCAAAGCTTGCAGGTTTTAGGGTTCCTCTCACGACATCAAGCAGATGACAAACAGTTCTTGGGAGTGCCTGGGTTACCAACACCTTGTGCACTTCAGTCCAAATGCAGAAAAGTGTGTACAGATATAAGGAAAACACCTGGCTTTCACAGTCCTTCTGGCACCTGGACAATGACCCAAACCAGTTTAATTTTTAGGTGGCTTTTTTATCCAGTCAGTGCAAGTGTTCTGAGGTGCCCTGAGAGCTTTGCCTTTGTGACAGGACAGCTCTGGGCTGGCTGTTCCTGAGCTGCAGCACAAGGTTTATGTGCCCAGAAAGAAAAATGGAGACGTGAGCTCAGCTTGGCTCCAGCCTGGTGATGCTTTGTCAATATTGGATTGGCTATCCTGTTATTGTAAGAAACAAGGACATCATGTAGCTGTTAGGAGCTAGAAAATAGATTGTTTACTATGTTCCATGCCATCAATCAGTTTTGTGAGAAAACTTGAGCTCTGGCTGACTGGGATAATTTCTTTTAAAAGCCCCAAGTGTCTCTGTTGCTTAATATTTATTGAGATTCAATTAACAGTAAATTAAAATAATTCCATTTTTAATGGAAAATAATTTAGAATATTAAAACAGTTCTGTAAACCAAATTATTTTCATTCTAATCACAGTAATTATAAATGGACATGCTGTTTTAAAAATGACTGCATAGTTGGTGAAGGAAAGCCATACCAATCATTGTGTATAGATTTGCTCATTTACTTCAAACTGGAGATTAGTAATATAATTAGAGATTACTTCTTTAGTAAGGTATTTATCAGTAAAATAATGTGAAAGGCTAAATTTAAGTGATAAAGGTTAGTTTCCTTGAAATATTCCTCTTTGGTATAAAGTGTATCTGCAGACAAAATGTATTTTGTGTTTTATGTCACTCAGTGTTAGACCAACTCTTCCACATTCTTAATGTTTGTTTCACTGTGCAAAATCAAAGTTTGGAAAGCTGTTGCCTTCCAAGTCCTCTGTACATAATTATATACAAAAGCATGGGGATATAAGCAGTCCCACTCTCCAACAAGAGTCCCTTCTGGTCAGTTGTATAGTATAAATTGAAGCTGAAATATTTAAATTTCATCCTAGAAAGAAAACTCCTTAGGACCTACAAAATGCCATTTAAAAGCTCACTGTGTTGAATGACCTTAGTTAAATTACATCCTCCATTCAACAACAGAATAACTGCATCATGTGTCAAATGTTTGCATTGGAAACCAGAATATTCTAAGATGGGACCAAGGATCAGCTTGATACATCCCAGTGAGAAGGAAAAATGAGATGTACAGTAGAGAAGAACAAGAGTGAAGCTGGTCCTTCCTTCCTGCCAACCTCATGCAATCACTCATGTTACTGTTTTGGAGCCTTAGAGGTTTGATACTGGCCATGGTCTAATTCAAGCTCTAGTGAAGTTTATCGAGTGCTTCACCTGGGAAATTAAATCAAAAAAAAAAAGAGGAGTGGGAGGGAAAGGCTGAAAACTGATCAGATTTAGAAGAAAATGTGTAATGGTTCATTAACTGAAAACAGAACTAGGAGCTGAATACTGGCCATTTTATCCCCAAGTTGCTCAGTTCTCTGCACTTTCACATTCCTGTCCTTCCACAGAGACACAAGCACAGGTACGTGAGGCAGTCTCCAAGTATTAAGGATGATCTTCTCTTTCCGAGGTGAGGACACTGTGTAACTTCACTGTGCCATTTGGTGTCCCGTGTGTCAGACTGGTGACATTGCACTCCTCTGTTAGGCAAGTCAGTGTATCAGAAGCAAGCAAACCTCTCCAAGTTTGAGTTGTAGAGTGCAGTCTTCCTCTTAATTTTAATTCTCATGTGGCAAGTCATGACCTCTTCTTCAAAGTCTACCCATCTTAATCCCTTCCTGGGATCTGACAGCATGCAGGTATTTTTCAGGTGGGTGCATAGGCACAACTGCCTGCTGTTAGTTCAGTGTCTGTTCAGAAGTGTTCTTCAAACTACTTGACCTGGAAGTGGATATGAAAATTACCTTCGCAGGGGAGAGTCAAATGTTCCCGTGGTCTAAAGCTGTCCACACTTCTCTAAACACATCCCTAATTGGTATTCAACCTTAAAAAATGTCTTTCATTAAAAATATAATTTGATGAAGTAATTGACTTGCATTTGATTAAGTCAGAATCTATTGGATTAACGTGATTAATAGATAAAATTATAACCAAACAGAGCAGTACAAAAGGTGAATGAAGTCATGGGTCATAATAAAATACTAAATTTAAGAAAGATTGATATGTCAGGAATATTCATTTCAGAGTAGGTATCACGCTGTTCCCTTACAGACACTGATGTAATTCAGATGGATTTTGGTAGTCAGAATCAGGGCTGCTTCAAAGGCCTTTGAAGTTGGTGAGGGTTATGCCAGAGATCTGTTTACAGCACTTAACACCCACAGTGTAAATATTCACTGCTCCCATATTGATAGCAAAATGCAAGGTTACTATTAGAAGAATAATTCTGAATGGCAGAGGAGGAAAAAACAACTTAATGATCTTAGAATCAAAAACCACTTAGCCAAAGAAGAACTGCTGTCTTGTAGGACTGTTCCACAGCACTGGAATACAGTGTAGTATTTCATTGTACATGTCTATTAGGAAGATAACTTAAAATTTGTTAGGAATTTTGGACAACCAATATATAGGACACTGCATTGACTGAAAAAAGCTTATTCAGAATAGAAATACTAGTATTAGGACTATAGTTTTTCTTTTAAGTGAACAAGTAACAACATAGCAACACACAGCAACCACATCATAACTGTAAAGCTGCAGGTAAACCATTAAAACTGCATGGTCCCCACCTGGATGAACTAATGTCAGCACTAATGTGTGTGTCTGGCTTGTACTTTACTTTGAGAAAGCAAAATGAATTCATTAATTTTTGTCTAGCGACTTGACTATTGCTTTTCTGAAGCTAAATGTTTTCCTTCTGTGCCTACCATGGCATGTAGTTTTAGTGGTCTCCTTTTAGGAGTGCCAAGCCAACAGAATGGTCTGTGTGTGGTGCATAAAAGTAGTCACTATTGAAATGCATGGAATGCCCCTGGATGGGGTATGTGGGCAGCTAGCTGCACCCTGATATTGGAATTATCTCAAGATAATGTTTTCTATCAACCTGTTTTATTTCAAAAGGGTAGAGCCAGTGGAAATAACTAAGCCTACAGTTACCTAACCTTCCTAGACTGACAGCTTGTCAATAATTAGATCAGATTAGTTAGTAATTAGATCAGCACTTGGTCTGCTACTGAAGTTAGTGTGTGTGTGTGGGATCTGCTAGGTTGTTTGAAACAAAAAAATGATGACTAAATTGAAAATACTGGTAAAACATGAGCAGGAAATTCCCACTATGGCATGACAGACTACTGAACGTTTAAAATTTAATTTGCAATACTCGTGTTCATTGAGGCATCTGTAAGATAAGGAGAAATGGGTGAATTACAGGCTTCATTATAAGCATCTGAGTTCAGGAAGCTATAAAATCTTCAAGGTATCTTCAACATTCTCTCAAGATTGATTAAAACAGAATCTAAGTCTGGTGAATATACTGAGCTTCTCAACAAGCTCAAAGTACCCAGGGAGTTATGAGATCTGGTGCCTATGGAACCCATCCAGGGAGTGACTTTGTGTTTAAAATCATGATTGTTTTAGTCTAGTCAAGTGGGGGATGATGATGCCAAAGCAATGTGGAAAAGCTGTCATTGCAAGTTGCTTTCCACTGCTTGGCTCCCAGTATCCCAAATACAGAGAAAATGAGAACATTTGTTGCCTAAAGGTGATTTTCTTGTAGTCTAAGTTCACATGCTCTAATAAAAGGGAGTGCAAAAAGAATGCCAGATATTTTCATGACTGTTCCATGAGGTGCCAAAGGATTTAGTAGTGAAACATAGCTGTGTTTAACATCCTCTAAATCATTCCACAAGGTAAAAAAGTGCTATTGTCCCAGTAACACCACACACCAGAAAACCTGCAGTAGGTTGGAAGGACTCATTATCCTACACAGACTCCCTGCTCAGATGAAACTGGTCCCACTGCAATTGTGCCTGGTTTTGCCTTTATTGCTTTTTCTTTTAGTTAAAGTCAACTCAAGTGCTGTTCTGAGAAGAAATGGGCTTGCTTATTTTTTTTAACTGAGGATTATGTAATTGTTGCTGCCTCTGATAGACTGGATTTCCAAAATCAGGAAATTGGAATTACAGAAATGGCACAAACAATGCTCCATTTCTCCACAACAGCTTCTGCTGCCACAAGGGCCTATTTCCAGCATACTGAAATTTAGACTTTAAAACAGCCACCAAAAACAGAATAGTTACTGTTGTTTGGTCATTCTTGTTCAGCGTTAGACAGCATGGCTCAGCCATGTGTGTATTTGCCTATTAAAAGACAAAAAAAACCAACTCATTTCACTACCAAGTTTCCTTGAACAGTTGGCACATGATATTGGTGTTTTAGTGCCAAAGGTAATACATTTTGTGGTCCTTGTGACACGTTTGGGAATAGCTTTAGCATTGGAAATGGAAGGGCTAAGCTGGATTTTTGTCTCTATACTAGGATGGTCAGTTAACAAAAACTAAGAAATTGATAGAATTTAGCAGATGTATTTTTCAGTCATTTCACTGTTGTTTTCTGGATACCCTGAATTTCTGAATATGCTACTTCTGACCTCACTCATTAAGCATAGTTCTTGCCAAGGTAAACTCTAAATTAAAATAAAAATTAAGGTTAAAAATTGAAACTAAATTAAAAGCAACGCTTTTGTAAAATGCAAAATGGAAGAAAAAAAAAAGGAAAAGGAAGATGATGCTGTTTCCAATGTCATTAAACTTAGGCAGGACACTTTACATAACTTTAAACAGTTGTTTTGAAACCACTTGATTTGTTTACTGCAGAAATAGTATTTTGTTATCGGTGAACTTAGCAATGACCAACTAGAGATCCCTGTATATTGATTTTTTGTTTTATTTAAGAACAAATTTAGATGGATGGATGAATTTGGAACACTGTTGCTTCATCTTTATCCCTAATTGAGATACTACCATGGATTGTAAGGCTCTGGAGTATAATGATTTGTCAGCACAGGACACAGAGTGGACCAATTTAATAGTTGCTAGAGGGGTTAGGATTCCTACCGCCTTTGATGAAATCTTTTTTAGGTCAGTAACATTTAGAGATATAGAAAAAAAAAAAGAAGTAATTGGAGAGAAACCAGATGGTTTGTGGCTAATTTGGAAAAGTACAGATTATTGTTGTGCAGCATCTTATTCATTAAATGAAAAGGCCTTAAGATTTTATAAGGGGTAGATTAATATTGATATCACATTATGATTCACACTGTTTAGTGTGCAAACATCAGCCATCCCTTATTTTTTTCTGCCCATGCTCAGTGCTATCACTGAAGCCACTGTATGAGGAATTACCATGGTGAGTCAGTAGATGACAGCCTTGCATGTACATTTTTCATTTATGTTTTCCTACTGCAGAAAAAACATTTGCATGCTGTAAAACACAAATTCAAATATTACAAAAGCAGCCAAATATATGCTTATCATGGAAATACCATGGGTGAGTGAAGTGTCACAAGCAAAAGCTGATCTCTGCATTCATTGCCATTTTTTTCAGAGCATCTTGCTTTGGCATTTGCACAGGCTCCTTTTCATTACAATTACATCATTAAATCTATCTTAATTTTTAGGTTTCTTTACTGTTCCATTCTGACATAATACAGACACAACAGCTACGAATCAAGATGTGTTTATTTTAGGATGATAAAAGTAAAATGTTTACCCATCTCTAACCAGGTAAATATTATTTTACTCAGATTTATTACAATAATGCCCAGGGACTCTGAATGAAATTGCTGAGCAGTTCATAGGTACTGCAAGGGACAGTTTGTGCCTCACACAGTTTGTAGCAAAAATAAGCAAGACAGACAAAAGATGAGAATGCACACAGAGCCTGGGAAGTGACTCTTTTAGGGAGGCTTTGTAAGAGAGAGGTGGAATGCTTATGAACAGTGTCTGCTGACTGAGCTGAGAGAGGCCAGTCATACACATGAAGGGCCACATGTCCCAACAGATATGCAAGTGAAGTATTTTTAATTGAGGAACATTCTGTATTGATATAGATCTGTGTCTAATTTTGTTGTATTTCAAGATGTCATTACAAATTGTTCACAGTAAATTGCAGCTGGTATAGGGGATTTTTTTGGCTCCCATTAGCTTACTTAGTGTTCTTAAGGCCTTAACTTCTGTTGTGGGATGAAGAGATTTAAACTTCACAGCCTCTTGCTGTCACTTGCTGGCATAATTGAGAATATTGTCTGGGAGTTTTGGAGAATCCTTTCCATTTGGCAGAGATGTTTGGACACGCTTGTTAGGAACTGAACACTACAAAATAGATGGTCAGCTCTGGAGGGGATTCTTCAATGAGGGAATAGCTGTAAGAAAACAGTGCCAAACAAGCAGCATTTTGCTGAGAGGTTTTCAGAATAACATTCTTGACTTAGAGCCCATTATCTAACAGATGTGTATTGATTTAATAAGCCACCCTACTGTTTCACTGTAAGCACTTAGTTCTCTCATCTTCAGTGGAGAACGTGAAACAGGAATCTATTAATAAAAAGTCCCTTTTTCTAGCAAAACATGTTGGTGCCCATATTTGTCAAGGACAGTTAAGTATTTCAAAGCTAATTAAAACTTCATTTTTTTTTTGGCTGGGACACTGTGGGCGAGTCCCTCAGCTGGATATAGCACCTGATATATATATATTGATGTCCTTTTGCTTGACCAAAGAATAACATTGCAAATGATTTAACCTGCACTATTTTTTTTCCTGATATACCTCAAAATGATCTTACAAAATGATATGATTTTCTGTATCTGCAGAAGAAAGGACTTGACAACTTGCTACTGTCAAACTGTTTAATTCATTCTCATTTCTTTTTCTAGATTCATTTAATTATTTTCTAGATGATTTTTTACCAAGCAAGAGCAAATAAATAGGAAAGATTAAAACAGGTGTGATTTGGCACAACATCTGTTGAAAAAATGTGTAAGTGAGGGAGGGAAGAGAGAGGGCCAGCTCTGCTGCAGCTGCTGAGTTCTGTCAGGTTTAGCGACAGATTCGGTTTCTGTGGCAGGGCTTTGGTAGTGGGAGGCTCCAGGAGTGGCATCTGTGGGAAGGTGCCAGAAGCTTCCCCCAAGTCTGCTAGAGCCAAGGCCAGCCAGGTCCAGGCCAGCTGCACTGCTGCCCAGGGCTGAGCCCATCAGCAACAGTGCATGGGATATAATTTATTCCAGAAGCGGGGGAAAACCTGCACAACAGCCACGGCAGCTGTGGAGGTGAGTGAGAGTACGTGAGAGAATCTCTGCTGACACCAAGTTTAGTGGAGAAGGGGAGGGAGGAGGTGATCCAGCCACCAGAGCAGATTTTCCTGCAGCCCATGGTGAATCAGAGATCCACCTGCAGCCCCTGGAGGGAGACCATGTCAGAGCAGGATCCCTGAAGGAGGCCATGACTCCATGGGAAGTCAGGACCAGCCTGTCAGGGCCTGTGGAGTGGAGCCCACACTGGGGCAGGTCTGGTGGCAGAGCTTGGGACCCTGTGGGGACCCACGCTGGAGCACTGGAGATGTGAAGAACTGCAGCCTTGGGACTGGACTCCTGTTTGGAGAAGTTTGTGCAGAACTGTGTTCTAGGGGAGGGAGCCCATGCTGGAGTGTGAGGAGTGGTCCCCTGAGGAGAAGGAGCAGCAGAGACAGATGTCTGCCTCTTCAGCCTCTGGAGGAGTACTCTTAATGTTTCCCCATGCACATCCCAAAAAGTAACAAGTCACTTTTGGAAATCTTGTCCTTCAAATGTTACATCCTTTCTTACAGATGCCTCAGTTAAAAAGACTGGATTTGCATTCCTGTATTTCATATTTCTGTCATGCATACTATGTAAAGTACCCTATGTCCCATACAAGAAGCATTCTATACAACACAGCTTTTTGGAGGGAATGAAAGCTTGTGTAAGTAGTTCAGTATCTGTTTTGAACACAGGAACTCTTCTTTCATAATCTATTACTACTTTCTGCAAAGTTTCGAGTAATTTGCTTCTCTGAATCAGGCTATAAAACTTTTAACTGTAAAATTGATCTCCTCATAAAGTACATATGTTCTAATGCTGTAATTATCTGAGGCCTGATCTTCCAACCCTTGACAGCCTAAGCAATCTACTCGTCTGCCTAATCTCTGTGACTGAATTCAGGGGGAATCAAGTGATTCTGGAATATCCACTAGGTCTCTACTCAACTTTCCTAAATCACATTTTGTTTTCACATAGATAAGTGATCTAAGTGAAGGGTTAACAGTGTTCTGTCTCTCTTAATTTGAAATTTGGAAGACAATTATAATTCAAAATGTTTCTTCTAGTTGAGATTCCTTAGGAAAGACACATATATAGCCTAGAGCTAGAAGTCCAACTTTGCTTTTAAATGCAAATATTTTAACAAGTATAACACACAGAAGCATGAACTATCAATTATTACTACTAGGCATATGTAAAACATCTTGTTTATCACAAAGAGACCAAATTAGGCTAAAAATAGAAGAGAAATTTGTAATTGAAATGTTGCCTGTTCTCCTTTAAAACTGCCCATTGTTCTTATCAGAAGTAGCCTTCAGGTTGTCTTGATGCATCTAAATAGATGCTTCAATAAGAAAAGATGGGAACTGCCAGTGTTGGCAGACTGTGGCGTTTGTCATGCAATGAGACTTCCTGGGAACAGTGTTAGAACAGTGCATTATTTACAGCACCAGCCTGTCAGATAAGAGGGAAGACTTTGTTTCCCCTTACTTTCATTCTCTAGAGGTCTTACTGCTACATACAGAATGACAGGAGGAAGTTTCAAGTCAGGGAGAGGGAATTTCCTAGCTGACCTCCCAACACAGGAATGTAGACAAAAGCCCATCTAAATGTTGAAAGCGTTAACTTCAGCAAATATTTTGAATCCAAATTTAACAGCAATTAACTGAAGATTAAACAAGTGCAAGTTTCAACAACTGTTGGATTTATTTTTCAGTATAGTACTCTCAGCCTCAGTCAAGTCAAATTCTACTATCTCCATCCCCCAGAATACTTTGTTCTGAGACAGTAATACCTTGGGGGTTTGGTTAATTTGTTTGTTTTTCTAGGCTACTACTAATCTTTTAGAGCTGTGGCTGGATTGAGTCCTCAAGGTGATTTAGTTGCATCACTTTGTAGACATGACAGCCATTTTACCAATACTTTCCCTTTCTCAAGGGTAGTTGGTAGGTTTTGACCAGAAGATAATTATCTTAATCATCCTCAGTGCACCTTCAGGATGTCCCCTTGCACAGCCACACTCACAGGAGTCCCAGACAGCTGGATGTGTGCATGGCACACTCCTGTGACTGCGTGCTCAGGGAACAGAGCCTCATGAGTTATCCCTGGGACTGCTCTGGGATGTCAGTGCTGCATTGCAACAGCCTGGTACATCCCCTGTCCCCATGTCTGTGAGCTCCTCTGGGACTAGAACCCTCTAATCCCTCTTGGTTATTGGACTGTCTTGTTTTGTCCTCTTTGGGTTTGGGTACAAATTTTTGTACATTGGCCTTAATGGTATGGAGTAAATTTAGAGCTCCCTGTCACTGCTGGTTCTGTATACCACACCAGGCCCCCTAATTTGCTTCAGGTATTTACAGAGGTTGTTTTGATTATATCAGATACAGTTCCACCTTGGAACTTACAGTGGTCATAATTGAATCTATTTAATGTTGACAAGATTGATATCGTTGTTTAATACCTATTTTACAAAACAATATGTCTAAGTACTATTATTTAAAGATGTATTGTCTGCATTGTTTCACATTCTCCTCTCTCTGTCCTCTTACTGATGGTTTCTATGCTTTTTCAAGTTCTGAGGGTTTAGGTGTCAGAACACCACCTTTTTTGCACTCTAGACTTGTTGTAATAAAGGGAAGGCTACCTCTAAACAAGGCTGTCTCAAAAATTTACATTTTTTGTTTAGTGTATGCCCCCCATCATCAGCTGGTTCTAATTTCTCTAAGAGCACACAATTAAGGAGACTTTGCTCAGCTGCAGAGACTTTCAGTTCAACTCATTAAGTGGGTAACAGTCTAAATAGTATTTACCTCTGTCAAAATAATAGGTCCTCTACTAGGTGGTGTTATACATTTCTGGTGGCTTTATATATATACACAGATATTTCTGTGTTTATCAGACACTGTGTACATGTATCTACAGCATCTGATTTTGAATTCTAGTAAAGTCCAACAGTAGAAGTCAGCCCATACCCTTTGTATCACTCTGACTTCAAAAGGACATAAAATAGCCCTCACATCTCCATGTCACTACCCAAAGTCTCTTTTTTCGTTTGGTTTCTTGCACCAGAGAGGAAGGAGTGTACCTGAGGCAGTCAGTTGTTTCTTGTCTCTGTGTTGTTTGATGTGTGATGAGCTCGGTTATCAGATCTCAGTGTGCAACCAAATATGGCTTCACTTGCTACAAAAAGTGCTTATCTACAAGGAGACAAATATGCCCTCTACTGACTTCATCTGTGGCTGGAGCTTAAAAGCTGCTGTCAGAGAGTACACAATGGAACTGTTTGCAAATAAAGCAAATTAAAATAAACATCTTTTATCATAAGAAAGCAATTAGTGTTGATTCGCAGCTTCACTTGGTTTTTCTTTCCTGACCTTGACTACATTGTGATGGTTTTGTGCTTCCTCGGACAGTTTCTACTTGCATCTGCATCGATTAAACCTTGATCTCATTTATTATCTCAGGAAATGGTCTCAAGGTCACAGGGCTGGAAATTTAATTATGGTGGCAGTATATTAAGTGGCACATTTAAAGATGCTGAATCGTAGTAATTAATTTTTTGGACGGTGGTCTCTAGGGAACAGGTTTTCTCTACTGTGGGTGTTTAGACATCCATCATGGCCATTCAGCTTGGCAGCTGTCTTTTAGCTTTAAACTGCATCATTATTCATCTTTTATGACTGACTTTAAAAACACTAGACAACTATATCCTTTTTTATTGTAATATATGTCAGATGCTTGTATTAAGCTATACTTCACCTTTGCTATAAAACATTAACAGAGGTTGCTAGCAGCTACCTAGGCTGGCCTCTAAATTGAGACAACAATTACCCTTCGCTGACATCTAGTGTCAAGACATGAGATACAGCTGGAGTGCCGAACCCATTGGCCTGGAAATCCTGCACTTCCCCACTGATTCAGGCTCACCCAAGAAGCTGCAGCACTGGACATAATTAGTGGACACGAGGGATTAACTTGGCACACAATGTTGACTTTGTAGCAGCACTAGGTTATTGGATGAAATGCAGCACTGTCAAGGTCTTAAAAAGCTTGTAATGTTTAATGAAGGAATGGTCATTAAACTTGCTGGATCAAATATTAGGCAAGATGGAACTGGGAGGTATTTAATAAAGGGGCCTGAAAATATGAACTAAATCACATATATTCATTTAAACTGCTGGCTAAAGCCCAGCAAATTTCAAAACAGTTCACTG
Source organism: Cyanoderma ruficeps (assembly GCA_008694505.1). Taxonomy (NCBI): domain Eukaryota; kingdom Metazoa; phylum Chordata; class Aves; order Passeriformes; family Timaliidae; genus Cyanoderma; species Cyanoderma ruficeps. The sequence continues at coordinate 15,445,921 of VZDJ01000155.1, read as the reverse complement.
CTGGTTTGAGCTAGATAGTATGAATTAGGAAGGAGAAGAGTAAGCAGGTTTTCGCTTTCTGTGTAACTCTACAGAATTTTTTTCTACTCTAGATTTATTTTTCTTAAATGAAACACTTTAAAGTTCACACATTCTGTTGGGACTGCAAAAAAAAAGTTCTCTAGGGGAGTGTGAGGGTGTTAGAGTTCTCAAAGTGAACAGGATTTTCAAGTGAGGTCTTTCACACCCTTTCGCAAGCTGAATCTTCCAGGATCAATACCAAAATATTAAACAGTGGATTTTAAAAATATTGTTACAAGACTTGGTCCTTACACTAGTATATTAATAACACTATTTTTTACAGGCTGAGGTGAAGATGATCTCTTAAAGCAGCTGGGACAGTCGGAGAACGGAGTTAAATTCTAAGTAAGGAATATTGGGTGTAGCATTCCTCCTGCACCTTGTCACCTCCTGAATCTCACCAGACACAGTTCTTCAGCAGTAAAAGCCTTTGTGCTTGTAGTATTTGACCTCCTCTTTAAATTTGTGTTGTGAACCCATCTAGTTCTTTGTGCTATTTGGCCTTTCTGGAACTGTAATGTATGTTCTTCAGGAGATGAGCTAGATCTCATTTTTGTGTTGTGTTTTGTGATTAGAATTATGTGATTGTGGTTGAGATGTTTAAATGCAGTGGAGCTGAGAAAGACTCACCTTCCCAGGTGTGTGTGTCATCTGAGTGCACCTCACTTCCCTGGGATCATCCAGCAGTTCCCTACGCTCAGCCCAGGGCTCTTGTTAATTCAGAGGGTTTGTAGGCAGTATCTGTAAATGCTGGGCATGTCATTCCTCTACCTGTGGCCTGTGTTCCCACAGTTTGAGAAGAAAACAGCAGGTAGAACAGAGGGATTACAGGGAGAGAAGTGGATGATGGATCTCTGAGGTGACATAGACAAAGGCACACAGTGTTCCTCAGCTTCACTTGGGTTTGATGGCAGAGTGGCTGCCAAGGACATCTCCCAACAGTGTCACACAACGTCGAGGGTCTCAAGGCTGGAGAGTGAGCACAGCAGATGATTTGGATCAGGTCAGTCGAGCCACAGACATTTAGAAATGGAAATGAGTGATACCACAGTGGCTTCTAACAGAGCTGCAGATGGAGCTTTGGAGCTGACGAGATCTCATCCCATTGAAGAGGTACAGAGGGGTGGGGAGATGGCTGGTCTCATCTAGTCAAGAGACAATTTAGACAGGAAACGTTCACAGGTATCGTGTTCAGCCTGGTTTCCACCTACATGTGGTTGAAATCTCCTTGGTAATTCCCCTATAAAAATAGACTATACACTTGTAAATTAGCTCTCTCCTACTTTTAAATATTGCAACAGAATATAGAAATGGGAATAAAGTATCCTGTTCACTCCTGTGGATCATCATGGTTATGTTCCAAGTGCCCTAGTCTGTTCTAAATTATTAAAATTGGATGAATTGCATGTATATATGGTTGCACATCTAGACAGGCAAAGCACAGCAAATCAGGGCTAGCTACAGCTGCAAAAACAGGGTCGTTCAAATAGCTTTTTCTCCTCCCATGGGTTTCTGAAGAAACCCCTTTGTTCAGAATCCACTGGATTTTGTGAAGAAACAAACAAATCATAATATAAGAAATGTGGTGGAATTGTAGTATTTGTGCATATTGGTGGGTACTGATGGCTGGAGCACAGGAAGTACCAAAAAAATTCAAGAGAATATATGGATATTCTTTTTTCCAAGTTTGTTTTCTATCTTCTTGTAACCCATTTTAACAAAGACCATGTAGATATTTGGGTTGTAACTGTCTATGCTATTGACCCATTCACAAATGGTTTGAATATATCTGCATGTAAATTTTGCCATCCATGTGTACATATGTGAGTATTCACAATGGAGTGGGGACCAGCTCTTTAGAAAGTTTGAATTTTGGACCATGTAGAAGAGATAAAATCAGTATAGCTGAGGTAGCAATGTTGGAAGAGTGATAGGTGTATAATAAATAATCCATAGGTTAAGATAAATTAATACAAGTGATTAGATGAGTAGCTTTGCACAACAAATGGAGAAACAGAAGAAAAAACATTAATGCTAACTGCAGAAGAGGCTCAGAATATCAAATAACATATTTACCATTAACTGTTTTTCTGCTGTAGTCATGACATACATTCTATTCAGATTGCCTTACTGCTGGATTAAGTCACCAGCATTGTTATTGAAATCAAGATAGCAAATGTTCCCATAATTCATTTGCAATTTGTGAATAGCAAAATTAGTCTGTTTTGTGGGGTTTTATGTCAACAAGCTTAATAAAACCACTTATTTCTCCTGTCTGGAGGCCTTTTTATCTAAAATGCTACAGCAGAAGGGCAGCAGGGATAGAAGATCATTGCGCTTTAGCACCTTTTGCAACAGCCTTGCATATATTTGGTAAATCAGAACTTCTACTGCCAAAAGGTTGGATTTATGACCAGCCACAGGAGGTTTGGATCCAAGCTATTGTACATCATCAGAACTTTTAAATGCCGTATCAGGGGTTTTCCTCTGCTTTTAAAGCCTCTCTTACATTATACCACCATGCCATTCTTGTAATGACTTCTTGCAAATGTCTTGGTGGAGTAAAAATTTTTCAAAAACATTTAAAGTCATTACTCGGTATACTTGCTTTACTTTTACAGTAGCTCTGAATGCCACAGTTTTAGCCCTTATCAGAGAAAGTTCCTTTCAGATGAGGTGGGCAATAATTGGATTTCTGTGTATACGAACTATCTTTCAAAACTGTTTCGGTGCTTACTCACATGACTGATGTCCTCATAACCAACCACCCTGAACTACATTCAACTTTCCTAAATGAGATTTTANTGAGATTTTATTGGAACTGATTATGATTAGATAAATGGGTGACTTCACTAATGTATAATACACTTTTCAATTATAGATTATGTACGATAATTTACATTTCTTGTTTGATAGTATGATATTTATGTGACATATTCTGGATGAGATCTGCTGCTGTTTATATAACGGCCTTACTTTTCTTTTAAATTAAATCTGCTTTCAACTTCTTTCAATATATTTATTTTTTTTGGATAAACAAAGACATTACAAATCCACCTTAATTTACCCTTCAGATCTTGGTGGATAAATTCTGGTCCCCAAATTTGCTGCATGAGGAGATAAATTTTATCATCAGATGAACATAATGTGGCTTGGAATAGCAAGTTCCCCAGTTAACTGACTGCAGAACCAAGCAGCCATTATCAAACTGACAGCTGAGAGACTGTTAAAGAAAAATAGAATTTGATGAAGAAACAGGGTTTCTCCTTTCTTGCAATAAATCTGATTTATGCCTCCTGGGTTAAGTTTTCTTTACATGTAGAGATTTTGTAGGATGCATTGTTAATTTTGAGGGAGGTGAGAATTAAAGCATCTTCCCTGGCAAAGAACCTCTGGGCAGGTGAAATTTAAAAAGTATTTAATGTACTTTTTCTTTCTCCTGCTGATAGTCTTTACAAGTTTTTATCTGGTGTCAACTCCCAAAGATATGGCATTCAGTCAGAAAAGAGAAATTGTCTCAGATATATCAATAAATTACTTTGCTAAATAGTTTTTAAACTTTCTTTTTTTAAAAAAAGAAAAGTGTAAGTTGTGGTTCATCTCTGTAATAAACAAGGAATTTTGAAAACTATTATATCTCTAAATTTAATTTTAAAGTGCTCAACATACTGGAGGAATATATTTTTCTAATTTAATATCTCTCTAAATGTTTTCAGGAGTTTGGTGATGACAATGCCAGGAGGAGCAGCCAATCCCCCAGAGAGCTGTGCAGCCTTGGGAGGGACCTGCACAGGCTGGAGAGATGGGCAGGGAAGAACTGGCTGAAGTTCAGCAAGGGCGAGGGCAGGATCCTGCACCTGGGGAGGAACAGCCCCAGGCACCAGCACAGGCCGGGGCCCACCTGCAGGGAGGCAGCTCTGCAGACAAGGACCTGGGGGTCCTGGTGGGAAACTGTCCCTGAGCCAGCAGTGTCCTGGGGGCCGAGGAGGCCAGTGGATCCTGGGTGCATCAGGAAGAGCAGTGCCAGAGGTCAGGGGGATGATCCTGCCCCTCTCCTCAGCCCTGGTGAGGCCACTCTGGAGTGCTGTGCCCCATTCTGGGCTCTTCAGGACACACAGACATGGAGCACCTGGACGGGTCCAGTGGAGGGCACAAAGGTGTTGGACTGATGCACCTGAACACGAGGAAGAATTTCTTCACTGTTCAAAGGACTGAGTACTGGCACAGGCTGCCCAGAGAGGGAGTGGAGTCTCTCTCATGGGAGATATTCCAGAACCCTCTGGACACAGTCCTGTGCCGTGTGCTCTGGGATGATCCAGCTTGAACAGGGAAGTTGGACAGATAACCCAGCATTGGTGCTTTCTAACATTTAAGTGTTCTGTAATTCTATCATCAACAAGATTTCTTGAAAGGAAATCACTCAGGGTGTAATAGAAGTATAAGAAAGTTCAGGATAGAAGCTGATGTGTCAGAAATCCATGAATGCCCCACAGTAGCCTTCCCAAAAGGAGAAAACCCAACAAAACAGATCAGCTGTGCAGTGATAAGCTGTGAGGTGATAAACACCCTTTGTGTTCCATTGCTCAGTACTGGTTTCTTTTGGAAGTGGTAGTTTCTCCAGTCAGGCTCTATGGCCAGTTGCTTACATGGGAAATACTGCTACTGATAATCTCTGTGTGTATTTGTGTGTGTGTGTATATTTATATATATATAGTGTACATATATTTACACATACATACAATGTCCTAAAAACTGATAGGAATTCCAGCATCTCTATAATTTGTACAATGAATTTATGTTTTGTCAGTATGGAACTGACATATGATACCAATACTTGTCTTTTAATTCCTTACAAGTTTAAAAAAGCCCAAACCTGATGCTTTTGCAGAAGCTGTGCAAAGAACTGAGAACTCACAGCTGTGTCTTTATGAAACTTTGAAGACTGTGAAAACATTTTTCTTTTTTTTTTCCCTTCATGGCAACCATCAGAGGCAATTGGTAATAGACCTATTTCACATTCCAAATTTTCAATTGTTTGACTATCCTTCTGCTTTAATCATTCCTGGCACAAGTCCACTGGACTTAAAGAAGGAACGAGGCCAGAGCTGGGGCCAGTTCAACAGTAGCATTTGAATATGGACACTGAAATTTCTAAGGTTAAGAGTTTCTTAATAAAACATAATTGTGTGTACTTTTTGCTTCCATAGAATGTTTTATAACTTTATTCCACTTAATATCCTTGTTGTGAGATTGCTGCCATGGGTCTGTAACTTGTAAAAATATGAGTTAATGAACAACTTTCATGGCTTTTGCCAAGTTGCAGAGTTATATTAATAGCTGATTGCAGCTTACTGTTTGATTAGGACAGTATTTTCTTAGCCATTGACAGACATATTAATGACAGTGATGAACAAACTAGCAGTTTTAGATTGAATTTTAGGAATTGGTTTTGTAGTGGTAATAATTTTTTTCCCAGTTTAACGTTTAGTAAGCATAATGGTATTAAATTAAAATAGGGTTGATTCAGACCTGATATATGAAGAAATTATTTTAGATGAGGTGGTGAAGAACTAGAGCACATTCACCAGAGAGGTGGTAGATGCCCCATCCCTGGAAACATTCAAGGTCAAGTTGGATGGGGCTCTGAACAACCTGATCTGGTAGAAGATGATCCAGTTCACTTGGAGGGGTGTTGGACTAGATCTGTGAATGTCCTTTCCAACCCAAACTCCTCCATGACTCTAACTTACCATAAGTAATTTGAATGAAGATATCCATATCAAGCTTTTTGTGAAACAGGGAGGAGTAAGATAAATACTTTGGGATTTCTATTCATTTAACTTGTGCAGCTCTTTGAGGACGGGCATCCTCTTCCTTCTGTTTCTTAAAGTTGCCAGAAGTGTGAGAACTAAGCACAGCCAAAGAAGCGTCCTTGTCTTAAAACCAGTGAAACACACTGGCTATGTAGTTGGTAATCCCTGAAACGTTTCATTATGTAGGACTGGGAAACAGGAGCTACAAAATGTTAATCTAGAGGGCAAGCTGTGCTATAAAATGCTGTTTTGGAGGCAATCTGCATCTGACTTAGGATGACTGTTATGTCTGCAAGTCCCTCACTTGAAGGTCAAAAGATTTTCTTGTAGGAGCCGGTGACTCCAAGCTTGTCTGGTGTGACGTGGGGATGCTGCCCTTCAGAGAAGAAACAGGAGGTTAACAATCCAGTGGTGGTTTGAGAAGCCCTACAGAAAGCTTACAGAGAAGGCTGAATCCCATCTCTGTTCTCTCGCTGTAAGACAAATCAAATTGCAGAAATTAGGTAATTTTGGACTTCAGTGAGTAAGCACACGTAGGCTGGAAAAGATACAATTGTACAGCTAGAAATGGTAGTTCAGAGGAGGGAAAGCAGACCTCAAATGCTCAGAGCCCCATCCAACCTGGCCTTGAACACTTCCAGGGATGGGGCAGCCACAGCTTCTCTGGGCAACCTGTGCCAGGGCCTCAGCTCTCTCACAGGGAGATTTTCTGCCTAATCTCCGCTCTGATCCTGCCCACTTTCAGTCTGAACCCATTTCTGTTTTTCCTCTCTCTCCATGTCCTTGTCTAAAGTTCTTCTCACTTCTCTGGCAGCCCTTTTGCAACCTGAATCTGACTCCTCTCTCTAAATCACTTTTCTGCCTTTCAGTAGCAAACTACTGAAAATGCAGGTAATTTGATTGGGAAAAAATCAATCCTTGTGTAAAAGTAGACTATATACTTAAACCTGTATGAGGCAAAGCAGCTGTATGAGTCAAAACATAATCATAATTCTCTTCCTCCTTTAACAGGACACCAACTGCTATTTAAGTCACTAACTATTCTGATTATTTTAGACAAATTTCAGTGTGCATTTTCTTGTGTCTCAGTAACAAGGAGTGTGTTTGCTCCAAAATCACCCTACTACAGCTAAATGTGAGAGCTTGTGTATTTGATTCATGTTGGGCTTGGAGTTTCATTACTGAAATAAAACAGCAATGCTCCCAAGAAGTAAATACTTAAATAAACAATAATGCTGAGGCAAATAAGAGGAATGCTGAGTCCACAGAATGCATTATTAACAGAGTATTAGTACTCACATTGGCTGAGACATGTAGATAGTTGTGCATGCTGTAAATAATTCTCTGGCTGTCAAAACAGTAGTGCACAAGATAATTGAACCCGGTGCAGACAAAATGGCATGAGCCACTTAATTTTCTTTAAAAATCATGACTCATTCATGAATCAGTGGACAGCTCTTAGATTTTAACAATCTGTTAAAGCAGTTGGGCAAAATCCTTTTCACTGGAAGATTACTGATGACCTCTGTTTGTGCCGTCCTCATCTGAATTGGGGAGTGTGTATATACACATATGAAGCCTTTATCATACCTTTACATTTCCTTTTAGAGATTTCAAAGTATAGTTGCTTTGCCCCACTGACTTTAATATTGTTCTTGTGCTTCTCCACAAAAATAACTTTTCTAGCCTATTTTGGACTCTATAAGAACTTTCCAAGGAGCAACCGAAAAGAAATTTGCTTCAAATTAAAATTTCCGAACTCAGGTATGATCATGCAAACAACAGGCAGAATTTATTTAACCTTCAGCCAGCTGCTTAACCAAGTTGAAATTATTGATAGCCCATTAGCAACGAGGAAGATGGAGAACCTAAATGAAAAGGTGCCTTTTCTTTTTCTTTTCCAGCCTTCCCTGCATCTCCCCCCCTCCTCACCCCTTTTTTTTCCTAAATAAGAGAGCCATTGAGCTGGTAACAAGACTTGAAATGCCGTGTCAGCTCAGCCAGCGTGGTCAAGGAGCTCAGCTGTAGGAGGGAAATAAAACTGTTAAGTTATGACTGCCCTCCAATCAGTCACAGGGGTAATGATGTTTGGCTTTAGTCAGGTTATATGTCAGTAAATATGCATCTCTCAGACAGCCTTTAAGACAGCCTTAAGATCATGCTTATTGTTTTATATAGATAGGGGTCGGATGCTGATATATGGTGGTCATAGGCCACTGAAATAAATTTCACAGCATTCAGCAGATAAAGTTAATCTCAATAGAACAGAATGTGACTGCACTTTTGATAGAATATTCATTTGACAGTGATGAGGCATTTTTTCTCTGTTAGGTATTGTGCAAATCACTCAAATGCCGATTTCTTTTCTCCCTGCCTTGATTCTAAATTTGCTGCTGATTGAAGTGACCATTTCCATTTGGTCTTTAGTGTAGAGCTGTGGCAAGATCAAACATTCCAGTTTAGAAACAACACTGTGTTCACCCTGCTCACATATAAATCACTCTCAATTTAGTAAATCTCAGAGTTTTAAGTTCTGCCAATGAAATTTCAGTCATGTGTGGGTGATAACAGGAACTTTTGTCTCAGGAGCAAAGGACTGAGAGAAGACCTTGCCAAGAGAGACATTCTAGACTTAGGGTTCTGTGAACTAAATTTTTACTACAGACTTAGACAAATATTTTTTAACATATTCTTTCTGATAATGATATTTAAGTTTTCACTAAAGCTTCCTGCTTTAAGGGCTTCATATCATTTGCAAATATTGGATCACACCTTTCATTCTGTAGCTTGACATTAGACATTAAATTTGCTAAGTCTCTCCATAGCATTTTTGTAACATAAATGTTGTAGCAATCCATGCGATATAAAGCAGAAGGTTCCTATTATACCAGCTTTTGCTCTCTTACTATTATTCAGCATTGCTGTTGCACAGAGTAAGAAAATGTAAAAATACAGCCTACGTGCTTTTCATGTAACACCAGTGCAAATAGACCAGAATTTAGCAAAGCCATGTGTAGTACTTACACCCTAAGTAAAAGGTGCATTGGGTTTTAGAGTATAACAGTGTCCATTTTTAAATTCAACACAATTACGGCTGTAGGCCTAAGGTTAAACTGAAGCATCGAGCAGCCCTTTGGTGTCAGAGCCTTTAATCCAGATCTAGAATAACAAAACTGGTTTAGTTGAATTTAGTAAGATTTACAAGACGAATGGCTTAATCCTAAAGTTTTATTTTGTGTTTACATTGTCAAATATCAATTAAATTAATGGAAAATTGGTCTGGGTAAAGCCAAAAGTGGAAAAACAACAGTAATGTTTATAACTGAAGGCAGATACTGTTGATAAAGTCGATTTTATATCGAGCTTTCAATGTTAACCTTTGTTGATGTTGTTTCACCAGGTTTTTTGAAGTTGTTACAGTCAATGGATAAGTTAAACTCAGAAACTGTAATATTCATACTACAGCTGTTTATATTTGCTAAATGTTGATCCAAATCCTAAGAAAAAATTATTATAATGTCAGTATAAACTTACCAGATTTTACCTTTTAAATCTGCCAGGAGAATTATGAGACTCTAAAATATTAAAAAGTTTTTTTCTGCTCTTAGATGGTATTAACTTGTCTGTAATCACAAATTTTTTATTTTCTTTCCTAATATCTGATTTTCTTTTAAACAAGATGCTCCAATATTGTGGGCTTGTACAGCCCTTTTGAGACAGGTACTGCAGACATCACTGAATGACGCTTCGTAAGTTTCTTGATACAAATGTAATCAGCTGAAAAATTCCCACTCTTACCAGGAATCCCAGAGTTCAATGAAATCTTTTACCTGTAAAAACTGAGTAAGAAATGAGAGTTCATGTCATCTGAGCTGTAACTAGGCATGAAATTATTCAGAGTCTTTCCATGTGATCATCACATGTTAACTTTCACCTGGGAAGGCCCTTTCAGGGAAGTGCTTAGGCAGGTATTTCAAGCTATCAACTACTGTAAGCTGTGATTAAGAGCTTTCCTCGAGAGTGACCCTAATTATCATTCTCCTGTCTTAAATAGGGGAGGCTATGTCTGCAGACCGACTTAATTTGGGGAACACAGGCTCAGCTTTTCCAATTAACATATTAAAGCTTTGTATTTCCCTCATTTAACATAAAGTTCCTTCAGAGAAAGAAAAACATTTTAAACTCTTTTGGACCCTTCTTCCTCTCTTAGTCAAGTTCAAAAAACATAAAGTTCCAGGTCTCTGAATATTCTGTTATAGATTTGACTGGCCAATTCTGACTGTTCTTCTTACTATTTGAACAGTGTCTGGAAAGGCACTGGCCTGAAGGGAACATGATCAGTAACGAGTTTGATACTTCGTGTCTTGCTGAGAGTTGGCTCTCTGGTAGCTCTGTTTGAAAGGCTATGAAATCGCTTCTCTGTTTTGTAGTAGTGTACCTTATATTGAGTTTCAAAAGCTTTAAGTCCATATGTGGCATGGTTAACATCGATGTTTTATTTTTATTTACCTTTTTTACATGTATACTATCACCCACTACCATAACCAGTTCTCCTAAAAGCTCCTTTTTCAGATTTCGTTTTTTCCTTGTTTTTCTGTCATTTTTTAAAAATCACATTAAAATAATTCAGATATTAAAAGCAGGTCTTATTTAGGATGTCTCTTGCCTAAAAAAAATTTAAAAGCTCCTGCATCTTTCTAATGATTTAATGAAAAGTAAAAGGTTTCCTTGATGTGGACAGGGATCAGTATGAATTTTTTTACACCAATAAAACAAATTCTCATGAAGGAAGCACAAATCCTTCAAAGTCTTTAAAAGCACCTTTTAAATCACTGTACTTTCATGTATGCCAAAATTTTTGCTGGCATGATATCCGAAAACAGGCCACAGGTAGTTTCATCTAAGTACCTTGGTGTGACTGGTCAGTATTGATTATTACTTATTTTTTGTTACAGATTCTTCATTGCAGCCTAGTGATCCATAGAGAACCAAAGAAATAAATATTTGCTTTGTTTATCACAAGTTATTTTTCAAGAAGAAAACAAAAACTTTTCCAGCTGTTTTTTCGAAGTCTAGCCTTTTCCAACACAAAGATAGCCTCAAGAACTACTAACATGATTCTTTAACTACTAATCTAATTGTTAAAACTCCTAATGCAATTGTTTAACATTTCATACCCAAGAACTACACTGATGCCCAGAAAATAGAAAGCGAATGGTCATGTAGTAAATTACTAAGTTTACATAAATAATCTGGTAGTAGAAATTCAAATCCATGCAAACATGATTAATGCAGCATTTTAGTTAGGCTGATAAATGAGATTTTAGCAATATCTGTGTATGGGATTCTAGATTAAGCTTTTTCTAATTATATTGTCACTGAACAGATTTTCAAACCTTGTACATACAGTATCTTTTTCTTATTTTTCTTACCAGGCCTTAACAAACTACAGCTTAGTCCCATATGTGGGGGAAGGAAAAGTATTTTATTACTGCACTGCATACCCAGTGTTCAGTGTTCAGACACCCTTTAAAATGTTGATGGGATTTTTTATGTTGTGGTCTATGCAACTAAGGCACTTTGTGCCAAGATTGGAAGGTACTCTGGGAATAACTTCTCATAGTCTCTACTTCCAAACATGCAGCAGATAGCAACTTGTTAGCTGGTTAACACAGAAATTAATCAAATCACAGCTGCCTAGAGCCAAGACAGATATGCCAGTGCTCTTCTGCCAAGCTGTCCATTGCAAAGGCAGTGACTGATGTATGGATTCATCTCACACCTATGGAGGTCATCAGCTGCAGCATGCAAAGGAGGCATTTCCATGGGTTACTCCACAAATTCAATGTGACTGCTTTTAATGCACCCACTGCACTGAATGCTTCTGCAGTCACTGCTGAAGAACAAATCATGAAGGTTGGTTGATTCTCAGCAATCACTTCCTAGGCTATCTTTGCAACGAGAGTCAACTGCACTACAAGAACAACTTCTGATTTTTGTTTTTAAAGTCTCGCGGTCCGTGGCAATTGGTGTAGATTTGGCTTTGAAAAAACACTATTAAAACATTCCAAATGGAGCACTGAAAAATATGAGTAGATGTAAACTGCAGTCTTTAATCACATGGCCATCACTGTGCACACAAATAATCTGTAGGAATTTTGTGGTTTTCTAGAACTGACCTCTATTTTTCTTGTACTTGGTTGCTGAAACACAGAAGTACTTCTTTTAATTAAGACAAATTATTCTGATATTTTCCATAGGCACAGTTTCTGAAGGCAATATAGCATTAGTTTTTTGAGATATTTGTCTTGTCTTATAGAAGGTGTTTCATCATTCTCAGAGAAGCTTCCTGTATACTTCCCAATGAAGCTTCACAAACATTTAAATCCCCTACTGGAGGGGAGGTGGATTTAACTGTGAGTCAACATACTTTTTAAACCTCACTACAAAAAAAGAACACCAAAAAAAAAACCACCCACAACGATTTTTAATCAACTCTGCTCCCGAGTATGATTAACAGGAAGATTTCTCTTACAGCATTACAAGGAATAATTAAGCTGTAAATGTAGTCTCTGTTTGCCAAGTGGGAAACAATATTTTTACCACAGGCTTCCCCCACCTCAACTTTATCCATCTAGATAAACATAATTAAGTAGTGGATGATGGTTTGTTAGCATTTTATTACATGTGTTTGCAAGGGCATTAGGAATAATCATAAAATGCACAACAAATGTTATAGGTGTTGAGGTTTTCAGCAGTAGAAAACGTGACTTTTAAAAATCTGGACTGGAAACATGTACTCCTACAAATTAACTGTTCCTCTGTGCAGAACAGCCATTGAGATGCTGCTGTCTTAGTTGATTTACATACACTAATTGCTGGTTCCTATTAAGCCCTGAGTGATCACCTGCTCAGTAATAGAGATTCATATTTTCAGACAGCAGTTATTCACAAGTAGTAAGAAACATTAAATTCGCTTTCAATTTTAGCAAATGAAATTGGATTATCCTTTTGTTTAGGATCCTGTTTGCTGCTTTGCTATTCAAACAGAATGACCTCGTGGAGCTGTCAAAATTTGCAATATTTTGTATGTGTATACTATGTAAATGTATGTGTATAGTTATAAAAGTCTTAAAATAGACAGGGAAGAATTTTTTTTTCCTGCACTTTGGCTAAATCACATGATCAAAATGTCTCTACCTGAGCCATTTATCTGGCTGAACTTTAAAAGTGGATTGAATTTTCCACAGACAGAACCTACAGGAAGAATTCATATTTATGGCTCTATCATCTCAAAGGAAAATCTGACCTGGCATGTATAAAATTCCTCACAGCTGAACTTCCCCCAGGATCCATTTAACAGCTTAGGCTCATCTGTACCTGAACCAATGCACAGCTGACAAGCCAGAAGACAAGAGGCTGGCAGAGGGACCTTGCTGAAAATGCTGACTCATGGAACAAATGGCATAACCTGTCTGGCCTTCCCAACAGCACCACAGCAAAGCCACAGCACTGCCTTGGCCTCCGCAGCCAGGGAGTGCAGATTCATTTCTGTATCTGACTTCTGAAGATAATATTTTGGTGGAGTTGTTTGTTATAACACTTGCCATTAAAAATTGTCTTGATTTTTCAAAACTAAAATACCATAACCATAAGAGTGCCTTACCTTTCTTTTATGGAATTCTTGATTCTCTACATAGGTAGTTTGATTTTCTAGAAAATGAAAGAAAAACTAGCAAGAGGAATAGGTTTTTTACTTCTGTTTAATTCTTTGTGTTTTGAGGAGTATGTTCAGAGACAAGAGGACCTTGGTGCTCTTACTGAAGGTAAGAACATATAATATATGATTGAAAGTAGCCATTAATACCCTGCCATAAGAAGGTGACAAATACGGACCTTAGAAAATGCTTTTAAACTCAATCATTACTTCTGTTATACCACTGAAGAGGCACAAAATGCTGCTACTGGAATTTCAAGTGAAACCTCAATTTACTCCTGGAAGCTACTGATTTTCAGAGTCTCATGTGCAGCCCAAGGTCCTGAATTCTGCTTGTGTTGTGTTTCTACCGACTCCACTGAGGACACACTGGAGTCCAAGAGGCCATGATTAAGGAGGAAGGGCAAAGGACCTGACAAGAACACTCCGCATTTAGGACATTATTGACGAGTGTTTCTGCATGGTTTTGATGATAAATTTTGTCCTGCATAAAGTGAAATAGTTGATAACTCAATCTGATGGACGTAATTAGTTCTTCTTTTACTCTGTGTGTCTTTGTTACAGTTATTTGTTCATTACTGTCATACTTCTAATGTTAATTACTAATAATTATTAGCTTGGACAGCCCTTCATCCCAAAAAAGTGTGTAAAAGTGCATTGATGTTGTCCTTTTGAAATGCTCATGTGGTAGTGCAAAGGCTATAAATCACTCCTGTGAGCCAAAATATCATTTGCTACTGTCAGAAGGCAAGTTAACAGTATTACAATTTTGTTGAAATTTTAATGCATTTCACGTTCAAATTTTTTTAATAAGAACTGTAAATAACAGGCCATTTTGAAGTATAATAAATGATCCTTTCCAAAGTCTAATGATAGCTTACTTTAGTTATAGCCATTCTTTTATAGAAATAGACAGCTTTAAAAAATCATTCTTGCCGCATACACATAATTTTAAGGAGCTGGCATAAAGATTTGGAGCTAGTCCATTCATTTAATTTACACAGGTATGACAAGTTCTAGGAGTACTTTGATGACCTAAATCTCATCTTATACAGAAAGCTGCCTTATCTTCTGGGTTTTGCACATTGTATTTTCTTCCCAGGTATTTCATATGCTAGAGATTTCCTTTCTGCTCTCAGAAGGAAGATTGCTTATCTTCATTGATCAAACTCATCAATCAGAGGCTAAAGATTTAGTGTGCCTCTGATTTGGTATGTTTAAAAAAATAAGATTAAAAAAATTAAGGAAGTATCTATTAAAACCTTTCCTCTGAATTTGCAATCTAAAGAATATATTTTCCAGATATTAACTGGAATCCTAAAGAGTAATATTTTTTTTTAATGAAGTAAAGCACCAATTCCTACTTAATCACTCAGATTTAGAAGTTGCAAATTTAAAAACACAACAAGCTTTATTATATCATTGAGAGGTCAAAATAATGCAGCATATTATTAGGATTAACTACAGCATTGTAGTATTCTTTACCTACATAATAGCAGATAGGTATTTGCAAGTGAACTAAGCTTCAAGTGTTCTGAAAAAAAACAAAACAAAACAGAGTAGAAAAACCAAGTCCCCTTCAAGGAAATCCATGTATTTTTCTAGCTTTGGTGAGGCTGTGATTTTGTTGTTTGAAAGCAAAAAGATAAAATACACTACACATGCATCATGAAAAGTAATGATGGTGTAGACTTCAGTTTGAAACCACAAATATCTGGTGTGGAAGAGGAACAGAAATGGTTTTTTACTATAATGCTTTGACTGCTTGTTGGTCTTGCTCTTACTACAGTTATAACAATGCCCCATCACCACAGTAAGTGAGCACATTATATGGAGACTATAGCCATGTTGTTTTGTGTCTGAGGAAAAAAAAGAAAATTATTTGTTCTGAGTGTTGGGGGTTTTTTTTCTTCGGGTTTTGCTGGTGGTCACATTTATTCTTGAAGAAAAAGATGTGACATTCTTGCTTCTCATCTTTGTTCTACAGGTCAATCATCAGCTGGCACAGCCTTTATTGTCCTTTTTCCACAACTTTATTTTTTTACAAAGTGTAACTTTTCATGGTAGTTGAAAAGATGAAAAGCTGTTTCTGGAATAAACAGCAACACAAACCAGCCAATTCTGCACAGCATAATGGGATTTTAATGTATTCTTCTTGTTGGCATAGTGTATTTCTGTGATAATTTTATGTGACAGCATAATTAAACTGGAAAACAATTCCCATTTCCTATGTATTTTATCTATTTATCATCCTTTATTTCTTTACTTTCTTGCTCTGCTATAAATATTACTGTAAGGAGAGTTAAATAAGTTAAACCAATGCAATTACTTTTACAGATTGAAATTAACTTCATGTATCAATTTATAGTGGTTTGTATACAGCACCTACTATTTGCCCTGTACAAATAAATGCATTTGTTGCAGTATATTTATAGTGTCACTATGGTTTCCATGTTTGCACTCCTTTTGACTAATGTTCTATATGTTAAAACTTGACATTTTAACAGTATTTTCAAACAATTTCATTCATTATCAAATAACCATTTATTACATTGTGGCAATTTCAAACCATTTACTGGACCCTCTAGACATTGCTAAACAATGATTTATCAAGGAGTGTGCAAATTTTACTGCTTATCACAGCAAATACGAAAAGTAACATTAAATACTGACTTGACAACAGCCCTGACTAAATTATTTTCCTTTTTTAATCTTGATGAGTCATAGTTAGGAATAGGAGTTTGTAAATGCACTGGAAATTGAGGCCGATATTCTAGATTGCTCCATTATATGAGGTTCTTTCTGGTTTGCTCAATTCTTTTGCATGCCTGAGGGATAAATTGAAGATTGTGGGACACAACAGATGCATCTCTTACCGTCTTTTTATTTTCTTCTGGTGCTTACGATGCCCCAACATTGTCCTGTGTGACAGTGCTTTTCACATTTCACTTGACCATGAATCTAAAAAAATCACCTCTTGACAAATCTGTATTGATTTTTGCTTACCTAGAATGAATGGCAAAGGATTTTCAGTTCTGTTTTCGAGAAAAATCTCCTCCTTCCAAATATCCAAATATTCTAGCCAATAAATAGAAGTCATTGAATTTTCTATGTGACCACTTGGCTGGAAAATGCAGCACTTTTAACAGCATTCCTTGTCTCCCCAATTTCTATAGAATTTGAGATCCCCTCTATGTCTGTGAGAGAACTGATGGATACCCACAAATGACAATGACGTCTCTGCAAGCACTTAGGTGTAAACTTTACAGGAAACAGCATTTGAGGGAGACATCCCCATTCTCAGAGATCTCATTAATTGCAGAGCTCACACATTCAGCTCAACACAAAGTAAGCTGAAAGGCTTAAATATTCCAGAGGATATTCACAGAAGGAGTTTCAGGGACTTGGGAGTATTCCTCGTTTGTGGGGTTCATAGGCAGAGTAAAGCTGAACAAATATTATTAAAACCGAATTTAAATGATCCCTATGATCCCTAAATCAATAGTTTGGCATTGTTGGTTGATGCTACAGTAACATTAAATAGCTCCAGAGAAAGCCAAGGCTGCACTGTGCAAAACTAACAGCTTAACATCATCCTACACAGAAGAATTTATAGTCTACACTGTTTGTTCGTGAATTGAGGTAATAAGGAACCACAGAGTAGATGGTGATCTTCCTTGGCCAAGGTCACAAAAAGAGCAGAACTGAAAACTACACACAGATTTTCTACATGTCAGTCTTAATTTCAAAGGCATCCAAAAGGTTTTGATTCATAATCTCCAATTTAGGAGTGGTTATGAGAAACCCTTGTTCTGTTACTGCTTCCATACTAGAACCAGCAAAGACAGCTCTTACTCATTAACCTAATAATGTAGTAATTTGATTTAAATTGCCACAGCTTTGAGCTGGTTCTGGTCTTTCAGGCCATAAACTGTGGTAGAGGAGAAGTAGCCAACTGTCTGCTCTGCACCCTGTGTCACAGGAGGGCAACCTCTGCTGGAAAGGTGCAGCTGGGCTGGGGCACGTTGACAGCCACTGCTGCAGCAGCCAAGGTGCAGCACTAACTGGGGCCTTTACAGCTGCAGAAAGGTAAAATCTTGTTTGTTTGCTGAAGGTCTTACAACCCCCAGCATGAAGTACTTCAGTTCTTTAATTTTACCCACCAATATCTGGTATGTTTAGCCCTAGCACCTCAAAGCTTGGGTGTTCTCCTGTGATGTCAGTAAGTAATGTTTGGGGTTTGGGGGAGTGGATGCTTTCTTGAGGTTTTATGTTTGTTTAGTTTTTGGTCAGCAGCTCTACTAAGGTTCTCTGAGAACTCTGCTAGACTAGTATGGTATGACCAAGCCCAAAGTATGTTTACAGAGTACAGGGAATGTTCATCCAAAAGCAGTAAAAAATGATAATTAATTTTACTGCAGCAGAACTGCTTACTTCTCTCTGCTCAAGTTTAACAGAAAATTTCTAAAAATTATTCATCCATTCCTGAACCTTAGTAATTTTAAACATGCTACTACATAAAACAAAACTGCCACTGAATTCAGGGAGGCCAGATCAAGCACAAAAAGAAGTTTTGACTTTAACCAGTCATTTAAGTGATGGCATATGATGCCAGATAAATGAACCATTACAGCAATGTCCCTGCCTATTAAAAAAAACCCCAACGTTTTCTTAGAAAATGAAAAGTGTCTGAGGACCCTGAGCAGTAAGGAGCAAGTATTTAATCATTGGAGAAACTGAGGCTGAGTTCAATCCCAGGACAGAGCAGAGGGGCAGCTCAGAATCAGGTACCTCAAATTACAGCACTTTGGGCACAGATGTATCTACACCCCCACTCCAGTGACCCCAATGTAAGTACAAGTGTATTTACTTTCTTTTATATTGATCAGTCTAAATGACAAACTCCTAGGATTTTGAGGTACTTTCAGATCATAATCTTGTTGACCCGGGAATTGATCCTTAGATGACTGGTCTTGTTAATCCATTTCCAGTCTCCTTTTCTCCACTAGCTTGCCTACTGGAAATTACTATTCCTTGGTTTCCACTGGTCAGATTAATCATCTGACTTCTTTTTCCCCCATCCCTCTGCAAACAAGCTTGAGGGGGGTTTTGAGTGGGTTTGTTTTGGTTTCTGGTTTTGTTATATTTTGTGCTAGACTTTGTATGTTACAATCCATGGAGCTTTAGCTATCAAGTGCCAGAGACGAGGCCTGATTAAGGCAAAAATGGTTTTTAGTATAATCAGGGTTAACAGCACTCCCTCTTACAATGCAGAAATGGAAAAAGAGTTATACTCTGTGGCTAGCAGCCTGGGCATGAGGAGGGAAGTCATCAAGGCAAGCTCTTTTCTCACTTAAGGAGATATTATACAAAACATTAAACCCAATGAGGGTATCTGTCAAAATCTAAGAGACTTCATCTCTGCTGTTATCTACCTTCCATTATGGATTAATTTGACACTAATTGCAAAAATGATTTAATTTAGCTAATCTTCAAAAAATACTGTTTGAAAATTAAAATTAATGGCCAGGATAAAATCCAAGTATTCTACCTGAATAAAAGCTTGGACATGAAGGGCTTGACGCCGAAAGCTTAGACAGAAGTTACCTCAAAAAATTGCATTTAATGCATAAAGCAACAGTGAACTAAAAATCAATTTAAAGAAGAACATGACAGGTTATCAGTGGAGGAAAAGTCAGTTGTGTACTAACGGAGAAGGATGGCAAAAAACAAATTTGGAGCATTTTAGCTCTAAAAAGAACTTTGGTACTATATCTTTTAGATTAAAAAACCCTCAAGAAATGATGTAATTTTTAATTACACACTTCTAGTTATCCAAATAGCAGAACCCAGTAAATCAACAATGTACTGGACAAACCAGAGAATGTGATTTTTAGAAGCAGTTTTGTAGTTCAAAAGTCAAATTTCTACCAGCAAACTAATCACAGCTTTGTGATGTTCTTCCAAATTCCTGTTTCTGATAAAGGCACTGTGTAACATGATAGACTCTCATCGCTACCAGATGGCACAAGTCCCTGAAGGATCATGTGCCAGCTGTTCACAGGCACAACACAACACACTCCAAGCACACTTGCTCCTTCCTCTCACTGTGCACCCAGCACAGCAAGGCTGTGCTGGCACTGGGGCTGGTGAGTATTCAGAGCAGCAGAACTTGTGTGTCACAGGCTGTCTGTGCAGCACAGACAGGTGACAGCTCCATAATTTGTGCTTCTACCACAAGTTTGTTCCCCTGCATTGCTTTCCCCTGTTAAGTTTGGTCAAGACAGTCTCCTGTGACTGTTGTTGCCTTGTCCAGGAGGCCGGGAAGGAAAGGTTCTCCAGCACACAGACTGTGATTTCCTTCCTCCAGCTTGCATTAAACAAAAGGGTGCCATTCCAACATCTTCCCAGTGCCACCAGACTCGCCTTGTTCTACAGTACCCTGGAAACCAAACTGCCCCAGCCTGCTTCCCTTGTGCTCCTGTGTGCCTACTTAATGTAATTAGCAATGTGTACAGCTTGCAAGGGAGAATAGGGTTGATTCTAGCACATGGTTAATTAAGACATTACAGTTAGCTATTTGCTAGGCAGGCTCAGGGGAGTAGTAATAGGATATGGAGTCTTTCACCTTAAGTTCAGCCATTCTTACCCCCAAATTCCCAGGTAGTGATCAGTAATTTCTCATTAACCCTGACACAAGCTGAATCCAACTCCACTCAGGCGTGTGGATGAGTTCTGAGCACATGTCTGTCAACAAGGAGTGTCAGTATCTCTGATAATTAAATTTCAAAGTGAAGAACCCCACTGCTGTGAGTGAGCAGCAGAAGTTGATGTTTCCCTGCGGCATTATTTTAACTCCTCTTTGTTGTTGTTGTTGTCTCCAAACTCAACAACTATCATAAGCTGTCATAATATCAGCAGATACAGATTTATGTTTTGAAGGCTACAAATTGACTATTGTTCTTAGGTTTCCCACCAAGACAAACAATTAATAGTAATACCACATAAAAGTTGGGAAAACATAGTTTAAAAAATAACTAATCCAACATCTAAATTATAATGAATCTCCAAGAGGCCCCTAATTTCATGATCCTACCTGCACTGCCAAGAATGTAAAGAATCATTGGCTCTTGACATCATCCTCTTGCCAAAGGGCAATTACCTATTCTGTATGCATTGCCTTAATCATGTCAAGTTGTGTCCCATAAATTTGCATGTCTCCCAAGGAAACACAGTGCATTGCCAGCAGCCTGATAGGCCAGATCAAAACAATTTCCTGGTGTGTGTTTACATCAGCTTTTGGCTTCTGAGCTGCTTTAGCTGTAGTTGCTCTGCAAAACAGCACAAATTCTCTCTCTCTGAGCTGAGCTGCATCAGGGATAGAGGGGGAGTAAGCAGAATCTGGATGGATGCATCATCCTTACCAGAACTGAGCAATGCTTTCTAGATTAATGAACTGCAAATCAGCTACACAAATGAAACCACATGCTGGAGATAAACACGGNACACACACACACACACACACACACACACACACACACACACACACACACACGTGACGAGGGGCGTAATGAATGCCAGCTTCCCTCCCGCCTCTCTGGGATATGTGAGGATGACAAACTCTCTGAGGAACAATTCCTTTGACTGGTTCGTTGAGGAAAGGAAACTTGTCATGCTGCCAAGAATAAAACTGCTCCTGGGCTTAGTTTTGAATTTTATAAAGTGAATAAGTGAAAAATGTATACACATTCACTTCAGACCCAAGTCATGAATAATTAAAAGAATATATAATTGTACCCAGTTTTCCCCTCAAGCTCAACCAGCAAAGATATCTTCTGTCCCTGTAACAGGGTGCTTCATGTGCTTTGTGTTTTTTTCCAGGAGCTGTTGGAAGTGAGCTAAACTGAATGCATCCTGCATGCAGGTAGGAATAACAACCTGACCAGCAGAGCACACAGACATGCAAATTGAAAACTCAACTGTCTCCTATCAAGGAAACTGCAAAATTTTTGATTATGCATAAATATTTTCCTGGTATGATTCATCCACAATTGATACTGGATTTAGACTACAATATGATAAAAATTATAATATTAATACAGCATTATTATAGACATTAACACTGCAAATGGCAAAGATGAGACATTTTTTATAAGGCACAGAAAGGTAAGAATGTTTACCATGTTAAAAATAAATATGCAGAAAATAACCTCAGAGAACCACACTTACCTGTATCTATCTATTTGTCTTTTTGGTGACAGGCACACTTCCCAGTACAAATTTAGGAACGTTGTGTTAATGGTATAAAACCACACATTTGTCTGCAATTCTGCCGCTGTACTGGAATTATCTAGTGCTACCTATCCAGAAGGAGATGCAAGAGATCTACTGCTTTTATTTTTATGCATTATTCCCACAATTAATAGGTCCCCCAGTTTTCAGCCAAAATGAAATTCAGGATTAATATTCACTTTTCTTGAGGGCATAGAAGTTAGCAAATATGGTATGAATAGTCATGTATTTTGCACCTTTCACTTGCAATACAGAAATCTTATTTAAAGACTAATGAGAAACATTGACAAATTCTGTAAACAAAATAATCATTATACATCCCCTCCTTTCCAAACACAGACAGGAAGTTTCTCATGGGTAGCAAGCTGGCTCTTGCTTTCTCTCATACCAGCATGGCTGTTTGCAGCCTGTGATGGTCTCTGATAGAGAAAAAGATATAAAACCTCCTGAAAATCATGCCCAGAGAGGATCAATAGATTGTATGTAGGTAATGGCTACGTCCTTGAAACAGCAAATGTGTGGGATTTTGTTTGACTCTTAGAAGGATGTACATTCTCTCTCAATTTCTGTACCTCTGCAGCTGAATTCCAAACACAAGATCTTCACCTGACTTAGAACTTGGCTTCTTTTCACAACAACCATGCATTTGTTCAGAGATGGAAAAAGACAAAACACCAGAGGGGTGTGTTAGGGGAGGTGAAGGGAAAGTCTGCTTAAGAACTAATCCACTACAGCACGGTGAGCTGTATCTGAAGTAGCTCAGGAAGAGAGAACACAGGGACACAGACTGTGTCAGGGTCACTTTCGGATCAATAATTTACCTCATGATATGCAAAGACTGTGAAACTCAGCTACTATTGCAGTGGGACAAGTGAGTGCAACAGAACAGCTTTAAAGAGGTGACAGAAATACCAGAAGTGAAGCAGAATTTTATACACTTCCTACCTCTTATCCACATACCTGAAAGCTGCTACTCTGTAACATGTTGATCTTGTAATTTTATATCACTGTAGTCTAAGGCAGGAGCCAAATAATTTTTAAGATTTGGACTACAAAAGCAAGGTAAGCTACAACCCAAAAACCTTACCATCAAAAAAAAGGGCAAAACAAAGTTGCAAAAAGACCCACCCAAAAGCATCTGGATTTCCCGTATAGGGAACATGGCAAGGAGGAATTCTGTACAAATGTAGTCTCCACATGCACCCCCACTGAGACAGACTTTCAAATTAATGTTTTCAAGTTCCAACATTTCTGAGCTGTTGCTTGAACCACTTGAAAGGGAAGCACTTCCCATCTAGTTGATGGGAGCTTTTTAGATTACTAGAAAATATTTTTTTAATATGTACAATGTGAAGGACTATAAAAAGGAGGAATGTTTTGTATTCTGCTACTTTTGGTGACTAATTTCAATTTAAATGTTAATTATCAATTATGTCAGATCCTGAAATTGTGTAACAGTTGATTTTCCCCACACACAGGACAAAATGCATACAATAGAGCATTATTCCTTCAAGCCTGTTCTCTTTGGTAACGCTTTTGTGTCAGAAACTGCTTGTATTTGCAATTATTTGATGTTTAAATATAGAATCATTCAACATTCCCTAGTAGTCGGCTCTGACCTCTTGTTTGCTTGTTTTTTTCGGTTCAATTTGAACACTTGATGGATTTCCAGTTATCTTGTGCCACCCGGTGTAAGAGATGGGAAATTACACAACTCTCCGACCACTGTGACCTGAGTCTGGCATTGGCGTCCTGCAGACGGTATTTGTGCAATTTGAACACACTTTTCAGTTTAACAGCAACCAAAGCACATTTAAAAAACTACTAAAAGTATTTAATATGACAATTAATTTTTCTAAAATGTTATTTCTTTATACTTAAGCTAACTCTTCCTTTACATTTGTAACTTTTATCTGATAACATATACAGCCCTCAGGACACCTTCTGTGCATGATACTAGTTCTTTATGAATATATTTTCAATATTTTAATTAATATACCTTCATAATTGTGGCTTTTTACCATTTTTTTCTTTGCTGGTTGGTGGTGCTTGCTTTTTCTTTAGTGGTATTTTTTATTCTCATGTCTTCCTCCATGCATTTTTTGCACCCTTATATCACTTTTTAATTCCTCCCACGCTTCTGCATATCAGTCACATTAATTCCAAGTTCATTTAGTACCCGACAATAAAACTGACTTTGCTGCTATTGTTGTATCTATCAGGCAAAAGATCAGCTGTGATCAAGTGAGTAGCTGTCTGTATATTATGTGTGTTAGTGGCAAGTTCTAAACCTTAGCCAAAACTTTAATTCTAGTTCTAAACCTAGTACCATGACCATTCGGCACATGAAAGAGATAAAAAGAATTAGATTTATCTACCTTGCCATGTTTTTACTGTGATGAAGATCTGTGTTTTGGATGGTGTATTTATACAGGTGAAATTGTAGCTGTAAATGATGTGGCGATTCTGAGGCTTTCCTCGGTACCTCTGCTTCCGCTGTGTTAGTGCTGACATTATCTGCGCTAGTTTCCCTCATGCAGGAAGTTCCCCTCGCGCTTTTGACACTCATCTTACACCTTCCCGGGCTCCTGAAGCATCAGGCACGGCACTCCAGCCCCGCACACACAACTCAGTGAGCGGATTTGACGTTTTCCGTCCCGTGTCCCGCGGGAGGACCTCTCGAGTCAGTCCTACGACAATCGGCACGGGCAGTGGGGGAGGGCGGTACCGAGTGCAGGGACAGCAGCTAATTAGCGTTAATCACCTCCAGCCGAGGGCTGTCCGGTGCATGGCCCATCCCCGCCGCGCTCCCGGGCGGTGGCAGCGCCCCTCGGCCCGGCGCCGTCCCTCAGCCACAGCAGTGGCGGCCGGGACACTTGGCCAGTTCAGCCTGGGGGAGACTGACGGGCGAACTCACTGCGGGCTGCAGCTTGCTCCTGAGGAGTAGCGCAGGGACAGGCACTGATCTCTGCTCTGTGGCCAGGGTCAGGGCCCGAGGGAACGGCTGGAGCTGGGGCAGGACACAACAAGGCTGGGTATCACGAAAAGGCTTTTCGCCCACAGGGCGGTCGTGCACTGAACAGGCTCCCCAGGGCAGTGGTCACAGCACCACGGCTGACAGAGTTCCAGGAGCGTTCGGACAACGCTATCCGGTACGCGGTGTGACTCTCGGGGCGCCCACGCGCGGCGGGGCTCCGCTTTAGGAACTCCCTCCCGTCCCGCCCTCACAGCGGCTGCTCTGTGGCGCTGCGCCCCCGCCCGCCCTCACGGCGGCGCGAGCCCCGCCCCGCGCCGTTCACGCATGCGCCCGAGCGGCCGAGCCCCGCGCGGCCGGGGCTGTCACGTGACTCGGGCGGCGGATGCGGTTCCGGGTGAGCGCGGGCGCGCAGCGCAGCGCGGCCCCGAGCGCGCCCCGGCCCCGCTCCCCCTCCCGCCAGGTACGGCCGCGGACGGGCGGGAACGCCGGGCCGGCTGCCGCGGGCCGTGAGCCGTGAGCCGCGGCCGGGCCGCCCGGGCGGGCGCGGGGGGAGGCGGGGCCGCAGGTGCGCAAGGGGCGGTGGATTCAGCGCTTGGGCCTGGCCGGGGCGGCGGTGGCGGCGAGCAGGGACCCCGCGGCCGGGCAGCTCCTCGGCCCCGCGGCGCTGCCGCAGGGAACACGTAAATCTGCGAGGGGAAAATCCCCTGCCCTGCCCCGCAGGAGTTCGCACAGAGCGGCTGTTCCGCTGCGCAGTACGGAGCTGTGTCGCGGAAGTTGCTTTCTAGTGCCTTTTGTCTTAGTTCCTCCTGATTTCCTGCTACTATTCAATACACTAAATAGTAGTTGATTATTTCTGAATGACTTGTAAGCGTATCTACTTCTTACAAAAGAATATCTGGGCAGGTTATTAGTTCTCTGGGATTGTTTTGAGAAGTTAGTGTTTAACTTTAAATAAATTCAAGTGGCGCAGAAATACAGACCCTTGTATTGCTCTGGATGTGGAGTTTAAAGTAGTATCCTCGGCAGAAAAGCAAGAGTTTTCAGAAGTGTTCTCTTTTGGCTGTTTGATTTCTCTGTGCTTTGATGCTGAGAGAAGGGAGTAAAAGGAGACACTGGGACAACTTCTTCACACTGCTGAAGAACAGTTGAGAGGTGCAGGTGCTGAATGTCTCAAACAAGGAGAGTATGGCCCTTAAGAGGAACTAGGTTGCTGCCTTCTAGAAATTTTATTTAAATATTCTGGGTGAGGGAAGCAGGGAAATGTTAGTAAAATAGGCTTAAACTGAAGTCGTTACTGTTTATTTTGTAGTTCTGCAGTTTAACAGAATGATCATTTAATTTTTCTTTATTAATCAACTTGTGTAGTGTAGCTTTCAGCATTGCAGGACATTTTAAAATCAGGTTAGGAGAAGAAAAACTTTGATTTGTCATGAAAAGAAAGCTGGCCCTACAGAGCAGTAAGTGTAATTTGGTTTTCAGCCATGTAAAAAAAATACTTCTCTTAGTTAATAAGCAATGTTGGTTGCATTCAAACTTTACAGGTGTTCTGTGTTGATTGCTTCTTTGCGAAATATCTTGTGTCTTGTTTGGCTGAATGTTGGTTTTCTTAATACCTTCATTGATGAGTTTACCTGTTTCTGCCAATCTTTAGAGCCAACACAGTCAAGAGCTTCAACTGGTTTGGACTTTTATGTCAGCAGAATGGTTTACTGTGTTCCATTATTGGGGATTCCTTGTTGCTGGTGATGGGTGAGCCTGAAAAAATACAGCTTTACTTGCACATCATAGGGTGAGTTCTCCAAAAACACTGTCTTAAATAGTTATCTTTAAAGTTTTTTGTGGTTCTTTTTTTTCTTTTTAAATAGCTTGTAGTTTAGATCTGAACATTTGGACTTTTTCTCAAAATATACACTTATTAACTACCTACTATAGAATCTAGAGACATCACATTTCTTACATTTTGGAGTGAACTGGTGTAATCACAAATGATAGAACACGTTGCTCAAGGCCTTAATTTCAACTGAGGGGTTGATCCTCCTTCAAATCCCTTCCAACCTAAATTATTGTGTCATAAACCATTCCACAAGCAGTTTTGTCTGGAAAGAAAAAAAAAAGTAAAATGGAAACAAACAAAAAGCTTTTCCCTGTGTTGTTTAGTTTTTGTTCTGCATAATACCTCAGTTTGTTGATAAATTAAAGGATGTGTTGCAAGTATGGGAATTACCACAATATTGAGCTAACACCTTCTGTTATATTCCTGCAGCTCCTCTTTAGCCCATTGTGCTGAAGACCAGAGGTTCTGCCTGATCAAGAGTCTCTGTTAGCAGTTCAAGTTGGCTGGAGAATGGAAGGGGTTGAGTTTAAGGAAGAGTGGCAAGATGAAGATTTTCCAAGGTTTTGAATTCTTTTTTAAAGTAATTCAGATCAAACACATAACATCAGCAATAAGCTCTGTCTTGGTCTTCCTGCTGAACTAATAATCAGTAATAATCTTGAAGTGATTTCCATTAATATAGCACTTCTGAAAAGTTTTTGTGGCATATTTATTTCTTCAGGACTGCCATTGTTGAAGTTTCCAGTGTTTCTGGAATGAAGATTTGTAAGCTTGGCTTTGTTTATTTCCTGTGATAATATTTTGCAACTACATTGTTTGCATATTACTCCCAATGCCTCATGGCCCAAATATTTAATTAAGCAAAATTTCTGAGGAAAGTCTTTAAAAGTTAATGCTGCT
Organism: Cyanoderma ruficeps; assembly: GCA_008694505.1. NCBI lineage: Eukaryota > Metazoa > Chordata > Aves > Passeriformes > Timaliidae > Cyanoderma > Cyanoderma ruficeps. Next base: position 15,418,328 of record VZDJ01000155.1, on the reverse strand, counting down.
ACTAATGCTTTGCCCTACAAAAAAACTAAATCAGCTTTAGACACATTGTATGATAACATGACTAAACTACGTCTTTAATTTATTTCAAGTCATATTTTGTCAAGCAAGAATATGACAAGTTTTCCTAAGGATGACACACTGGTAGTAGTCAGTGTTTTGGTATTTGTCACAAGAAGGGATGGTCACTTGAATGCTGTAAAGGAATTTTCTGCTGCCTTGGTGTTTGTTAACTGAAAGCTTGAACTTAGGCTGTAAGTGAAGTTAGTTCAGTACTATCCCACAGTGGGTTTTTGTAGCAGTGTGTAAGTCTAAATGTATGGCATTAAAAAAATGTAAAAGCAGGTTTGTAACAATAATTTCTGCTTTGTGTCTCAGGCCCCTGCCAGAGGATGATCCTGTTGAGTCTGATGCATTGGCTGCAGCTGGAGCAGAAAGTGAAGCCAGTAAGAACATTCCACTTCAGTCCAGCTGACTGCTTCCTACTCAAAAGGCTGCTTTAAAGCACCTTGGTTTGGGGGGATTTTTTTGCTTGTTTTGTTTTGGGGTTTTTGGGTTTTTTCTTTTTTTCGTTTCATTGGTTGGGGTTTTGGAGGTTTTTACATTTAAAATTTTTTGGGGTTTTGTCGGTCTGCCTTACTTGGGGCATTTCCAGTGCTGGATTGGTAATCTGATTTTATTCCTTGCTTTCAACTCCTGTCTAAATCATGCCAATATTTGCCTGGTACCTCAAAGCATTCTGTGTATTCACAGAACAGATTCTTTAATTTTCTATCCTCACTGTTGTCTGTCAGTCTTCTTTATTTTTTTTTTTCCAGTTTGTATATTGTTTTCCATTTTATCAAAGATGGTTATGATGTCACTGAAACAAGTGCTAGGGCCGTGAATCTTGTACTATTTGCAAGATTTATTCAGTGTAACACCTGGACCAGCTCCCGGGACATTGGATGCAGCAGGCAGGGGCAGTAGTGTCTGAGGTGGTGACAGTTCATCAGGTGTTTCTTCTGTGGGGAGCATGGTTGGTGTCTGCCACCCTGCTCAGACTGTGTGTGTGCAATGGGTAACCTGAGAACTTCTACCTCCTGTTCTTCCCATCCCCTGTTAAAGTCTTACTCCACAGATACCTTGTTTAAGTCATGGGCATTAATTTATAGTGCATTATCAGAAAGGACTGTGCTCTTCTGTCTCGGTAATATGCTTATCTAAACTTAACTAACTTTTCTTTAGTTTTGAAAAGAAATAATTTGCTTTCTTTAGATACAGAGGGTAATGGAACCAAATTGAGGAGGAAACTAATGGCTCCAGATATTAGCTTAACATTGGATCCCAGCGGGGAATCTGTTTTGTCTGATGACTTGGATGAAAGTGGAGAGATTGATTTGGATGATTTAGATACTCCTTCAGAAAATAGCAATGAATTTGAATGGGAAGGTGAGTATTTTGGTCCTTTTGTCTGATGCTCTAAAATAATTTCTTAGTATCTTTTCTTAGACTGTTTCTCTAGTAGGAAATAGCTATGACTCAATAGTGCAAGAGGAGAATTACAAAGGGAGTGATTAGATTGGGAATTAGAAATGGGTGCAGTGACTTTCTAAAGAGCAAATCAGACCTCATCAGATTAGTAAACAGGCAAACACTTAATAGCTGTAGCTGCAGATAAACTTAGGTGAAGATCATCACTATATGCATCTCTAAGACTTGAAGTTATGGAAAATCTTCTGTTGCAGTAAGTTTTTAAGAACTACCCAGCAGAAAAAAGTACCCAAGGTGTTTTACATGTTTTAGAAATGAGTTTTAAATGGAGGTAGCCAAACAAAGGGATATAGATTAGCTACTCAGAAATTGATGAATTGCAATTTAAGGAGGACTGAATAGTATTTTTAAAAATAGTAAGTAACACCTGATCTTAAATCTTCCTGTGGTGACAATGGCAAAAGCTCAGTAACCTTAGAGTGTGCACATTTTCAGATTGACTAGAGGCAGTACAAGAGCCTCTATTTTATGTCAAGGAGTTCTGAAATGACTTCATAGGAAGTTAAAGTAGCTATAGACACACTCGTAATGATCTCAGTTTTAAGACATTAATAGGTGTTGTATCTTGTAGGCTAAAGCTGGAGATTCTAACAAGTTTTATTTGAGATAAATGTTTTGTGTAGGAGTTAAAGCACAAATTTTAAACTTGGAGTTTAATGGTGTTTCAAGGCCCTTTTATGGAAGCCAAGAACAGTTGTGTTGGGCAAATTGTTGGAGTCTTTAATATCCTTAAACTTTGTGGTTTAGGAATGTCTCTAGTAAGTCAACATGTAAACTCAATTATTATTTTCTCATCCTGCAAATAAAATAATTTTAATTCCTGAATGAACAGGAAGTTCTCTTTTCACTGTTTGAAACACTACCTGTGTAGAAAGAAACACTTTTTATAGTACAGGGGAGGTTTTGGTTTTAACATAGCTAAAGGCATATTGCACGGGGAGTTTTTTTAACAGAGACTGTGTTTTACTTTGTAAAAGGATTTTCATTGTTTTAATGGAGAAGAATTGGTATTTTGGGTTAGTTTTGCAGTGATGCGAAGGAAATGTTCCAGATGTTTGTGTCTTGTTTTTAAAAGTGGCTGAAAAGGGTTTCTGTCTTTTCTTTCTTTAATGCTGCTGCCTTCATTTTCCTGGAAGGATAGTTTCAATTAACAGCTTTGTCTTGGGAACAGACAACTAACTTGCAGTAGGTTTTTCTCGCTTTGGGTAAGGTCCATGCAACAAAGTCAAGAATCATAATTTCATTGGAGCAAATTGTCTTACAGATTGCTGTCAGCACAAATTCCATATATTTTGATTGCACACGTGAATTGCATTTAATTTTCAGTAGATTTGCCTGCATGTCTGCTTGCAAGGTACCTCAATGTTTTAAATCATGCTTCATGTAAATCTGTGATCAACCTCTGTAATTCTCATTGGAGTTAACCACTTTGTCTATTTTGGTGAAATTCATTGAGCTCTGTGTTCCAAAAGCCTACAATTAATTAGGCTTCCTCCATGAATGGAAAATTTCCACATACTTGTAATAGAGAAAATTACAGTCAACAGATAACTGCCAACATGAGCATGTTATTAAATACCCATGACCTTAGCTGGCGTGTCTGACTGGCTGAAGAATACCAAAATAGATTGGATAGCAAAGTGGTTAACTTGTGTTGTAGCTGATTGTCACTATGCATGGTATTCATAATGGGTCTTCAACATGTTCTCATTTTGGCAGATGACCTTCCAAAACCAAAAACTACTGATGTTGTTAGGAAGGGCTCACTGGCTGAGTATGCTGTGGCAGAGGAGAAGGATGACGGTCGGCGCTGGCGGATGTTCCGGATCGGAGAACAGGACCATAGGGTGGACATGAAGGCAATTGAACCCTACAAAAAAGTTATCAGTCACGGTGGTAAGGATTGGGGTGTGCTCAGGGGAACTGTTGAACAGCTACTTCTTTAGGCTGAGTGGTGGGAGGCAGAGAAAGAGCTTTGGGCATAAAGAGTTGTGACAATTCATTTGTTGCAGTGTTAGGACGTGGTTGATGTAATAATTCTTTCTGTATTAAACTAAAGTTTCAAAATGTACACATGGTCACCTGTACTAAAATGCACCTATGTAATAAGACATATTTACTCTATCCTACAGTGTCACTGCTACCTAATTTTTTGGCTTCTAGACTGTTGAAAGCATTGACTCAATCTACTAAGACAGAAATCAATTCATGACTCTTTCCAACAGTCTGTGAAGTTTAGGTTGGAAGAAAGGTTGACTAAATTCTAATAACATATTATTAAATATACTGAGTTTCTACACTGAAACATTGATAGTAGATACAGTGAGATACAGTGTTCGATTGACATCAGCTTCAGCTGTTACTTTAGAAGTACAAACTTGAAAAAGAAACCTTGATTTTTTCTGTAACTGTGAATGTACCCATATGGATGTTTGTACATCTCTTCAAGGTAAATAATGAAAAAGCTTACTGAATGTACTTGACTTTGTGTAAATGTATTCAGTGTATTGTCACCTTTGTCACTACTGCTGCTTGTTTCTTTGTTTTTAGGTTATTATGGGGATGGGTTAAATGCCATTGTTGTGTTTGCTGTTTGTTTCATGCCTGAGAGCAGCCAGCCTAACTACAGATACCTAATGGACAATCTATTTAAGTAAGTCATCATCTGTCTTTCTGGGTTTTTGTTATTTTTAATGTATTTGAGCAATACTAGAATTTGCTTTCAGATGAAGATTGTGGATATTAAAGTTCTCTTTGCTTGCCTCTCCAGGTATGTAATTGGCACTTTAGAGCTGTTAGTAGCAGAGAACTATATGATAGTTTACCTGAATGGTGCAACAACACGGAGAAAAATGCCAAGTTTAGGCTGGCTTAGGAAATGTTACCAGCAAATCGATAGAAGGTAAGAAGCTCTGCAGTATTTTCTTAAAATATTCACATGCTCAGAGATAGACATATTTAGGGAAAGCTGCTGTTTAATGTGGTGTCTAACCCTTTCTGGTCAAGATTTGATGACGGAAATTGGGATATTGAAAACCTCCTCCTATGCTAGGCAGTGTGGGATGATGCTGCAAACGTGCCTGGGTATTGTTGTGTGGTGTTTTGGTTGGTTGGGGGTTTTGTGTATGCTTTTTGTTGCTCTTGTTCTTAGGGTGTTTTTTTAGTGAAAATAGTATTCTTAGAATACTGAATATTGTTATCTTGTAGAATATCCTTGCAATTTAATGTGTTAACACAAGGTTAATAAGAAGGGGTCCTTTATGAACCACTTCATTGTTAGGTGTGTAAAATGATTCAAAGAAGCTTCTCCTTGGAATGTTACTTCCTTGTCAAATTGATACTGAATCTTTAGTTTCTATTTTACAGTTGTGTGGTATTTTTTTTTCTGACGAAAGTTGACTTCTAATAATGGGATGTCAGAATACTGTGTTTATGTGACAGCTGTGCTTCTAAAAACATACTTCTTATATATTCCAAAACCCCTGGTCATGCTGCCTTTTTGTTCTAGTAATTAACCATTGTTTAAATCCTTCAGGTTAAGGAAAAATCTGAAATCGTTGATCATAGTTCATCCTTCCTGGTTCATCAGAACGCTCCTGGCCATCACAAAACCTTTTATTAGGTAATATTTTGGAAGCTTTTTCATAAATAATTCAGACAACTGCTTGCTTTGAACTTAAAAGACTGTTTTAGTATTGACCTTGTGAAAAACTTTTAGAGTTGTAACTGTACCCTGCATTTGTTCTTCCACAGCTCAAAATTCAGCCAAAAAATTAGGTATGTCTTTACCCTGGCAGAACTAGCTGAACTCATCCCCATGGAATACGTTGGCATCCCAGAATGCATAAAACAGTAGGTTTTTATTCCAACATCTTCTACATTGATCATGGTTTAGGACTGGTGGATGTTGTAATCAGTGTTTGGTTTGAATGTAACATTTGGCACATAATGACTGAAGTGAGGTCATTGCTGTCTCTGGGAGGAGTGTCCATATTTGAGCTCATTGCTAAAGGCAGTTTGGTATGGAGTAACATGGGGAGCCAAAATGTTAATGTATAGTCATTTTCACAGTGGAGCTTTGTGCAATTACTAAGTTGTGGTGTGTGAATTAGGCCTTCTAGAGAAGGTCTCATTCCAGTTGTTGTGCACCTTAGTGTGTGTATTAAACTGGTTTGTTAGTGAGAAATTGTGGGCATGTTGATACTGAAGTTATTTATAATGTCTTCTGAAGTGTTTAATTAAAATGTGGAACAAGTTAAGTGCTGAAATATCACTTGGATTGGGTTTTCATTTAAAAGAAAAGCAGCAGTGGGAAAATGCTGAATTCCTACCCACCACAGTTCTAAACTACTTTGCTAAAGAAATAAAGACAACATCAATGTAATTTATTTTCCTTCCCATCCGGATACAAATGCCCATTTTAACATCAGCACAATTCTGCTCTCAAATAAGATGATAATCCTTTTATCAAAAGCATTTGTGAATGCAGTAATGGAGTAGAAAACCATAAACGTGAGTCTTAAGAAAACCAGATGAAAACGCTAACAGTGCTGCTGGCAGCCTGTAGAGGGTGTAACACACGAATGCTCTGTTGTCCCCATGGTTGCAGGTGAGCACAAACTGGGGGAAGGTGGCCCAGTCTCACTGGGCACACACAAGGGCACATCCAGCTGGACAAAGCCTTGTGCCCCCTGCACAGGGCTGGTTATTTCAGCAGACATCCAGCTGCTGTCAGATCCACCATTTAACTCTGCAAGGCAGAAAAACAGTTTTCATGGGGTGGGAGTGAAACACATGGCAAAGCTGAGGCAGCCTAGTGCTGTCTTTAGAATTTTTTTGACTGGGGTTTTAGGGGTATATTATGAATATTCAGACTGTTATTCTGAGTTTTAAAAGACTCCCTATTGATGAACCTTTAACAGTTCTGCAAAGTTTGGACTTGGTTAACTTGAGGAGTTAATTCTGAGATTTCTGTGGGGGATTATATCTGGCTTCAAGCTGTTACAGATAGAGACTTTAAATTTTAATGATGAATGCTAACACTGTACAAGAGGTCATATTGTTAGGTCACAGTAACAACATCTTAATGGTTTTTGTTTAATGCTAATAAATGTTGGAGGTACAGTATATTTTTTTTCTTAATTATATCAGTTTCAAAATTTGCAGATTCTATTGACACTAGTACTGGTTTGCGGCTTCTGTTGATTTTGGCCTTCATATATTATATTTACTGAAATAAAACTTTTCCTCACCAAGGTATGAAGAAGAAAAGTTTAGAAAGAAACAGAAAAGGTATATTCATATTTTGATTAGGGTTGCATCTAGATAAGACAATTTGCACTGCAACTAACTCCCAGTTGATTGGCTTGCATAAAGGAATAAGCATTTGTAAATATAAACATGCACTAGTGCCCAAGTTTTTATGCATGACAGCAACTATACTGTACTTGCAGGCAGTATGGAATCTGTAAGAACGCACCCTGGGTGTTCAGACAGCTATTTGTGAATAGTTTCTATTACACTTTTATGTGAGATGCTCATTTTTAAGGGGATACATGGGTTCTCAACTTGAAGTCTTTAAGAGGCGAAAGTAGTGCTTGTGTATGAACCCATTAAATCAAATGTCATTGTTTCTGACAGGAATTGATCTCTGGAGATGAGCTGTATTTAGGTGCTAAGCTGTAGCTATGCATTAGCAGAGATGCAACTCCGTAAGAAGCTCTAATATTAAATCTTGTATTTTTGGTATTCACTACCTTTTTAGTTATTAACTTGCATAGATGTAATCTAAATTAGTACTTTAGTGCTGTTTGTATTTGCAATGCCTACGTTCCTTTCTAATGAATACTGGATTTCCACTTTGTTAATTTCCAGTCTCCTGCTAACTAGTCAAGCTAATCTACAGCTGATGAGTTTTTTTGAATGGATATGTTATTTTTTCACTCACTAACAAATAATACTGAAAGATTTTGCTGCTAACTTTGTTTTTTTCTTAATTACTTTTCCTTCGTGTGCCTAACTATTAAGGAAGGTTTATTGTCTAAATTGAGTAGACAAACGCTGAGATTGAAGTTAAAGGAATTTAAATTATTACTGAAGCTCACATGTAAATCTAGTGATGTGTTCAACAGTCTTTAGGAATTACTCCAATTAAGCGATATTTTAAAACATCTCCAGTAGAACAAGCACTTTTTAGTGTTCCTGTTGATAACTTCACCTATACTACCATCACTTTTGTAAAAAGTAGTATGTTTTTCAGTGAAAATTAGGTATAGAGATCACAGGCAGAAATGAATACTGAGCCTTTAATCAGGTAGAAAGCAGCTCCCTTTTTATGGGTTCATGGTCCAAAGGAGCTGTCACTGTTTCTATCATTTTGACAAACTGGCTAGTTGTATTTTGAGAGACTGGACAGGTATGTTAGACAGATTGATAGAGGACAAACTTGGTCTTAGTCTCTCACTTTAGAACTGCTGTTGGTTTTAAAATAATTTGACTTCCATGCACAACTTAATTTGCCAGAAGATGTTATCAAGACTGTAGCTTGTTCTTACTGTAAAAAGGAAGAGTACATTTCGTGCAGGGCTTTCAATCATCCCCTGGTTTCATCAAAGCACCATTTTGTTTGCTGGTCCCAAGGCAGATATTAAAAAATAAGGTACAAAATCAAACCCACTTTTATCAGGATGATGGTGAATTTTTCCAGGGTAATTGCAAGAGTCTTAGAATGTAATAGAAAAAGTGTTACAGTTAAAGAGCCTCTTCATTTTTGTTGATTCAGCTAGTGCTGTTACCTTCTTGGCTTAATTATTATAACATTAGAGGTAATTCAGTGCTTATGTATTCATCAGTGGTAGTGCTTGCCAGTATTGTCATGTTACCTGTATTGTATTCCTGCTTGCATTTGTTACTGTGAGCACAGGCCATGCTTTTTTCTTCTGTAGTTAAACTTCACTTGCACTGTTTAAATGCTTCCTCTCAAGTGCTGTAGTTACTTAAATGGTTTCCTAACAATTTTAATTAATTTCTAGGGGTGGTAGGAAAACAGATACTGAAAAGAACTCAAATATCATGGCTACATTAAATAAAAACCTTAATTTAATATTTATTTACTAAAACTTTTCCCATGTAACAGCTTTGTGTTTTCTTGTTAAGCTTAATAGTTTTTCTTAATAATATGGGCTCTCAAACTACGTTAACATAGTTTAATTTTGCTACTTTCTTTGCTAAGCAGAGTTGACCAAGAGCTGAATGGAAAACAAGAGCAGAAAAGTGAACAGTAAGTTTGGAGTCCAGACAAGACTGAAGAACAGGCAGATGGAACGATGCCATTTGTGCTCCATTACAGTGCATTCTCTGTGTGTATGTATTATATAATCTGTTGCAAAAGGTGCTTTGGACAAGCACACAATGAACTGCTTACTGCTGTATTGGTTTGTCTTGACTTTAATTGCTGTTTATGTAATCGTTTTATACTGCTAAATGGCAAAGAACCCTATGTTTTCAGAGGATGTTCTTGCAGCTGTTTATCTAAATGATGCATGTTCTTCAGTAAAATATTTATATACCTAAATGTTAAAGGAAAGAGATAATATATATATTTTTATGACTGAGCAATATATTGTGCGTACCTGCTGAAGGAATTCATTTGCAGGTACACAAGGCCATAAGTTACTTGTTGTTATTGTATAAATCTGTTTTGATGTAAATGGTCAAGTGCATTTCTTTGTTGTCATGAAAACTTGTTTGGATATTAACGATCACATTAACTTGGCTTTCACAAATACAGAGATCCATATTTTGGTTCACTTACCTTATACAAGCTCACTACCTCACTAGAGTGAGCTTCACCTTTGGTGTCTTTCAGTCCATTGTTCAGGATGCAGAACTGCAGTTCTGTGGGTGGCAGTTGGTTGGCCACGAGGTTTCAGCCTAAGCCACAAAAGCTGAACTGTCTGACTGGTAAGATACCAGACCTTTTTCAGTTGAAGTTGTGAATTTAGATTCTGTGTCAGTAGGTCAAGACTGTCTCAGCTAGCAGTAGGAAATGAGTTCATTGCAGTTCTTCATGGATGAATCTTGATTGTTACTGGTAGGAACTCTGGTCGTGCTCAGTAGAACTTGGGAGTTACACAGGTATTTTAGCCACAATACTACTTTTTGGACAGAAATATGAGAAGTCTTAACCATTTTTGGTCTTATGCTACCTGTGTCATTCTTGTAGATGAGACATCCATTTCTAAAGCTGTTAGGCACATGATGCCAGCACTTATTTAACTTTTAAGAAGTGTTTTAAAGGTTGGGGTGTTTTCACTCCCCACAATGGTGGTAAATCTGTGTCTGTAAGATGTTTTCTTGGACACATAACTAGTGTGTATAATTTTATTGGGACAACAGTAATGCACTGGTTGATACATTGTGAAAGTTTTTAACATCTTTTGATAAACATTGCATTTTCCATGTAAGGGCAGGTGTATGCAAATAAATTCATTCAGGAGTTGAGCAATATAATGTTGTAGCACGTATGTTAAATCTTCGCTTTTGGTGTTTATTGTGCTCACAATTTTGTCATAATGCCAAAAAATACCACTTTTTAACTATATTTAATGTTACTCAATTACCTTATTAAAAAAAAGTTATGTTCAACCAGATTACTAGCTGACACTGATAAACAGCAGTTGTGAGATATTCCATGGTCAAGACTTACCAAGTAACAATCAATCCACTGTCTCCAGTGATTCGTGTATAGACTCTAAGAGCATATGGATGTCAGGTGAGGGAAAACAGCTCATACCTCTGGGAGTTTATCTAAGTCTGCAGTTCAGATACTTTCATGTCAAGGTCCAAGTCCTTTTGTTGCAGTAGTTTCTGTATCAGAGTTTCAAGGAGATTGATAGGCAGGGTGTATTCACACAACAGGCAGTACCAATGCCAAGTTGCCTTGCATCCATTCCGTCAGGTTTGGATCTTGCTCTGAAAGCAGAACACAAATGCACTTTCTTTGGGGCTGTCTTATCTCCTGCTTCAATTTTGACATTGACTCAGATTAATGTAAAGTTCAAGTCAGTACATGGAGCACTTGCAGCCTGTTTACTTCTGATACTTTGACAGTGTGGTCTGTATGACCATGCAAATCTGATTTTTACTGGGTTTGCATGTGTCCTAAGCTAAACAGGAAGCATTCTGATTATCTCCTTTCCATTTTTTCCTAATTGATAAAAGGATTAGCCTCAGTAAAATTATATTCTTAGTGGAGGGGTTGTAGTTCTCTATGTCTTGTGGCTTCCTGTGTATATAGTGCAGTACAGAGCAGCTGTTCCTCTGTATATGCCACATTTACCAAATGATGGGATTGTTATTGTGCTTCCTGGTGGCCAAGGATTCTACAGTTTCATGCTGCAGTAGTATGATTTCTTTTGGAAATGTGTATGTGCTTATAAATGGTTTATTTCTCTAGTGTAAGTTGTTGTGGATGAGTATACAGCACAAAAGTTGTTCCGTCTCTAAAGATACGCAGCTTGAGAAAGAAGTGTACTAAAGAATTATTCCCCTCTGACTTCCTGCAGCTCATCATTTAGTGGTGAGGTGGATGTTTACAAAAAGCAAAGTGGTCCCAAAGCTATGGATAATGTTTTGTCAAACTTAACTTTTTTGAAATTTATAATATAATGTAATATATTTTAATATTTAAAAATCTGAAAAGTTGGAATGTCATACTTAAATAAAAGTTATTTCAAAACTTGCATCACTTTGTGATAAGATACAGTATAGTAGGGAATTTACCTTTCAATGGCACTTCCTTCTAAAAGTAAGAGTAATTTTGCTAGAATTTGGTGAGCCCTGGCAAGAAAAAATTTCATGTGTCACTGATTTATCTCTGATTTGGAGGTCATATTAGTTTATATATATTTGTATGTGTAGTAATAAGTCATTACCTATCTCATTATTGCTGTGCACAACTGAAATAGAGATGTTTGGGCCAGTGGCCTCTTGATGCGACATTTCCTAATGATTTCTGCAACAGGGTAAATTCAGAAGTGGCAAAGAGATTCTGGAGAAAGTGTCATTAAAAACTGGTGTGAGAAGACTGTGGATTTGCTTGAATGTTCTTGATCTGTGTAATATGGCAGCGCCATGTTCTGTTGGAGGGTCATGGGAAGGGATGTATAAGGATTTTGTGCTGAAGCAGATTGAAGTCTGAGATTCTGGGATGCTGAAATGAAGAACTTTTATTCCAAAAAGTGTAGAACTGGTTAGAATAATATGTAAACTTGTTCATAACAATGCAGTTTGGCATATCTTTTTCCTTTACTCTCAGTAAAGAAGCGAAGAACAGTCCCAGTTGCTGTGAGGAACATTCTACTGAGAGACAGCAGCCACACTCCAAATTGCAGTCCACTAGGATATTAGAGCCTGTATCTGTTACAGCAACTTTGTTGCATCATACCCTAAATGCTATAATGACAGTTTAAAACATTCAGCAGTTAATTGTGTCATAATTCAAGGTTAGATTACATGTGGCACTAATGGAATCTTGTATGAAATGACCTTGAAGCATGTCACGGGGAGAAGAAGGTAGTGCCTGGTCCTGTCAGCTTCAGTGCTGCTGTCTGCTGAAATGTCTGTAGTTGACTGAAAAATACTGAACTACATTGTGAGTAGGCACTTTATTAACCAAATCTGTCACAAGGTAGAAAGTTTCTTGGTTAAAACCCTATTTCTTTATGTGTCAATTTTTTGTCAGTGTATCCTACAGATTTATTCTGTATTTAGTATCTAGAAAGATGGTTTAAATTCATGTCTTCTCAAAAGCTGTTGTCTTTGGAAATGACTTGAATTCTTAAGTCATTCCAGTCTCCCTCAAAAACCTCATATGAAGAACAGAGAGCAGAGGGATAACAGCTTGCATGCATTTTGTAACCACAGAAGCCTTGGAGTCAAAATTCTTGCTCAGTCCTTGTAGATGCAGGTCATTCTCTAGAAGATTTGTTTCACTGACTTGTCAGAGACACTTGAAACAAGTGCTTTAATTATACTTTTAAGGACACCTGGTTTTAGTCAGTGACACTCTGAAATGTAAGGAATATTTAAATATTCATATTCTGAAAGACATATCTTGCAGCTTTCCTAGCTTCAAAATTCTCAGCTGAACTAGGCTGTTTCTTCTATCACATCTCATTACCCATATTAAACTAACAGGAAAAAAGGGCATTTGAGGAGGGTGCAGTCATGTTAGTTTTTCATCGTTCCCTTCAAGCATGACTGAGATCAATAAATTAAAGCCATTCTTTGCGCAACTAGATTTTTTTTCAGTTTTGCAATTTGAATTGGCCAGATTACTCTGATTTACCTGGATTATTTTTTTTTTTTAGTAATGAAAATGATCTGAAGAGAAGCTATCAGAATGTTTTCCAAAAGTCCTTATCTTACCATGTTCCTTACTTTAGCTTGCTCAATTGCTAGTTAGTGTTAGCTAACAAGGAATTCCAGGTTAGTAATTACAAATAAATATTCATAGAGGACAGATGCTTGGTTTACCAGTGGCTCTGCAGTTCTGCAATGCTTCTTAGTAATCTAACAAAACCTTTTTATTAACAAGAAAGACCTGAGCAGTAAGGTGCTCTAATGGTTGAATGGTAGATTGAAGGGTTAAGATAGAATGATTACGCTGTCAATTAGTGTCTGTAAACTTTATTGTGTGTGATAATGGGAAACGTGCAGTGTTTAACAAAATGAAACTGTAGTAATCATGCAAAAGCACAGGTTGTGAGTCACGGATAGCAGAACTGGCTTAATTGGGCTAGTAACATTCTTCACAGTTGTGACTATTTTCCTTTGTCCCTTTAACAGAAGAAAATGTAAGTAGAACACTCTTCGCCTACCTCTTAAAAATATATTGATCCTTTCTTTTTAAATGAGCTGGTTTTCTGCATTCCAGGGCGTCACGGGGTGATGTGCTGAGCACGTGTGTGAATGCGCTAGCGGTCATTAATTAGGGGGGATTTTAGTGAGGAGAAGACGCCGCTGTGTGCAGTGAAGGCCTGTGCCCGAGCGGCGGCTGTGCCTGAGGGTGGGGCGGAGCGGGGCCTGAGGGAAGGGGGGGGCTGTGCCTGGGGGCGTGGCTGTGCCTGAGAGCGGGGCGGGGCTGTGCCTGGGGGCGGGGCGGTGCCTGAGAGCGGGGTTGTGCCCGAGGGCGGGGCGGGGCTGTGTCTGGGGGCGGGGCTGTGTCTGGGGGCGGGGCGGTGCCTAGGGGCGGGGCGGTGCCTGAGGGCGGGGCTGTGCCGGGGCCCGGCCCCGCTCCGTTCCGCTTCCGGACCGCGGCCGCCCGGGCGGGGCCGCGCTTCCGGCCGCGCGCGGTGAGGGGCGATGACGGCGCGGGGCCGGGGCAGCGCCGGGGCTGGGGCAGCTTCCCTGAGGGCGGCGGTGGGGCCGGGACCGGGTGGGACTTGGCGGGGCCGCGCAGTGCCCGGCTCCTACTCGGATGGCTCCGGCCGGGATGGCTCCCGGAGCCGGGCCGGGCTGTCGGTTGTGCGGTGCGGCCCCGCCGCCGGGAGCGCGCCCGAGTGTGGGGCGGGTGCTGCGGGGTGCCCTCTCAGACCGTGCGTGCCCTGCTGTGCTGTGCCCGACGGGCTGGGCTGGGCGGCGTATATATATAGAGGGTTTATTGTTACCTTTGTTTGTTTTCAATGAGAGCGAGGACCGCACCGGCGCGCAGCCGCGGATGAGCAGGCCGTGTCCAGCCCTGCCGGTAAACCATGGCGTATCAGCTGTATAGGAACACCACGCTGGGGAACAGCCTTCAGGAGAGTCTGGATGAGCTCATACAGGTTCGGGGCTTGGGCTCTGGGCGAGTAGCTTAATAAAGACGGAAGTTTTTATCCAAACGGCTTTGTCGTTCCTGTGTCAGGGTACTTATGGCCAAGGTTTGGGAAACTTACTGATAGAAATCTTAAGGGTTTGGTACACCATTCACTTGTGATGTTTTTATCTTTACATTCTGGGTAAAGGGAAGTGTTTTATGTAAGTGGCATAATCTCATGAGGCTCAGTAAATAAACACCCAGATTAAGGGTGAATATTGCAGCCAATTTTCTGTTCTTTTGGTTATTTCCAGTAAATATATATAAGAGATCTTTGTGTAGTACAAAATTGAAATACAAAAATGGAAATGAATACAGGAACACAAATTTTTTGTAGAGTGTTCTAGAGATCTGCCTCATTGAAGTGAACTTTGTTTTGTTGTTTTTAACTTATATTGCATGTTTGAGCTTCCTTTGAAACAACTCAAAACTTCTTTTTTTTTCCCAACTACTTTAGTCACAGCAAATCACACCTCAGTTGGCCCTTCAGGTGCTACTTCAGTTTGATAAAGCTATAAATTCAGCACTGGCACAGCGAGTCAGGAACAGAGTCAATTTCAGGGTAAGGAAATGATATCTTAAAGTTTTACATGAGATACAGCAACTAAGTGTTGATGCAGAATGTCATTAAAAGCTGTGTGCTCTAAGCAAGAACTTAAAAGGGTTCATTTTGGCTCCAGTAATAACTGTTTTTATGTATATTCTGTATGCAGCTGTAAGGCTCATTACCTTGTTCTGCCAGGGATCTTTCGAATGAATGCAAAAATCAGATGATGAAAACAGGGAAGAGGGAAATGCTTTTTTGATGGATAACATTGCCATCCTCAGTGTCTTGCAGATGAGGAGGGAGACTTTTGCTTCTTGCAGCTGTCCCTAGCAAAAGTGAGATGAGGCCAGTTTTTCAGCCACATGAGTAATGTGAAGAGAGACTAGAGAGTTTTAGATCTACCCTTTCACTGGATCATTCTGTAGCATTTTCTGTAGGTATCATAGAAAAATAAGTTGGGGGCTGTTCCCAGTCACCCACCCTAATTGATGTTAGATAGCCAGCAAGTTTCAAATGTCAACTTGAATGTAATGTTAAGAAAAAAACCCACAAGACCCAGCTTCCTGTTAACTTTCATTAATCCTTCTGTACGGCTTATGCAGAACACAGTCATGATGTGGGTTTCTGAGAGACTAGATTTTTAAACAGTATAGAGATGTTAAAAATAGCATAGTTTGTCTAGCACACTTGAATTGTTTTATATATATAGCATAATATAAAAAACAGTTTAGAATGTGTTTAGTGGATAAATTTAAAAAATGTTACTTGGAGCTTAAGTTCTAAGTTCAAGAATGTCAATTTAAAATACATAAAGGTGGAGGTCAGAAGTTTTCCATATTGACATCCTCAGTAATACATCAAATAGGAGAGTTTTGTCATGTCAGTTTTGTCATGATTTTTTATTTAAGTTACTTTTTTGTTAAAGCAATTGCAGAATTCTCATCTTGTTATGATCATTGCTGTGTCTGATTTTTCTTATGGTCCAATATTTTAAGAAATGTTTTCTGCTGCTGATCCTTTGGACACATTAAAAAAATTGTAAAACTTGTTTGCCTGCCTGAGGAGCCTCCCCTTGGATATCCTGTAATGTCACTCCATGTTCTTGAGAATTTCAGCCACTGGAGGGCATTTAAACTCCAGTTTTCCTCAGAATTGTTTGCTTGCCAGTTCGTATGCATTCAAGTCCACTGTTGGCTTTGTAGCAAATCTGTTTTAGAAGGGACATAGTTCAGTAGATACTCATCATATTTCCTGTTGCTTTTGAGCTGTGTCCTACAGAAAATGTCTCTTGTCTTTCTGTAGGGGTCTCTGAACACATACAGGTTCTGTGACAATGTATGGACGTTTGTACTGAATGATGTGGAATTTAGGGAGGTCACCGAACTTGTGAAAGTGGATAAAGTGAAAATTGTAGCATGTGATGGAAAAAGTAAGTATGAAATATGATATAAATAGGCTGAGACACGAGACTTGGTTGTTTTTAGAAAGCTTTGACCAAATGTCTTCCTAAAGCCAGATTGACTGTATGACTTAGAAGTAGGGCTCTGCATTCCCTTTTACATTTAATGAGAGATGAAACAAAAGCCAGCTAAATGCTTCCCTGACTTATAAGCATTGAGGTAGAACTGTGTTAAGGACTGCTGTGCACCTGTTGTTGGGAAGTACATAACACTAGAGCAATTAGAAAGTCAGAAGTAGTCTTTATTGTTTGTGTGGTGAGTTTTCTAGTACTAACCTATTTGTTCAGCTAGCACCATGTTTTGCTGAATCTGAAGAGTGCCTCAATTGTCTGAGCAAGGAATTGTCTGAGAAAAGTGTCTAAGCAGTCATTCTCTGGATTTGATAGCTGGGGACACAAACCCATGAAAAGCATGTGTGCATTTGCAAGTCATAAGACTTACTTGTTGCCTGACAGACCCTCTGTATGTACACTGCTCATGGGAGTTTGCAATCCATATCTGCTTGACTGGATTACTTTTGTTCATGTCCTTTGAGGTTCTTTCTTGGAAAAAGTAATTCAGTGACTTTTGTGGCAAGCTGCTTTATAACTTTTAAAACCATCAGTGTGGCAGAGTGTTGCTAAAGCTGTGTGAAATGGTGCCACTTGTTTCATCCTCAGAGAGTGATGCTAAAAGCAGGAATTGAGCATGGAAAAGGCTTTATTTAAATGCACCACAGACCTCTGAAACAGGTTCTTCATGGCTTCCTGACCCTGGCATGCTTACAATAGTCACTTCAAGTTGTAGTTCTAAAGAGTTGACAGAATTTATTGTTTTCTCAACTTCTGCTATTAGCCAAGCATATAATCTTACTGCTTGGTTTTTGTGTGCTTATTATAGCTAGTGGAGGAAACCTTACTTTCCAAGTATTAATGGTTTTCATTCTTGATAAATTGTGAAGATAAGATTTAAACAGGTGGCTGATTTGAAGTTGCTATTAACATTACAACCTTTTTTTTTTTCCCACGAGAAGCTGACTTGTTGAAGGAACAGTATGACACTGGCTTGTTGTTCTCCATGTTTGAGTTACATACTTTTTCCACAGCTCTAAAAACAAGAAAGCAATAATGGTAGTGTATATAAAAACTAAAACTGCACTGGTAAATTTGTGATTCTGACTAAAGGTCAGAACAGGGAATTGGTCTCAGTTGCTTTATGAAGATCATGTTCATTCTTGAATCTATTTCAAAATGCATGATAAGCTATATCCCACACTCCATCAGAGCTTATGCTGCTGGATGTGCAAAACCCTTTCTCCTTAGCAGATGATAGCCAGATCTGCTTGTGGCTGACTGCAGTAAAGGGTTTGTGTATCATTACATGTTAGGGCAGAGCTTTACAAGTTAGAGTATTTTTAATGCATCTGTGTGCACAGCCCTGGAGTTTTGTGCTGGCTCTTCTCAGTGTTGTTAAGTGGAGTGAAACAGCACAAGCAGTTCATGTATGACATTGAGAGCAGTAGAGGGAATTGGGTAGGTACAGAACATGTTCTGGAATGCTTGGGGAACCCTTTAGAACTTGGGGATGGTGTTAGAGAATGCTCTTGGTTCTCTGTTTTCAGTGGGGGTGTGTATTAGTCTCACTTTCTCTTTTCTTTCCTAGACACTGGTTCCAATACTGCAGAATGAATAGACCTGTGGTTTGTCTGCAATATTTTCTGTTAATATGCAGCACTTTCTGGAGAGAAGCATGGAAAGGGACTGATCATACTGAATTCTTGTGATGCAGATGTGAGTTAATCCATACTAGAAAGCACCACAGAATCGCAGCGGAAGAAATACCTGTAGCATTTCTTCATTTCACTTTATAGGGCATGAGTACAATGTTACCTTTTTTAATTACAAGAGATACTGTTGTCTTTTTTTGTTCAGAATAATTTCTGTAATAAACTTTTATTTAAAAACTTTTGAGAGTCATCATTGGAAAACTTTGTTCAGAAACTAGCATTAACATACCAGATTTTCCCAAAATTTTCTAAGTGTGTTTAGAGAAATGTTGCAAATGAAAAAGTCTTTCAGTTACAGGGTTCCGAGTGTGGTTACACTGTTAAGCATTGCAAGAAATGGCTGTTACAGAATGATGGAGGAGGACATGAGCAAAAGCTTAGCAGCTCTTAAAAGCTTAGCAGCTCTTGCTGGGCAGCACATTTGTGTGTTTGTGACTGCTTCTTTCTGTCTGTAAATAACTGTGCTACGTGCCCTTTGCTGCACGCTGCAGATTGGTAAGTTTTTGAAACCAAAAAAAGAGACAAGTTGCTTTTATTTCAGTAGCACAATAAGTGTCTTTTTTTATCGTAAGGGATGCAAATGTATGTCTGTACCATGGTTTTCTCTTGTTCTACATCAGACTCAATCTTCTAGGTTTAATTTTTTTTTGTTCTCTAATAATCATGTGGTAAACTGAATTTCAACCCATACAAGTATAAAAATTTGCTCTTCCTACCTCCAGCTACTTGTAATCTCTTCCTGTCTCTAGACAGAATTCTCCATTTCTAGTTCTCTGTAGCCTTTGTACTCTCCTAATGCAAATAGCTGTATCTTTTATTTTGTTCCAATTAAGTGTGCATTAGAATCATACAGTGGCCAGGGTTGGAAGGGACCTTAAGGATGGTCTTGTTCCAGCCCCCTGCCATGGGCAGGGACACTTTCCACCATCCCAGGTTGCTGCAAGCCCCATCCAACTCGGCCTTGAGCACAACCGGGAGTGCAGCAGCCACAGCTTCTCTGGGCAACGTGTGCTAGGGTCTCATTACCCTCACAGGGAACAATTTATTCCTATTATCTAAACCCCTCTCTCAGTTTGAAGTCATTCTCCCTTGTTCTGTTGCTCCAGGCTTTAGCCATGTTTCTGGGATGGTGTTTGTCCAGGTCCTGGATCTGCTCCTGTGGAGGTTGTTACAGTTCACTGGAGGAGCAGGGAGCAAAGGGAAGTTAAGGCAGTCTGGTGCCAGTGTTCTTTCTGCTTTTTGTTGCTTTGCTCTCCATAACTTTCTTGCCACTTGCTGGTTTTTGTGTTTGAATTTCAGGTAATCCTGCTAAGTTCATGTGATTAATGTACTTTGTGGTCTTGGAGGATTGAATTTACAACAAAAAGCATCAACTGTGCTTCTGCTATACTAAGCTATTGTAATATCCAGCAGAAGACACATCATTTCACTTGCTAGAGCATCAGCACACTTGCTGCTGTCTGTTTGGTTCTTCTTTGCCTGTAGTGTTCCAGACCATTTATTTTTGTATTTCATAGTTGATTTTCTTTAGGAAGATCACAATTGCTTCCACTTCTCAGCAGCAGAAAGGAAGTAAAATATACCATTGCACCTTGACATTGAACTGGAATGGATCTTTCTATTTAGAAAGTAAATTAACTTAAAGAAAGTGAAGGGAAGAATAAACACCTGTGCAGAACTGGCTGTGGATGGCTGCCTGTTTAAACATGGTTTCCAAGAAAAAGGATTTTGTCAATTCTATAGGTGTGCAAACCAGGATATTATCTGATTTAAGCTGTTTGCTCAGTCAGGGATGTCAATACCGGACTTCAAATGTTATCAGAGAGGCACAAATTAAAGTGCTGAGCAGGAAGAATTTTTGATGAATTTCCAGAAGACAAATTTGATCAGGATCATTATGTACCTTTGTGCAATGACTAGGCACAGTGAGGTAGTTACTCAAAGCACAGATACTTGTGTTTAAGGATCTTGGCAGCTTATAGGGTAGGATTTCAGTCAATGTCCTACTGACCTGGATTTGCTCTTCTGTAGTCTAAAATTTCGGGGTTGGAAGGAAAGTAGGAGCATGTTACAAAGTGCTTTAGTAAGACTGTACTTGGAGACATGAACTTTTTCACTGTAACCTAAAGGGCGGTTTTTATTAGGATTAGCCATTATGGACTAGAAGGTAGTAATTTACAGATATATTAATATTTTGGTTTGCATCTTGTACTAAAAGAGCCTGCAAGAACTTCAAGGAAGTGGAAAATTGTTCACTGACAGTCTAGTTAACTTTTTCTGGTCACTGCTGTTGCAGTCAGAAGAAAAAGAACACCCTAACCCTGCTGCCTGAATCAATTTTACTCATGACTGCAAATACTTTATTGGTACTGTGTTCATATTGTTCGTGTTTACTTTTTTTCTTTAGCATTTATTACCTGTTTTCCTCCAAATTAATTTTCATTGACCCATCTCTTTATTATAGGGCATCTCAGAGATGATCATATAAAGTATCAAATATGAAGGAGGAAGGAAATAGACCCTCATAACTAAAGCTAAAAAGAGCAGTTATGGACCTGTTGTGTAAGTATGTTATAAGCCAGATTGTTCTTGTAAAAATAAAGTGAAAACCACTTGGAAATAAAATATAATTTAAAGCCAGGTTTAAACCATAAAAATAAATCTCTTATTAAATTTCAAAATTACAGTTTCATCTTCCTCCCATGCACTTCTTGAAAGGTAAATTTGCAGTATATTTCCTCCTTAAACAACTGGTGGCATATTTAGAGTTCAAGTTGTTAGTTAACGATTGTAGACAGAAGTGTCAGAAGTAGATTTTTTACTACACAAAGTTAATATTTCTGATATGGCTTCCAGTTGGACAGCCCGTGATTTTACTGGTTAATTTCATATGGGGTTTAACCTATTTTTGGAGGTGGTCCTATAATCTGATGTGATTCTGCTAGTTTGGGCTAGAGCTGGTCCTGCTCTGTTCCAAGTTCATTCTTTTTTCAGTTCTGCAATTAACTGGCAAGTTATATGATTTCTCTGTGCTCTGTTGCCAACTTTCTAGGATGCCAGGTATCTAATTTCTAAGATCCTTTGAGATTTCTGGAAGGCAAAGTTCTGTGTTAGAGTTGAGTGGTGGTTTTTACTGCCATTTCTAATGGCAGAGACATATCACTGCTTTGATGTATGATTGCACTCATAAATATGGCATTTCTAATGTCTTTGAAAGACGATATGCTGAGAACATTCCTTTGTAAGAATCTTTGTCTTTGTTCACCTTAAGCATTTGGGAGTAGGCTCCTTCTTTCACAAGAAATTAGGTCACTCTTGAAATAAGTGATTTGAAAATAAATTTGCACAAGATAGCCTTTGTTTTTGCAACCAAATCGTCTGAGAGGAATTCTGGGTAGTAGCGCCACCAGAAACGGGAAATTTCCTTTGGATCAAGAAAATTGGATGTCAAAGTTTGCAAGTTGTTTACCTCTGCAGGTAGCAACACCAGAACAGTCGTTTTCATCTGAAGCAGTGATCTCTGAACAGGAGGGCTGCCTAGGTTGTGTTGTTTGATAACTGCTGTCCCTCCTCCTGAGTCACCAAGCTGGTTTTCTGGTATGCTGGCTTCACCTGATGCCTTCATATTCTGTGGGCAAGCTCTTTCAAATCTGGATAAATGAATGCTTATATTCTCTGTCTTCAGGTCTAACCAGGAAGGGCACAGGTTGCAGTGAGTAATATTAAAAGAAAAAAATATTTTGACTTAGCTAAAAGGTTTACCATGGAACAGATTTGAAGTGGCATTTTGCACCCCCAATCTAAATCCTTGTCTCTGTCTCTCTATCTGTAACATTTTTGTGTCCGACAATAACAGATGAAACACTGTTAATCCAGTGTGTACAAGCAATACTTCATGTTTCTGAGAGAAGAAACAGCTGAAAAAGTTAAACATATTTACAATGGAAAGGGGGTAAAAATCACTGTTGACAAGTCTGTAAGTAACTTGTAAGTATTTATCTTTCTTTACAGGTATATTTGCAAAATAACAGAGAGGCCCCTCATTAAATAATCTTTCACTATTTCAATCTGGGATTCCTTCCAGTCCCCCAAGCACCTTTGTCCTTTGAGAAATAAATTATTTCATTTTTACAGACATCCATTTCATGCATAGATTTGGTTTTGATGCAATTTCTTGTTAATATGGGGGTTTTTTTGTCTCCATGAATATGCACATTTTTCCTCCATTTTCCAAGGGAAAAGGACAACACTTTGACATAGTTAGAAACATGGTGACCCTCTTGCCTGTTTCAGTCCAGAGACTTGAATGTATCCCAGCCCCCCAGTGAACCCCTTGGCACTAATTTGCCACTTTGAGCTAATATGTATTAATTTAAAGTAAGCAAAAGAGTTCCAATGAGCAAAATCAGGTTAGACAGCAGTGGTTTGATGCAGTTTTCTGTGGTGGGAGACTTGAGTTCTTACTCTAAGTCAGAGAAGTTTTCTTTGTTCTAAAAGAATGTACAAGACATGGAGATAATTTCTATTTAATGTTGAATTTGCTGCTGAAACCATTTTAAAAAGTTGTATGTTACCATGAAGTTAGCATAAAGCTTTAATCTCTTTAGCAAATGTTTGCTTACCCAAGTTGGAAGCAGCTCCCCCCAGGATCAGTAATCCTATTTATTTTCTCTTTTTGCGGAAACAAATGCCCAATGATACATTGGGTATTTATGTTTGAGAGCGTTTCTTGCCAGTACTTGGAGTTGTTGTCTACAAAATTACCATGACATTTAAAAATCACTATTTTACAGCCAAGTTCACTTCAAAATGTCTAACAAAATTGCAATGACACACCTTTTCAAGTCAGTTGCTTCATCTTCTCATCCTATTTAAATCAGTTTTAAAGATCCGTGTGACTGCAGTCATAACTTCCTCTAAATGTAGCCTGGTGTTATGGACTTGCTTTAGATGTTCTTTGTATAATGCTAATTCTCCATTGTAGATCTTAAATTAAGGTGAGTGTTTACTTACAAGAAAATTACTTTAGTTGATTTTTTCCCAAAGACAATGGCATTAATCCCTCAACATTACAGGTAGTAAAAAGCTGTTGGATTCATGGAAAGTGGCTAGCTTTAATATGAGAAGGTGAGAAAAGCACATGTGGGTAAAATGCTTCCTTTCAGCTTCTAGAAACTTAAACCAGTGTGTTGGGTGATTGGTTTGTTCATCGTCCATTATTGGATATGGTAATTACAGTATTAAAATATCACTGAAATATCTTTTTTTGGGGGGAGATTGGTGGAGAGATGCAGATCTTAGAAAATGTAAGTTTTGCCTGTGTTTCAGATAGAGAAGTGGATGCACAAAGGATTGACTGGTTTAATGCTTTGTTCAGGAGCACAAACCGTTCTCCTCAGAAGACATAAAACACCAAAGCTCTATGTATTTTAGTATCTTGGATTTTATTGAAGATTGGCTTTTGACGACCAACGGCTTTTGACAGAGTCAAAGTTTAAAGTGAGGCAAAAGCAGCAGCCAGATGTTCAGCTGAGCAGCGACGTGAGTGCCAGGAAGGGGCGGGCGGCTGCCAGGTGCTGTGCGGAAAAACAAATTAATCATGGTTTCAGCTCTGCCCCTAGCCGGACCTGGAGGCACCGTGACCCGGCCCTGCCCGTCTGCAGACGGCGGCCCTGGGGTCACCTTTGCCGGTAGGCTCGGGAAGAACCTGTGAAGCGCCCGCCCGCTTCCTCCAGTCGGTGTGGGGCGAGCGGCGCTCCCGCGCTCTGTGAGGGGACCCCGGCGGTGGGTCTGGGCCTTCCGCCCTTCCACACCGGCTCTTCGCTCCGCCGGGCCGCCCCGTCCGTCTGTCCGTCCGCCCGACCCTCGGCGGGCCCGCAGCCCCGCGCCCGCCCTTGGGACTTCTCCTCGGGGCCGCTCCGAGGCGTGGGCCCCTCAGGGGCCGAGGGGATCCTCTCCCGCTGTCGCCGAGGCGCCGTCGGCTGGACTCGCCCACGGAAGGCAGCAGGTGCTGGCCAGAGTCTCCGCGGCTCCCCCTCAGAGCCCCCGGCCGTACAGGGCCTTGTGGCGCAGGTACTCCTCGAGACACTGGACGGCCGCATCGTCCATCTCAGGGTCGAACTTGTTGGCCAAGAGATGGTGCTGCTGCAGCATCCAGGGCACGTCGCCCACCCCGTAGACGCAGATGGCGCGCTGGTGGCGGCCGGTGCAGGGCGGGTAGGGCGCGCCCTTGCTGATGTCCCCCTCCAGGTACTGCCACTTGACCAGGCGGGGAATGGCGTTCATGTCCGAGAGCTGGAACTTGTCGTTGGGAAGTGTGCCCCCCGGCACGCCCGGCATGCGGTTCAGGGTGGCCCAGACGTGCTCGTCAGGGCTGTAGCTGTCCTTGGACCACTCGAGGAACTTTTGTGCCGTGGGGTTCTCGAAGATGTACTGCACGAAGTCCCGTGTGACTGCGTTGTACGCGCTGCCCGTGAACATGGGGGAGTCGTGGGGTGGCGGCAGTTTCTTCTGGGCAGTGCGAGAGATGGTCTCCCCCACCTCGTGGTGGTACTGCCAGCGCTGCTGCTTGTAGGCTGAGGGCTTCTCCGACTCCACGTTGTTCTGGCCCTGCAGCACCCGCAGCGCCCGGACTATCTCGGCGTTGGTCTTGATGGGGAAGTCGGTGCCGCAGGTGTTTATGAGGTAGCGCCATGGCACGGGGCTCTGCAGCAGGTCCTGCATGCAGTTGAGGTCGGCCTGCAGCCGGGACCAGGCGGCATAGACCACGCTTTCCAGGCGGCTGGCCACGAAGACGTTGGGGAAGCAGGCAGCAATGGCCCGCACGGCCTTCTGGAAGGTGGCCGGGGACTTGCTGTCCGTATGGACACAGTAGACATTCTGGGGGGCGTATATGGACCGCAGGAGCCGCTCAAACATGTCGATTTTGTGGTGGATGACCATGGAGTAGGCGATGGGGAACTCCTCCTCCTCCTGGCTGAGCGGGAACTCGATGTAGCGCCGCGACTTCTTGAAGGCTCTGCAGTCCCTCGTAATGTTCAGGTACTCGTCGGGCGTCGGTGGAGGCTTTCTGTTCGCCACTTCCAGGCTGCTGAGCTGCGCCTGCTCGATGGCTGTCTGGTCCCCGCGGACGACCCCCGAGCAGTTGATGCTGCGGCTGGGGGAGAGCTCCAGCGCCCGGTAGAGGCGGGAGGGGTCGGCGGGGTCGGGACGGGCAGTGCCGCGCAGCGCCAGGGCGGCGGCGAGCAGCGTCAGCGGCCCGAGCAGCAGCACCCAGCGCCGCCGCGCCGCCGGGCCCCGCTCCCACCACGGCATCCCCCCCGTGGGTCTGCCCTCGCCTCGCTGCGCTGCCCTGAGGGAGCCTGAGCCGCTGCCGCACGGAGCAGCCCGGCAGCGGGACACCTGCTGCCTCTGCGAGGTGGGGAAGCAGTGCCCGGGTGATCCCGGTGTTGCCGCAGGTGAACAACAGTCCCCTCCCTCCCCGTGGCGTGGCTCTGTTTGGTTTTATCAACACTGAGGGTGGTTCTATATCTTCTGTGTCTTTTTAAAAGATGATATTTCATCTTACCCCTGTCCAGCATGTCATGCAAGGAAAAGTCCTCTGGAATTCAACCCTGTGTAATGCACTTTTTTTGAAAGACTTTACTAGATTCCTTTGGCGTCTAACCTGCTTTTCCAGTGCTCTGTTTGGTAGGGAAAATGTGTGCTAATGTCTTTACGAAAAATTCGATGGGTGAAGGTGTGCGTGTTAACCTTAGTGTCTCTACTAACTTCGAGCAGCAGGTTTGTTACAGAGCCCCGATAGTTTGACTCCTGAAACAGACAAGGGTCTGCACAAGCCCGAACTTCTGAACTTTGGGGTAAAATGCCAGGTTCAAGGGGGGATGATGTGTGGTGGGCGGTCCTGGTACCTCAGCCAACGGGGAAAGGAAGAGGGCAACATGCAGCTGGGAGCTGGAATAAAAGGAGGCTGCCTTCTCTAAAACCTCGGGAGAGAAAACCCCGCGGGCGTGCGCTCCAGTGGGCTCTCTCCCTTTATTCAAATAAAGTTGAAGGACTTCTCTGTCTCCTTTGTGGACACTGGCTTTACATAGTGTGATTTTCCACACAAGGTCATTCCAATTTATAGGGCAAGGAAGTGGCAGCAATAGGGCTCTAGTCTAGAAGGCTCATTTCAACAAGCTTCTTGCTGTCCCTGAGTACTTTGCGCTTTAGTGAAGGATTATTGCAAAAGATGACTGGGCAAAGTCGAATCTCTGCTTCTACAGGGGAAGCAGAGGGTGAAGGTAGAGGCTAAAGTTTATAAACTGCTCCAAAGTCCCTGCCTAAAGGAGGAAGTGAGAGAATATTTGCACCAGCACACTAGTTGAGGAAGTATCACATAAAAGAAAGTGACAGGTAACTGCAAGTGATAAAACAAACACTCCTTGTGCTGTGATGAACAAAATAATGCTCCCTAAGCTTTGAGATCATCCTTTGTGGTTTGAATCATACTTTCTGGTTTGAACCAAACATAGCCTGTGGTATCATGTTTATAAAAAAGAACCAGTTTCAGCTGTTTAATGATGAGTCAAAATTTCTAAGATGGGTTTTTTGGGATGGAAGGCTTTTTTTTTTTTTTCTTTCTCCAGATGTATAAAGAAACCAAACTCACAGAATCTGCAGCTGGACTGAGGACAGTTGTAAGTGCAGTTCTGCAGAGGTTCTAGAAAAAAGCAGCAGTTATGTCTCCAGTTTCAAAACTGAGATTATTTGTTAAATTGGTAACTTTAACCAACTCAGAAAATAATCGTCTTAGACATTGGCAGCCCAGAAATTTTAATGGGCATTATGAAATGAAATTATGTGATACACATAGTACATCCTATATGCACAATGTCAGTTTGCCTGTGCTGAATGCTGAAGTGGATATGCTTGGGAGATATATGGGGAGAAAAGGCCTGAGGAATGTAACTAAAAGTACTTAGATTATTTTGGATTAATTTGTCAACATTCTGTAAATATAGTTGCAGATTCACTAATATGGAATTTCTTTGGAAGAAATTTGTTGCTTAGCATTAACATCTTGAACTTGTTCAGTGCAAGAAACCTGACATTTTTGAAGGTTTCTATGTTAGTGGCTTCATCATTTGCTTTGCAGTACACAGCTCTTCATTTATAGGCTCTTACCTGAAGTGAAAAAAAAAGTTTTGGTCAGTCTAGGTGTCATGACTCTAGTGCCTTTTTGTACCTGCTTCCATTTCAGGAAACCGTATCAAGTCAGAAGCTCCTGCTGTTTTAGCTTTCCTGTTAAGGGATAAAAGAACTTTCACAAGCTAACCTGCTATCAACTTGCCCAATTGCACAGTTTCTAGGTTGTGGTTCAGATAAGTGCTTTGGAGAGTGGAGAAGAAACATCTATTCTGCTTGCTTCTCCAAGGGAAAAAAACAAACAAATTATGATTGTTTGCTAATGTTGACCTGGTGAAGTAACTGGTAGAAATTTACACTGATGGCAATGGTTATAAACTCACCAGGTTCACCTGTACGCAGCTTGTAGAAGGAATAGGGTTTTCCCAGTGAAAGGAACTTTAATAAAGAGAAACAAAGAGAACTCATGTGGAGGGATCAGCCTGTAGTGGTTGCTTAAATCTTTAAAGAATGGATTTTTGGGTATTTAGATGCACTGCCAGCTTTTTTAGCATGACTTTAAAAAATATTTGGAAGCAGTAAGTTTTGTGAATTCAGTCAAAGAGACATCTGAGACCAGGCTTGTATATGCTACAGAAAAAAATAAAAAATCTAGTGTGTTATATTCCATTGACTGGCAGGGCTGAGATTTCAGTTTTAGCTTCTTGGTCAAAAATGGTTTGAGTGTTAAGTGTTTAGGCTGGGTTTTTCTGGTTTTGGTTGGTTTGTTTGGGGAGTTTCTGAGTTCCCTCCCTCTCTCCCTATTACAGACCATCTTGCAGGGATTTTGAAAGATTCCACCTGGAAACTGTAATACCAATTATAAGCTATCAGGCCATTGTTGCCTGTATCATTCTCTGCTTTTCTGTATTTCTCAGTTTTCAGAAGAGAGCCTTATTTCCTGCTCATTCATGTGATATGTTTGCTTAACTGCTTTGCAGGCATTACTATTTCACAGCTGAGTTCTGTGTTGTCCAGAATGTTTGTGTCTATGGGAGGAATTTTGTATTAACAGCACAATGACTGTTATTTGACCATTGTGTCACGTAGCTGTTTGGTTTTCATGTGTCATCTAGATAGTGAAGCTTTAACCTGACAGAAGTATGTGCATGAGGCATAATTCTAATCAGAAAGCAGTGCATTTTCCTTGGTGAACTGTTCCAGTGTGGGCCGTGTCCTGGGCTACAGGATATACAGGATAGCCTCCAGGATATCTGTTCCACAGTGGCTCCTCTTGGCAGATTCCCTTTAGGCACGCCAGCTACCCCGCCCTTCCGCCCTCTGCACTGACCTTGGTGTTTCAAGGTTGGCTCAGGTTTTATGTGTGACATGGGATGGCTTCAGGTCTCTTACCACAGACACCCCTCTGTCTCCTTACAAAGTTATTGCCATGTTAGCCCGGTATTAGAACCTGTTGGACTAATGGCAGGGAGAGAGTGAGGGGAGTGACAAGGCCGTGACATCAGTAAGGAAATGGTTGAATAGGATTTCTTTCTTGCTTTTATCTTCCCCTTATTCACGCTCTCCCGTCCTCATTTGGCTACATGTTTGCATAGAAAGGCTAATGGCTCTAGTCTTCCTACTGTCCACTCGTGTGTTTTACATCTGTAAGGTCATGGCATCCTAGAACAGCCCAGGTTAGAGGGGATCTCACACAATCATCTGGCCCAAAGGCTCGTGAGAAAGGGAGCACAAATAAAATTATAAACTCCTTGTCCAGTTGCACCTTGAAAGCCCCCAGTGGTTCCTCCCATAGCTGAAGGGATGCAGTGGTACTGCAAGTTGTGTAATGTTTTTAGACACTACATGGAATGATTTACAGACAGGATTTGAAACTTGAATACAGAACTGACTTATTTTACCAAGGAAAGTGTGTAAAATCAGAATACACTGGGTTGGAAGGGACCCGTCAGGATCATCGAGTCCAGCTCCTGGCCCTGCACAGGACCCCCTGAGAGTCCCACCATGAGAGCATTGTCCAAACATTTCTTGAACTGTGTCAGGCTGGTGCTGTTGCCACTGCCCTGGGGAGCCTGTTCCAGGGCCAAAACACCCTCTGTGTGAAAAACAAGGGGTTTTGCTTCATCCTGATTGAATGACTACTGCTGAAAGTGGGGAATCTGGATTGCCACTTGAGTACCCCCTTGTCACTGACATATTTGTGGTATAAGTCCCAGAACTATTCAGAGACATGTAGATGAATATTCAGGTTTATAGGTAACAGGTAACCTGAACCCATGGTGAATCAGCTTGCTGCCTCTCTCCAGAGATATTTGGATTAGTCATGTAAGAAATACCAACCCTGCATGAGGATTGCAAAACTATTTTGTAGGCCCACACCTATAAATCCTTAGGGATGGCTCTGATCTTCCTTTAATTTTTTTTTTTGGTTATATAATAAGGTATTATTAAGCAAAATTAGTGCTGCTCTTACTGACTCCTATTTAGGCAAAATTTTTCCTAGGTATACTTTGTATGTAATTTGTTGTCAAGGACACATCTTATCTTGTAGTAAGATACAGTATCCTGTTGTGATCCACTGTATTGCACTTTTCACATTTGTGTTCACATAAGGAATGTTCTTATTTGTGTCAAATAGTAATGGCTCTTTTCAAAAGAGCTGTTCTTTTATAAATCAGTATTTCCTTTGAACTAAGACAGAAATTCAGAAGAAATTACATTTCCATCTTCTTGGCTGTTCAGATTTTTTTGTTACTGTCTCTGCTGGTATTGTAATACTTACTTAAAAATCATGGGATTGTATTTGGCTTGTACTTTTGAGATTTATAGTTTAAATTTACCAGCAAACATTTGGAAAACTTCATGATAGCTTTCTCATTATGTATCTTCAGAGACCATAAATTCAGTGTTTTTTTTATATGGAGTATTTGGCACAAACTTCAGAGTGAGAAAGTGCACAGAGCAAAGGTGGGAACTGAACAAGGAAGTATTGAAGTTTCAAAATAAATAAACCCTATGCAAATATAATTATTTTGTATATGTACACTTTATCTGTAAAACTTTAACATGATGAACATGGCCTTGTGCATGTTCTACTTTTTGAAATTGAAAATTTTCTGATTATAGACTTTAGCTTCTGTGAGTTTCCATTTAATTTCAACCGAATTATGTGTCACAGTGCTATGCTGTCTAACAATTCCAGCTGTATCTTTACAAGCAGCTGAGACTGCATCCCCACTAGCAGAGTCTTGGGTCAGTCTGATGACAAGTTGGAGGTCAAGTTCAGAGATCTACTTCATTGCTGGTTTGTGACAAATGATTTGAAAAAAGTACATGCAGCCCCTCTGAACCTGACTCAAAAAGGACATGAAAAGGCAGAAGTAAAAGCAGTAAGTAACATATCAAACCACAATAATTTTTGTAGCACCAGTTCCTGTTATTTCACTGAGTGCTGTCTGATGCTATTCACCTTACAGCTGCAGACTCTGCTCTGCTCTTTCTGGACCTCTGGTGCACTTTTACTGAAGTCAGAGGATTTCTGCTTTTATCCAAGGCAAAATTGCTGGACTGAGGAGCACAAGTGAGTGTGGCTTAGAAGTAAGGCGAAGCAGGCAACCATAATTGACATATAGTCTATAGGATAGTATTGGTCACTTGAAATTTTACACAACAGCTGAACACTGCTTATAAGGTATAACAAGTTTCCTCAATTACATTTTGTATAAAGCAGAATAGGGAGATGAAGCATTACTCACCTTATACAGGTTTCTGAAGAGACAGACAAATAAATAGGATGATGCTGGTAAGGATGTTTAAAAGAAATTCCTTTAAACCACTCTTAAAACTGGCACTGTTTCTGACTGTGATGCCCAACACTGTAAACTGGACAGTGTCCTGGGGCAAGAAAACCTGTTTTTTTCTTGGAGGATGTAACACAAAGAAAACAGTGATAATGGGGATTATAAATACATTAGCTCATGCTTCATTGTTTCTAGAAAAGGATTGCTTCATACATCATGGGAAATATAAACAAAACAGAAAACAAAACTCTTTTAGACAGATGATAGAGGAGTTCAGGGCTACAGGAATAAAGAACCAAAAAGAATGGATTTGATTTTGTACCTTTCCCACAATGGAAACCCCATTGCAACTATCCTATTGAAGAGATTGTTTCTTAAGAGATAAGGGTCTTGCTGAAAGAGACATAAATGTTACTGAAGAAGGTTTTTATCTTTTATCTTTTATCTTGCCTTGTTTTCAGCTGTCTGAATAGTATTCTGGACGGTAGGTGTTTCTGTTCCTCGGTAGAACTTTTATCAATTTATCAGTGTTGTGTGGAGTTCTATTTGGTCACAAGTAGAGCATCTGCCACGATACAGAGATACATACACAGAGTGAGGGATGACACACAGATCATGTCCAAAGCCTCTGTAATGGAGATTGTTGCTTTCATGTCTCTGTGGCTGCCCAGAAACATCTGAATATGTTTAGACCTACAGCTGGTCTGGTTGCCCTTGAATGCCCCACAGCTGGCTAAGAATACTTTGGGCTGGGACTTGATCCAGTTGCTGAGTAGGTGCTGCTGAATTCAGTAATTTTTCCTTCAATACTTGGAGGATTCACAGAGAGCATCTCTTACCTTCACACTCATAGAGTGCATTATAAGGGGAGTCACACAAGGAATCAATGGGAGAAAGGTGATTGTCACTCTAGACCTGTTGTTGTGGGCTATTAAGTTCTGTCTGAGGTTCCTGTAGTGTGCTGCCCTTGTTCTAGCTGCAATTCTGCAAAGAAACCCAAGTATTTCATAATTTGAGTTTGAGTGACCTGCTTTTTCTGCCATATATTCATAGCAAAAGTCAATATGAAGTTATTTTGTATGGGAAAATGCAGTTGGGGGGGCGTGTAATACTATTTTTTCCTTATTTCAAGTGCTCTATTTGCTTCATATTTTTCACCCTTTAAAATTCTCCTATACACTTGCCACTTCTGCTTCCTTATACAAAGCTAGAAGAAATATTAGCTGCACTTATGTCAGAAAAAAATCCTTAAGGTTTTTACTGCTTATTGTTTCATTCTTTTCATGCTTATGACATGTTTCCACTGCTTCTCTTTGGATGTTTTCACACTGCTGTTAACTACCTCCAGGGAAAAAGTTAGCAATAGCAAAAGAGAAGCTTTCTGTAGAGCAGGTAAACAACTGAGGTCTAGAACCACTGAGGTATTTGAGCATCCCACCTAAAAGTAATAAGTGCCTCAGTATGTGGACCTGTATTCTGGAACAGTTCTGTGCAAGTAGTGCTGGTGCAGCAGACAGGAATTGCACCTTTCTTCTGGCATGTGTTGTGTGCTGGTGTGTCCTGCCCATCCAGAGGAGGCCGAAGAAGGAACTGGTTTTTGAGGAGCATTTACTGAAATATTGATTTAGCTGGCTGAAGGTTGTGCTCCTCAGTGTGTGCAAATTAGCAAGCCTGAGCTTATCTCTGTGAACAAAGAAGGTTATGGTCGTGCCAGGTATCAGTAAATCAAATACTGGCATATGTATTTCTACTTACTGTTCTTACTAAAAAATTACAATACAGAAGTCTCCAAAACAAACCAAAAAATCCCAATAGCTTCTAACTTTCTGATATGCATTTTCTGCTTATAAAGTAATGCCATTCTTCATAGTTTTGGCACTTGTTTTAGGCAAATAGTGCACTTTGTAGGAGTGCCAAAATGTAGGCCTGTGGTAAAACAACTTAATTACAAATTCAACAGTGGGAAGCAGAGCAGTAGTTTATTCTTAAACAGACATGATACTGGCATGTCCCTCTCTTCATGTTATTTTCAGTTCTAGATTTGGCTTAAATCTTTTTTTCTATTTCTGTGTTCAGCAGTGAGCACGTTAGGAGTCCAGTTTATACCACAGTTTATAGTGGCCATAAATCTGAGTGGAGGTGTGTGCATTGAAGCTCTCTTTCTCACTGAAATCAGATGAAGAGGAAAAAGAGAAATGAGTTTGTGTTTTACCTCAAACATGGATAATATCATAGTTTTTACCTGAACCTCTGAGCTCAAGATTGCTCTCACATTAGCTAAAAATGTGCAGTGTCTTAACTTCTCTTGTTGGAATAATCCATACCTGAATGAGAGAGTTTCAGTGATTTTTTGGTCTTTAGATTACTTCAGGATTGTCTAATGCAGCAATGAATAGCTGTTTCCAGGATATTTCACCCACCTTTTAAAATTTTGCTGTTGTCACGAGTAGCTATTAATCACTACTTCTCTGGACTCTTGGCAATTGAAAATCATAGAGCCAATGTCTTTATGGTTATGAAATAAAAATAATTATTTGAATATTTGCATCTCTGGTTGCTAGGCAGCTTATAGAAGAGTGACATGGTACTATAAAACATATTTTCAGTTAAAAAATGGTCCAGGCCATTTTCCTTAGTCAAAACCGAGATGAAATTTTGCAGATTGTTTCAGAGAAAAATCACTGGAATTGTCACTAAAACCATACCAGACTCCTCAGGTGTATAGTTTAAAAAGGTTAGCTGGAAAGATTTTGCCACGTGCTAGTGCATAAAAAATTAGAATGTTTGCAAAACGTATATTTGACTAATTGTGGAATAGTTCTGGGACAATAAAGACTTCACAAGGGTATATTTCAGCAAACAATAGATTACATACTGAAACAAGGTGTTTCATATTACATACACAAACAAGGTGTTCTTTAGGAGCACTAATGTTCTTTTATTTCAGGAAGGTTATGGTTCATGGTCTCCTGGAAACTACTTGGAAATAATACAGCAGAAAGGGCTAGACTGTTCCACATTTGCCATGGTGAGATCCCAGCCCTGGTGTGTAACTCCTGGCTGATACTGTGGCAGGGTGCCCTGTGCTGTGCCAGTGTGGGACAGAGTCCCTGGAATACAGATGGCATCGTCCACCTGCTGCTGACACAGGTGTTACCCACCATTGCTAAAGCTAATGACAGGAGGAGATGCAGAGTATTGGTAATCAATAGCTTGGTGGTTTGTTGTTTCCCTTTTTTAAAATATATATTTCTATTTTTTCTCATAAGAGTGTTAGTGTAACTGGAACCATAAATCTGATCAGCAATATGGCTGTGGTTTTTTTTACTGCTGAGACTTGACCAGCACATACATACTGACTAGTGTGTGCATTTAACATGGACCAAGAAATTGGGTCAGGAAATGCGGTGTTTGTGGTTGTGTTCATTTGAACAAAAAATACCTTGTGTACTTTCATGGAGGAGATAGTTGTTGATCTCTAGGTGAGCAGCAATCAGGAGAACTTGCAGCTGTGACTGCAGAAAAAACCCAAAAGAGTCTGGGCAATATGCAACAAAAAACTGAGTTTCTGAGAAGGGAATATACTGAAAAGAGCTTTTATCACTGGAATTGATAACAAAGTTTTCATGAGCAAACAGCTGAATGAGAACTGTAAGAAAAAATATCAGAAAGGCTCCATATTATCTTTTTAAACTTTATTCTATCAAGTAATAGCCTGAGGCATGAGGATTTTAATTGGATAGTAGTGATTATTGTCTTTTGACGGAACAGGAAAAAATATATCAGGAATACAGCACTGGAGTTCAAGGATTAGACCTAAATTAAGATAAGGAGAGGCAATAATTAGAAAAGAGTCATGAGAGGAAGGCAATAGTGCTGCATGTGGAGGGCTGGGCAAGTATTAGTTGTCTAACTCCCCATGGCAGGGGGGTTAGGACTGGATGATCTTTAAGGTCTCTTTGAACCCAAACCATTCCATGGTTCTATTACCTCCATAACATGTGTGGTGAGCTGAAAACTGGGTTAGAAATTTCTTGTTTGAAACAAGGTACTAAAAACCCGGAACAAATGCTAAATATTTGGTGGTCTGTAGAGTTTTCTAAGTAAGACTGAACAAAAGATTCCCTTTCCTAGGATGATGGTAGAAGTCCATTTTTCTTTCCTTCCTCCATAAGAGGATTGGTGGAAATTGCTTGTCCAACATTTTGGTTTCCAGCTGTGTTTGGAGCTTCCATTTATGATTAATTTGGGATTATCTGCAGGCCATCAATTTTGTTCATTAGTAATACTTCGTGTAGTCTTAAAACTGACGGTGTTGGTCAAAGGCCTTCTAGATGGAGTGCCAAGTTACAACTGCAGATGTGAATAATACCTGCAAAGTGCACTCCAGCATTTTTAGTGCAAAGTGGGTAAAGCTGAAGGGGGATACAAGTCTTCAGGAAAAGAAGAAAAATAACCAAACCTAAGCAACTCTGTTTTCAAATCACCTCAGAAGGAACACTCGAAACATGTCATACTTGTAAAAAGCAATTTGTCTGTATTTCAGAGTCACCTCAGCATTTGTTTTCTTTTCAACTTCAGAGTGAAAAATTGGCAGTCCAGTGCTGGACTCTGCAACCCTCAACACCAACTGGATAACCTCAAAGTGGGACTAAATTAGACAAGCACTTGAAGTAGATATAGCCTTGCCAAATTACTGGCTATATCAGCCACACCTTCTGTCTCCAAGCTGACAGAGAGATCTGGCAAATCCAGTATATTGCAGGATCTGCCTCTAATACTGTTCCTCTGTCAACTTGTGTTTCTAACTAAACTGAAGTTAATTTACTGCTCAGGGAACTGGCTACATTCCATTGACTAGCCCTGTTGTTCAACTGTGAGTGAAGAGTTCAACTGTAGTTCAAATTCTTCCATTGTTTCCAGCAGATGATTCAAATAATGAGTGTGAGACATTCTGCCAGTTGCTAATTCTTAACTTCAAGTAAATTATTTTTATATTGTGTACATATGCCTGTTCTGAGCAGTGTCACAGGTGATGGTTGATAGAATTACACTCTTTCATGGTGAAAAAGCTGTATGTGTCATATTAGTTAAATGTCAACTAGTTGCTCCCTGTGTTTCTTTGTAGCTTTTTGGTGGGTTCCAGTGAGGAGCTGAGCAGTATCAACACAAAGGCATTGTGAGGGAGAACTTTGGTTCATAGTAACAAATCCTGTTCTGTTTCCCAATGATGTTTGAACTAGACACTGCCCCTGACACTGAAGGTATGTATATCACATTGCATGTTACCGTTTGTATTTCCTTGAGGAGTCTCCCTGAGCTAGAAAT
This sequence comes from Cyanoderma ruficeps, assembly GCA_008694505.1. NCBI lineage: Eukaryota > Metazoa > Chordata > Aves > Passeriformes > Timaliidae > Cyanoderma > Cyanoderma ruficeps. The sequence goes on along the minus strand of VZDJ01000155.1, from coordinate 15,381,910 downwards.
GACTGTTTCCTGTACACACATACTCCCATCTGTCCAACTCACTACCCTACTGAGACACGGAATGTGAGTTTTAATGGGAATTTATAGGCTAATGCTACTGGAAGCAAAAGGAAAGGAAGTTGTTTTTCTCAAGGGAAAAAATGAATAAAACATGACTAAAATAATCTCCAAGACCAGTACTGCTGGTTAGAAAAGCAGAACAATTTTGTGTCTAAATTCTCCTCAAACATTACAGATTCTGTTTGAGGAGAGATTCTGGTTTTATTTGGCTTGTGCAGTACTGTTTTTGAGTTAAATCACAAAGCAATCTGACTTTATCCTTTTAAGTTAAAAACTATTGTTTGCTGTATACGTGTTGTTCAAGCAACACCAACTGTCTTTTCTCCTGCAGATTTCTAATTCATTTTATGAAATGAGGAAAGTTAATTAGTATTTGTCACCTTGCAGAATCCTAAATTACTACAGAATGAGCTTTTATGTTTTTAAAATACGTGAATACAATGTTCTTGGGCAAGTGCCTGCTTAGTAATGCAAGGATAACTCAATGTCTCCTTCCTAAAGAGCACCAGGCCTTTTAGCTTAGCACGTCTCTGGATGCAATAAACCCACTCACCAGGTGGTTAAAGGAGGGATGGCTCTGTTTGCTCCCTTGTCAGTGCCAGCAGGGTGGTGTAATGAGAGCAGCCCCATCAGAAAAAAGCCAAGATTTCAACTTCTCTCTATCAGATCATTTCAGTGACCTGGAAGTCAGAGTCACATAATCTTTTTTTAAAGGTGTGAGACAGGGACATTCCTCTCCAGTCCTCATGCTTTCTTTCACAAGAATTTAACTAAACTCTAGGAAGGAATACACTAGAAATTCTTTTCATGGGGACTCATCAGTTTATGTCTATACTTGGAAAAGAATTCTTTTAAAGTTACTAGAATAACTAAAATGAAGTCATTTTCCAGATAAATTATGCATTCTTTCAGTTCTTTCCCTGCCTTTTTATACTTTGTGGTGTTTTTTTATTAGAAAATAGAGAACTAGTGACCAGTAAAACACAAGTGTCCCTGTATTTAGCTGAAATTGGAACTTTTGACAATCTAAAAGTTGTATATTTTCCAGTTAAATAAGAAAATGCTTTTCAGATTTTTTTTTTTAGCCATGTTGTCTGACCTTGCTTTATCCTAATGACATAAATTTTGATCATCTTTCAATTAGCCTACACATTTCACAGAATTTAATGCTTTGAGAAAAGGTGCACTTTGGATAGAATCTGTGCATATATTTCAATATTCTTCCAGCCCTACTACTCTGTCTAACAATAAAGAAATAAGGTAAGAAAAAATAAAAGAGACTGTTCCTGCCTCAGAAAAGACAAGGATGTTCAGAGTGCTAGCCTAGGAATAAGATTAATTTTCATTTTTAGATTTTGCTTTGGTGAAAAGCAATGTAATGTACTTTTTTGATTTTCATTTTTGTACTCCATTTGTGGAACTGATCTTCCGTGTCTCACAGGGCTTTTCCTAAGTTAAATATTTTCTCTGTGTAATCTCTTTTACAGTATGAGGTACAATGTGTGTACCTAAGCCTTAATCATAAAAATAATCTTCCTCATTTAGATTGGCATTTTGGCTCATGAATATTCTTGGGCACCCAGAGGGATCAAGTCTGCACATATATAAGATCTTCTGAAAAATGTGCAGTTAGTATCTTCCCTGACTAGGACCTATGAACTAAATCAGAGTGCTGGATATACAGAACATGCTTTGAAAATCTCTGCCTCCTACAGAACCCAGTGTAGTCTCTTCTGTGCAGAGTCACAGAATTGTTTAGCTTGGAAAAGACCTCTGAGACCACCAGGTCCAACTGTCAGCCCAGCACTGCTCAGTCCACCACCAAACCATGTCCTAAAGTGCCACATCTATGCTTTTACTGTACACATTTGGTCTTTTATCTCCAGGGCTGGTCACTCAACCACCTTCCTGCGGACCCTGTTCTTGTGCTTGACGACACTTTTGGTTGTCACAGTCTAAACCTCCCCTGATGCAGCTTGGGGCCATTTCTTCTTCTTGCATGGCTTTTCACTGTTCTCTTCAACCTTTTGCAAAGCACACACTGGCATGGAAATTGTGTCTTGTCTGGTGTTTCCTTGTATGCTTTTGTGGGAACCAGCAGATTTCTCAAGAGCAGCTTATCCGACAGATTTATTTTTCCTGCTGTCTTGTGTTTGTTCTGAGGATGGGAGGATCCGGGAAAAGCACAAGTGCCACAGCCTGGCCTCTATTTACTTCTGTGTGCTGTATGTAATTCCTTGTGGGTTGACCTGGAGTGTGTCATGGAATGTTTCTGAAACAGCTTCTCTTAGGTTGCAGGGTTGGGTTACACCTGTACCCCTGCTGCTGTGTAGAATGGCCACAAGCATCATCCTGTGGTGGAGAAATTAAGCTAAAATTCTGTCACTTGGAGGCTGATTATGAAATGAATAGCCTGGCCTCAAAAAAGAGCTGCCAGCAGTCATGCTCACGGGGCAACCAAGGTAACTTTCCCACAGCAGATTTTGGGGCTGGCTGATGCTGGGATTCAGAGTGGGCTGGAGGCCCCTGTTCCCTGTTTCCCTTCAACCTGTCCCCTGCTCTGTGTAGTGGCCCTGTGTGCAGCAGCAGCAGTTCTTAATTAGAACAAAGAGGATGGAGGCCGTTTGCAACCGAGTGGAAGAGCTTTGTTAGGAATGACAAAAGGAGTGAATAGGACAGTGTTCTCATCCAGTTTAGATGTGAGGAGTATCTACCACCTTACAAAGGACAGATCTTGCTGGAATGGCTTCATTATCCACCTCGCAGCAAGTGAGGTGTGCTGAGCTAGGGAGGTGCCCCAAGCAGTACCCTGAGATGAAGATGTTGAAGGTGGCACTTCAGTAACCGTAGTGGGTAGTTGCATTTGTGGGGATTTAAGTTCAGACTTGGCCTGGCAAAATACCTGTCTTAGCAAACCCTCCAGTGTTAACATGATTTTGCCAGCATGGAGGTATGTGGTTAGGTCAGCTCTCCCTGTGGCACTTAAGGAGGTGATATGATAGTTCATGTCAGGGTGAACTGCCCTCAGTACAGGCCTGCAGCTCTGCTGGGGTGGTGATCCAGGCCTTTCACAGTGCCCAGACCACGTGCTGTGCTGGGAAAGGCCTTGGAGTGCAGATATGCCCTCAGGATTGATTGGTGGTTTCTGCTCCTCCTCAAGTAAAAAGATTTTCTTCTACTTCCCATGGGAATAGTATCAACCAAAAGAGGCTGTTGAAGCTGTTTAGTAACTATATAGCTGCCTTTGTTGTATAGAGAATTTATATGGTATGTGAGAAAAATTTGACTGTAACTGGATTATGGATCTTCATTTTCTTCCATGAATAATCAAGCTATTACTGGATTATTGTAGGACTTCCACTCCATCTCTTAACAGCTGTGTTCATGTTTGTTTTTATATTGTTGACATATTTACTACACAGTTCTGTTCCATTCAGTGCAAGGGGAAAAGGGCACACTTGGTATCCCTTTTGGGCAGTTGATTCCTGATAAATCCTGTCATACCTTTCTGAGACTGTCAGTTCCATTTCTCTTTGCCAATCTGGCAAAGAGTTACAGACTTGATGACTGATTTTGTGGGGTTTTGTTTAGAACAGTAAAAGGCTTGACAGCTAAATGTATAATATATAGCCAAGAAATGTTCTTTCCTATAATGAAAGCCACAAGTCCTGCCATCTCCTGGGGAAATTCTATCCCATTAATATATTCAGATTGAGAAGAATCTTCTCAGTTATCTTGGTTTTCAGGTCTTAGTTATTAATGTATTAGTCACAATCTCCCTGTAGGTGTGTGTGTTACTCAGCAGGTTTTTCTTTGTTTGCTTTTGAGGGGTTTTTAGGTTCACATGGTGGGTAGCCATGGCTGGGTGGAGGTTGCTTTCCTGTGCAATGAAGGCGTGTGCTTTCCACCTGTTATCTCACATACCTGAATAATTAAATCGTCTCTTTGACGTCTACTGGCTGATAGAAAATTTACCTTGTCTACATGATTTACTCCTAATGTTACCTACCCAACACTTACCTTATTCTTATAGGCTTCAATGTATATTTTGCAAAACTTTGGCTAACATTTCATTACTGATGATCATTTAAAAATGTTTCTTGGAATAACATACACTTCAGGCTTCTAGTTCTGCTGGTCGTGAGCAAAGTAAGCTCAAGTCTTCCTATGCTGTGCATCCAGACCTGGAGAAGGTATTTTGCTATATGTATCAGTTTAACTTTATTTGTAATGAATGTTTCCTGGTACTCTTGTTAAATGTTTAAACAAAATTACTAAAATAAAAATCCAGTCATACTTCACCATCAATATAGGCATCGTACATATGCTAAAATACTTCACCATTTTGGAATGTGGCATGATTTTTAAATGTATTTTTCCTCTCAGCATCCCTCTGAGGTTGGAAGTGCTGACAAATACTCCATGAACTTATTCGCAGATGAGAACGGAGGTGCAGTGAAGTTGAGTCTTGTTTTTTGGGTTTGCTGAGTTAGTCTGTCCAGCAGAGGAGGAGCTGAATTTGCCTTTTCTCAAGATCAAGAACAGCACTGTGTCCACCCTGATTTGCAATGGTTGGTCACTTCCCTCCTCCTGGAGCTCCCAAGTCCCAGAGCCTGAGGGATGTCACAGCCATTTCATTACCAATTTTCCCTCAGATGACCAAATATTTCCTCCTCTTTGAAAGAAATACCAAAGAAGGGAGTGAGTTATTGCCTCTAGGGCCAAAGTCAGCAATTTTGCCAAATACAAATCACAGAAACTCCGCTTGGCCGTGCTGAGTTGTCTCCTCCTGTTGCTGGGGCAGGGGACTGGCTGTGGATTTATGAATTATTTAAACTCTTGCACCATCTAGTGGTATTTTTTTAGAAAATCCTCTCGATCATCTAAGATAAAAGCACATAATCTATTTGACTTTCTATTTTAAATTCCAACCGCATGTATAATTAAAAGCAAGTAGCTGTGTAAAAGCAAATATAAAGCACCATCTTTCCCCCAAGAAGCCTGATGTTATATTCCTCCTTAACATGTGTTTACATATTTCTTGCAGATGACGTAACTCTTGGGTTTATCTTCTTAATCAAAATGTGCTTAGATGCAGAAGAGTCAGTTTTCAGAGAAGAGAAACCAGAATAGCTTGTGCACAAAATAATATTTCTTCTTAGTTCCAAAGGTGAAATGTTCTCTTTGAAAGTATGACTTTTAGGAGAAGCTGTATTGGTATTCTGAAGAGTAAGAATATCCACTACATAGAAAGAGCAGTGACAGTGACTGCATATTTTTTCCAGGTAAAACCGCTGATGTACCTTTCATCTGCTCTGGAGAGATTCTGAGGGACAGTCAGCCATGAGGAATCAATGCATGATCCAGCTCCTGCCACTCGGGGAATCAGTTTAGATATCGTGAGCTTTTTTTAAGAACTAAACAAAATCCACCCTGAATTTCTTGTATTCTTTCTAATTTTTTAGCCTGTAGGCTGCACTCGTTTCACATTTCCGAGCTTTTCTCAGGATGCAGGGGAGTGGAAATATTTTCTTTTAAAATTAATGCTGAGTCTCAGACGTGATTCCAGTAGCAGAGACTCTAAGCAAAGCACTAAAAATAGTGAGAGTCATGATAAAATTGCAAGAGCAGGAAGTGTTGCCTCTGAGAGGAGTGGGGAGGAATCTCAATTTGCATGCATTCATTAACTTGGCGTCTGAAGTTAAGCTGCTTTTTCTAGGGTACTGCTTCTTTCTTTCCTGTAAGAATTATAAAAACTTCACAAACCAACTCCTGCCTGAATGCTCTAAGGTGGTTTATACCCATTACGATAACACGCGATTTCCAATACATTATCACAGATCTAGCATATAAATCCAATGATTTCTCATTTCCTGGGTGGCTTTGTTTTTTGCAGGTAGACTGAAGCTGTGTGCATGCTTCATTTCTTGGATAAAATGTCATGGGCACTAATCTCTGATTAGTGGTAGAGATCTGGAGAATGTTGGAAAGATATGTGCATGCTGGGCACAACAATCTTTCTGAAAGTGGTGATTTTGCTGCTTCATCTCCATTGTAATACCTACGGCTTCAAAAGATGCTGTATTAGTACTTCTGCATAGAGTAAATCTCTATCTGGCAAGAAAGTTCTACTCACATGAAGCTATTTATGGTCGCATTCTTTAAATTATCATTTAAATATAAAAGCTTTGTAATTGCTGCCAGGTGTTATGCAAATAATGTGCATTACATCTCACTTTGAAGGAAGGAGGCCACAGGGCAGCTCTAATTTTACAAAACAGAATGAAAGGAAGTATAAAAAAAATGTGATGGGCAACTTGGTTTGGGGAATTGTTTTACCCAGAGTCCTTAGACAGACTAAGGACTGAGCCAGGTCCTTTCCAGCTGTGAATTGGAATGGTTTGTTATGATACTTTCTCTCTCAGGTAATATGAATCTAACAACTGTACCTCAGAAAGGAAATACCCTTCAAAGTGGGAATGGCTGTTGCCAAGCTTGTGATACTTGGTACTGAAAGAAAAATGTCCTGTCCTTACCATTAGAACTGGATGTTTAGTAAATGCAGAAAGAAATTTTTTTGGTTTTAATGAATAGAAGCTTCTGCTCCCAGAACAAACCCAAAATTTAAGCCTTTGAATAGTGATTTGTGTGGTATCTGTAGGAAGGTAGGTAAGTTTTCACACTATATATATATCCTTGTTGTTAACAAGGAAAGCATATTTCCCTCTGTCCCGTGCAATACATGATCTTTCACATTCCCATTTTACTGTATCACACTTTAAAGGTGGTCCCCATCAATATTTTGATGGTCTTTTTAAAATTCAGTTTAATTTGTTACAGTTTAGTTTTGTGCTCTCATTTTGCTCAGTAATTCCATGCTTCTGTTGACTTGTTTGTGGTTGTACATAAAATGCTATAAATTGTCTTAAATTTCACTAAGATGCTGACATTGAAACACGAAGAGGCCATTGTGTCAGTAATGGAATTTTCCTGTTTGCCATGTTTTATTCTTTCCTAGACAGTAGTGCTGTGGTATGTTAGTGACAATGTTTTCAAGGGAGTTTAAGACTTTTCTGCAGCTCCATGCTTGTGTTAGTACACTGAGAAATGCTGAGGTAAATAATAATCACAGTCCTTTCTACATATCAGAAGTAGTTTGTGAAAATGCTCTTTTATATATTGCTGAACTTATTGGTTATACCTGTTATTTTATTATGTATATTTGAATGAAATATAAACAAGGTCAAAATGAAATCTAACAACCAACCACTTTCTAAATCTCAAAGTAATCCACAACTATTGTGTCAACATCATCTTCAGTGTTCTTGAGCAATGTTTAACTTACATAAGCAGCTGATGAAATTGTCCATGCTTCCCTTTTCATTCCTCTTCATACTAATTTGGAAATTGAATGTTTAAATTATTTAATTTAATGTTGAGTGTTTAAACAGATGAAAATCTTCTTGTAGTCTGGAAAAATTTCTAGCTATTGTAGTTTTTAAAGCAATTCTTGGAAATAAAACAATGCCTCTCTCCTAACATGAAGCTCAGTTTTAGTAAAGTTCAACTCCTTATACAAGTAATATCAGGTATCATAAATATCTAAACAGGCCTTCTATTTGTATTTCTTTGCATGAACTGGAATAGTCTGCCCATTTCTTTATGTTGAGAGCTTTTTAAAAATCTCTATTCCAATATTTAAGTAACATTGACTAAATCCATTAGCTGGCCAGTGGCATCCTTATTCCTGAAATAGCATGACAATCTATTTTCAGTAGACTCCCAGCTACCCCAATGATTTGAGGAAGTAACCAGAATTGTACATTCACTTTCCCAGGGATTTCAGGGGAGGGAGCAATGGAGCTAGAGGTGCAAACACTCCTGATATTATTTGAGGATTAATCTTATTAATATTACGAGCTCTTATTTAGTTCTTAGGAATCAAGTGATCCTAACAGTAAGACTGTGTAATTGAGTGCAGGAATGAAGCAAAAAAGGAATTAATATAACCATGGTTTTGCTTCCAGAAATGCCCAGCATTGTATATCATTTTCTTGTCCTTTGTATCTGCCATTTTCAGAGTTAAATGTGTGCTTCTACTTGTGATGGCAACCCCATAGCAACACCATCTGTTTATTCAAATTGATGTTTCCTTACAAGTGAAACGTGGTAGTTAAATATAGCTTGACAATTACCTGACATTTTCAGAGTTTAGTTGTTTTTCATTGCAACATAGTAAAAAAGCAAAACTGGAATTAATTTGATTGTCAGATACTAACTGTATTGTAAATAATATTTTACAAAACCAAAAATCACAATTTTTTTAAGAAATGCTCTTATCTCTCACATTCACCCATTCACCCATGACTTGCTTACTGTGGGTGGCTGTATGATCTAGATAATTGAGTAAGGACTGAGAGTGGGAAGTATAAATTCATAAATGTCAAAGTGCCTAGACCAGCTTTGGTTAGCTTTGGAAAACACATACCATACTCTAGTATGTCATGGACTCTGTTTTACCCCCTCACGTTCATTTGGAATGAATGAGAACTGTGTTCATGTTACAGTTGTAGCTTTGCCCATTTGTAGGTGTAAGTTCACAAATGTCAAAGAATATCAATCAGCATGAGAGTAAATTTTTAGAACCCACCACCTCTTAAATTATAGCTGTGAGTAGGAGTTGGGTTAGCACTACTAGTCCTGAAAGACGTACCCTAATTTCTAGGAACTTTGGGGTTTACTTTTTTGTTTGGGATTTTTTTCCCCTCTTTAAGAATACTGTATATTTCAGAGGCCTGCTTGCACACAGGAGTTCATATCCCTGTGTTTTAGTATCCAAACCCAATCTAAGCCAGAGGCAGCTGCAGATGCTTAATAGAAATGTGTAATAAAAATATCTGTCCAAGCACAGTTCCAGTCTCTGCCAAAACACATGGCAAGATAAACTGGTATAACCTTTAAACGGTTAATGAAAAAACAATCTGGTGTGATCACCCTGAGTAAATGACACAACAGCCTTAATCATAGCCACAAGTGCAGTTACTCTGTTTGAGCAGGACAGTAAAAATATCACAAATATCAAGCACTTCAGTCTTAGATTTGAATGTCTATTTTGGTTCTCTTTAATGCACAACTTAAAATGGGAATGTGGCTATTCTTCTCACTTCTACAGGCTTCAGCATTGTAGGGAAGGAAGCAAGGGGAAAGAGAAAACAGGATAATTCCTTCTTAAATCCAACTACTCTGTGGCAGGCAGAGTGGCATTACTGAGAGTTGTTCCTGTCTCTGTTCCTTTTGTTGAAGCTTTAGAGATACTATAAATTGTTAAAGCCTGCTATCACAACAGCACAAATGCTGCCAGTGACAGTCAGTGGAGGCTTTTCTATTTGTCCTACTTAGGTGTATGGAGAGGCAGGGGAGAAGGCTGTAATGAAACTGTGAAACTTCAGTTCATTAACATGAAAGGAAAGGAGATTAAAATGAAATAAGAGGCATGAGTCATCAAATTGACATGCACCGCTGGATTTAGCAGTCAGTATTGGTAGGGCTTCTGTAGGAAAACCTGTGGTATTTTTGGCTATTGCTGTCAATAGCTGTCAGACGAGTTGGACTGAGCAAACTGAGATAAAAAGGAAGACTGTAATACAGAAGGGAAGTTTTAAAAAGCAACATATCTGCTTAATTAATTGCAGCCTACTTATATATTCATTAACTGCTATTATGAGTCAATCTTTCTTTGCTTCAGATTTCCATTCTGAAGTTAGAAGCTACAGAGCAAAGCAGCTGTTCTCCAGCCACCTCCCAATACTGTTTCACATTTTGTGTCACATTTTTATACCTCTCATTTAAATAATAAAGTACAATTTCGAGAAAAAGTTCCTAAGGGAGAAATAGGACTGGTGTTTATACAGGAAGACTGTGCTATAGTTGAGATTCATACAGTCATAATCTGAGAGGGCTTTTAAATAAGCAACTAGCTATTTATCAGCAACATTATTAGAACTAGAATTGTGTGTGCACATGTGTGTGGGAAATAAGACTGGCAAACCTGTAAACCTTTAGATTGAGAAATGTATTTATTCCTCCCCCTATCCCCAATGTTGAAATAGCTGACTCTATTGTGCCTATTTTTTTTCTACTTCAAGCTACTTTAAAATAAGGAAAATTGGTTTTAAAATGTAAAAATTCTATCATGGATTGCCTCAGATCGAGTTGAAGTTCATGTAACACTTTAGCCTGACTTAGAATTAACACAGGCTTTTCACATGAAATAAGGGAAATACCATTTTAATAATGTGGTTTGGATAAAGTTTTCTCTTCCATCTTCTTTTCTTCAAATACAGTTTTTCTTGCCAGTTGTTATTCTCTTGCAAAATGTGCTTAAGCAGCCAGCATAGTATTCCAGAAAGGTCAGTATAATAGTCTCAAGCCACTTACCTTTTAAAATATTTTTCTTCAACACCAGTGGCTTGTTTACTTTGCAATTGCTGCTGATAGATTCCCTCACAGTGTTTCCAACTGAGCCGTGCTTAGAGATTACACAGGACTTTTCCTGGCTTGTTACAGAGCAGCATGTGCCTGAAGCAATCCAAACTGACATGACAGAATAGCTTCCTCTCCTCTCCTCTCCTCTCCTCTC
>VZDJ01000155.1:15131683-15370879 GCA_008694505.1 Cyanoderma ruficeps | reverse complement strand
CTCCTCTCCTCTCCTCTTCCTTGTTCTGCCTCATGGAAGTCCTTAATCCTGGCAGAGAGCTGTAATTGTGATAAGTCATTCTCAAAGCCCAAGTAACTCTCCTTGGTGAACACAAAATGGATGGTGTTGCTTCAGAGGGCTGAGTCTTACCCCACATAATACTGAGAGAAAGCACATGCAAATGGAAGACTCTGTTCCTTTTTGGTGTTTTCTTATGCAGAAGCAGGTGGAAGTCTTCCCTTTATGGCCTGATATAGTTTCCTCCCTTTGCACAGCCCTACAAAACAGCCTCTGTTCCTTTAGAAGTGCATGTTTGTGCTCCTGGTCAAGGCACTTGTTGCAGTGGGACCCTCCCCAGTTAGAGCTTTACCTCACTTCAGTGAAGTCCTGAGCTGCCTTCCTCTTCACTAAGCACAGCCAGGGCTGGTGGCTCCAGCACAAGCCCAGCACTGCAGCCCCTGGGAGAGGAGGCATTTGCCTGTTGGGATTGCCCCGGGATGTACCTTTGACACACTTCGGGCTGAAATACTCCATTTCTGTGAGGTGCCTCACAGTGCACCCCCAGAACATTTTAGGAAAAAGGAGATAGAAGATTGCTGCTTTGAAAGTATTGACCAGAGACCTTAAAGGTGGCTTGTAAAGTCAGGATTACTTAATCACAGAATTGAAGATTTAACTAATTTTGTAATTGTTCCAAAGGTGACAGTAAATCTCTGAATCAGAGGCTGTGATCAGACTGCAGTTCTGGTACGGTTGAGTTGGACCTGTAGTGGTGAAGAGCCAGAGAAAGAACTTGAAAGTGTCAAATTAAAGTCATTGCAAAGACCAAACCAACAAAGGGTTATCATGTCAAGAGACCTGCGTGGCCCCCACTCCAGGAGCAAAAAAAGCAACATAAACAGCAGAAAACACTATCTTCTAGGGAGAGTAGAGAGTCTGCTATTGCTGATGAGGTAAGTGGAAATAAAAGCAATTTACTGTTTGGAAATTTGCCATTTGTTTGTATCAGTATCTCAGTAAAAGGCTGAAGAGACCATGAGGTGCTACTTGTCAAAGCAGAGCTGCCAGTATACATCTGAAAGCTGTATTTTCTTTTTGCTATTATTTTAATTTGCAGCTAAGAAACAAAAACAGAAAAGGGATGGGGGGAAGTCTGATGCATTTAAAATTACTTCCAGGCAGTTCAATTCCTTTGGCTTCAGTTGAATATGTCTTTTTTCTAGAATGCTTACAAGGGGTTTTGTGTTATTGTATATCTTTCCTCTTGGTGATACTTATAATGAAATTTACCTTGAAGCGGTTGTTCTGAAATCTGATCTGAATTGCCTGGTATTGGCAGAGTTTTGTCTCTAATGGTTATATACATGGGTCTAATTATCTGCTTTTAAAACATTTTGGTGAGGTAGCTTTATGGTTTCTCCTATTTTTCTTTAGTTTAAACACCAAGAAATGGCCACCCTTGCTGATAACAAGGAATAGAATAAATGTGTTATATTGAATTTTTAAGATCACTGAGTCACGTGGATATATGTTGAAATTGTTCTTTTTGTACCTGGACTTTGGCTTCCATACAGTTCTTGCAAAATGAGTGCCTTTGGTTTAACAGTAGGTTTATTGTGTGCTGCATATACATATGTAGAGGAATGAGGTTTCTTTTCTATTTCTTCCTTTACCACACTAAAAAAGAAGGAAATTGCAGGGTTTTAAAGCCTAATGCTCACCTCAGCATGATCTGTAGGGGTTTTTTGCACACAGTGCAAATGTAGGTCTGCTGAAGTAACTGTTTGTCTTTCCACAATTTGAATATCTCACTAGCAAGTTGTGTCTGAAAATATAAAAATACCACAAATTGCTGGAATTAATTCATTATTAGAATCTATTTCAGATCGGGATAGTGATGAAAGGAACTATTATCTAAATTTTACTCCTTCATGATTTACTGCAGAGAACAAACTCCCTGCAGGGATATTGCACTGCTTCTGGTTTATGGCCATAAGATACACAGCAAATGGAAGTGGCCCATAGGAAGCTCACAGGGGATCTGCTAGAGATAATTAGTGCATCTGTTTTCTCTTCCTAAATTCATCTACGGTACTAAACTAGCTGATGATTCTGTTTTGCTTGATAATTTTGAGGAAGGTTATTTGATTAATGAAAAGTTCAATCTTCCTCATTTAGACAGGTAAATTCATGTTACATTGAGAAATGTAATGTGGATAGCAGGAACCAGAATGCTAAGAAATACTGGTTTTTCCAAATGCTTTGCCCTGCACCAAGGCTTATAAAATGTGTGAGTCGGAGTTAGGAGTGATGACCCCTGTGAGTCAGAGGCGGGTTTTTGTGAAACAGTGTACCTGCCATACCTGGGGGGCTGATTTTTTTGGAGATGATGAGCTGTAATAGGTGAATACTGTTTCACTGACTCTTAAAAAGTTTCATTTAATGAGTCAGAATTAATTCCATGCAAATCTGATTTCTCCCTTGCTCTTTTTCTAACTGTTAGAGAGGAGGAGGAGGAAAATTTTATAAAACACTTTTTGCTTTAAGAGTAGAATTTCAGATGAGTTACATAATGTCCATGAAAACTGAGAGTGAAATGTACTATTTTGACCTTCACAGCCATCTGATAAATGTTTTACAGCCACTTCAATTTTGTCTTCTTAGTATCATTAAATTCTAGAGAACTAAGTCTAGTCAATTAAGATTTACTCACTACTTTAACTAAGTTTAAAATGTGATTTTGAAAAAGCTTTTGATGTTTTAATACTGAATGTATTTTCAGAACAGAGAAAGCTCACAGCTCTATTTCACATCCCAAAGAATATATCCTTTAGGCCTCTCTTTCTTAAGAGTACATTTTCTTGGATGCCTGCCTTAAACTACTCCTCCTTTTGTAAATAATATCTGGGTTTGAGTCAATCTTGATGACAGCATTCCTGGCAGTGTCAGTTTCTATAATCATGGAATATTCAGAGCTGGAAGCACCCACAGGAATCACTGCCGTGCAGCTCCTGGCCCTGCCTGGGCCCCCTGGCAATCCCCCCCTGTGACCCTGCTGGGCTGGCACTGTCACTGCTGCCCTGGGGAGCCTCTTCCAGTGCCCAGCCACCCTCTGGGGAAAGAACCTCTCCCTAATGTCCAACCTAAACTGTGGGCCTGGGAGATTTTAGCCTGCTAGCAGCTGCTAACTTTTTCCCAAGGAAAAATTTCTCAAGAAAGCTTCTTCTCAAAACAGTCTTGGCAAACAACTCTCCTTTCTCAAAACAATCTTTCTCCAGGTCTTGTTTTGCTGTTTCTCCAGTTAACCAATGGAATTAGAGAGGTGTTGTTCCTATTCACCAACCATGTTAAGTCTGTATCACAACACCTTATAAAAGGTAGCAAGAATTAGACAATAAAAGCCTTTTTTCTATGTTCTTTGCCTTCTGAAACATTTGGAGTCTTTCTTTCATGTCCTACAGCAACACTAAACCTCCCTGACACAACTTCAGGGCTTTTCCTCAGCGCTGTCGTGGTCACCAGGAGCAGAGGTCAGTGCCTGCCCTCCTCTCCCCTGAGGAGAAGCTGTACCTGCTGTGAGGGCTCCTCCTCCCGCCCTCAGCCTGCTCCAGCCCCGACGGCCGAGTGCCCTCAGTTTCACACCTCTCACCATCTCTGTAGCCTCCTCTGGGCACTCTCAAACAGCTTAATGTCTTTATTATGCTCTGGTACCCACAACTGCTCACAGGACTCCAGGTGAGGCCACACAAGTGTAGTGGTGCAAAATTTGGATTTTTCCAATTGCTTGCATGTTTGTAGTGGTTTGTTCCCTGTTTGTCCCAATCCCCCCCCGCCTCTCCTAAATCCTGTTGGTATCACCTTGACCTAGCTGTCAATCACCCTGTTAGAGTCAAAAGATTTTAGGTGTGAAACCCCTGATTTGCCAAGGTGATTAGGTGCCACCTACACCTATTGTCTTTGTAATACTGTACTGGTCCCTTCCTGTCTGGAGGCCTGCCCCCTGGGTTGATAACCTGGGGACAGGAGATTTTCGCTCTCTCTTCCACGTGGCCTCCAGGGACCTTTCTGCCTTCCACCGCTCTGGGGAGGTACCTGGAGAAATAAACCATCTGAAACCCCGTGGAGAGCCTCTCTTTCCTCAAGCCTCAACCACGCTCCTGCCAGAGACTCAGTTCCTCCGAACCTCTGAAATATAGAATTCCCGGGGCGAGCTAGCCGGCAAATAGCAGCCCCAGACAAAGGGTTTTCTATACACAAGTAGAACAGACAGCTATCATTGGGGAATATTTTGGATTGGGAAGGAAGGGAGTAGTATTTAAGCCCTTTCCCTACACTTGGAGTAGTATTTAAGCCATTTCCCTACATTTGAAGTTACCTTATAAACTACACAGGAATTACTACCAATCAAAATTTCTAATTTCATGATTTTGTGTAAGAAATAAAAAGCTTGTGTGTAAGCAGAGGCTTTAGTTGCCTGGCAATTTTACTATAAAATGTCGATGTATTATGGTAATTTTAACATTAGATTTTGATCAGCAAACTGGACTAGCTACCTTCCTTCCAGCCTAGATTTTTCTGTCACTTCTAGACATTATCTGTGAGCTGACATGAGTAAAAGGGACTAAGGATGACTGAAACAGTTACTTATATTTATGTCCAGTTAAGTTTTAATTTTAGTGTGATTTTTTTTGAATTTGTTTTAGAGGCAGGAGAATCAATACAAGTCAACTCTAGGGAGTGTTTGAGTAGGAAGGGTTAAGGATGATCATTTCAACAGAGATGGTTCACCTAAGTCAGATAACTTTCTCTTATTTAGGGGAATAGCTATTCTGAATCTGTTAAATGTACATTAATGGTATTTTCATTGCTACTTCTATAAACACCAAATACAGACAAAATTGATCAATTTTTTTTTAATGTTCTGGTGTTCTTAACCTTAGTAACCTTAAGAGATTTCTTTTATAATGATAAGTAGTTTGCACTTAATTGTCAGCATCAAAACAGTGAAATACAGAATTCCTGTCCAGTGCATCCGCCATATGGAACAGATTGCTTGGATGCCTTCTGTCGAAGATGATGTTCATGCTTTCTTTTTCCCTCTGAGGTTCAGCAGAGCAAGACAGCCTTTATGACACTTACTGGATAGGTTTAATTAGGCCATTTGAGGCACTTTGGATCAAAGTAAGAGAAGAACCTGTAACTGCAGGTCAAATTTCTCAGTCCCAAAGGCCACTGGAACACTTTCTGTAGACAATTGTGAGAATCAGAGCATATTATAATTTTAAAGGCTATTTTTTTTTCCTTAAAAGAAAGGCTTAATCTTTTTGCTGAGTGCAGGGAAAGAAAGAATGCTGGTTCAGAAATAGAACTCTGGTTGAAGGTAGTGGTGTGTCTCATGGGCTGATTTCAGTCTTCCTGCCGGGTCTCCACTTGGTATGTAAGATACATTGTGGTTAAAAACTAGTTATAAGCCCCACTGTGTTGTTTCTTTATTTAAAAGCAAGGTGAGAGCGCCTCTGACCCATCTGCTAGAATAATGTGTGAAGTGTGTTTGGCTGTTTATCCTGTGCCACGTGCTTTCTGCTCTTCAGGCTGTGAGCAATGTGCTGGTAAATCTCAGAGGAGTTACAGTAGCAGTCCCAGAAACAGAAAAGGCAAAATTAGGAAAGGCGAACTCTACAGGAAGCTGATTTCATTCCATTCTGTAGTATGTTAACTGTAGCAGAATAATGATCTCTGGAAATAAATTGTGTCCCTGTGGACAGCTCCAACCCACGTCTCCAGACCTGTGTGCACCACAGTGATACGCTTGCACCATATGTGCAGGGACAGACCAGCATATGTGTAATGTGAAATGTTTAATGTTTGTTGATAGTAACTCCTCTCTATTTAAAATTGGTGAAAATTAGTCTTATCATATTTTCTTGCAGACTACAGAAAATAATGGAGTGAGCAACAAAAATTACCTTTGGCTCAGTTCCAGGATAGTCTGGAGGTGATGCAGACAATCACTCTGCATGAAATAGAGCACTGTGGACTGTGTCCACCACAGATGTTGACAGAGCAAACTGGTTAAGTCTTGTTTTATTTTTGCTCATAGAATTTAGTATGGAGAGAAAAAAAACAAGGCTTATGCTACCCAAGATCATTTTGAGGATATTCAACTGTCGAATCCAGGCTCATGAAGAACAGCTGTGCATTGCTGTACATAGGTGTCAGAAAGTAAAATCCTTGCATGACAGAGGAGAGGAAGAATCCCCAAACAAAACCACACAACAGAGATTGCTGTCGCTCTGCTATCTCTGTTCTACCTGTGTGTATGCATATTTTGGTTTAATTATAAAATTTTCAGGCTTGCCAGTACAAGTTCTGGCTGCAGTTATGTGAAAGAACTCTAACTGATGGCAAAAATATATTTGCCCAAAGAAAGTTTTATTTTAAATGAAGTCAGTCCTAACAGATGTTGACAGACTGAAATCACCAAAATGAATGTGTGTCCAGTTGCTTTCCATGAAGTGTCATCTATTAAAGCAGTGTAAATCAGGAGGTCTCTCAGAGAAAACCTTCTTGAATTACTCATAAACCATTTTCATGAAAATCTGTAGAGGGGCAAAGTATGCTTTTCTATAATAAATAAAGATCCTTGAATTTTATATGTACAAGAATCCTATTCATTTGAGAACTTAATCTTGTGCTGTATGCCCCACAGTCAGTATCAGCCCTATCCATGTGCCTCTTGCACTTAGTCACATGTACAGTTGCCACTCATGTCTCAAAGGTCCTGCCTTGTGTCTGAGAGGAATCCATCTCGGATGCCATCTTTTAGAAAATTAATTTTTCACTGTGTTTCTTTTTATTTGTTTTCCCTCTGTGTGTTACTTGCTTTTCTTCTCTCCCATCAGCAGAGAGATGAGTTTTGGTTTTGGCACAGGAATGTTTTAGTGGCTGCTGTGGGAAGATCAGATGTAATCTTTCAGCTTAAGCTGATCTGCAGGAGGGGAGAAACTTGGATATGTAACTGTCCTTCTGCCTTTTCCTTTCTTTCTGATTCTCAAACACCCTGAACACATCCTGATCTTCTCCCAGAAATCTGAACATGAAATGTGAAGACTTGGTAGTCTTGTCCAGATTTTCATTCTGCTTGAGCACCCTGATTGGAGCTGGAGCCTGGGCTGTGGCTCATTTGGGGGTATTTCACATACCCAATGTGCACATGCAGGTAAAGTCTCTGGCTCTGGGAGCAGTGTCTCCAGGAAACATCCAGCCTCCTGAACATGTGCTTGGCAAAGTTCTGCACATTGCAAACCCTGAAACTGCTGCGTGTGAGCTTCTCCTGTCATTAAACCCTGGAGAGACCTGTGGTGTCCACCCATCTGCCCAGGGATTCCTCCTGTCATCAAACCCTGGAGTGACATGTGGCATCCACCCATCTGCCCAGGGAGTGCTTGTTCACCCAGCAGTGACACAAAATTACTGTGGTGAGTCATAGCTAAGTGTCCTGAGGTAAACTCCAGCCATGCAGTGTGCTCTGTGCTCCCTTCAAACTGAAAAACACACGACTCAAAATCAGCACAAATGGGGTAACTGTTGAAAAATCACTTCTTCAGAGGATAAGACCTTATCTCAGATTCACAGACCCTCTCTTAGTTAAGTGTCTGTATTATGTGTGAAAGCAAACTGGATGAGTTCTATGGTGTTATATTAAACATCCTTTCTATCAGCAAACCTCTGATGGGACCTAACTCAGCTCTTTTCGTGGCAAGAAGGAAAATGCCCTAAGTATTTAATTAGGTCTTCTATACTCTCAGCCAAAGCTGATTTTTTTTCCTGAGACTTTTCTTTTCTAGGTAAATTCCAGTAAATTCTGTTGGTAGAAGCTCCCACTTTTCATGGTCTATACGTGTGGACTAAGTTCTACTGGATTTCTTAGCATTAGTGTGGAAAACTGGCCTCACATAGGGGATGGGGCCAGTGCTGCAGAATCTTTTGCTCAAATGTATTCTCTGGTTGCTTTCACTCAACATATGGCCTGTTCTTGCTTGAGGAGAAGGAAATAAGGACTGAGAAATGCAAGAGCAGCAATAAAGACTCAGTGTGTCCAGTTACTGAACTTCACCAGAGAACTTGATAAATGAGTCATTTTCAGCCTGGAGTAAACCCCACAGTAATGACTGGCCTTAGAAAGCATCCTGCCCTTTTGTGTTTTGAGATGCACATCAGGGGCTTTTTAAAACAGGTTTGTCTCTGATATAAAGAACTTCCTGTTTGCTGTTTCTGCCCATAAAACCTTCCTTTCCTCCCCAGGGGTGAGTAATAGCCCTGCGCTGAGTCAAAGGGTAAACATGGACTTGTAATCAAGAAGGTGTTAGCAGCTAAGTACTGATCTATTAACTGCCTCTTAGTACTAAATCATTCATTTGCAATTTTTAAATTTTCTAATTTAAATGTCAAGTGAGGAGCAGGGGAGTGATGATTTTTATTTCCATTCTATATTGGGGAAAGAACTAAGCAGGAAGATAAAGGCTGATTTAGGGAATGGTTACCACTGAAGAGTGGCTTTACAACATCTCTTACCTGAATAATACTCTTTTCTGTGGTTTTGAGTTTTGCAGGGTAAAGCGAGAAATGTTCCTTTATGAGCTGGTCTTGAAATGTGTAGCACTCTGCCATGGTTTTGCACCTTGAGCTAACAGTTGCAAAACTACCTCTATGTCCACCTAATTTTGTACTTCTTAGGTTACCTTCCTTCTCTAACTGATTGGAAGAAGAGCAAAACTGCTACTGCAGTAGATGAATTTCTGATTGGGATGGTTGGTAATTAATTTGTTTGTTTCTCTGTGGGCAAATTTTCCACTGTATTTAAAATATTGGGGGTTTTTTCTATCATCTTGTTTTTATAGTTCCTGTAAAAACCAGTACTGTTCATGTGACACGGGACTGAGAAATTTCTTTGCTGTTGAGTGCACATACATTAGTAATTGTCAGTCACTGGTGTTGTCACAAACCTGCAAAGGACAGGTTTCTATGCTGATCCTCAGCTGTTCCTTGGAAGGCTCTTCCAGAGATGCCCTTCTCTGCCATGCCCCACTGACCTACATGCATCACACAGAGTGTACTCAGGTCCTTCTGCTCTGCCATGGTGTTGCAGCGCTGTCAAAGTCACATTCTCCTCCTCACGTGCACACGGTGGTGGATGAGATACGTGGCAGATGCTCCAGGAAGGGATAAAGCATTTCCATGCCTTCTGCCTTTCTGTCCTTCTTAATGCTTTAAGTCTTTGCTGTGGAGCCTGGTGATGAGACATCCCTGCAGGTAATGTTTCCAGGGAGCTGTTCTTTCATTTTCAGTTGTGTTCATCAGGAAGGGTGAGCCTGGGGAGCCTTGACACAGGCAAGTACTGTGCCATTGTGCCATTACTCAAATGTGAGGTGTTCTGTGGTTTTTCACTTGGTACTTCCTCAGTCTGTGCTTTTTTCCTCCTGCAGAGTTAAAAACCACTATATTTTGCTGCTAGTGGAAATGTAATCATTTATACTTAAGTGTTTGCAGCAGCAGTCTGGCCTTTAATACCCAATGGAGAGTGGTAGGGTTAGATGTGGGAGTCCTCTAAAGGTTCTGTGACTGCATAATGAGTGCAGGCTTCTAATTTAGACACCTCTAGGAGTTGACTCCTGTATTAGGTGGCACTAATGGTCTCTGAAGAGATTGAGTTGTGTATATGGCTAACTCTGTATCCATCCATGGCAGAAACATCAATGAAGTCCATATAGCCTCATTCCCAGACCTGCCATGCTCTGAAGCACATGATTCCTAGGGAATGGGATTGCTCCCTGTAGCCCCTTTTTTCCAAAGGCAGGCTTTCAATTCTCACCTGTGCCACATCTTCATTTAATAGCAGTCTGTTCTCTCATGTTCTTCAACAAATCAGTGTTGAAAACTTCTATTCCGTCCATCTAGGATGAGAAATCAGAGAACCTTTTTGCAACAATGTTCACATAATGGGTCATCTTTCCTCTCAATGTCTTTGGTAACCCCATTAATGTAGTAGGAGCTACATGTGCATAGTGGTCTCCAAAATCCCTATGACAACTGCTAATTCAGTGTGACCAATGTATAATTTCTACTTCAAGTCTGAAGCAGTCTTTGGACCATTAAGTTAGTCTTACAGCCATGCTTAGAATGGCCTTTTTGCAAATTCAAATAATGATGTAGCAATTTTAACGTGACTGTGTTTGGTTGGGTAAGGATGTTAAAAAAACCTAAGGTAGTAATAAACTGTTCAGATTTATGCTCCATTTGCTAGAATTGAATGTGTAAACTGAATATATTAACTTTAACTAAAGCAACTAAATATTGATCACAATGTCTAGCTTTTAAGACTACGTGCTGATGGAGACCTTTGAAGATTTCTTAGTAAAGAAAACTTGTCTGTTCCAAGCTGTATCACAGAGAAGGCAACGTGTTCCATTAGGCACTTTGGTGTGTTGGTGCAATGGGAGTGCCAAACGTTTTCCTGACAGGAATAATGATAGATAGTATTTTGACAGTTCACAGTGTTTTTCTTTCATGGGGCAGAAAAATATCTTCTCTCGTGAGCCAATAGATGAAAATATTCCTTTGTAATGTTCTTCCTGTGTACATTTTGGAGAGAATTGGGTACCTAATATCATTAGGCAATATTGAGAATTCCCAAGTTGTCCAGTCTTGGTTTTAATCTCTTGGTCTCAGATGAGTTGAGAATTTGAGTTCCGGGGGCAGTTAATGTGTTAAAATGGAAGGAGAAGTATTATAATGTCAGTCACTGGGGTTCATTTTAATAACATGCTCCTTTGGATTTCCCCACTGAGGACAATACAAGCCCACCACTGTTGTCCTATTAACTATATAGCTTGTAGTGTCTCTTCACCTAAAAGTCTTTTCTTTCTTTACATCTTTCTGAGTCTCTTCAGCTTCTGCTCATCGATAGCATTTTCAGGCTGAGCACAATAATCCAGAAGAAAATTTACCTTTCAGTAGTAAAATATTTGACAATGCTACTACCTTTGAAAGACAGTGTTTTCTTTGCTCTTTCCAAGGCTCTTGCAAACTGAGAAGAATGTGTCTCCCACTTTTAATTCTTAGGACTTTGTAAAAGCTTTTAGTTGTTAAAATTTGTAGCTTGTTTCTCTTCAAACCAATTGTCACAAGCCTGCTAATTGGTTCTGTGATTTTTGGAACAGTATTGCTGTGCCTTTGCATAGATGTGAAAAATATATTAGGAGCTTGCAATTCAGCAGGAGTCAGGAATGCACAGGGATGTTCTTTCACTACTGTTGGTTTGTCTGGTTAGATGAACAAGTTCCCTGTTTCACAGTAATATGGTAATGCAAGGGTAATGATCTATTAAAGAAAGATGAGATGATCCTCGTTACTGGATTATTGTCCATATCCAGAATTGACTGTTCCAAGTGCTCTGTCATAGCACAGAGGCACTTATCTTCTTCTACAAGTTCTAAATTTTGCACTGAAAGACCTCTCCGTTCATGGAGATCCAGTGGATTACAAATTTACTTCACTCCTGAAGTATCAGCCAGAAATGTGGCCACTCTCACAAAGCAAATCTTTCCCATATTATTTATAAATCAGGAATGCATACTGTGTGCTATGCATGTAGTGCTGACTTTTTAGCCATTCAACTTGATTTAAAAATAAGAAATAAAAATATTAAATTGAAATGTCATGTCATCTTTGTCTCCAAAAAACAATTTCCAGATCTACTTTTCTCTACAGTGAACTGCAAAGGCATTGCAGATTTGCTGCAAGTTTCAGTGGAGAAGTGTCATGCCATGGTGATTCTGTTCTGTACCAGGTTTCACTGCATAATTAACTCCAAAACATCTGTAGAACAAATCTTCTTGCATGCTGCATAAAAAATGTGTTGGTAATTGTGTGGGTGGCATTTGTCAGTCTGCTTGTGAGTGTCAGGATCCATATTGTATTATTTTTAAAGTCTCTGAAGGCTGATAACAATCTGTCTTTAACTGTAAAATAGTAATCTGATGTAGTGACGGGAGAAATAAACTTCCCAGCTGACCTGACAGAAAAATGTGTTCTTGTTGAGTAGATATTTGTTGACAGAGTCAACAAGTCATAAAAGCAATTGGCTGGCAAGGAATGCTGCTGATTTCAGCAGCACATAATAATAATAATATCTTTATAAATCAAATTAATTAGGAAATAATGTCTTCTCGGTGCCAGTCTCACAGGTCAGGAGGAAGAAGAGATAACCAGTCTGATTTCTTGCCCTGCCCCATTCTGTCCTGGCCTGCAGTGTATGTGCTTTAAACAGCGTGAGATTGAACAGCAAAAATTCTGATAATTTGATTTCTATAAACATAAGGAGGGGAAGCAGCAACTCATAGTAACCCTAATTTTATGTACTACTAGCTACAACTACTCAAAACCAGTTAAAAATAGTTATACCCCTCCTTTCTAGTTCAAGTTAAATATTTGGAGGTATTTGTAACACGAGTATGTCCTTCTTGCCTTTTCAACTGGCCTCCTTTTGTCTGTGGTTTTATTTATTTAAAGCTTTAATTTATATCTAGAGTTAAAGAAGATTTTTCCTAAGCCTTTAAGGAAATATTTTTCTGTGGATATTGTATGTTAACATAGAGTGATACTTCTTATTAAGAAGTATTTCATTAGAAACTCTTCCAGATGCTACAGACCTGCCATCAAAGTACCACTGAGAGCTATTTATCATGTAGCAACCATGAAAGATGACTAGAGGAGTTTCTCTTCTTGGGGATAATTGACTGTGGCTTCACTTAGTTAGACAAAGCTAGAGTTTCTGAAAAACTTCCTGTTGGACTCTAAGTATAAATATCTCTTTATCTTAGTATGCAAGATGCAAGTGTTGTCTGTCCATTTGCATCTAGTCTCTAATGATCTTGCAGAAGGGTATTAGCAGAAAAAAGAGCACTGTATGTTGTGCTTACCATTTCTATACAGCATCAATCACAAGGCAAAGGGATCCAATTTGCATTTCTGTTGGATATAGTTTAAGTTGTGGTATATAACTTGCCTCTAACGGCTTTGCCCCAGTTTCCATGTTCTCTGAAGGGGGAGATTAAAGTGGATGCTTCATTATATTAATGACAAAAGACATGGAATAGAAACAAAGTTGTTTTATAAAGGTAAAATACCTAACAGGCCAATGAAGCCTGATTAGATACATTATTCCACTTTTTTTTTTGGTCATATATATGTATTTACATCTTTTTTGGTAGCTTCAGCACATCTGTGGTCCTCTAAAGAACTTCCTGCATTCAGTGAGGTGTAGAAACGTGGATAGGCTAAAGAAAAAGTATGATGGATGAAGAAAACATTGAAGTATGTCAAGGAGATATACAGCAAATGCTGTGCAGGAAACCTCATTCCCCAAGCTGAGGGTTCAGCAGATTTTCAATTAAGCTTATTTTATCTGCTAAATGTTAAGAATTCTGTGGTTTTATAATTATCTACAAAATAGCTCTTTCCTATGAAAATTGGGAAGTATGCTGTTGGACTGGATTTATGTCATCAGACATGAGGGTGGTCAGGCCCTGGCACATGTTACCCGGGGGGTCTGTGGCTGCTCCATCCCTGGAAGTGTCCAAGGCCAGGTTGGATGGGGTTGAAGCAATTTGGCAGAGGGTTGGAACTGGATGACCTTTAAAGTCCCTTCCAGCCCAAACTATTTTGTGATACCAGATCATTTTCCTCATGACAGGAACCCCTCTACTTCTACAGTCGTGTTATGCTGACAGTCCCCCAACCCCCAGGACTAATGAGCAGAGTCAAACCTTGGTTTTGACAATACTGCTTTCATTTCATCGGTCTGTGTATGGTCACAGAAAAGGTACAACAGATTTTGCAGGGAGTGTCAGTCATGTGTGTGCTTCCCTTCTCTTGCAGCCTGGAAATTTAAGGTCTCTGAATGACTTAGTCATCTCTGGGTTCCTGATCTTTGTGGACTACTGCACCCCTGCTTTCTAATTTGAAGAGGAGGAAGATGTTCAGATGACACATTGCAGTATTTGTTGCATCTCTTTGGTCTAGAGATTTTTGTTTCTAGAATCCGTTCTCACTGCCGCTTTTGGAGATACTACCACTTCCATGGAGGCAAAATATAATGGCCCCAAAGTGTACTTCACCTAAATCCAGCATCTCTGCATTTTCACACTTCATCTGGGACTTTGTTAGAGACATGTTTGTTTTCCCATATTGGTGGCATAAGAGAAAGTTTTGCTTTTAGGAAGAAAAGATGAGGAACTTTCAGGTCTCAAAAGATAGCTGCTTCTTGCAGGAACCTGGCCACGCTTCCCTTTGCTAAGCCCTTCAGACGTTTGCTGGCATCTCTGGCTTTGTGTGACACAGACAACTGGCCACTTCCTTTGTAGTGACCATCGAAATGAGTTCCCAACTCTGCCACCACTTCATTAACCAGAGCCTTCAGATCACACTGTGTTTGAGTATCTGGCACTATCTAGCCTCTCTGACCACTTTTAGAGTATCTTCAGTCCTGAGAGTTCTAGAGCAGCCACCTGAGGGTCACATACTCGCTAATTAATTTCCTTTGCAAGGCAAATGGACTAGACCTTTCAGCAAAACTCTGCTAAACTGTTCTTTGTTCTACAGACAGAACTCTAACTGGGTGGGAATCACCTGTCAAACAATCTGTACAGACAGTCACATCAAGGAAAAGAAAAAAGTATGTTTTTCTGTAATTATGGTTCTTTTTTGAGTGTATTATCCATGCATTTCACAATTTGCTTTGCCACATTTAAAGAATGCTGGACTTTGTACTGGTGAAGAATCCAAGGAACTATTCTGCTCATGGGTTTTTTGGTTTTTGAAGTAATCTTCAATCATGAGCATAAATAATTTCTCTAAGGAGAATAGAGAACGTGGGAGTTTATTTTATGCAGGCCCAAAACAGTATTGGACAGAACTGTTATGGTTTTTGCCTGCCATGGTTTGCCGAAAGCTAATAGCTCAGTGTATTTGCAGCAAAAAGTTATATGTACAACTGTTGGGAACTTTTTCAATTTTTTTTTCCTGTCCTTCACATTAGTTAAAGAAGGAAATATTTTTCAAAAGTAAGATGAGATTCTTTTGGGAGCTTCAACAATATTCCAAACTAATGCTGGGGTTCTATCAGAGAACTAGATCTGGTTTTCTTCCCTAACCATCAACCCTCACTTGCTTGTGATATGAAAATGCACATGTGCAAACTGTCTTCATGTGTCACCAAAGGTACTTCTTCAGGTGTGTTGGTGCAAATGTATTACATTGTTTACAGCTGGTGTTTCTTAATGATTTAGGGTTGCTGTATCTGTCACTGATTGCACATCATCTGTAGTAGATTGATTTCAGGTGAGAATTCTGGGTGTTTCTAGATAAGGAGGCCTTTCTTGAACAGGTACACCTGTTACTTTTTGCCCCCTTCTCTCCCACGTATTTTGCCTTGTTCTTAGTCTTGTGTGTTTCTGGTTTTGTCATAGTAAGTGAAAAAATGGAGTGCTTAGTTCTAGAGGCGTATTCCTTAATCCACTCCCTTTTCAACTCTAACGCTATTGGAAGAGTAACAGTGAAAGGCTGCTTTGGTGTGGGGGAGGTGGATTTAACCGAGTGAGACAACACACCTGTGTGCACACTGGAATAGCCGCAACCAGGTTAGTTGAGAAGTTACTGTAGCCTGAAGTAGACTTTCGTGCCGAAATAGAAGGCGCATGGAAAGCAGTAACTTATTGTAACGTACCCCGCTTTGCAGTGGGCAAAACGGGGCATGGTGATTTCCAGAAGGAGGATGGAGACGGAAAGGAAGCGACGCTTCCCATCTCTCCCTGCCGCGGGACATCGCGGGGCGGAGGAGCGCTCGTGGTGCAGGGGCGGCTCGGGACCGTTCCCGGCCGTGCTTTGCTGCCGGCATCGTCCAGGAGCGCCGAGGCCACGCTCGCCCAGGGCCGTGGAGGGAGGGAAGGACGGAGGCGGCGGCCCCGCGGGCGGCCCCGGGCAGGGCTGCGCCGGGGGCTCGGCGCGGCTGCCGCGGGGGCGGAGCGGGGCGGAGCGCGGCTCCCCGGGCCGCTGCGGGCAGCCAGGGGAGGGAGGGCCCTGCGGCCGGTGACTTCATGGGAAGGAGGCGGCGGCGGCGGGAGGTGGGTCTCGCTTTCCGTCTGCCGGTGCCGTCTGCAGGGCGGGCGAGAGGCGGCCGCTGTGCCGGGCAGCGCGGGCGGGGGGACAGCGGTGACGGAAAGCGGCAGCTGGGGGGGGACGGCAGCGCTGGGTTGACTCCCTCCCCCCCTTCCCCCTCCCGGCCGGAGGAAGATGGAGCTCGGTTAGTGAGGGCTTGCGGGAGGAGCAGCGGGAGCAGGTAAGAGCTGCTACTCCTCCTCCCGCGCCCGGGCTGCGAGCGGCGGGCGGGCCGGTGTCACCGGCGCAGGTGGCACAGGTGGGCCCGGCCGCCGCCGTGTCCTTGCCCGCGGGCTGCCCGCGCCGCCCCGGCCGCAGAAGGTCCCGCTGTGCGGAGCTGCGGGCGGACAGCCGGAGGGCAGCGCCCTCGGCCGCAGCCCGTAAGGGCAAAGCCGGCGTTCAGAAACGCCTCCCGCCCCGTGCCTCGGGTTGTCGTGGCGGGGATGCGGGTAGGGCTCTGCCCCCGCCCCGTCTCCCCCGGCTCATTGATGAGCTCCGGGAAGGGCTTCTGCATTGCAGACTCGCTTCGCTCCTGCATTCGCGGCTTCAGCCTGCACAAGGAGCCTGTTCCCTGGCCGGGTGGTTCGGTGCTGCTTGGGCAAGAGGCCGATTCGGGCAGGTGGTATATCCTTCTGTGTTTCTTGGACCATGTCAGGACATTTGGGGGGATTGACCTCATTCGATAACTATTAGATGTACATACGATGTTCGTTCTCCTTCTAAAACAGCTACAAAAGGGCATCTGCCTGCATTTGTGTGAATAATGCTCGTTAGGAGTTCACAGGCTGCAATATAGTGCAGTGAGATATAATGTGCATATAAAACATAATGCAGGGAGGCACACGACCTTACATAATCTAAATTTAAAAAGCTCCCTACCCCTACGCTTACCCTGGAGGTTGTAGGAATGTGTCTGTTCTAAGCGCTTTCTGGAGACTCGTTTGGTACCTGTCTGACATAAAGATGCAGCGTGCCCTGTGAGCCAGTGCTGAAAATAAAATAATAAATTGTTGACTACTTTTGCTGTAGTTCTGTCACAGTAAGTTCCTCGTTGCTGCTCAGTGTCTCGCACACACAGTGATATTGATGGCTACATGGGCATACACAGCTCCCACAGCCAGAGGGGATGGTCCCTTCTGTTGTCCCTTGCATGTGCCTTTAAATTGATCAGCTAAAACACTGTCATATTTTAATAAACTCTTGAGGCTTCTCTCCCTAGGCCTGAATAGTGCTGCATTTTCTAGCATATGGATATAAATTTAATGTAAACAGAAAGAAACCTTTCACACTTTTTATTTGACCTTCACCATCTCAGACAAATACTCAAAACTGATGATCAGGGAAAGTATTTTGGAAAGGCCTGTTTTAAAATATGTTGCTGGATGCAACGTATGCAACCTATACCGTATCTAGGATGACACACAGTCACTGTTCTGAGCTCTGTGTGAAAGGGAACTAATGTCTGATAAATTTGGCCCACATTTTATTTTAACTCAGTCCTTACAGATGACATTGACTTTAATAAAGGTTGCTATGGCACAGATTTAAAGCAAATTGTATTAAGCTTCTGGAATTGAAACTGCTGTTGATAGGAAAATGTTGTTTTGTTATTTACAATCTGTTATTAAAATATGAGTGTGTTAGCTGTTGAGGCTGGATCTGGCTCTGTTTTCTGCTGTTGGTGTGAATTGACTAAATGGTCTCCTTTCTATGGATGGAGGCCAGGTTTTTCCCTGGTATGACTGTGCTGCTCACACAGGGGCAAGCTAGGCTTTTCCCATTTGAATCTGGAATATAGATGAATGTCAGTGCCTCCCAGCCTCTGGAACAGTTTCTATTACAAGGCTGTATGCTTTTGCTGAAGCTGTAACATTGGTGTGGGATACAGAACCTCTGTGGGCTGTGCGTGCCCACACAGCAGCAATCGTGGTATGACATGGGCTAGCAGTGACACCTTTGTGAGTCTGGCTCTTTTGTGATACTACGTTTTCATGTCTGTAGTTTTTTACAAGAAACTCAGTCATCTTCAGCTTAATTCAGGTATAATATAGCAACTGTTAAGGGAATGAGACTGGATAGGGATTGAGTCTTAGAGAGTCATATTTTTGTGCATGTATAGTGCAGAAGTAACTGATTGCTTAATCATAATGTACCTGTTTTTGGATGAAGTTGGTTTGCTTTTTTTTTTTTTTTTTTTTTTNATTTTAGAAGATTTTATTGTTGGTTTAATCAATATAAATTCATGTAATGGTGATGGTGGCTGGATGTTACAGACCAAGGAAGCGTGTAATGAGCATGTAGAAAGGTACTTAGTCCTTCCCTAGCAAGCCTAACTCTGCATCTTTCACTGCCCTGGCACATCTCTCTTATTGTCATGTTGGCAGAGTCAGCAAAAAGGCCATTCAGTGAATGGGACACCAGGTAAGGAATTTCACAGAGCTGCACACATGCAGGCTGTGAGCACTGCCTGGTGTTCCCGCTGCAACCATTGTGCTAATTGTTGCCACAGTTGTCCTTCGTGCTACTTATTTAAAAATTGGGGAATCTATGTTTTAACCAGTACTATACATAGAACATCTAATTTAAATTAAAACTGTATGTTTTAAATATAATCCCTGTTGTGTTTTCAGATCACTTAGAGTCTTGTATGAGTTCACTGGTATTACATCTGTGTTATCTGGGGGAAAAGAGTGATTCTATTGAATTTGTTATATACCCCACAAACTCAAGAATTTAAAAAATGTGTATGTCATTGTGCTGTCACATAGTGCTATTTTGCCTGTTACTGCCTTTAGACACAGTAACTCTCTGTAGTCTTCATGGGAGGAGAAGAACACTGGCAAGGCAATTATATATTGACTTATACAGGAGAGAAGGTTGGACCTGAGAGAAGAAAAGGACTAAGGGAACTAGCAGAATGTTTGTTTCCAGATAGTCTATACCTCATATCTTGCAGTTTTTAATGAAGTCTCCTTCTGGTTAATATTTTCTGCATTTCAAAAACATAATGAAATCTGAAGCTCCTGTTGACTCAGATTTCGTAATATATCTTGGGATTCATATTAAGCAAAAATTAAACATAAACTTATAATTAAGCAAATGGTAAGCTTAAAATACCAGGTGAAACTGTTATTGAGGACTGAAGATAGAAAAGGCTTTGTTGTTGATTTTGTATTCTACTGGTTCGTTTATCATTATATGACTGTACAAGCATTCATAGATATTTAGACTAAAGCATAGAGCTAAATTTTATGTGGACCTTCTAAACAAATGAATCAGGTTGCCCTAATCAAAAAACTGGGAGGTTAACCTGTCTGCTTAGATGGTCTGAAAATTCAGTTGTATAGACTTAGACAAATTAGTTTACCAGTTGAGGTGTGGTACAAATATTGCATGGATATTCTATTGCATTTTCCTGTTTTTCTTTATCAGTGTTTTCCTAAGGCAAAGCATGACACAAAACAGAGAAGTTGAATAAGATGGCAGAACTAGTCTCAAATCCTAGGTGGCAATTGATTGGTTTTATTTTAAGGGCTGGTTAATTACTATATACGTGTAAATGTAACAGTACAACACTGTCACAGTCGAATATTTTCTAGACATTTTTTGTTGTTGTCCTTCCCCAAGGAAGGAAAAATTGTAAATCTGACAAGGATGGAGGTGCTAGAGATATGAAAGACTTGACTTGTTGTTCTGTTTTCATATTGTTCTCCTAACATCACTGTTTCTGTGATTATTTCTGAGTTTAAGTAGTTTAAAAAGACAAAGCAATTGTGATGTATTTCAAGTCTCATTCTCAGTTTACTTAAGTTTCTTGTTCTTCTATTTGAGGTCGGTGTTTCCTATTTTAGGATGCTGTTATACGAGTGATTTTTAGTCATAGTGCTTTGCTGTAGTGTTTTACTGTGGATTATTGACATTTTCTGCATTTATTTAGTATCTCTTGGATGAACCCTTTGAAAAGCTTTAGGCTTGAAATAGAGAATTTGTTCAGCTTGCTTATTAGCTTTCATTGAAAGGGTTTATAAATTAGTTTATTTAGAGTATCTCAGGCTTTTGAAATACACTTTCAGTAGATAAAACCCCAGAAATCTCAAGACAAAAGTATGAATTTGCTCTAAGTTAGTTTGAAAATGTATTTTCTTATATATTTTATTGACGACATGAAGGAATGCTGTTGCTGGAAGTATTTTTCAATACTTGCAGGGCATTTTTCAGACTGAGCGTATTTGCAAATGCTTCATGATATATTTAGTGAAATTAGAATGCGTCCTGTTGTACATTCAAAATTCCTTTGGTCAGAACCCTGAGTTTTGCTGCTCTCTGCTCATGATTTCAGTCTTGTATGCAATGCTTCAATTTAGCCTGTACACAGAACAAAGTATCTGTATAAAAAAGGGGGTTTTGTACAAAGGGTAAAGTAGCTATTTTTATCTGTCAGTGTTTTGCAGATGCTCAGTTCTCTGCAGTTATTTTTTTTTTTTTTACTTGCACGTTCTCTTAGGATCTGCTGAGTAATCATTTGCATTGAGTAGTTAATCAAAGAAGGGGCAAAACCCATGTAGAAACTGAGCAAGCTGTGGAAGAATTTTGATTCTCATTTTGGTCATAATGGTTATATTTCCACTATTGTTTTCAGAATTAGAGTAAGGAACACTGAGAACTTGTTCTTTAATTAGATGCTTGAAATATCACATTTCTAATCCTGATGTCTGCTGACATTAGTGGCCTCTGTCCTATGGAAATGTACAAAGTGGTTACTGCTGTGTGTGACCAGAAGATGTAATACTGTGATGTTATCAGAAATGTGTTCAAATGCCTTTGATTAAAATGGCTAGCTGCCATGGTGATAGTGCCATAGAAACTGGTAAAATAATCAGTGCCTATTAGGAAATCTGAATGAAAAATTCTTCTCTAGTTTTCTGTCTTTTATGTTTCAGCACCTAAACAGGAGTGAAACTGCTGATGTTACATTCCTGATTGAAAAACATCCTGAATGAATTCCTTTGTATTACACAGCAGACTGGGCTCAGGTTGTTGTATTGGTACTGCTGAAACATTAAATGTGTGAGTGACTGGCAGTTCAGTCATCCCACAGATGACTTCTCGTCCCAAGAACAAGGGCACTGGGGTAGGACACCTTTCTTACAGAGCTGATATTCGTTGTTAAGTCGCTTTACTCTTTTCCATTGTGTTTACTTTCTAAATAGTACAATAAGTATCATTTCCTTCAAAAGCACTCTTCAATCAAAGAAAGGCTGTGACTGTGTCCCGTGGCCAGTGTCTACACAGGCACGGTGCAGCAGCAAAAGAACTTTAATTTGGGAGCCTGACTTTGTAAAGGGTTTTGTCTGTCTCGAACTACGCAAATCTTGAGTACAAGGATGCCAAATAACATCATATAACACTAATATCTTTACTGGCTTAGCTTTTCTCATCTCTTTTGAGATCTATTGCACCAAGAAACAAAGTGCAAGAAACAGTGCCTGGCTTACGTTGCTCTGTCTGTGGTTGGAATGAGTCATTTCACTATTACTGACTCTGTAGGGTACTTACACCCCATAGGATATTGCTAAGCAAGGGCATGGGGGGATGAACCCAGATGTATCTTTCTAGCTAAATACTTATTAAATTTCTGTGCAAACACTTACATTGCCTGCAACGTTTCTGAGGCAGTGCAAGAGAGCTTTTATCCCGTGTTAAATAGTTTTCCCTCTTAGCGCTGAGATCAGCGAAAAGGACAATTGCTTGATGGTGGTGAACTTGAGTTTATTACCTAGATTCACCCTGTGCTAAGCACAGACAGTAGCAGTAAACACAGACTATCACGCTGTACACTTAGATACAGAGATAACACACTTTCTCTAATCAGGATAACATACTTACCTGAGAACAGAGCCCAGACCAAAGCATTGCAGGTGGATGTGTCAAGTACAGTTTCAGATCTGCCATCTCTTAGCATCTGCCCATCTCTTACCTGAGAATATTTAATATCCCAGTAGCTTCTATTTTAAGTCCTAGAGCTGTTATATTGTCAATTCCCATGAAGAGGAGGACATACAGGTGTATTAAATAACATTATGGTAATGAGACACGATTGTTTTAGTGTAAATAAAGTATTGATTTAGCAAACTATAATTAAGTGTGAAGCAATGAAATCACCTCCATGTCCCTCTAAATAAGTCTTTCCATCTTTGTCTCTGGAAGAGTACAAGTGGTTTAAAGGAAAGGCAGATTTACGTAATTTCAGCAGAAAGAATGACAGAATATGCAACATGTAGATAAAGTTCACATGTGGGAAAGATTCAGATAGCACGGTGTGTTCATCTGTTCTGCCAAGTACAGCTGGAGACAAGCTTCCCTTCAGGACAAATTAACAGAAGTAACATATAATGGAGAAAGCCACAAGAATAAGGTTAAATAAAAATCAGGTTGATACACTGTTTGCACTTTGCTAAATTGAAGCTGTTTGCTGGTAACAAATTGCCAGTATCCTTTTGATTACCCTTGAGTACCGCACATTTACACGGGGTTTAAAATTGGAGATTGTGAAGTTAACCTGAAAATTCAGAATTTAAATGAAAAATCACAACAGCTGAAATTTATGTCAGTGTTGGTGTTCCATGTTTGGTTTTTCAACAATCATAAAAAGCAAGGTTCAGATTAAAACTATGGGAAGGCATGCCAATGTTAAGTCATGTAGGGTGGCATTTCCAGGTTTTAGTGACAGTTTTCCACAGAGATTTGAGGCCCTGTGAGCTACTCCCACAGTTTCTTATCCTGGATAGTTTTGATATCTCAGGAGACAGGTGAAAAAAATACCAGATATTCTACTACTGGACTTTTTGCAGTGTCTCTTCTATATTGAAAGAAGACCTGTGTGAAGCAATGAATTTTTGAGCCTTGTAGTTGGGAGTGTCTCAGTGGCTGGTGAGAACTGTGGAAGAAGCCAAGTGTTTCTTAACAATAGACAGTTTATTCTTTCAGGCTTCTCTATAGGAATGCATATGAGCCTCAGATATACAGAACTCACATCTATGTTTATAATTGAAATTTTCTTAGGTGTTTGTGTTGTGGTTCGATTCAATGCTCAATACTTCAAGACAGTTTCAAATAATGTAGGAAAAGCTGCTTGCACTCATGTGAGTAATCCTCCTTTTCTGAGAGGCACCCAGAAGTGCTTTGATGGTTTGCTCTTTCTCATATTTTTTCTCACTGTGTATAGTCACACTTTTGTCTCTCTGCTCTGGCATTCCAACCTGAGCATGCTTAGTATAAGGACTGTAAAACAGTTTTGGGCAGGAAACACAAAGATGGATATTCATTGGTGTATAGTCAGGCTGTAAATGCTAAAAGCAGAATTTAATCAGGATTATTAAAAGGATGCCTTTTCATGGCAGGAATAAGAGGAAATAAAAGGTTATGTGGAAAAATGTTATATGAAAGTTCTCTTGAAGGAACTCCATGTAGAGATCTGTATTGTCTCCTGGGCAACACAGTTTACATTTTTATAATTCTGCATTGTTCAAAATTTCTTCTGACATTGACAGATAAAAGCCCGTGCAGAAGAAAGAGCGGCACCATAAATCTAGAGCAGTGTTGATTGTAACAATAATTGCTACGTTGTCTCTCTCTGGGCTACATCATCTTTGTAACAGGAGATACATTCCCTGGCGCTTGATCCATCCCGAATACTGTTCTCAGTTCCTTTACCTTTCAGAGGGAAAATCCCTGTGACTGGCACAGGAGGAGGTCAAACAGTGGCTAATAGTTGGAAATTGAATCTCAGTACTTTGACTGGGAGAATTAATAAGAATTTTGTGGTAGGGTCCAAGTCTATTTGAACTGGTTTTGTGGTTAAAAACGCATGCTACAAACTATTAATTAGTCATTACCCATGAGGGAATCTTTAAAGCAAGCCTGTGGCACTGACTGGCACACGCCCCTCACTGCTGTGATGTATTGCTCATGAGCCTTGGTAGCACTGTGACTTCAGAAGGATGATATTCTGGTGTCTGCAGATAAGCCCTATGTACTCACCCTGGAAAACCTGATGCATGTGCTTCCAGTTGAGGTATTGCTGGCTGCTCCCCCTCAGTGCTGATGCAGATCAGGTGTTTGATTATGGGCACACAAGGCTGCCAAGTGTAGACCTCAATTAGCACGGAAATATAAATCATTATCTTCTGCTAGCAGCAGAGATGAATACTCACTCAGCCTGAGCAGCTCAGTTCTGAGTGTCTGGAGTTGATGGCATGTTTGCATCTAGCTGATAATCTCTTGACTTTCTTTGATATAGAATTTGAGAGGCAGAGTTGTTATCATTTCCCTTCCTCCAGTTTTGTCTCCTAAAATATGCTTTACGTGAGAAATGGCCCCTCCAAGAGCTACTCAGTTGTTAGGTTTCATTCCACATGCCTCTCATATTTAAGATAAAATATTTTCCTACCCAGTATAAATAGAGAGATATGTACTCATGAGAGAAGATATCTCTGAAACCTTTTGATTGTCATTAAATGTATTTTTACAGAAAGATACATGTGACATATCCTTCTTTGGATTTCATAATGAAGTAACATAAAAAAGTTGCTTTATTTTTGTGAGGTAAAGATTGGGAGAGTACATAATTTTACTGTCTTTTGGGTAGAAAAAGACCTAGGACTGGCTTTACCCCAATTATTTTTTTATAGAGGTTTTAGTAACATGTGTATGTATGTTTTCTGTGCACCATTTTTGTTCTATGGGTCTGAGACTTATCAGTGGAGGAGAAAATGATTCTGTAACAAATTCCTTGAGAGTCAAGCTGCCATGGTCCTTAGGAACATGAAGAAAAAGAGGTCTGGGGCTTTAAAAATAATACAAAACCCACCCGACTCTTCCAGGCCACTGAAATGGGCCTTCTCTCCTAGTAGAATAAGGCTGGGAAATAGCCTTTGAGTTGTGGAGTTCTGAGTATCTCTGGCAGAAGATTACCTCACAGGGAATCATTCTGGCAGCAAAATACATTTTGAGCTGAAATACTAAAAGAGTGGATGGACAACAAGTGGATTTAGTTCACTATTACCATTACTCTGTTCAAACCCATAAAACTGTCTTATACTGTCAGAGACCTGCAGATTAAGGCCCAGATATTTTAAAACACATCTCATGACTAATATCTATGGAAAAAAGGCTATTTTGAGCTGTTTGAAACGATGCCATGCTAGTATATTCACTTTTAAAGTGGGGCAAAATGTAACTGTATAAAATAGTTGGCCACATAGGTGTGATTTCTGGTGATATTTTATCTCCAAGCCATATCTTTCTTGGATATGGCTATGGAAACTATATTATGTTTAGAGAGAGGAAGAAAAAAGAATAGATTTTTGTGAAACCTGTAACTTCATCACTGTTGTGTATTTTGTGGTCTTAAATGCAGCTAATTTTAAAAGTGATTTAATGCAGTAGAGTAAAATCCTGAGATCTAGATGCAAAAACGTCTAGTAAGTCAAACTCTAATTATAGCATCTTGTGGTTATCTTATTTGTTTTTATTGCTAGACCGTGATAAATTTAACCCGGTGTTAATTGTAGTTTTGTAATTTGAGATAACGAGCACTGCAGGCGAGGGTTCACCGAGTGCTGTGAAGGTGGAAACGCCTAAGCGGAACTTTCCTGTCTGCACAGCTGTTTATGCAAAACGTGACCTTTGTTTGATCTTCTCGCCGAAGTTACAAAGCAAATGAAATGCAGTAGCTGTAGATAGAAAACTATATGTGCACAGTTATAAGGGGCTTTCACTACTTTTGAAAGGAAAGGTTCTGGAAAGGTAGTTGGAGATTCACGGATTTGTTCTAGAAGCACGAGTTATTGTCAAATTGCAAAAATGCTTCCTGAAAACCTGCAGAAATACTTAAACCTTGTAAAATTATTTCGAAGTAGGGAATTAGCTAATCCTCCTGTAATTGGCAGGGAAGTTGCGTGGGGATTTTTTTGGTTAGTTGGTTGGTTGGGTTTTTTTATTTTAATTTTTAGAAATTCCTAAGCAGCCAGGCAAGAAAAAGCTTAAGGCCTGTTTAATAAAATATCTGGATGGAGAGAACTGCTAATAATATGCAGTTCTCCTTCTGTGTTGCCTTTTCACGTTCCCACTCTTTGCTTGGCTGGAATGTAGTGGTGTTACATATTTGTAGATCTAACAGCTCTTCTTCAAGCCTTGCACTGTAAAATTGGGTCACTGAATAATAATGCATGTTAAATAAGACAAGAGGGTTTGTTGTATTTACAGAAAAAGTTAGCAGCAGGATCTCACAGTATTTACAGGAAACATATTTTGGTTCAGAATAAGCACATTTTTTTAAAATACATTACTAGCCATTCACAAAGTGTATTCTTTGGGAATCTTCCTCTGTATGCAAATGCCTGAGGATTCGATCAAGTTGACCAAATGTAGCAAAAAGCAGACTATAGCTCTAAGATCCAGTGGTTTGATAGCTCCTTTGTTAGTATTTTGTAATAGCACATTTAAATTTTGTGTGTGAATAGCTGAGATAAATCTGTTTGAATTTTATTCGGAGATGGATTCAAACAAATTACTTTATATCAGTGGCCATACAGAGAAAATTGTTTTAAAAATTTCCAATGCTCCTTGCCTCAGTTGAAAAGCTGACTACAGGTCCTTAAGAGATCACATGACTTCTTTTAATGAGATTTAAGCTTCTAGGTCATATGAAGTACTTTAAAAAGTTTATTAATGTCCTGATGATTAAACTTCTAGATAAAGTTGTAACTTCATTAATAGCCAAGCTGTAAAACCCCAGTTCAAAACACTGATTCTATATCTGCCAAAGTAGAGTTGCCCCTAAGTCCTAAACCCTTGTGTGTTGTCTGTTCTTCAGTACTGTGCAAAAATAAACCTTTTCCTAGCTCTTAGATATGCCTGTTTAAAACTGAACCTGCATGTGTGTAGTCTTTGGGAAGCTATGGCAGATACTCCAGCATTCCCTTCCAACCTTTCCCCTTCTGGGCTCCTCTAGAACTGCTCTAAATCCATGTTGTCCTATAAATCCCATGCTTGTCAATCATAGGGTTTATACTGCTGTGTGAATAATGATCAGTCATGAAGCAAAGTTTCTAAAATATTAATTTTCAGTATGTCTTAACCCCTTCAAATGAAATGCCCAATGAATGGGCAAATGTACTACTACTATCAAAATTTGCCTTACTGTTAAGGGGACTAGGGCTTAAAAGTTATTTTTTTTTATTTCAGAATGTAGTTTCTATGTATCAATGGGTAAATTCTTCAGAGCCTTTACATCTGTTGTGAGGATTTAGTGTTTTGATGAAGAGATGTCTAGGATGTGAGTCATTAGTTTTCTGAGGCTGGTGGGACATTTATGAGGTTTTATGGTCTGATCTGAAATCACTCTAGCTGTAGAACTCAGCAATGGAATTTCTTCTTAAAATTCTACAGGTCTTGTTGAGCTATAGCATCCTTTTCAGAAAAAAACCCACTCCTGATCTATAGACTCTTAACTCATTAGATGAATATCATGAATCTGTAAAAAGGAACAGCCTTGGACACACAGATTGTACCTTTGTTGTTCAAAGAAGCCTTTTTGTATTACCTTTCTTTTGAGTAAGAGTGGAATTGAATGAAGAGTTTGGGTTTAAAACAACTGAAAGGAAAGGATTTCCTTTTTTATGGTAGCTAAGGTGGTGTTTCAATTAAGCAGTAAGTGTATGTGGGTTTTAGAATTGTCATGACTTAAAACATACAAAATAAACATCCTGTATTTGTAAAAGCGATCACAGAGTGTGAAATATTCTTTGCTAGGACCTGCTTTCTATCTAATTGCATTTTATAATTTTATCCTATGATGAAAAGCTCCTGTTGGCTTTGCTAAGACCATGGGTAACTTCAGAGGCCTGTATGCAAAGTCAGGGTGCAGAATCAAGGTCAGGATGAAGAAGCTGCTACTGCCATTGCACGTTGGCACTTGGGGTGTTTTATATGTCCAGAATAGTCCAGTGCCCAGGGTAGCAAGTGTTTGGGGAAAAAAAAGTCTTTTTTCTTTGCAGAATAAGCTAAGACAGCTGTTAAATTTCATGCTTAGCTGCAGAGCTCATATGTGATCACTGAAGATGAGTACCTGCCTTAAATAAAGGAGCAGGTCATTAATCTTTTGAGAGCTGTTCATGCAGTCTTTGCAAATACAGGCCTTGGGGATAACATAACTTCAGTAGCAGAGCCTGCTAGCTCTTGTGTGTCAGGCTGCTGTTAATTGGAAGAGAATTAGAGTAAACTTGCATGCTTTCTAGCTGAATTGTCACCAATCTGTTTAAGATATTTTAGTTGCCTTTCTCAGATCTTTACTGTTAATGAAATTACCTCTAAGATTTTATGCATCTAAAAAGATGCAATAACAGTGCCAGAAATGAAATTAATATGCCATGGGACCTTTCCTAATGAAATTAATATGGTATTTATAACCTTTTTAAAGAGGCTTTTCACCAGTTACAGCATAAAATGAACTCCCAGGAGAATAAGATGCTCTTTCTTTGCTCAAGCTTTTATACTCCTGCCTGCTTCTTTCCATGATACATGAAATAGAAATCTTGAAATAAAAATTAATTCTTTTACATCCTTCAATGGAATCCTAATTTTTTTATTATTAATTGTGAACTTCAGTCTTAGATTAGTGGGGGGTTTTTTTAATCTGCTAGGCTGCATTTTCCATGAGGTAGTGGCAACTATCAGTATAAAATTTATTTTTCTTTGATTTGGGGGAGTTAGATGTAAATATATATTTTTTCTTTTTTTTACTGTTTGTTTTTATTTTGTAAATGGTGATTCAAATGTGCTTAAACATCTATAAACAGGTAGTATTATTCCTAAGGTAGGTCACAGCTTGCTGAGGAGAACTAAGTGGAAACTGAGTATTGCTGCTGTCAAAGCTGAGGCAGAGCTAAAAGCAGCACCAAGTGTGTTTATTGTAGACCCAACAAGAGTGAGGCTTTTATCACATTGGTCCCATTTGGGATGTCCCTCACCTGCTCTGCTGCCAGCACCACATTCAGTGGGTCTTCCCTTCCCAGCAGATTGATCACTGCTGGGTTGGGTAGAAAGTTACATTGATTTGTGCTGTGCCTCTCCTTGAAGTTACCAGCCTTGGAAAACACTGGCCAGAGTTCCTGGGATTCACCTCCATCAATCTCTCATCTCTAGGATTTTCTCTTGCTGGCAGTCGTGCTCTTTGCTGCCTTCTTTCCTTGACCTCTTCTTCATTCTGAGACCGCTGGTGTTCTCAGGGAACCTTATTTTCAACACTCCTGCTCCTATTTTTCCCCAGTTCAAATAGTCAGTGTGCAGAAATACCATATGTGAGCAGCCTTTTTCGTTCCATGTCCTGCCTTTGTGCTAGCTGGAGCAGTCAGAATGTGACCTTTTTGTTTGGTCCAGGTGTCACCGAAGTTTACAAACCACCTGTACAGACTGCAGGGAGCAGGGAGCAGGTACCAGTCCGTGCCTGAGCCTTCAGCATCCAGCTTCACTCACCCACAGACCCACACGCATCCCCAGTGCTCTGCTCCTGTTAGCATTTGCACTTGAGCTGCTCTTTTCACCGATGCACTTATGCCAAAAGCTGTTTGCTGCCATTAGGAAAGCCTTCATTCACCTTGTCATAGTCTCTGGTCTTCCCTAATGTGAGTGTCTTGCCTTTGCAGCATACTTTCACACAGAATTTCTAAGTTTACTTGGTTCGAAAGGAATCCAAATGTGGCTTGGTGCTAGAACAGGAGGGACAGCATATGACTGTCACTTTGCATCTCACATGACAATTTCAAGGTTTACTCTATGTGCAGACTTTACATAATGTGAGAACTTTCAGATGCTGCAGTACTTGACATGATAAATTTCAGGTAGTGCTGTAGTCCTTTAATGATGCCAAAGACTCCAGTGTTGACTGTGAGTGTAGAAACACAGGTAAAATTTAAAAAAAAATATTGTGACTTAATAATAGCAAGAAAATGTCTTTGTTCTTATTGCAAATTTGGATTATTTCTTCATATTTTTTCATCTGCCCTTGTGTTGCTGGCCTTTTTTTCTGAGGCATGGTTAATGTGAGGGTGTCTCTTCATGGACTGGGGAAGGGTCACGTTTCCCCTCACTTTTGAGAGTCAGGAGTCCAGCTGGATGCTGTCTCATGCCTGGAGGCAGTTGACCAGGAACAGAAAGTGTTTGGGGGCAGTCAAGGTCTAAAAGCATCACTTGTACATCTCACTCTTGGCTGTCCAAAATTTTTTTTCAGTTACTAAGGAGCTAATAAATTTGAAAGAAATGTTAATGGACTTCCTTAAATTGCATTGTAGAAGCAGCGCAGAGCACTTTCTTTGGCAGTTATTTTTATGCTTCAGGATATGTTGGAGAGAAAGCATTTGGAATATGAAGAACAGCTTCAGAGATGAGGAAACAACTTATTTTCTCATGCCATAGGCCTTTCAAGAAGCAGATACTCGTCCCCTGTTCTTTCCTTGTTGCGTTTCTGTAACTTTTGGTTCTGCTGATCTGTTTTAATCAGAGGGATATCAACATGTCCAGTGTTCCCAAGAGAAAACAGTAAGGAGCCTGATTGTTTCTTCTGTTGGTTTAGCATCCTTTCTGCTGCTGAGTATCAAATATAATGGAAAGGTTTCAGCCAGCTCCAGGAGCTGTGCTGCTGACTGAAGTCAAAGGAATCGTAGCAAAAGGTGTGCTTGCCACAGTTCCAACCAAAAGCACTTCTGCTGTTTAACTTGGAAGGATATTACAAAGTACTTCTTTGACAGTTTGCTCCACTTCTGCTGTGGCAGAACTGAAAGAGATGTCTTAATATTTTTTAAATTAATTTTTAATTCAATCAATTAGAGAAAAGGGGTCAGGAACACTTGGGGATGTGAAAAAGCAACTTTTATGCAAAGATAAAACACATTCTAGATGGTAAGCCCTCCGTGTATTTGTGGTGGAGAAAGATGTTTGCCTCGCAGGGCTTTATACATACACTGTTAGGGTGGAATAAATATTTATACATATGTGTGTATATGCATGTATTTACGTATTATTTTTATGTATTTATTGTGTGCACGTACATCTAGAACAGGATAGTTTCTGTTCCTGCTGCTCAGAGACAGCTTTTTCCATAGGTCCTTCCTTTCTCTTTCCTGTCTGTCCTAGGCCTGCAGCAGGGAATGCAGAGGGATGTGGGGTGTAGTGGAGCTCTGGCCATGCTGGCTTCCCAAGGGAAATGATTTGGGAGGCAGTGAGATTTTTAGGGAGTGAATGATGCAGGATTTTAAAAATGCTTTTCAGCATGGGTTTTCTTTGCATTTAAGTTTGTTCTAATCTTGTACTGGGGATGGGTATTTTTGATTTGGTGGGATTTTTTTTCTTCTCTCACATATGTGGTTAAATATAAAGATCATTAACAGCAAAGATTTGCAATGTAATTGGCAGAGACACCACCTCATTAATTAGTTCATATATGACCTGGGATGAAAATAACCTCCCAGGTGCAAGACATGATGGAACTGTCGTAGTCTGTTCCTACAGGACAGTGAATGTTATGTACAAACTGTGGGAGGTTTGTTGCTGCAAACCTGGCACTGAAAGGGCTCTTGGGTTTTTGCTGAGTGGCTGTGTGGTTATTGGCTCATCGACTAAGATCTCTTGTTATTAAAATGTTTCCTGCATTTGCAAAATGCTGTTATGATAATCACCATCTTGATGGATACATCAGGTGCTGAAGTGCAGACATGGAATATTAACAGCACATCTCTCCTCAGTCTGAGTTAGAGTCAAGTGCTGTAGACAGGAGATGTCACAGTCCACTCCAAGGTATTTGTATTTTGTGGTTCTCTTAAAAACTTCTCAAAGATGCAGGAGAAAGGAGAGTAAAAACTTTTTAAAAATGACCCTTTAAAATCAAATGCTTCTCAACACCTATTAACCTGTCACTGCATCTTCTGGCAGCACAATTCCACAGCTTCTAGTCATTCTCTGTAGTTTACTAAATATTTGGAGGATTAACACTCAGATTCTGAACTGTGCTTTCTTCTTCCCTTGATAGATCTCTAAACTGTGGGGGGAAGTGGGGAGTGTATAGAAGACAATTGCCAAATTTGTAAAAGCTGAAGGGAACAGCTGCTTAATACATGTGTTAATCAGCTGTATTACTGCCCATGGCAAGGGAAGAGGGTTTTCGATATTCAGAGATATTCAGAATACTGTGAGCAAAGAGACCTCTGTGTCTGAGGCAAAAGTTTTAACTCTAGGGAAAATCAGTGCATAGAATACAGCAAATCATTAT
This sequence comes from Cyanoderma ruficeps, assembly GCA_008694505.1. Classification (NCBI taxonomy): domain Eukaryota; kingdom Metazoa; phylum Chordata; class Aves; order Passeriformes; family Timaliidae; genus Cyanoderma; species Cyanoderma ruficeps. The sequence goes on along the minus strand of VZDJ01000155.1, from coordinate 15,338,340 downwards.
ATGTTAGACCTGGGCCCTTCCCTTGAACTTAGGCCGTGAGCTTTGTGATTTGGGTTGGGTTTTCTTCTTCACACAATTGAGTAACTGTACAGTTTCTTAAATAAACTGGAAGATACAGACTGTTGACCCCTTAGGCCATTTTAATTTTAGACACCTAAATTTAGTCTCTCTAAATTTTGGTCTCTCATTTAGAGCATTGGATTTGAGAGATTTGGACTGGAACCCAAGAGCTTCACCCTGTTCCTGCTTACTTTAGTGTCATCTCTCTGAACCTCTCCCTAATACTAAAATTAATAGCACTTCTTTCTTTCTTGAGACCTTCTCAAATTGCTTTATTCATTTTTCACTCATTTTGTTTCAGAAGGTATGTATGTTGCAGTTCCTTTTATTAAAAGCAAAATATGAAGCAGATATGGAATGCAGAGAATTTTTTCACTTATAATTAGAAATTTACAACTGTCTGCTTTAGGTGAAGGTTACTATAGAGCTCTTCAAACACCTGTGCTACGTGTTCTATCATACAATGAATTAATAGATTATCCAAGGAAAGGTTGCTTATTATGGCTTTTTTAGAGTTAACTCATGTCTTGCCATCATTGCCTGGATTGTAAATTAAAAGTTACAATATATAGTGAATCTTTTGGATTTCATAATCAAGAAAACATCTTCAAATAAAAAAAAGTTACTACCACTCTACAGAGGAGAGACTGACAGAGATGTTTCTGTTTTGGAAGGGAAAGCAGTCTTTGATATCCTCAGCACAATTCAGCTACTGCAGTTCAGCGCTGGAAGTCAGATCCAGCACATTCTGTGCTGGGAGGTATTAAAATCAGATCAGTGCAGCTTTACATGAAACCAATAGTCTCCAACTGTATAGACACAGACTGAAGTCTATCAGCCAGATTTCTGGGTTGGGGTATACAGCAGACACATATTGGAGTTCCAAAATACATTAGGGATGCTAATCTATGATATTGTTCCAGTGTTCCACAAAACCAGAATTGGAAGTGACACTGTATTCCTTTAATCACCCTCTTTTATTCTCAGCAGCTCAGTGGAATTAAGCTTTGGGCCAGACTGACAGCTAGAAGCCATTTATGTGAGCTCTGCAGAAGGCAGCCATCATGAAGGGTTCTTTATTTTTATGTGTAATTTGGGAAGAGAGTGGTGTTATTTTCCAGTACTGTGGAGAAACTAATATACATTTCATGAACCATTTTTGTTTCATGTTTCAGTGCTATCCAAGTGCAAGTGTCAGCAAAATCTCTCATCCCCCACCTCTCCTAAGCCATAAGCAGCTTCAGCAATGCCAGTTCTCTGAGATTTGTTACAAATACAGTCTTCTTTTTCTTTTTTAATTATCCCTATCAACACCTGTACAATAATTCTGGATAGTTGTTAAGGCACAAGATACAGAGATCAAAGTGTGTGACTTTCATGAGCCCTTTCCTGGGCAAGGCCCCAGAAGAAAGCAGCAGCCTTGTGTCAGAAGAGTGAAAGGGCAAGGAGGCATAGTCAGGGTATCACTAGAGGCCTGCAGGCATGTGCTGATGAACACAGCCACTACACATTTCCCGGATTAAGAGAAGTAAGACAGCAAAAAAAAAATGCTCGCAGTTCATCAGAGGTAAAAGCTTCCTTTTTCCCTTAAATCACTGGTATAATTTTCATTTCTTCCAAATTATGAGATGCAGTAGGGTTGTTAAAAGTTCCAGCATGTTGCCTATCACACCATTTTTTCTCATAGTTCTGAGGAATTTTTTTTTTTTGGCAGCAATATTTCACTTTCTACATTTTAGAAAGTCCAAAGTAGCTTGACTTGGCTGATTGCATACAGCTTTATCTGAGGAATATGTACTTCTGTCTACTCAGAAATGCTATTAATGGTCTACAGCTATTAGATGGCAAATGTAATATCCAGTTTGGGTTGTGTTCTAGATAACAGAATAAATAGATTATGTAGAGAATACTTTAGGACAAGATTCATGGCATACATTTCACAGATATTCTGTGTTTTGGGTGGATACAATAAGACTCAGTTTGAATAGTTTATCTTTTTCAATAGGCCAGATTATACAATCCAAAAGAATTTCAGATACTGAGAACAAAAGGTTTTCTTATTGTGTTGGTGTGTTTTTCCTTTAGAAAGAGATTGATGAGTTTGATGAGATGCCTTTCTGAAAGGCAGTCAGCTTTGGTGTAGGAGATTCCATGTATTGGAGAATGGAATGTGATAGTTAAGGCTAAGTGAGAATTGAATTCAACAGATATCCAAGGGAAAAATCTGTCAATCAAAGCAGCTGCAGAATGCAAGCCCTAGTACTGTAGTTTTCTAAAAGCCTGCTGTACAAAAATAGTTGTAAAATGTATTTGTAGCAGTGGGAAACAAATATTTCAAATAAACAAGTATAAATTTATGAATACTTTACTGTCCCCTTTTCTGTGGGTTTCAAAGCCTTCCATAGGTTTTGAAAATAAATTCTGGTTTGGTATAGCATCCAGTTAATTTTAAAATCAATTTTTATGTTCAAACAAGAATCATTTTGTAATGCAACAGCTTAGGCTTGGAGTTTGAGATAGAATTTACTGAATTTTCAGTCTAGTGTACTACAGCAATCTGTGCAACTAGGTAGTTAAAGATGCTGTACAAATTCAATAATTAAATGATAACCGACTTATTTTTTTAAAAATCATGTTCATCTGTCAGAAAGTCTTATTTTCTTTCTTGCTACACATATACATTTTGCCTACAGTGTGTGGGGGTGGTTTTGCTGTGGGTGTCTGAGAATGTACTTTTGATTGATGAGCTAAGCCGTTTCTTCAGGTACTGAAGCAAATAACTTTGGATGCAGCACTCCAGAGAGTGCTGCTCCCAAAAAGAGAGGCAGAGAGAGATGCCGCTCCCACAGTGCTCCTGACACTGGCTTTGCTTTGCTTTGGGAGCTGGAATTGGGAAAATATCTGCAGCTTTCCACTTCTGCACATACAATTGTCTGTCTCCAAAAGCTGAGCCACGGCTGTGGTCAGTGAAAGATGGGTGTAATACAAAAGTAATAAAAGTAATGAGTTTTGGGGACTCTAAAATGGGATCTTTTAGTAGGAAAAGAAATTTAGCAACTTACTACCTAATAAAATACGTTACTGCAGTAACTTTGATTTAGTAGCTGTTGTGTTTTAGGAAGTTTTTTTGAATTGTTTTTCTCTCCAAGAATTGGATGGAGGATTTCCTATAAGTAATAATGATATTTCTGTTAACTTTCATAATTTGACATAATCTTCCCTTTCCTGTTCTTTGTTTTCTGTGTCTCAGAAGGATTTTCTCAATAATTTGGTTGATGGAACAAAGGCAACAAGCTTTTGGGACTGTGCATTGGTAACTTGGTTTACCAGCTTATCTTCAAGTAATATTTTCACCTCTGGCAATATATTCCCTGACTCTGCACGTGTTACTGGTTCACCAAGGCAGCAAGGTTATTTCTCTGGCTATTTAACTGTTAATTTTAGAAGGTGTTTTTCTTGTCTTCCAGGGTGAAACATATTTTGGCAGCTCATCTCACTCTAAATGAGAAAGCAGGAAAAATGGGAACGTGGCAAAGAACATAGCTGTAGTGTAGCACGTGTTAATTTTTGGAGTATCAGAAGTCCAAGCAGCTTTTGTCACGTTTGCTTCCTGAAGTTGAGGGAAAAAAGGCTTCTGGTAAGAGCCTAAAGAAATGAATGCTGTGTATTTCCGAGGTTTTCAGCAGAGGAGCACATTAAATATGTCAGTAGCCAGAAGAGTCCTTGTTAATCCTTTCCCACCATCCAGTGTCTACGGGCTGGGGAGAGGGACTTTATTTGGTGCAAATTTTAACAGAGCTGGTTTTCCTTGCATCAGTATATTCCTAGTTGTGCCATATTTGTCACATGGTCCTATTACCATTTAAAGGAAAAGAATTTAAATAATCCCTCCTATGAGCTATGATCATTAAATTAATTTTACACTAAAATATGTTTCTCTCCAGGCTTAGGAACAGTTGACTTTGCAGCTTTCCCACAAAGCCTTGTCCACTGTTAGAGAGACAACTGAATCTGCCAGATACAGTACAGTACACTAAATATTTTGTTATTTACACAGTGGAAAACTGCTGTTAAACTTTAAGTTTACTAGAAGGATGCCTGCTGGCAAAACATCTCATCAGTATCTGTGGTGTCACTTAAAGTTGCAGTTGTTTTGCCCCATCAGTCATGGGGCAAAGGAGCAAAAAGAGTAGAAAGACCTCTGCAAAAGAGGCAGAAGCTGCTGTGCCTTTCATCTTGTCAATATCTGTGTGTATTTGGGGGGGTTTGGGTGTTTTTTGCCTTTTTTTGTTCCCCCCCCCTTTTTTTTTTTTCCCGGGTGTGCTGATGCTTTAAAGAATAGCTAAGACTGGCTGATAGGGACTCCCTGTTAGGTGTATCTACAGTGTCAGCATCTCCAGTGAGCAAAATCCTCCTTCTGTTCTTGTCATTTGTTAATATTTGAAAGCCAAGTAACTTGCAGAGCCTGGGGTCTCACTCACACCCTCTGGGTGCCAAAGCCTTTCTTTGCAAGATCAGTATTGCAGCACTCCTGCAGTTGTCCAAAGAGCTTTGCCTCTGACATTGAAGTATCTCATCTAATGAGTCCTTCAGTTCTTCAGAGGAGTGGCCAGGAAATAAATAGATTTTGTGAAAAGAATCAGCATTTCTCTTCCTCTTTGCAGTAGATGGTAGACAAAACATGTAGGCTGATTTTGTGAGATGGGAAGGTGTGTGTCTGCTGAGGGACAGCTCTGTCACCAAATAGAACATAGGGGGGTTTGTTGCCATTTTGACTTCAGACAGAGAAAACCATACCAGGATCCATTTCTGCTTGCTGGATGCCATGCCAATGAACGTATAAATCCTTTCTGGAATTAAAACCCGCTAATTGTACCCCAGTGTTGGGTTACCTGCTCTTATCAACAGTTCCTATATATATATCATTCTGCATAAGACAAACTTTCTAGGGGCTTGGTAGAATCCTTTTTGAGATACAGATTTTTCATGCAGTTTTGTTGGGTTTGATTTCAATAACACAAAGAAATTGCGTATTTTCAGAACATACTTGATAATGAAAATTCACCTTATATTTCCAGCAGTTTGACTGAAAACTGCATTGCCTGTTATCCACACAGCACAGTAAAAACTGTCCTTAAAGTCTGCAGTTTATTTATTTGTACAATAAGCAAACAATACAAAAATCCACACTGCAAGAGCTACCTTAGCAGAAGACTATGCTTGAAAATCCAAAGGCTAAGAAGCTAGGAAGTGATAAAAGAAAACTTATCTAGATTTGTAGCTCAGTGTCTTATGTTTACTTATTACAAAGTAGCCTTGTAATAAAGTTACTAGGTGTCAGTTTCAAGGTTATAACTTGAGCATTTCTGACATATCTGAAAAGAGTGAACCTAGCAGATTTTTAAAAATAGAACAATGTTTTTTAAAGATTAACTGATGTTGTTCGTCTGTTCCTCTTCCATATCAGCAGATGTGGGTTTTTTCTGTATTGCAGTTTCTCTCTGAAAGTTTTTCCTGGTACTGGCTTAAATAGAAAGGCCCTTCACAAACTTGTCGAGGTATTTTTTTGTAAAGGTTTCTGTGAGGTCAGAGATCTGTGAAGGCTCACAGCCCACCCACGCAAGTGTGAGGGGCAACATTCTGCAGTTTAGAGCTCTGTATTTATAACTGGGATGTTTTCTAGTCAGCCTTTCTTTATGAATGAAAAGGAATTTTGCCTTCTTAGGAGATGCACTGACTACTTCCAAAGAAAATGTCTTAAGCTAAAAACCTTTTGCCACGCCTGACAGTCCACAGGCTAAAACAGGCAAGGTGAACATGTAACTCCATTTAATGGTGTCCTCAGCTGTCCATGTGCAAACTGCCAGTGAACACTTGGGAATGGCAAAGGAGTGGCAGTGACTGTCAGGTGTGACTACCAGGTCCCTGTCCTGACTGCCCAAACCTCCTGTACTGTCATGTAGAATCCTGCTGGCTGCTTACAGCACCAATGTGGGACTTTATTGAGCTGTAAAAGTGTCTTTTTAAAGCCTAAGGGTAACTCTCATCTCATTTATTTTTTGGAAGTGGGTTTCCAGTACTATAGAAATGTTTATCTGCCTATATGTGAGATGAGAGCTGAAATTTCTACAATCTCTTCTTACAAGACAAGCTTTGAAAAAATAAAAATTAACTATTTACTTTATGGGGGAAGAAAAGGGGTAAGAGGAGATTTAATTGTTGCCTGAAATTACCAGAACAGAGAAAAAGACTAATGATAGTAAGAATATCTTTTTAAGCATAAGACTTGGTATAATGAGCTCCACGACCTAGAAAATGGGGCTAGATAAAGCAGAATGGAAGCAGATGACCAAGTTTTCAGTGGCAAGTTTAATTAACCATCTGGAATCTGAGGGGTTTTCCACCAGCTGAAGTCTTTGAATCAGTGCTGGTTGTTTTCCTAAAATCAATGTTATAGCTTAAATGAATAGAATCATAGAAATTGTTGTTGGAAAAGACCTCCAAGATATCAAGTCCAACCTTTGACCAAACACCACCATGCTCACTAACTGTATTGTGAACTGCCACATTTACTCATTTTCTGAACTCCTGCAGGGATGGTGACTCTACCACTTCCCTGGGGAGTGAAAGGGGAGGAAAAAACCCCAGTAAACACCTTTCTGCTATGTCTTTTTAGATGTCCAGGGTGTTGGACATCTAAACAATTAATATTTCAGTGTACTTTTGATATGAGTCCAGCTGTAACTTTAATTGTTTTGGTTTATGTTCAGTGAAATTTCAAAATAACATTTCATTCTTAGTTCAGGTTAAAAAAGCAATGTTTGCCCAAGTTTTCAGAGTGGGTTGACCGCAGTTCTCTGCTTATGATTTTTTATATTACAGACCTTGACAACTGAAAGAACAGTTTTGCTGTTTTCTGGAGACTTAGTATTCCTGTGGTCATTGCATTAATGGGAAAATTAGGACAAAAGCTTTCTCGGTGTACACATCATTCTGTGTGCCTAATGGGATGAGGAAGGAAACCTGTGGATGTTCTTGTCAGAGGAAGTGTCTCATGGCATGAGTTTGTTCATGTTGTAAATCACAAGCTACTGCCCTTCAAGGCAGCCCATGGGCACAAAAGCCTCTTGCAGGACAATGACAATGCTTAGAGTGACCACTGTAAGCCTCTTGCAGGACAGTGTGCAGCCTTCTGGTGTGTGCAGCTCTCTAAGTGTTGACCCCTTCTCTTTTCTTCTCCATTTTTATACAGCATTGTATGAATGTTTCTCAACTTGCATGTTTCACCTTTTTTTTTTTTTAATCTGGTCAATTATCGCTGCAATTGAAGAAAACCCAAGAAAGAAGAAAAATTCCTTCCCCTTCTGTGTATGAAAAAAAAATTATGAAAGTATATGGGAATATGCTGCTGCATGTTTCCTTTATTTATACATGCTTGTAAATATACTTGCTTTTTCTAAGAGCTCATTCTTGACATAAACCTGGATACACTGGAAAAATATACAAGTTCCCTATCATGCAGCTGATCTGTGTCCATTACGTATTTTGTACCTTGCTGCCATCTGTCCGCTGGCACACTGCATGGATAGAATAATAGGGGAAAATTCCAGTTAACTGTGAGCAGCATACAGCAGATATTGGTGGTTTTATGATCCATGGAACAGCCTCAAGTGCTCCTTCTTAAAAACTTCCTAAAAATGTTTTGACCTTTGCCTCATATGGTATTGTATTCATTCTAAAATATAGTGCAATAACTAAACATTGTTTTAAACTGAATTTAGGAAATCTAGACTGAAATTTTGAGAAAATAACATAAAAATGTGAAGAATGTATTGCTTTATATAGAGAGAGTGAGAGAGTATCTACATTATGCTAATTATCTGGTTTTCTACACTAGTTCAAGGGTTCAGTAGTGATCATTGCTAAAAACTTCACTCCAGCAGGACTCTTCCATAGGAAACCTTGTGTACTTACAATTAGCCAGCTGAATTTCACATTATCTGCAATTTTCAGTAACCTGCTCTACGTGACCTGTCCAAGTCAGGTAGCACTGCAGCGTTTTTGGATGGGAGTGCTTACAGCCCTCAACTGGGTCTGACAAGTGCCTGCAAGGTCAAGAGAAGCATTGCTCAGGTAGATTTTGAGTCTGCAAGCTGTTCCATTTGGCTCCAATTGTCTGTGCATTTGGAATAGTCCATGGGGGACAGGATTACCGATGGAGTAAATCCTGGCCCTCTCCAAGTACAAATTCCTGTGTTGTTACTCTTTGCTATCCGCATTCATTCAGGGACAAATGTCTTCATTGAGCTTCCAGACAGTTCTCTGCTATTTTGTATGGAAATAATTTGCAAACCTTTGTTAGGAAAGCAAACTGAGAGAGGAACTGTAGGTTAAACCACAAGGGTGCATGTATAGGGTGGGTTGTAAACGCCCTGCTTAGAGAACTGCTCTGGTGGAAGTCTGTCAGAATTCACACAAATTCAGCAAAAATCTTGCTTCAGGTTATAGTTTAAAAGTTATATTTCTGGTCCTCTGGAGACATTAAATTTATTTTAGGGAAGAACTGGTTGCAGTTAAGTTCAGTTTCTCTCCAGATATCTCTTCAATGTTTATTCCTTAGATAACATCCCTCTGTTCAGGTCACAACGCAGGGAGTCAGTGGTTCGGTGTCTTTGGCTAATATTATTTATAATGTTTGTTTTGTCCCTATAAACAGGTCATAGAATTGAAATTATTATTGCTTCTTGATGTCTCAGTTGGAACATGCAGTTATAGAAGCAGAATTTTGTCTTTACTGTGGTGTTGACTGGATTCATAAAGTCTGTGGTACACAGATGTACACCCTTAAGCTGATCTAGACAACAAATCCCTTATGAAAGGTGGTAGGGTTTTTTCCCTTCTCCTGCAAGAATTGCCTTCCTGTGGTTGGGAAGTGTTTTTATAAGGGAGATGAGGATAATCTGAATAGGGAGCTCACTCAGTCTTGGAATATTGGTCAATATTGGCTTCGGCAGTAAAATAACATTTAGCTAGGGAGGATTTCCAAAGGATCTGGAGAATATTGACAGCCTTGCATTATTTATTTTTGAAGATGAAGCTATAGAGAAAAAGTGGGTTTATGTTCTTGTCTTGGTAAGCACACACAAAAGCTTCTAAATTCTAGGGAAATTAAAACCAATAAATTAGCATGTAATTTAGTGAATTTTTCCATCTGTGTTCTGAAGATTTTGATATCCCTAGAATGATAATTCTTCCCTCCTGAGCCTGTGTCAGAATGACCAGTTGTTAGGAAGCTCAGCCTCTGCCAAAGAAGAACGTTCTGTCCTGCTGCAGTGATTTGTTCTCTGGGCTTCTGTGGGTTTCTGTGTCTGGAACTTGTGTGAGGCCTTTGGAGGATTGCCTGGGAATTCCTGTGTGACTCCAATCAAGCCATGGGACATTCAGCTGGAGTCACAGTTCCTCTAGAGATGCAGAGAAATCCTTTGGGTGGACAGCTCAGATGTACCACAGATGTGCAGGAGGAGAGATTTGCATATGGCAAAGAAATCCAGCTTGGCTGAGACAGAGCTTGGCGTCCTGTCGGACCTGAAAACTCAGTTTGTTTTCCGACATGAAAATCATAAATGTCAGTGGAAGGTGCGATTAAAGCTTTCTTCCCATATTCAATTCCCAGTGCATCAGCTTCTGGAGAACCTAAGTAGAGATAATGGGGGTGGGGAAGGGACCACACTGCAGTAAGCAGCAGATGGACTAAGCCAGTCTTCACCCTATTAAATGAGTAATTTCAGAGCTATTATTTAGAGATGAAAAAATGTGTGTGTTAATCTAGAAACCTCTTTTATCTGGAAAAACCTCCACAGATTCTTGAGAATCATGAGGACATTCGGCATCCCTGTTCGAGATGTTTTGTTCTGAAATACTTGGTCTGCCCTGACCAGCACCAGACATCAGGCAAATCTGGCTACCCTATATTCAAAGTGTATCTCAGCTGGCTTTTTGCTGAAGCTATTTATGACTTTTGTAAATGTTACTGCAATGATGAGCTACAGTGTGTCCTCATGTCTGCTCGAGCGTTAATTAGTTTATTGTTTTACACAGTGTATTAAAAGCTTCTCTGTTCCATTTAAAGTTTGAACTGTAATTCAATCCTTAGGATGCCCCACATGTAAGGCAGAGTTACAGAGCAGGAGGTTAGGGATGTGGTATCCCTTTCCTGCTGTATTGCTGCCTTGTCATATTATCTGACATCTTTGGTAGATGAGTGTCTGAAAAGAGAGTGAAAAACGACAAAGAGATTTTGTTTTCTCGTCTTCTGTCATAGACATCTCGCTCTCCTCTTATGGTGGGCTTTTCTGTGTCAGTTTGTGTCTCAGTGGGAAATATTTCAATTAACTTACATCACAGATGTACCTTGTGGAAGATCAGGGCCCATTTTGCCAGGCACTGCTACAGTTTTGTTACATGGAAGTTTTTTTTAAAACAGCAAAGCCCTCCCTTTTTGCAATTTAGTATAATAATGCTGAAACTGTAGTACTTGAAACTCGCTTTATGGTCAGGGACACTGTTTTGTCTCCAGCCTATTGCTCAATTCACTTCCAGCTGTAACCCCCATTGATTTTCTGACGGCTAAAATTGGGGCTGGTTTTCTCCTGTGCTGCCCAGTGTCCTTCCAGCCAGTGACACAGTTGCTCAGTTGGAGATTCAGGCAGGCACAGTTCTGTTCATGACCTGAACGGGTTTTTAGTTCTGCAGAATGACAATCTTTCTATTAAACATTGGTCTGTGTGCACACTGGATGCATTTCTGTTTTATTCATATGTAAAGATGCTCTGCCAGTACCACTATGGAATATCTTGATTTTTTCTGCAAGAATGGCCTATTTTGCTGAAGTTTACAAATTATATTTAAGTTGCTGTATATGTGATTCTTCATTAGCCAGCTCACAACATAAAGTGTTAGTCTTTTAACTAATAAAAGGATTCTTTTTCTTTCAGTGAAAGGTAATGTTGATGAAACTTTGCTGGGTCAACCTCGGGAAAGTTTTGTCCTTGAGCAGTATTCAGTCACTTGTAGTCAGGGTAAAGGTGTTTTTTTTCCTATAGACTACAGTAATATCTGTATTATGAGGCAATAGTGTTTAATATTGCACTTTCTGTTCATTCTAAACAGTCCATAACTCATCATTCCCCAATTCTCTTGCTCACAATGTGCATTTCAGACAAAATGCAATCTAACAAAGATGTGCAAAAAGAGCTTCAATACTTACCTTTAATGGCAATAGTAACCCTCATACGCAGTTTAGTTTCTGATAGATTTCTGCTATTGGCCAAGCCCTTATGTAGAAAAGTTGAGCTTCCTTAAATTACGTGTTACTTAAATCTTGTCACTGTGTTTGAATCACTTTGATCTGTAGTTCTACCGAGGATTTTGTTCCCTACTTCGACCTTTGTGCAGCAGTTCAGAGCTCTTGACTTTGTCTAACACTGTAGCAAGTGAGTGTATTTTGAAGTGTTGTCTTTAATTATTTGACAGACTTCATGTGTACAGTCTCAGGTGCTTCAAAGTGCTTCTGTAAAAGGCCGGTCCCCCTGATAGTAATTACACACATTTTGGATGCAGCTGGCAAAGGAACAAACCCGAGTGGGATGGAGTTCAAGACACCTGGCAGTGTTACCTTTCTCCCGGTGCCAATGGGACATGTGACAATGTGACACGTTCACCTGACCCCTTGCGAGGAGTGGGGGAAGCTGTCACAGACTCTGCCTTTTGTCATTTGCACTCTGTCACTCTGTGTGTGTGTGTGTGTCCTGTCTGGGGAAAACCCTCTGAAGAGTTTCTCAAGATATTGCAGGTTAAATAAAGGCACAGAATCAATCCTTCTGGAAGGCTTGGGAAGTGAAATGGAACATAATCACCTTACAGTCATTTTAGAGATTATTATAATTTTTTCTAGTCGCGTTTTGTTGTATACTGCTCCATGCATGGGATATGACACTAGAAAGAGCTACTTGTCTTCTGTTGTGATTTACCTTACATAGATGGATGATAAGTTTAGGGGGATAATATGGAATGTCCTCTAGAAAATTTCATACTGGTTTCTGCCATGCATGGTGCCTTAACACTCATGATAACTTAAAAAAAAATGAAAAAGAGACAAGCAAGCTAATGAGTCAAGAATGGAGTACTACTTGAGATTTTTTTTAATTAATACCTCTTAATTTTTGATAGAAATTATTAAAGCAAGGGCCATTTGTTTTAAACAAATTTCCCATCCCCCACCATAAAAATGTGTATTGTCTTTCTCTTTCTTCTGGTAAAACATCTGGGGCTTCGTGAAATCAGCCTGTGGAGAAATTAAATGAAATGTTACATTTCTGTGTTGTCAGATGTCTGTCAGCTGCTAGTAAGAAGAATATTAAATAAATCCTTTAGGCTCTCACTGCATGGCTTACCATAGGGTTAGGGATAAATGTGTAGCAAGTTCTCTGTTTTAAACTGACAGCTTCTCCCAAATGGGGAAAAAATGGTGATAGTGATGTTAGTGAAGAGATCTATATTATCTAGAGAAAAAAGTTTGTATATTTCTGTCTGCATAAATATATCCATAATACACAGGCATGTAGACCACATAGATGCAGTATAGATGTAATCTACCTTTATGTTGCATATAGATTCTATAACCATGTGATGCATTTTAATGTGTGCATAACATTTTCTTTCTGTCCATAAAAACTCACTTGTATTTTTTATATTTCTAATGCCTTTATTCTAATGCATTTGATTTCTACTATATTAAAATATTTGTTCATTTCTTTGCATGTTACTTGGTAAGCTGCTCAAAAATTATAGCAGATGGGGGGGGATTGGGCTCCTTTTTAATGGGTGGGACAGTCGACAAATAAAAAACAATTCTAGGGATTGAAATAGGCAGTTCATCTACACAGAATCATATTTTTCTTATTGTCTACATTTCTTAATGGAAAATATGGAAAAAATTCCTCTGACTTCAGCTGAAGAACATATGAAGGTGATAACGTAAGTCTGTGATAATCTTATGTACACAACTCTCTAACATGACATTTAATTTTTTCAGTTTATGTCAAGGTTACAATTCTTGCAGTTTGCGCTAGGGGCTCCATAATGTTGTCTTCCTTAAACCTTGCAAAAGACCTAATTCAGTGAAAACCAAAAATTCTCTTTATTAGTTTCTCCTAGTAGTTTAAAACGTGGAAGAAGAAGTGGAGTTTGGGGGATTGTTTGTCTAATAGGTTGGTTGGTTTGATGGTGGATATTTTTTCATCTTTTTAGATGAGTTTTGATACCAACTACCGTGTAGATACATGTTAGTGTGCTATATAGTAGAGCAGATCCTAGAAAATTCTTAGGAAAATTTACAAAATGTGCTGTGTGTTTGCTGGTAGGCTTCAGTAGCAGATTACATTTGTCACTAAGCTTTACAGTACTTCCCATGTGTAAATATATTTTCTTTAATGTATTCTGGCCTAGATGTTGTGTCTCAGATGAGAGAATTAATTAGATGGGGAATTCCAGGGCTGGATTATGTCAATGGCAAGTAAATCGACTTCTCTTCAGTTGATGTTAAGTTCTTTTTAAGATTAGTATAATTAGCCTCATTTTGCAGGCCTAGAAAGGGCTTTGGAAAAGCGGAGTGACTTGCCTGGGTTTGCGGGAGCCTTTTGGAGCTCTGGGGCCGTGCAAAGGAAGATGCTGGGAGCACCAGGCTGTTGCTGGAACTGCAGCGGGGGTGTCTGAGGGTGCCAGTGAAACATCTCCCTTGCCATGGGGCAGACAGACAAGCTTCAGAACCTTTGCAGGTCAGCTCTGCGTGCGGCAGTGTCTGCCGCACTTAACATAAGGCTATTGCCTGAACAGTGTGGGATCCACGCTGGAAATTCATGGCCCCTTTACAGTGTTTAGATGTGCCTGAGGTTTCTCTTTCCCCTCTTTCCATTTTCTCAAGCCAAGTTTTGATGTTGTCCTCGACAGCTGGAAGCATTGAGGAAAGGATCGAGGAGAGGGATTTGAGGCGAGTGTTGTTTTGTGTCCCATTGAAATGCAAGTGGCTCTTGATGTGTCAGGATGTACAAGCAGGAGGAAAAGAATAGAGAGAATGTGTGAGCAGAGGTGAAGAACTGTCATTGCTCTCCACTACTGAATAGGCAGAGTAGGCTGATGTCATTGTGACCATGGGAACAAAAAAACCCCAGAGAGATGCTAGGCTTGATTACATCAGTTCATAAAATGGGCTTTGCTTTCCTCTTTGCACTACCAGCTTTGATGCAAACGCTGATGTAATGCGAGAACTTAGTAAAAGTGCAAAACAACCATGTTGTAATTTTTTGAGCTTCAGAGAGGATTCTTTGTTATTGGAGGAATGGTGATTGTGCCACTCATTTCGGTAAGTACCTTTTATAACAGTTGACTAGATGACATTCAGCTGGACTGGCAGAGACACATTTTCATCCTTTGATGCCGTTTCTAGCACAATCCGTAGCTGAAATGGAAAATTTTGCTTCTTCATCTTCTTTTACACACACACAGGAACTTGAATAGAGAAGAATGGAAGTCCTGCATTATTTTAATGCATTGAAATATGCAAATATACTTCCTTTTTTTGTTATTGAAGTTTCTGCTTATTCTGCCAATATATATATGAGAATTTGAATGGATCCTACTAAGAATGCTTATTGAAGCAGGGTTCCCAGCTTGCTGCAGGGGGGGCTTGGGCTCAGTTAGAACACGTAGACTGGCCAACATTGAAACATCTGCCTTTGCACCTTGTTTCAGAAACATGGTAAACAAGGCTCTGCGCCCTTACCGAGGTGTTGGCAAAATGAGAGCTTCGGTGTGTTTTGATGCAGCTTAATGATACACAAACACATGGAGACTGTAATGAACTTACTACAGTTTAGTAAACACGGAGTTGTGTTGCAGAACTCTTTGCTGCCTTTGTTGAATGGTAGCTGTCAGTGTAAAATTGGTTATCCTGTACATCACATCTGAATTTCATACTTGACCAGAATGGTTTGAGAAAAGTTTAGAATGTGGTTTTCACCGGGACTGAGAAGATGTGTACTGGGGAATGCCCTTAATAAAAGGGAACTATTAAGGGTGTTGTGAAAATAGTATTGGTTTAGCACATGAGAAATAAGAGTAGCTATTCTATTTATCATAATAAAAAATGTGGAGGAGGAGGAGGAGGGTAATTTTTGGAGCGGAACTTAGCATTGTGAAGAAGCGAGTGCATCCCAGGTCATTTTACCAATGGAACTCTATAACTATGTAAGCATAAAACATCAGCTTGGAACACTTAATCTAAAATGTTGGACATTTCTCCTTTAAAACTCTGTCTTGCCTGCTTTTGAAAAAGTAGAGTCAGGCAGTTTAAAATTTTGTTTCTTAAGCTATAAAAATTGTTAAGGACTTTCTGTTAATATCATACTAAAATCATCAGAGATTTCTGTAGTTTACAAGAGAAAATATTTTTTAATGTATTTCGTTCTCATATTAGGAAAAAGCTCACATCTCCCCACAAAACTTATAATTTTCCAAAGGATATAGGAAAATTATATTAAAAAAAAAAAAGAGAAGGAGGGGTGAGAAGCAGGCATTCAAATTTCCATGGAAGCTCTGTGTTTATGTAAAGTACAGCAGCTGCACTGCAAATTCCCCTCTCTGGATGACCTCAGTTCTGAACAAGACAGACTGTTCTGGGTGCAGGTGTGATTACTGAATTATTTGTTCTGTTTTAGTGTCAGTCAGTTACAGAGAAGTATTATGGGTAAAATTTGTATCCACTGAATAAAGTGAATTCGTAGATTTGGTATTCCACAGTTCACTATGTGCCTTCCTGCTATTGCAGAAATAGTTTATTTTATTCTCTTGAATTGCATTAGTTAAATAGGACAGACAAGAGGAAGTGACTCCAGCAACAACCTCTGAATACATCAGGCAGGCAGAAAGGCAGGATTGCACTGAAGATGGTACTGGACATAAAAGACAGTTTTGACAGCTGAATTGGGATTTTTTTTTTTTTAAGACGTTTGTGTATGTTGTTGGAATTGAGAATTTTAAGTTTCTTCCCCATGCTTCCTGAGAAATAGAGCTGTGAGAAATGCTCACTCCTAACACGTGCATCCAGTCAGTTTTGGTTTGAATGTGGTTATTCCTGTGAACCTGCCAGCAGTTTTCCAACCTACCTTACATCACATTGGTCTTTGCCAGGTGTCTGCAATTATTTATGTTCTGTGTGCCTTTTATCTCTTACCAGTTTATGCGGCTTTATGGGAAAATCCTTTTCTTTCATTAGTGTTTGGTGTAGACTGCCAGAGAAGCAGGACTGATGTACTGGGACGTGGCTGCTTTTCTCACACACTTCTTCAACCGGACAGGTGCAGCCAGGCTGGGGAACCTGGCTTCCTGAGCACCTGGTGTGCAGCCTGTGGCTTTCCAAGGTATTGGAAGAGTTGGCATAGATCTAGAATCCCCAAAAGTGAGTCCTTGTAGAAAGATGAGTGTCGTTTTCTCCAAATAATGAGCAAATTCAGTCTCTGCTTTGGCAACCATTTAAGAGAACTATCCACTGTAAGATGTGTGACTTCAGCAGCCAAGGCAAATTTGCACTTCTAGGAGGTTCTCCCTTTTATTGCTGAAAGGGCAATAACAGGACATGGCATTTCAGGTGAGTGGTAGTCCTGGAAGGGTAAGGAGTGATAGCAATGATGTCTTTATGCAGCCACTATTCTGATCCTTCTCTCTTCAAATGTGGTCCTGACAGGACTGGCTTTGTGTGAGGCACAGAGCATTAGTACAGAAATGTGTGTGAGAATTTGGAAACATTTTTTTTTAAAGGAAAGGGTATTAAGATGCAAAAAACTATGTTTTCATAAACACTTTCATGTTGTGTTTAATGAGCTTGCCATTATGTTGTGTGCTTTAAGGTAAAAAATGGAAGGAAAATGGAAGGACGTTTGCTGGGGCTGATTTTAAATACTGATCTTGTTTCTAATGCAGTGCAGTTTCTTTAAATGATCTGGCTCTAATTGAAGACATATAGGGAAGCAGATCAGATATCTCTGAGGATTAACAAGGGTTTTAGGTAAATAGTGAATGATAAACAGGTCAAAGGATATATATACAGAATAGTATAATCCAGTGCACTCATACCATAGCATGATTCTCCTGAGCATGAGAATTGCCTGTTTTTATTTTAAACCATCTGAAGCAGATAGATCTTCCTCATGAAACCAGTAATTCATTTGTGGTAGGACATGGAAACACATCAGTGTTTCTAATGGTGGGAAGCAGTGGAAGAGGGATCTGGCAGGGTCAAGGACAGCTCGAACAACACCCACTGCTGTTGGTGTGGGGAGTGGTGAGACACTGTGGTAAACAGCTGGGGTTTCTCTGAGTCATTCATTCCCTGCTCCCACCTCATCACTCTGTCTATGTGTGTGGGTGTCCAGGTACCTTCCTAGGCAAGTAAGTCATTAAAATTGATGTCACATCTCACAGTCACATTATGGGGGAGAGGGGACATGATTACATCTTTTTGTTACCTGTTTTGGAGCCTTTTTGCACTCAGCTGTGTGTTGTTTGTGACCATCAGTAAAAAGGGCAGAGGAGCAACTCAGAGATAGCCAATTATTATCCTTCAGGAGGACACCAGAGCTTGTATCTTTAGTCTCACCTGTCTGTGGCATGCCAGGCACTGGGCTGCACATCCCTGCTGAGGTGCAGGAAGGGTCTTTTACAGAAACAGAACTGTGAAGATGTTTGTATTATTGTCTTCATTTGCCTACCGGCTTTCTGTGGGGTGGATGGTGGTTTTAGGTCCATAGCAGTTGATCTGATCAAGGGTATAAAGGTCAGGGGCGATACAATTGGGGACAGATTAACTTCAGCAGGTAGTATGGCTTGTGCTTGAATCAATTCTGCTTCCTGCTGAGAAAAACTGGGGCAATAATAAAGAATCAAGGCTGGGTGTCTTGGAGCTTGAAGGTCACAAGTCAGAGTTCATGGTGTGCTCACTGTCCTGCACTAACATCTTGTCAACACCAGGGTTGGACATTCTGCTGCAGAAAAGCAGTGTTAACTGTCTTCTACCTCCATGTAGAAACCTTGGGCAAGGTTGCTACCACAGCATGAGGCTACAGTGACCTGGAAGAGTATTTTGTGTATGTGTCCTTTTGTTAGATGGCGTAAGGTAGAGCAGAGAGTCATCCTACTTCTTTTAATAATAAAATCTGACACACGTGAGCCCAGGGAGGCCAGCTGGAAGAAGATATTGAAACCCCCCATAAGTGAGGTACCACCATGCAGCATTCAGACAACTTACGTATAACTTGAGATAAATAAGAATTTTTTCTTTATGATCTTTGAACTTGTTTGCATGTTTCTCATTTGTTCTTTCAGGTAAGACAGTGAAGTCTTTAACTGCTCCAGAAAAGGAACGTCTGGAAAGAAAATGTCTCTGCCAAAAAAGTATCAGGTAACACTGGTAGTGGGGAAGCTTCTTAATTTTTAAAATATTTGTCTAACCAGTCTTGATGAACTGAGTTACGCCTGAATTTGAAGTTACAGGTTCAGAGGAAGGAAATCTTGAGCTCTTAGTCACTGAAGCCAGAAAAGTGTGTGCTTTTAGTTTTTATGTAAAATGCTACTGCTTTTGATATGCAAATGGTGCACTGTACTCTGTAACCTCAGTCTTCTAGAGAGCAAAAGGAAAGTCAGAGAAAAATGTGTGTGGTGCAGGAATTCAAATGATATGGAGAGAGGGTTCCCCCCTGTTTCACAATGCAGTCCTAAATTCCAGTAAAGCACAAAGATATCAAATCAGCTTGGACTCTGAGGGTAAGGATTACCCTGTGTTGTAAGGGGCATTTGATGATTCCTGTGTGCCACGGGTATAAAAGGTAACTGAGATGACTGAATGTTAAAGTAGCTGGAGCAAGCAGTAATAGAACTGAGTGGGTCGTAGCCGAGTGACAGCTCATCATATAATCATCATGTTTTCCACTTAGAGCATCTCTGAAAAACAAGAAAGATGGTTTAATTCTTTTTGGTTTTCCTCTAAAAAGAGATTTTGTGTAATTGTTTTTTGGAAAAAATTCATTGACATCTGGGCCATAGGTACCTATTTTGAGTGATAGAAGAGTTATTGCCTGTGGTTCAAAATACATTCTCACACACACACACTCCCCTCATTAAATCATAGGGAGAATTTCCCTTAGTCATTTTTCTTTTTCCTTAATTGCCTTCTCTTGCACAGAGGTCAGGCTGGCCTTGCTGGCATTTCATGGTGTAGAAGCAATAACTGAGGAAAGCACAGATTTGTGCTTGTTTTGGTGTCTATGATGCTCTGTTCTTCCTCCTACCCACGTCTCACCCCTAAGAATCCTAGATGAAGAAGAAGAATCCTAAATGGGCACAGATGGAGCCCCTGAGTGACTCTTTGAGGGCAGCCCCCTGCCCTTGCCATGGCTCAGCTGCATCATGGTGGGGAGCCAGGCCACTGTTCCCCCTTCTTCTCCCTCAATCCTCAGTTCCCAGAAGCTGATTGAGGGGAAACAATGGTTCTGTGATTATATGGAGCAGTAGTAGGTTCCCAGTTTTTACAGGCAGCTCTCACTAACCTTTAAGTCAGGCTTTTTTTTTAGTATTATCAGGAGAGTGGCAACTGGAAAATGGCTTTATTAGGTGAAATAGGATTTAAAGGAAAATGGGTCTCATGAGATGAAACTGGAATCAATAGGAAATTGCACTTTGTGCTTTGAGTCTTTAGGAATCCATATATACTGTGTGGTCTAGTTTTGGGTTGGGAGCTTGTCAGGTTTTGTATCCAGAGGTGTGTTTTGCAGTTAATGAAATATTCTTTTAGAAGTGAAATTGTGTTTATTATTTGTAAAGGTGAAGCTGTCTCTGTGAAGTTGATGAAATGTTGCAAGAATGTCTTGAAGTGTGAAGTTTTCCTGTGTTATGTTTTCCTGTGCAGTCAGCAAACTGGGTGGTTGGTGTAGAGTGTAAGAAAGTAACTTCAGTTGTTTGCTTTTGTGTTCTTTCAGAAGGGGCGGCTCTGTTAGCAGCAGGGCACTCCACGGAATTGCTCAAGTTTGTGCAGCTCTCCAGTGACAGGTTTTCCTGCTGCAGCCCACCACTGCAATGCCCATATGCCCAATTACAATTCCATTGCTTTGCTGATGGCTTTCAGTTCCTGTTGGGGGGTTTGCATGTGTATAAGATTCAGAAGTAGCTTTTTCTCCGAAATTTAGAGCAAATAAGTTAACTAGAAATCATAAGAAATTAGGAATATACATGTCAAAAGTCATTCATCTTCTGCCACCTAGGAATGATTGAATGGAGGACATACATTCTCATTTGAGAATTCTGAGCTTTCAGTGGCTAGGGGAAAAATAGAGCTACTTATTTAATAGGGTTTTTAGAAGATGAATATGTTCAATAAAGTGTAGGTGTTCACAGTATTGGGGAGGCAAAACCAAGCTTTATGATCTTGTGTTTATTTCTCAGTCATGTTTACAGACCAGTCAGACAATCACCAGGGCAGCTGTCACCAATGGCCCAAACCAGCGGTGCAGAGAAGGAAGAGGAATCCACCTGCTCAGGCCTTCTGGGTTTTAGCATCACCTTTGAGTCAGTGCAGACCACTTCTGCTGGGAAAGTGCTATAAGGCAGAGAGGTGGAGACTGGGGAGAACATCCACTGATTCAATTGATTCAGTTCAGATTGCACCCATTTTATTTCAGAAGATGAATGTAGAATATGGGTAATTGATAAACTTGAGAGTTGAGATTTGGTGTCTTTCTAGCATGGGCCTGGAAAAGTGCCTTTGCTTTTTGTGATAAAGAACTATGTATAGTGTGCAAGGTCTTAATTAAAAAGAGAGTTTTCCCTTGCAAAAAGGTGTCTCTGGCTTTTGACCAGTCAAACATTTGCTGTGTTTTCTGTGCCTTTGTGCTGTTACTGCAGATGCTGACACATAACCAGACAGCTGCCTCAAAGTGACACATGCTCTGGGAGCTAAAGGGAATGTACAGAAAGCTTCCCAATATCTTGGTGATACTGCTTTTGTCACCAAAACCTTCATGAGTCATCAGAGATTGTCACATTTTGGTTCTGCCATAAACAAGACTCAGGGTGAATTTTGAAAGTGTTAATGACCTTTATAGGAACTTACTGTAAATGTTTCAGGTTCTTTCCAGAAATATTTTCTTGTGATTGTTTCAGTTTGACTCTAGTGCCATTTGTTTTTCTCTCACTATGGATGAATCATCAAATAGCTGAATGTAGAATTTAATACTGAGGTCAAATTCATTACTTGCATTGGCAATTACAATTTCATTTAAATCTGTAGTTCACACTTGTAAGAAGCTGTGCCTTTTGCTCTTGCCTCTCCATTGAAAGACATGTTTTGTATCTCCATTCCCATTGTTTGTGCTGTCATATGAGTTAAACACAATGAGGATGACACCAATATTCTTTCTCTCATTTTCCTAACCTCTGTTTTATTACCCAGTAGATGCATGCAAACATTCAGAGCTGGTGTTAACAGAAGGCAGAGAAACCACAAGAGGCTTTTCTTTGCAGCCCCTTATGTATTAAATTTTTCCCTTTGGGTTTTTGCTATCTAGAGAGAGATTTGTTCTGGCTACCTTTTAACTTCTGCAATTGGAACAGCTGTTTTTATTGGGCCTGCAGAGAGACCAAGGGGCACTTTGGTGGGCAGTGACACTCTGAGCAGTCCACGTGTGCTGTTTCTAACTGAGTGTTGGCAGTGTGCAGCAGTCGAGCAGGACGAGAGGGCACCAGGACAGCACAGCAGCATTATGCACCACTTGCCCTCAGTGATTTGTGTGTGTGAAGGAAATACTGCTGTTGCAAAGGAATCAGATGGACTCACAGATCCTGAGCACCATTTTTCACCTATGAGAATTTTGGCATAATTGTATGTGCTTGTACAATCTGCATATAACGATAAAAACACTACAGTGAAACTGAGGTGAAGTTTCAGCCTAGAAGTTTGAAATAAAGACTTTGGCAAGAATGAAAGAAGTATCTGGACAATATCTTTAAAATGTCTAAATTTGGCATTTTGGATTGTTTCCTATATTGCTGAGAATTAGAGGTGTGTTATCTTTAGTCAAAAATGTCAGTAAAATTTTGCACGTGAAATTCGGTAGAAATTGTTCAAATGTGCATGTAAGTTCCTAACAGCATGGAGTTGTATCTTCATTTTCTAAATCTTCAGTGTGTTGGTTTTGTGACCACCACCACCACCACTTGAAAATACTCTGTGTATGAATATGGAGACTATTTAGTTCTTTCTGGTCAGGTTGCCCTGGGTGTTTTCCCTTTTCAGTGCAGTTCCGCAGAACAGGGAACTTTTATTCTGAGCTGTTATTCGAGGTGGCTGATGTGAGTTCACCAGGTGAGCTCAAGTCAGGCTGTGGAGCAGGTAGTGTCTAAGGGCTTTAAAAATGTCCAGCAAAGGGGTGGTATGTTGAAACAAATTTGTGCAAGCATATACTTGGAAAAATTGCAGCTAAGGGAGTGGAAAAGGAAAATAGAAAAGAGTTTGTTAGTCTGGCTTTTTTTGTAAAAGAAATACATTTGACAAATATGTGGCTTTTCTTACATAAGTACATAATTTGCTTTTTCTTTTTAATGAGTGAGAAAGGGTAGCATTTAAAAATTATAAGAATGAAACCCCCAAAAATTTTGATTATGTTTTGAGACTTTAAGGATTCACAGACTAATAGAGAAGCAATATTTAGTCAGTGTCAAAGAAAAAAATCATATTTGGTCACAATATTGCTAAACAGGCTGTAAAATAAGAGTATGTGCAGGTCATTTTTGTTCTCTGAGCAGGTAAAGCAGATTAAAGATATATAAATGATAACATGCTCACATATCCAGTCAGGATGCAAAACACTTGAGATAAAGCTCATTAAATCACTCTGGTCTGTGCTTCATGGTTAATTTAATTAATATTGAAGATTCTTTTAGATCAGTCTGTAGTGCTTGTTGGTTTGGGGGTTATTGTTTTTTTTAAATCATATTACTTTTTGTGAACAAAATGAGTTATCAATGTGCAGGTGAATTTTTCATAAGTAGTAATGGACTGAAGATATTGAATCCACTAGAATATTTTACTCAGTTCTGCCACTGACAGAACTGGTCAAAATGGTAGAAAACCAGCCTCTAAACTGGATTTTGAGGTGTATTTCCTCTGTTTATCTAAGCCAAACAGGAAGGGGGCTGGATTCCTAGGAAGCTGCCATCTGATGTAAATAGCATAGAATTATTTTTCCATAAGAGTGCTACAGAAATTATTCCAGGGTCAGAGAGTGTAGTGGGTATGACAAATGGATGCAGAACAGTAAATTAGTGTCACTTTTGGAATAAAATGGTATAACTTGTTCTGCTCTTCTCTCCATCCTCACAGGCACATGATACTGCAGAGATTCAAAATCAGAAGTAAATCAGCTGGACAGTTGCCTCCTGCCTTCCTAAATAGGCAAATTTATCAGAAACAGAAAAAGGGGCCTACCTACCTCATTCCTGTAAGTAGCTATAAACATCCCCTCCACCCCTCAAATCAGCATCTGCCAGGTTGTTGTTTTGGAATGCTGAGCATAAGGATGTGGCAAAGAAAAGAAAAATTTTAATTTGTTTTCTTGTTGACAACAATTAAGTGTAGCCAACCAAAGAAACCAACTAAAATTATTAACAGGCTACCAGCATGCCTATTGCCTGTGGCTACACAGAGCTGATGGATGATGCATTGCTACTCATTAAATGAACCTTTATCTGTGCTTCCTAAAGCTTGGATGCTGCATAAGTTCCTAAAACCATCCATATCGTTGCCATGTTAAAGCGATGCTGCAGTTGATGTGTCACTGCAGAAGCTGTTTGGGGCTTAGTTCTTTGCTTTTGTATCCCTTAGCAGTCCATTCTGGTAAAAACGTGGTGTCACCCATTGTGAGGCTTGAACAGAAGATCCCCGGAGTGACCCCCTTGGTCGGGGCAGTGACCAGAAGAGTGTTTGCTGAACAGCTGCTGTGGGGCTGATACTCACCTGCTCTGAGCTGCCTTTTCCTTGCTGACTTCTCTGTCCTTCCTTTCTCCAGGGAGAAGGTGGGTTTGCTGGTGTGGATGCCTGCCTCGTTTGCTTCACCAAAATGAGTTAGGGCATGCAGGAGAGAAGGGAGACTTTTGCAAGCAGAATCTATCATGGTGAGTCAGATTTCGTCCCTGCTTTTGCTGTAGAGCTTCTCAGGGTTCACTGCTTACACCAAACTGTTCACACAGAACTCTCTCTGCCTGGAAGTATGTTACACATAACCCTTTCCTGGCAGCAGTGCTGGATTGGGAGATTCTTCCCTACTGTTTTTGTCTCCCCTGCCACATGAGGTCCACAAAAGTGCCTGGGGGGAGCTTCAGCAAATTAAAACAGCAAATTGAATGGAGCTGAAAATAATTACTCTTTACCATGTACACATGAAAAGTATGAGAAGCTGTGGTCTGTAGCTTTGATTTGGAACCACAGCATCTGTCTTGAACATTATACTAAAATTAAGTATATGGGAACTGTGTTTTTAATTTGGGTTGCTAAATACCCTCTAAAGTACTTCATAGAGATTAATTCTCCATTAGTACAGATGAAGTTTTCTGTCATTGTTCACTATGGTTGTGAAGGAGCCCTAGCAGAACTTCTGACAGTCCACAGCACTGGAGCATGGACATTGTATCTACCCTGGTATCTTCATTTAATGGATTTGTTTCTAGTTTTGAAGCTTAACCTTGGGTTTGAAATTCACTGCAAAGAACTTTCTCAACAACAATAGGGAGTAATGAAACATAGTTTGCTATAGAAGCATTGCCCTTCTCCCTCCTCCTCATGGTGATAGTTCTATCTCATGTCTTGCCCTCTTTATTGCCTTCATTTCTCCAGGTTTTCCAAGCCTCTCACTTCTGTGTTACCTCAGTTTTCCCATCATCTCAGTACCTTGTATGGATGCATCAGGTCAAGCTTCTGGGCAGAGGGTTCCCCCATACTGCACTCAGATAGGCCTAAGCACTTGAACATCTACAAATATGACAATTTTGAATTAATTCAGGATTAATTTAAACAAAAAAAATGCAATATCTTCCGAAAAATGTTTACTTTCAAGCAAACCTTCCTACCAAATGCATGTATAAACAGACTGGATTGTGTGTGGATAAGCAAAAAAACAAAGTTAGAATTCACAAATCTTTCTTTCATACCTTCAAGCGTGAATTCTCCAGTTCCTGTGTTGTTTTGGGGGCTTTTTTTTTTAGTGTGTGTGGGTTTTTTGGGGAGGGATGTTTTGGTTTTTTGGGGAGGGGTTTTTTGGATTTCTTTGTCTCTGGGTGTCATAGGTTTCTGCTTGAACATAGATTCTATAACACAGATTCTTTGTCTCTTCCTTTCAGAAGTGGGACTTGATGTTCCAAACTGTCTTAAGGCTCTTGAACTATTGCTGAGCTCATCAGTTCTCTCTATAGCTGATGCACAAATTTTTTCCAAGCTCCACCCTCCTCTGTGCATACTGGATTTTATTTAAGCTTTGGAGGATTAAGTGTGGTATTAGTAAAACCTTTGGGATTCTTGCTGAGAATTGTATAAGTATCCGTTTTGATCGTGGAGAAGCAGCTGTATCCATGTGTTGAATAGAGAATTTTTCCTTTGGAACCATTGTCATTTCAGAAGTCCTTGTGAGTTTGGGCACTGCACTCAGCATCTTGCAAGTCCCTGTCTCTCTACTTGAGTGTCAGACTACTTTGATTTGTCCTTGCCAGATCACCAGCACTGAGCAGATTGCATTGCTCTGTTCTGCTGGGACAAAGTCAATCCATGTTAATGGCTTCTTTAATCTTTTAAAAGTGATTATTTTATTTGGGGCAGTGGCTCCAGCCAATTCCATTCTCTTGCTAGGGATAGTAGTTAAATAGAGATAAGCAGTGTCTGCATAAGACAAGTCAGACTCGAATCTTGCCTCATTTTGTGCCTAACTGAACTGAAAAAAAAATTCTATACTTGGTTCTCAGAAGTCGTAACATTGCATGGCTCATGTGGTTTACCTTCTCCAACCTTGATTTCAGGTAATACTGGTTAGCCCTGTGTATACTATTAACTCTTATGTACTTACTCTAAACCAAATTTATCCAAAGTATCTTGTTTGTGCATCTGAATTGTCTAATTCTGCTGTATACTTCTGTTAGATTTTGGGTTTTAAGGTCCAGAATAGGGAAAAATTAGACCAGACCAAGAAACCTGCAGACTTGAAGAGAAAAGAGGAAATTCAATTATCTAGTATTCCACCTTGCATAATTTTTTTAATGGTATGAGTCTCTTTTAAGCTATGAATTGTTTTTGTAAAAATAGATCCTTCTTGGATATTCCTTTTACCAACTTCACAGAACTTAATTTCTCTGTGTGCCCCTTGATGGCCTGGTTTAGATGGCTAAACCTTTGAGTCAGGTGCTGTTGTGTTGCTGTCTTGAACTGTGGGAGCCTTCAGGTCCTACTTAGCTCAGTGTCTACTTGAGCAAGGTCGGCCTGTAAATAAGCCCAAGTATCTCTCACCTTTCCTCCCAGTGCCTCCTGGATGCTCCTCCTTTGCAAAGGAATTTCCAGGTTCCGGTTTGTTTTACACATCTGCATCAGGCACCTGCTTTTCCCAGCAGGGCTGGTGACAGCATCACCCAGAGCACAGCAAGCTCCTGCCCACGAGTTGGTAGGAAAGTGCCTTCTTTGGGATGTAGGCCATGTCCCAGAACTTTCCTGTAGTGAGGAGGTGGTTATCACTTTTAATTTTCTGATGCAGTTACTATAACTTGTAGTCAGAGTGATAAGACACAAATGTTATTCCATTTGATTTAAGTGCCATCTTGGTTGTTGCTGTGGTAGTATTTTTACAGAAGTTGGCTTATTATAGAGCAGTGGCATTTGGTTTTGCGAGTAACTGGGACACATTACCTGCCACTACAGGCAGCTTGCTCTTGAATTCATCATTTGGCAGTTTGTTCATTTTAGGCTGATTTCAGATGATGTACCATTTGATTATGGTCTGAATTTCAATATTGAATTTGTCCTAGGAATCCTCATTAAGATACAATTAATAAAGACTAACTGCTGCATTAGGATACTTGGGCAGCTCTGCCTAATGTGGGTGGAAGTAGAACTGTGTTGTAATTACAGCAATGCTCTGTCATTCTGATTTAATTTCTAGTTGGATTGGTTATTTAATAACTGTCTATTATCAGACAAGCATATTACATAACAGCAACAATATTGTTATGGCATGAGGTACATACTGTGACTGAGTGCAAACATGGAGATGTAGAAAACATAAACATCCTAGTTAGTGCTCTTTACCTCTGCTACATGCCTTTACAGCTCTCATCACTTATTTTGTCAGTGTGAACTAAACTAATTTACTCAGTTCTCACAAAATCAAATTACTTTTGCTATGTATTAGAAGTAGAGTAAAATACTTCTAAATGCTATTCCACAGTGAGAAATGAGATTCATTCTCTTTTGCTGAAACTGTTTAAATCCTGTTTTTCATCACCGAATCCATGTCTCTAAAGCACAAACTTCACAGAGCTTTTCAGGCCAGTGTATTTCTTCTCTTAGTCAGGACTGTCCAAGGTAGTTTGTCATGGAATTTCAGGAAATTTTTGTTTGTCTGGAAGATTTCTTTTTCACAGTAAACTTATTTTTCCGAGGTAGGTAGTTCTAGACCTGGGTGAAAAGAATTAAATGTATCCTTTAAAAAAATGCTCTCACTGGACAATCTAAACATCAGGATATAAATCTAATTTAAATATCAGCTGGTTGATTTTAGAGCAAGATCCTGTCATTCTATAGAAATGTATCTTAATCTGAGAATGTTAATCTGTGAAAATTACCAATATAGAGTACTAGAATGACACAGTTTAAGTATTTGATGCAGAATACTTTGATAGTACTTATACACTCCTTTTATAGTTATTTAGCATGAAGTCCATGAGAGTTCCTGTTCCATTGGTTTTGCTGTTAAAAATATGATGTGCATATTGACATGGTGTCTGCAGGCAAAAATAAAGACAGTAGCTGCATGATGAAAGTATGATCTTTGTCTCTCTTGAGGTATTACTATTTAAGATAAGATGGTTAGAAACTTTAATTTTTAATGTGTTAAACCTTTAAAATCAGAATGATTCAAAATAAATATGTCTATCTGTTCTAGATGCTGCATGGGTTCTGTAGTAGAGTTTTAGCATTGCATAACTAAATTATGGCCCAGCCTAAGTTCATTCAGAGTCATATTTATGAGTAAATTCATGTGGTTTTGAACTACCTCTCCTGCAAAGCCAGAAAGGATTTCAGTAAATTACACAAAAGTTATCCATACCTGATCTTTCTGTGCTCTTAATGTCTATAAGGGCAGAGAGCATATGGCAGGAGAGGCTGGCACTGTTTGTATTGCTAAAAGAAGAAAGCCACTTCATAGAGAAAACAGGAAATACCTTGTTTCCAAGTAAATCATCTCCTCTCACATTTCTTTTGAGCTACCTCTGTATATTTAAAGCATGAAAAACTGACATCATTTGTTTCACATGGATGTTTAAAATCTTTGGAAACTTTACCCAGAGAGAATAAAGTTTTTAACTAAAATAAGTTACTGTGTAAATTAGACCAGCAAGATTCTAAAAGCATCTCTTCATGGAGCAGTTAATTCTTTACAGAGGACTAGAGGAGCCTTAACACTCTTATGAGCTGAAACCACGTTTGGCAAATAGTAAATTTCAAGACTGAAAAAGGTCAAACAAATACTGTGGTGAAGTCCCAGACACTTATTTCCTGGTCACATTTTGCTAAATTTGGAACTGAGTCTACATCCTTTGCAAAAATGTGTACTGCATGTAATTATATTCCAAATGTTGTTTCACTGGAGGCTGTGAGACTTGACTGTTTCATTTGTGTTATTTATTGTTGCTGTGTTACAAAAATGAATTGTGCACTGGTGGTATAATAAACTACCAAATGTCTTATTTGTCTTATTAAACAGGCAGGGATTAAAAGGATGTCTTATTAAATGTGTTGGTTGAAAAGTTATTTGAGTAATTGGATAAATTTTTATGGTGAGGTATTTTATTTTGCGAGGGAATGATCTTTCCCTTTATGCAGAAATTAAGAGAGATTTACACTCTTCTCAGCAATTGTTGTTAACACAGATTTTACTATGTACAAGAAATAATTTCAATATTTTTTTATTGATTCTGAAAGCATCTGCTGGATTGCTCAATACTATGATGAGACAATTAGATACAATTTTGATTCTTGTGACAATTGAAGCATCACTGAGAGGAGGTGCCCCCCAAGAGGAAGCCAGTTGTCTCTTTTGTGAAAGTTTGACTGATGGAGAAAAAAATCCCTGAAATTGGCACAATACTTCTTTTATACACTGTTTGACAGAAGTGCATACATGTGTCTGGGCTAACTCTGGGATGTGCTGGTGGCTGCACAAGTTTAGGGTATTAAAGGACAGAAATCCAAAGAAAATGATGCTTCCTTCTCTCTGTTGCTTGCAGAACAATTTCCTGCAAAACTGATAGGATTTCCCAAATAACTTTTCTGCACGTGGAACTGGTTTATTCATTCTGTGCATTCACAGATATTAAGTGTGCCTTGAAGCATGCTGATCCTTGTGTGTTGTTATTAACCAAGAGGAGATAGATGGGTCCAGATAAAACTGAAGAGATTGGCACCTTCAGCATTGAGATCTGCCTTCTATTTCTGAAAAATGTTGCAGCTATTTATAAATTTGGAAGATCACAGGACTGTATGTGGCTTATCATGCTTATGCTTGTTGGTTCAGCTTCTGATGTACTATTGTAATTAACTTTATTCCTAGCTTTCACAATCACAAGGCTGTTTTTCTATTTTTAAGGCCTTCTGCAAGAATACTGGATATTTTATCTTCACTGAGGCAGTGTAGCACATTGCAAATGATGTATAAGGCCTAAGTGTTTCTCTTTACTTCTCTTCAGAGTACATAGTATATACAATGTGCTGTTTGACATCATAGCCAGCTTAGTAATGCCCAGGAGAAAGTTTCCAAGGCCGAGAAGGGAGAGCGAAAAATAGAAGCTAAACTCCAAATTTCATCTTTACGCCTCTACCTACAATGAGCAGGGAGCTGAAAAATTTTCAGTGTTTTTTCAGGCTGTTTAAAATACAGATACAGGAGAAGGAAAAAGACTGCAGTTCCTCCCTGCTCTTCCTTAGCACATTAGCACTCTTCAGAGCAGTACCTGCTGGCCATTTTTCCTGCTCACCCAAGGCATGGTGAGTCTATCCACCTGTCTACAGTCCTTCCATTATGAACATTACTTCATTGCTGCTGTTCCATGTTAGCAAGGCGAAGTGATACAGTTCCAGCAGTTCAGGTATTTTTTTCAGCCTGATTTTTCCAGTAAGAAACCTGATACACTACAGCTTCAGTCCTTTTTGTCTCCATATGGAAAAAGGAAAGGCCCTTGCTGAAGCCTTTGCTGCCATAGATGTGCGTGCCTTAATCTCAGTGTTTAACAGATGGGTTAGTTCATGGAGAGAACTGAGAACAATGTGAGCAAATCTGTCCCGTAGTAAATTCTTGTAGCGGTTTGTAGAAGGCCTGATAGGACAGGAAGATTTCCAAGGTCAGCTTTCAGGGGTGACACAGGCTGGAGTGACATTCTATTAAGTGTCTGACTTCCAGAGGTAAAGTACTATGGGAGCTTATCTCTAAGTAGCAATTGCAATTATAATATGAATTCTCTGAATGTCTTTCTGTTTGAGAGCTTAAATTCTATCATTTGAATTACAGAGAAGGTACAGAGCCAGATTGCAAACCTCCTGCTGGAGGTGGTTTGTATAACTTTGGGCCATTTGGCTGTGGCTTTACTTCAGGAGACTGACAGCCTAATTAAATCAAGCAGATGTGGATTTGTATATGTGGAGTAGATATTCGGTCACATAAGCTGTGGAAAAATTCACAGGTCAGATTCAGGACTGTTTGAAGTTGCCCAAGAAGTTCTTTGCAACTAAATCTCTTTTGGATGAAATCTATTTATGGAAGTGGTATTTTTTAATTCCTTTTATTTAAATCCTCCAATCTGTAAAGATCATAATCACAGAAAACGTTATTGTTACGCATAAGAAAATAGTAGTTGCTGTGTAGTTTCTGAGTTGCATATATTACAATGCACATAACCAGATCCATTTCTATATTAATTAAAACACAAACATTAGTGCATGAGCATAGTTCTGGTCCAAGTTTAAATATTTGACGGTTTGATGGTGGTGACCTTCCTCTTTTCTTGACATACCACTTTTACTTTGAAGCTAGTGCTTGAAAAACCAAATTGTTGTCAACTGGGTAAAGTACAGCTTGTACCTTTTTTACATTTTCAAGTATCATGAACTCCCCACAGATAGTTTGCTTTTCAGTGTGTACTGACTGCAGCTCCAAGAAATGAGCTCATTCTGTCTGTCATGAAATGGAGAACACTGCTGGTTAATCAACTGGTTCAGCAAACAGAAAAGCAAGAGGTTTTTCCCAAACATTTGTACATAAGAGAAAAGCTGACTCAAGTGAGTGAATATTGCACATCTGCTGGTTTTGGCTGGGCTAGAGTTAATTTTCTTCACACTGTCTGTATGGGGCTGTGTTTTGGATTCGTGCTGAGCACAGGGTTGATGATCAGGGATGTTTTTGTCATTGCTGAGTGGGGCTCACACAGAGCCAAGGCCTTTCCTGCTTTTCCTACTTGCAGGCTGGGGAGGGATCTGGGGGTGCACAGGAGACTGTGAGGAGGCACAGCCAGGACAGGTGACCCCCACTGACCACAGGGATGTTCCAGACCCTGTGACATCATGCCCAGTATATAAAGTGAGGGAAGAAGGAGGAAGGGGGTGACATTTGGGGCGATGGTGTTTGTCTCCCCCAGCCACCATTCTGTGTGATGGGGCCCTGCCCTCCTGGGGATGGCTGAACACCTGCTCAACCACGGGAGCACTGAATTGATTCCTTGTTTTGCTTTGCTCTTCCTGTAAAACTCTCTCCATCTCAACCCAGGAGTTTTCCAGCTTTTACCTTTACCAATTCTCACCCTGGTCCTGCTGGAGGGGGAGCAGCTGAAGAGCTGCTTGGGGCTGGGCTGGCTGAGGTTAAACCACAACAGCATATAGTGCCTGTCTGGCAGACTGACTGATTCAGTGCAAAGTGACTGACATAAAAAATAGGGCCATCATTTTGTCAAATAGGTTTCTGCAAAACTAAGCAGGGAAAATGAGAATTTTGCTTCTTGCACTGTGGTTGGTCACTCCTTAAGCCACGCCACTCACATAGTTAGGTTTTTGCAGGTGATAGAAGACCATGGTTTAAGCAAACTCTTTTTTGTTGGTTTATTTTTTCTTGGTTGGTTTTTTTGTTTGGGGGAGCTTGAGGGGTTTGGTTGGTTTGTTTGCTTTTGGTGGGTTTGGTTGGGTTTTTTTTAAATTCCTTTTGTGTGGCTTATAGTCTTGTCTGCCTGTTGAGCATCTGTCTCCCCAAACACTCCTGATCTGTTGTTGTGGGACCAACTCCCTGCATCAAATAATAATTTTGTCTCCTTTCCTCCCACACAACCATTTGTGCTTCATATAAAACCTAAATGAACTTAAAGATCTTCATTGAAATCATTCCTGCTCCACATCCACAACCTTTTATTCTGAACCAGCAGTAACAGAATTCTCTCTCTCCTCCTTGCATTTCTGGCTAATAAGCAGCCCTGCTAGTCAGGCAGAGCCATTTTCTGCCATGAGGGTTTGAATAATTTCTAATAAATTGACAGTGGGTATTGTCCAAAATGCTGAAACATTTGTTTCTAAAAATAATCAGCAACAACTCCCAATCAGCTCTGCTATGCATCTTCCTTCTGATCAGCAGTAAAGCAGAGGAGCTTGATCAATGTCTTTAAAACAAAGAAAAAATATTGAATGTATGAAAGAGAATAGTTTTTTGGATTAAAGGATTTTTTTAATGTATCTGTCAACTTTCCAAGGTTTTTATGACAAAATGCAGGGAAAAATGCCTGTATTTCTGAAATCCTTTCAGAATCCAATTTCAGATGTTTAAAAAATATATAAATATTTTTCTCTGCAGCAGATTAAATTGAAAGATATTGATATGCTGAAGCTTGCCATAAGCTCTACAAATATGTCCTAATTCCTCAGAGTGATACTGTCATCAAGTTTGTCAGCTAAGGCTCAAGGAGACTGCAAATTCTTTTGTATTTTCCTCTGTTTTTCCTGTTTGGGACTTCATGATGGGTTGTTTGTTTCAGAAGAGATTGTTCCTCATTTAGTTTACAGGTGCACTTTTCATGCATGAATTTGGTACATAAGTTTTAGAAATGCAAGCACTGTTATTTTTTTTTTAGCTGTTGCCTGTAGACATTAATATTCAGTCTAGTGAAGGGTTTTATGTCCCCACCCCCAGGCTCTATTTTGCAATCAATAGCCTTTTCCATATGTTTTTTCCTGGCATTATGAATTTCCTAGTTTCACAGTCCTATTTAATTCCATGTCCTGCTTTTCCATAGAATGCAATAATGGATGATGACGACAGTGGCAATTAGAACTAATGGGCTACTTCTTAGAGATGCTGAATATCCATTAATCCTGTTGAACTTGGTCAGAAATTAGGCTATTTTAACATCAAACTTGGAATATCTGTTAGTTGCTGTTGCTTTTTTTCTTGTGAGTACAGTTCTGCTGCATGTTTCCTTATAACACTTTCCTTGATTGATCCGCTTTTGGTTCTCCTTGTTTAGCCTGAGTATTTTCTATTAATTATTATTTTTCATATTGCCTGAATTACATGAAAAATTATAACTGCAGAGGTAGTTACAGCGTATTTATGGCTAGAGGAAAATAAGTCTGTGTTACCAAACTTATTTGAGTAAATGAAAGAGGGAATTTTCTAACTGTTTAGGGTATTTTTAAAAAATTTTTTGATGAACAACCATTCTTAATACTAGATAATTTCACATTCATTTCACTGAATGACTTTCCTACTGCACGACTTTCAGCTACTTATGTAGTCTAAGTGAACCATACAGTTGCTATACTTATGTATCTTCAAAATGTTGTGAAATGAATCATTCTAGATGCCATGTCTCAAATTTTTATTTCCTCATTTGTATCACTAGCTGTTTTAAAATCTTGGAGACATTTAATGATAGGGGTTCTTTTAGGATGGAAAGGACTTAAGTCTTCTATTCTACTTAGTTTCATTTTCTAAACTAAATGCAGCAACTGAGGAACATCATGTTTCACAGAAATATGGGTGGGAGTCTCAGGGTTGGGGAGAAAATACCCAGTTCTGTTTTGCTGCATTGTGTGTGTGTGCTCTTCCCTGCTGGAGCTCATTTAGCTCAGCACTCATCCAGCTGGTATTCCAGCCTCTGCTGAATTCCAGCACGTTAAACAAATGCCTGCTCATAGCTTGCTATTCTTTCTATCTTATGTGCACCTGAGGACTTACAAGTACTTGCTTTTTGTACATAATCTGAATTTCAGAAGTTCAATCCTGCTGCTATTTTTAGGGTAGTTTTAAGAGGGAAAACTTTCTCATCAGTCTGTCACTGAAGCTGTGGGATGAACCAATTGAGTAGATCAGTATTTTTAAGAGGAATGTGGAAAAATCACCATTATGTGTTTTGCCTTGATGTGAGGAACAATGTAACGTGCAGAGTAATAGACATTCAACCCTTGTGTCTAAAATAGGGGCTGAATTGTCTCCATCAAGGCATGGATGTACTGCAGACTCCATTTCTAAAGACTGTACTGAACCCTTAATCGCTGACTGTGCACTTGACATACAATTAAGCATTTGAGCTTTCCTCTAATCTCTGTGTACAAGAAGATAAAGGATGCTTGGAGACTTGTATCAGTGAGACTATTTATACAGAGCTCATACTGCTAACACTTTTGATGTCCTTTAAGCTTCTGCCTTCATATCCCTGTCAACTCAATCCACTGCACACATTTTTTGAGTCAAAACTGGCATAAGCCGGGAAGGGGAGGAATGTGTTCACATGTAAGAACACTGGTCACAGTAAGACTTTCTTCTAGCAGCAGGAGAAATGCTTTCCTTCATCAGTAACTTGTGACAGACTCTACAGACTTAGGGCATACATGAAGCAATAGGTGTTTCTCATGCAGTCTTTATAAAGAGATTTCAAGTGATGAAGAAAAAGAAAAGAAACTGAGTTTGTGCCAGCACTTCAGACTGTGCTCAAGAACTTGTCTTTGAAGTTAGATCATTGAGGTGCTGCCTTACTCTGGGGAATGACAACTGCCACAGGGCTCTGCAAGAACATGAAACATCAGCTAGTCATGGATCTTCTGTAGCTGAGGTGTAGACAGATGCTACGTGTCAAATTTTGCATCCTTCCCCCCACAGTTTTGAACACAGACACGTGCAGGACACAGATTGATACAGTTCCATAGCTAGAATAGAATTATCATTTCTTTGGTACTTGTCATTTGTCTTTAAGAAGACCAGTACTGATAGTGGCCATCTTTATCTTGAATACCCCTTCCTGCTGGTGATCTTGTTATTATTTCTTGAATATTATTGCTTCCCTATTATTAGTGATATGTTTGCCCTCATATGTTGCTTGAGCTAAATTAAAAAATTGCAAAGAACCAACGAGCAGTGGGCAAGGCCTTGTACTGAATGTAGAACTTGCACTGAAGAAGCCAAGTCTTGACAGAATCCAAACACAAAGCTGATGTTACAGAAGGTGATGATTTATGTCTGGATTTACAGCTACTTCAGTGTGCATGTACGTAACAAAAATAATAGAAGCAAGCACACACTTGAGATGTTCTCACACTTGGGAAGATGCTGATCCACATTCAACAGACTATTGGCAGAGGTTTTCAGCACTGTGCAGCTGATCCTAAGCGGCTGAGAAAATTGTAGGAAGTATTTGAGTCCTGTGTCAGAAGCAGAAGTGGAAAGTGGAACCCTTTTTGAGTTCAGAACAAGCAGTGCATGAGCATCTTGGGAGAGAATCGAAGTGTTTCTAGAAACTGAGTGGAGGAAGCTTCTTCAGCTCTTTGTTAGCGACTACTTTGAAATGTCAGATAAAAATAGGCAAAAATGAGAATTACTGTGGATATTCATTTTTAACAAAGAACATCTCTGATCTCTGGCCTCAGCTGATTTGTCTCAGACTCTTACCTTCAAAAGACCTGTTGGAGATTGAGTTCTTTGGTTTGCAATATGTATGTAGCATCTTCAGTCTGCATTTCATTTTCTTTGGTGACTTCACACAGAAGCTGTTGCAGGGACCATGCAAAAGTAAAAAGATAAATGAAAAACTTGTGCTCCAAATGATGAAAGAATTGCAACTGAAATTCCATCCTGAACCTTTTTGTATCTCGTGATAATTTTATGCTGAGCTTTTATATCTTTGTGTAGTTTGTCACAGACCAAGTTGAGGTCATATAGGGAGCATTCTTCAGGTTCTTGGCCCCGTATACAGGGGAATACAGCAGAGTAAGCAGTATTTAGGATTGATCACAAACTGCTGAAGCTCCCAATGCATGTGTGAGAAAGGCTGAAAAGGGCTGAGCTATGTCCATGTCCTTGTGCCCTGACCATCAGAGTATCCATGGTAATATTTTAGATAACTTATTTACAACCACAAGCTAAATGGAACAATTTTTATTTTACTTTAAATGGTAAGTTGTGATATAATAAAAAATCTTGCTACAAGCACATAAGTTGAGTCCTCTTTCAACAGAAGAAGTAGGCTGAGTGTTGGAAAGTGTTTATTACTCTGTGCAGCAGATGTGTTGAACAAAACTACAAAAATGTTTCAATCATTTTTTATTAATATGTGTTGGGAAAAAAAGAATATACTTTGCTTGTTTATTTCCAGGGCAACGATAAAAGTTACATCTCCTTGACAGAAGCATCATCATTTGGTTTGGGGGCTGGATATCAGAGTTGTTAGTTATTTCCCAGTAGCTAACAGGAGTTTCATAGTGCAGATATTTCAGTTTGTCAATATTGTATAGCTGGAAATGTGGAGGCATAGTCACACTTGATGATTATTTCTATCCCCTGCAGTCCAAGTACCTTTGAAAGTGTTAAGAGTTATTAAAAATTGCTTCTGTAAGTTGAGGGTTTTACAGGTGTCTTTTTAAAGTTCCCTGAGGGTGATAAAGAGAGGGTCACAGGCGAATGTGGTTTGACTGCATTTCGTTTGCCATGTGGGCAATTATGCTTTTTATGCTGTTACAAACTTCAAAATAATCTGCTTCAGTGTGAGAGTATCTGTGGTGTGCTACATCCGTAAGTGAGTTCCAACAAAGAATTGAAGATAATACTTTGGTTAGATTTATGGTTCTTGCAGGAAAATATGTCACAGTGAAGAAAAAAAAAGGTAGGAATCTTATTAACTCCTATATGGTAGTTCACATACACCTGAGTTAGAGTTGGAGAAGTTAACACTTGTTAATTTAGGTACTTAACTCATGTTACACTTGAGTTGTCACACAGAAAACTGGGAGTTTTTGCATAGGAATCATCATCTATTGAGATTTGGTTGCTTGTGTAGGTACTTTAGGAAATAACGAGAAATAATGTTATGTTTTATTTTCATATCCTAATTCTTACAAATTCATAAAAATTGTGGACCTTGTTATAATTCTGCCTGTTTTAAAAGCATTATCAGAAGGAATGTTTTCCATGAGAAAAAGATTTGGGTGGTTAAATCCTAATTTTGGTGGGGTTGGGCCCAGTTACAAATGTATGAGTTTTGTGAAAGGATTAAAAACCAGAAACAGTAAAACTGATTGTAAGTGCCTTTTAGAATAATAAGGTGAAGCTTATAGTAATTGGATTATGTATTTGAAAGCAACAGGATTTATTCTTAGGAGATAGGAGTAGATTATATGGAAAGGGAATGTATCTTTAAAAATAAATAAACCCCATGAAATGGTGTTCCTTCTTTCTTCATGTGCTCATCTATTTTCATCAAAAAGAGTGGCTGTCTTGATTGAGTCTTCTCCTCGATATCTCTTCATTAGTTCATCTTCAGGTTTTTGGAAGCTTACGAGAAGCAAACTTTCAAAGCTGTATTTGATGAATTTTAGGACAAAGAACTGTTAAATTCCAAGTGCAAGGTGTCATTTTCATGTAGGAGAGTCATAAGGATATTTTTGTACGTTCATAATTATTTTTTTTATTAATTGTCTGGGTTGTGCCTAAGTAATATTCTTAATGCAAATTACTGTATCTGGTAATTTATCTGTATTAAGAGTAATATCTATTAGGCTTCTAAGGTCAAAGGTAAAGACTATTTTGGCAGTTATTATTATTCAAATAGCAGAAGTGTAATGATTAATATTCTACTGCTTTTTTCTTTTTCCTTCCAGATTTCTCAGGGGACAAAATTTTGCTTATTCATACCTTCTACTGTGGCAAAAATGGATTATTTTCCTCACCAAAAACCAGCAGCATAACACCCATCCAACACCTGCCTCAAGGAACTCTTATTTAAAGTCTATTGTAAGTAAAATGAACCACTTGCTCGAAGGTAGCTTTAATCAGCTGTGTGTCTATTTACAGCCCCGGACCCCGCCCCGCTGAGCCGAGCAGGGCGGCTTTGCTGCAGCTGCTGCCGGCCTGGAGTGGCGGCGGAGGAGGGGAGCGGTGCAGGGCTTGGGCTGGGCCCGCGCCGCCGGTGTCACCTGGGTGTCCCCTCAGGACCTGGCTGCGGGACAGGGCTTGGGCTGAGCCCGCGGCTTGGGTGTCACCCGGGTGTCCCCTCAGGA
Organism: Cyanoderma ruficeps; assembly: GCA_008694505.1. Taxonomy (NCBI): domain Eukaryota; kingdom Metazoa; phylum Chordata; class Aves; order Passeriformes; family Timaliidae; genus Cyanoderma; species Cyanoderma ruficeps. The sequence continues at coordinate 15,299,351 of VZDJ01000155.1, read as the reverse complement.
CCTGGCTGTGGGACAGGGCTTGGGCTGAGCCCGCGGCTTGGGTGTCACCCGGCTGTTACCTGGGTGTCCCCTCAGGAGTGGGGCAGGGCTTGGGCTGGGCCCGCGCCTCCGGTGCCCCTCCGGTCTCCCCTCAGGAGCGGGCTGCGGGGCAGGGCTTGGGCTGTGCCCGCGGCCCTGGTGTCACTCCGGTGTCCCCTCAGGAGCGGGCTGCGGGCAGGGCTTGGGCTGTGCCCGCGGCCCTGGTGTCACTCCGGTGTCCCCTCAGGGGCGGGCTGCGGGGCAGGGTTTGCGCTGAACCGCCGCCTGCCCGCGGCTCCGGTGTCGCTGAGATGTCACCCGAGTGTCCCCTCAGGAGCGGGCTCTGCGCAGTGGGGTCAGACCCCGGTGGCAGCGACTGATCAGGAACCTGATCTGCAGTGCAAATGAAGGCTCAGCCTCCTGTTGCTATGACAATTGATTTCAGGCGTGGCAGTGGAGAAACGGGGGAGTAAAGAGCTCAACATGTGGGGAACTGCGAGGGGTGCAGCTGGTGGGGTTGGCTGTGGGGCTGAAGGCTTCTTGTGCCCACAGGCCCAAGTGCATCACTCCTCATGCAAGGCTGACTTGGAAAAGAGTAATGAAATTCCACGTTATAGATAGCCAAAAATGGCTGCTCAGAATGCGTGCTGTTCATGCGCTGAAGTTAATTTTATGCAGGCCAAGAAGATGATAGATGTTTTGGGAGAGAAAGCTGTGTTAAGATTAGAGTTTTGGCCACCATACCATCTGTATTAGAAAGAAGGATGGCATTTGGAGAAATATATTCAATATTTCAGTGTAGGATCTACTTGCTGTATCGGCACAAATGAGAAAAATGAGAGGAAAAAATAGGGGAAAAACATCCAAATGAGGAAGAAGTCTAGTTTGTTCATGTTGCTTCTTTGGAGATGTAGTAAAGGAGATGCATGTTACTTATTAAAATTGCATTTAATAAGAGGCCTCAGATTAACTGAAAGCCTAATCTGAAAGCCTAATTGTCATTTTTCCAGTGCAATATAATAACTGCCTACATCTTTATCACTCTCATAAATAAAAGAATAATTAATACTTGAATTTGTTTTAATATTAAGGTGTTTGTTTCAGAGAAATTCTGATTTTATCAGTGGCATTACATTTATCCTTTGCACAGCTGCTTTCTGTTAGAATACAATTAACACACTATGAAGGCCCTTGTGAATAAAATAAGGGAAACATTGTAATTGTCTTACATTCATTCTCCATAAAATGTTTTATCTTGTTATCTGTATCATGTTTTCTTGTTTGAAAAAACAATGCTAAAGCAATGCTGGTGTTTTATCCTGACAAAATACTGATGCAGGGATGTAGAAGATCCTTACCTGAAAAGGCTATGTCTCTTGCTTGGTTTATTCCAGTTCAAGACCCCTGTTTCTATGGACTTCTTGTTTATCTGTGACATTTTTTCCTTCTGCAAATGTAATCACTCTTAAGTAAGAAAAATGGTGTTATGAAAATCCTCTGAAGCTCCATGAAAATACAGTTGTAAAAATCTCATCTAAAGATAATTTAGTTGTTCCTTCATTGTAGTTCTAACTTGAAATAATTCAAATATGTAAGCAAATAGTAGGCCCTTTAAATATCATTTTTGAAAATTGAAATATAGGTGCATTTTTAAAATATTTCCCAGTTGGTCCCTGAACCTTGATGGTATTTATCCTAGAACTGGACCTGAAGTATTTGAACAGTTCTCTTGGACGGCTCTTCTTTGATGGTTCCCACAGAGCCGAGTATTCTTCAGCACAGCTTCTTTCTTTCTGTGGTTTTTCCACTTCTGTCTCTCATGTATCTGTTCAGGACTTGTCTACACAAGATACCAGAGAAAATTGATGCAAATCAACTAAATGTAGGAATTTAAAGAGGGCAGCTGAAATCCTACCAAGTCCCTGTGTGCACTATCCCATTCATAATTAAAGTGGCCTCCAGTGAATTCAGCTTAACCCACTTCGAAGGCAAGATGAGCCAAACCAAATTAAGGCCAGCATTTTATTCACAGATGAAAGTGTTTCCAAAGGAATTTATTGGATATAGACAAATCCAGTTAAATTAGTTGGGTTAATTTTCCTGAGTTCCATTGTGTAGAGAAAACCTTAGTAATAATATCTGATTTGAGCTTTTACTTTTTGTCTTTTTTGTTCTCCTTTTGTTCCAAAACTGATATTTTAGACTCAAGAAAGTAGATAGGCCTTACCAAATGCTGTTGTAATTTTCCTGTGTTCTGTGAGTCCACATTTTAACATATAAATGCCCCACTTTGCCATCAGGTCTAGTTCACAGTAACCTTTTGTTAGGTAATTACCATTGATTTGGCTTCTTCAACTAATGCCTTTTAATCCAGTTAGCAGAAAAAATACCATCTCCACTTTCTTAAGTGGCCTGCATTAACTACCACTTCCCTTAAAGCTGCTGTTCTCCCCCTAAACAAATCTCTACTGAACTTGGTTGTTTAATTACAGATTTTTCCTTAATAGCTTAAACTAATAAAGAGTGGTTTAATTTCATATTATTGTCAATACTGTAGAACTATGGCATTTCCCATCAATTGTGGCCTGTCAGAAAGAATTCCTTTTGAAATGCACCAAGAGGGTGTTTCTGCCTTCCCAGGCAGCCCAAGCAGCAGGAACGTGGCACCCAGGAGCTGACTGCACCTTTTGCCGTGCCAGAGCAGCTGAGAGCCAGCAGGGATGTTAAACAGGCCCTGGGCCCTGTCACACTGCAGGGACATAAAAACAGCCTGGGAGAACTGGAATAATGCAATCACTGGGTGTCTCTCCATTGGTTTCCCAGAGCACAAGACTGGGCACCTTATTGATGGGACTTATTTCATCCTTTCTTTGAAAATTAGGAAAGTGAAAGATCTTAGTTGCAGCTTAGTCATTCTGTCTTCCTGAGGATTCATCCAGTGTCTGCTGTTTTCCCTCTGTTCCTCACTTTGGTTTTGTCAGCTGTGTCTGTTCTGGATGCATGGGATGGGATTTGTTTTAACATGGTTGCTTTTGCTTCATTAGGTAGCCCTGTACATCTCTTTAAGTTCTTTAGGAAAAAAAAATCTTCATATTATTTAACTGGGTGAAGCTATTTGATTTTGAAGAAGCTAAATTTAGATTCAGGTGAAGACTGTTTACTTCCAAGTATGGCTCAGCTTTGAGAGAGAGAGGTACTTAAGGAGAAGAAAAGATCAAATGTAACTGAGATTGTACTAAATTGATTTCAAGTCCTATTAGCCCATCTTAACATTTCAAAGTAATCAGTATCTCCTCTTTAAATACTTTAAAAATGCTTTTTCTTATAATATACAACAAATTATCCAATTCCACTGCCTCTTGTATTTGCACTGTATAAATAAGAAACTTTTTAGGGAAGAAGTTTGGCCAGAGATTGAGTGAAAACCAAGGTCTTTCTGTGTGTTGATGGCTAAGATGATCAATTTCCATTCAGTGCAGAGTGACCTTTGTGTGTCATGTGTGACCCATTTGAAATGAAAACTGCGGGTGTCTGTGTGTGTCTGCAGTGTCACCCAGGGGAGGAGGGGTGCTCATGGACAGGTGGTGTGGGGTGAATGAGGTGTTAGATCTGCTTCGTGTGTGTATTTAAAGTGGAAGTTGTGTTGGTGCTTTGACAAGCCATGGAGAGCAAAGGTGGTGCTGAAGGTTCCTTAGGTGAGGAGAGACCAAATCTGTCTGGGGAGGAATGGTCTGAGAGCCACCTGCCTTCTGAGTCACTGCTTCCTTTAGAATTTATAATTTATTTTCTTTTTTTGCTTACTTTTTACACTTCCATCTTGGTGGGATTTCACAGCTGATAGTAGTTTTCTGCCAAAGATAATATTTTAAGACTTCTTCTGTTGGGTTTTTTTCTTGGTGTTTTGTTTGGGTTTTTTTTAATCTAAATTCTAGAGGGATGAACAAATAACTTCAAAAACAAATGACAAATAACTGGGGAAAAAAGCAGTGTTAGTTCAAATGTGTGCAGAGAGGATCCTGCCAACTCTGTTCTTTGCTTCCAGAGTCTAGATTCTATGTGGTAATTTTGAGGTGATGGTGACATCATAAATGCAGAGATTGAGCTTGTCTTTTGCTCTGAGAAGGATGTGGGATTTTAGTGTTGAAAATACTGAAGTAATGCTGATTCTGAGACAGCTCATGAATTGGCTTCTCCAAGCTGATACCCACTTCAGCTCCCCAAACTTATGAGCACTCCAGCCCCCACACAGTGACTGTACTTGAGTGCCCAGCTGGTGCATTTTAAATTAACATTCATTATACTACTGAGTCACTTCTGGTGGTGATCTGAAATGCACCAATGCTTTGTATCATCTCTGGCAGGTTCCTTTAGTTCGATCCATATGTTTCCGTCCTGCTGGCTAAGATTAATTTTGTTCTTTCTTGTAGTCACCAAAGAAATTAGTTGTATTCAGTTTCTGGTGATCTTTTTGTACAGATTAGCGCTGTTGAGCAGTGTATCTATGTATGAGTGTTTGTTAAAAATAAAAGTAGCATTTTTGTCCTGCGTTTGCATTGGAACAGATTCAGTTGAGACAGAACTTAGATGTCAAATTTGGCCATAATCCATTAAGGTAGTTCTCTTTCAAAAAAATCTGCCTTCCTTTCTAACTAATCTCCTCAGTATTTCCAGCTTTCCTTCTGCTACTTCATCTTCATTAGGGTTACCTTTTAGAAGTGCTCCCCTTGCACAGAGGTGATCCACTGCAGTTTGTGATCCTTCACTGGACTCACTCCAACATGTCCATGTCATTCTTGTGTTGAGGATCCAGAAATGGACATAATATTCCAGACAAGTCTTGCCAGGTCTGAATAGAGAGGAAAAGATCACCTCTCCTGCTATCCTCATGTGGCCCAAACATAATCATACATTTGTATAAATAGTATAAAAGATGTGAAATGTATGGTGGTACAGTGTAGAGGGCAAATGAGCGTGAAATGGGTGGAATTATCAACAGTGTAATCTACCTTGGTCCTGAAAACCATGGAATTGAAATCCACAGAGCACAGGTCTGATGAGGAGCTGTGAGGGAGCTCAAGTTGTTTAGCCTGGAGAAAAAGGGGCTGAGGGCACCTTACTGCTCTGGCCTGAGAGAGGGTTGTGGTGAGACGGGTGTCACTCTCTTCTCCCAGGCAACAGTGACAGGATAAGAGCAAGGGGCTTTAAGGTGCTCCAGGGGAGGTTCTGGTTGGACATCAGGAGGAGTTTCTTGATGAAAATTGGAATGGGCTGCTCAGGGATGTGGTGAAGTCACTGTCCCTGGAGATGTTTAAGGAAAGACTGGACATGGTGCTTACTGCCATGGTCTAGTTGATGAGGTGGTGTCGAGTCATGGGTTGGATTGGATCATCTCAGAGGTCTTTTCCAGCCTCATTGACTCAGTGATCTTGAAAGTATCTTCCAACTGTAACAATTCTATGGTTCTGTGATTTTATATGCCACAAAGTTTTAGTTTGTTGGACTAAGTTGGGTTTAGTGGCCAGTCCCCATGGATGAGGCTGAGAAGAACCCCACCCTCCTGAGGCAGAAGGTAAATGATGTTTGCATTGTAGCAGGGATATGTACTTGCAGAAAAAAGCAATGTCTAAGAAAGCAAAGGCAGTCCATTTTTCAGGCTAAGTATAACCAGGTAACTACATGTGAAGGAGGAAAGGACTGTTTCATGTAGGGGACAGTGAAATTAATTGGATTCCAATTTCTTTCACAGTTTATTTCCCTGTAGCTGTGGTGCAAGCAAGAGCCAACCAACATCATCTGCTGCCAATAGAAAATCTCCATGCCAGTCCTTACCCTTGGCACGAGGTAAAGTTGCAACTGAGCCTGTGAAGAGGAATCAACAGGAAAAATCCAATTCATGCTCAAAGGTAAACTTTGACCAGTGAATAACAAGCATGAATGTAAAACATATGCTTTTCCTTACCTTGTGTATTGTTTAATTTCATCCTGTTTGCTTTGCACTATTTCAGCAGCAGTGCAGGCAGGGTTGAAGTGTGGAAATATGCTTAGGATGACTGTGTTTTAAATTCCAGCTGTTTTAATAGCTTGCCTAGCATGAACTCCTCTTGTGGTGCTTGCTTTAATTTCTATTATATGTTTGTAAAGAGCATTGCTTAGAAGGAGGAGGTTCCTGTTTTCAGGAATGAAAAGAAGATGCAAAATGCAGCAGAGCAGATATATTTTTGTTGGCCATGCATTTGGCAAGAAAAATTCCCATGGCAGACATTGTCACATTTCACTTGGGGCAAAACATGATCTGCTTCCTAACAGGTCCCTGGGTGATTGTGCCCCCAGGGGAGCACGCTGGTAAGATTGTTCCCCACACACTGCTCATAAACACAGTAAAAATTGTTCAGCAGCTGCAACATTGGTCACCAAAAGAAGGAAATAAAACAAATAAACCTCACAAATTACTGTAATATCAGCTATTCTGAACACTGGTTTAGCCACAGTTCTAGAAAAGGAAACAAGAAAATTAACTCCATCCTAGCCAGATCCACCACAGCAGAGAATCTATAAATTACAGAAGCTGTATTGGGAAGGCAAATAAAAGAACAAATCCTAAGCCCTGCTGTGTGTGTGCGTTAGTATTAGTAAGGCAGAAGAGCTCCAGACATGTAAATCCTTGCTAAACCTCAGTTCATGAACAGTGACAATGATCTGGTGATTGTCAGATTTTAATAAACTGATGTTGTGTTTAGCTGAATTGGAGTCAATTTGCAAAGCTATTTATGAGCTGCACATAAGAAAAATCAATAAAAGTATGAAATATTAAGATAGAGAAAACCTTCCAGTGTGAGTGATCAGCAGCTCTAGGCTAAGGCAGAGATGGATGACAAATGCTGTTTATTTTAATATGCTGCAATTTGTACGTTTTAGCTTTTTTAAATAGTTTTGCTTAGGGAATAGAGGAAAAATGTTGTTTACATCACCTGGCAGTATATTCTAAACCCTGTTTCTTTTTCTGCTTGGCAGATGGAGACCTTTTAGCCAGCCAGTGAATCCTGCTGCTGCATGTCTGGCAGCACCTCTGAATGATCACATGACTCTTGATATGGATGCAGTCCTGTCAGACTTTGTTCGGTCCACAGGGGCAGAACCAGGTCTGGCAAGAGACTTACTAGAAGGTAAATTTTTGAGACCCAACCATTTTCTGCGTTCACTGCTTGCTTAAACCAAGAACCAGTCATTTACCAAGTCAACTGTTGTAATAAGCAGACCATAGATTATACTAAGGCAGGTGTTTTTAACAAAAAAACTTAAAAACTTAGTTCTAGATTGCTGTGTTAAGTTACTAAGAGTCAAGCCCTAAATGTTTATGTGCCAGTGAGAGAAGGAAGGAGACTTTAGCTGAATTTTCATATTCAGCTGCCTGAAAGTAATTGTAGAAGTTTCTCAGGTCACTGTGTTTAGTCTGAAGTTTAGTCTGAAAAGGATTTACTGTACAGTGATAGAGACACCAGTGGTATTTTTGGGTCCTAGTGGTTAATATGCATACCTGAACTTCACAGCATGGGAACCAAGTGGCTAGGTTGAAAAACAATTAAGAAGCTGTAGCAGAAAAATAACTGTCTATTTATTCATTTTGTTGTAGTTGTTTTAGGTTTTTAGACTTAAAAGTGGAAAGACACCGTTGATATTTGAGAGCATTTCATAATAGTTGGGTTTGTTCATCTCTTCTTATGTGGGCTAACAATAATTGTGAATGTGGGAGGTTGGAAAAGAGTAGATGATATCTGTAAATTGCAAGTTGGTTCCATGGGCTTGAAACTTCCATGCTGGACTTGCTGCCTGAGAGGTTTGGGGTTTGATTTATTTTATTTTTTTTACCTTAATGTTCTCTAAGAAATTGTGTTAAAGTAACTACTGAATGGCTACAGCAGATGTAAAAGTATACCTCATGTTATGTATCTTCTTTTTGCAAGAGCTGTTTGACTTCATGTATTCTGAAAGTTTTTGATTTTGTGGCAAGTTCTTCCTTTACTCTGGGCTTTTCAGTAATAAGGCATGATAGATTATTAACACACAGATGCACACAATTCTGCAGCATTTCCCAAGTCATCTGATACATGAAATAAAATCTTGGAATGCCTAGCAAGGAATATTAGCATAGACGTGCTATATTTAAGAGCCCTCTGTTTTGTCTGACTGATTTGATCAACCTGTCATTCTCGCCTAGAGTCTGTCTTAGTCTGATGGTCTTTTAGAAAAAGAACTTGAGATTTTTCTCAGCTATATCAGTACAGATTGTCAGTTACTGTGCTGATAGAGCATTGCCAAAATTTCAAAGGGTTCCTACATAGCAGAGGTCTTTCAGAAGAGTTACTTACCTTGTTTTCCTTTCTATAAAGAGCAATGCTTTCAAATAAATATCGAATAGAGTTTCTCTGTGCTGTACTTCTCATTTCTGTAGAATAGATTCATATTGAACATACTAAGAAAGAAATAAGTAATAAACAATATAATTATTCTGACAGGCTAATAGACATATGCATCTGCCCCAAATCATTTCCTCCTACACAGAAATTTCTCAAAGTAAAAGCGATTGTTGCAAGTTCTAAGCAAGATGTGCTCAGACAACCATTTCAGAACTTGTGGCTGTAGCTACATTTGGTGTAACAGCTTCTAACTCTGGTCATGTCCTGTGCTGGGAGACAGTCACTGATGGAGTGGTTTCTCATCTGTTTAAAAAGGGACACAACAGGAGCTGCCACCCTCACAGCCTTTTGACTATCCCAGTGTGTCAGTTCTCTGTGAGCAGCACTGAAACCCATGGAGTAGCTTCTTAAGAATAATAGAAACAATATTCAGAAGAGCAGCTGCCCACCCCATGGTGCCAATGCCTTGTCCCTGGCCTTGCAATGATGATGTCCAGAGTTACACTCAAACTGCGAAAACAGGTGTGCACAAATATTTCCCAGAATTTTCAAGGTTTGGTTGTTTGTAGCCCTAAAAATGATGGTCATAGTGAACTTGGAGCCAAAAAAAGCTTGTGTAGACCCTCATTTCCATGTAATCACAAGTTTTGGTCAGATCTTCTATGATCCCATAGCCCCTTGCTCTTTCTGACCCACTCAAAAATTCTAATTTTATAACTTGCTCAGACTGAATTTTCACAGTGTGCTCCTATGGAGTAACATCTCCTTTTCAGAGCCAACGCTCTTTCTTTTGTTCATCCTTGGGGGAAATTTCTTTAATTTCACTATCCTAAGCAAGGATACCAATTTCTGCATCCTTATCCAATTATTTTAACATATTGATTGTTTTGCTTTGATTATGTCCTGCTACATCCGCAGCACAGTTGTGCACAATGTGTGTTGTTTGTCCTGGCAGCAAGTGGGTGAGTTAAACACACACTGACTCTTGTGCAAATAGCTAAAAAATCTATGCATTACATATAGATTTTCTGCATTGCCAGAAGCTGTCCTAAATGTTGGCTCACTTGATGTTTCTATACTCTGCCTCTCCTGCTGGTAAAATCCCTGCAGTTTTCTTCTGCTGAGCTTTTTATTGAGTGCAGCTGCTTGTCTTTGCATCTCAGAAAACATTCTGCTGGTTGTGCTTGACATGTATCTTTCAGAAAGTGTCCATTCTACTTTTGAAATGAAGAGCCAAAGAGATTTAAAAAAAATAATAGTTATATAACACTTTCATGGCTGGTATCTGGTATAAAAGTCTAATATTGGATTTCCCTATTTGTTAAGATGCTTACAGCTGTTTCAAAGTAATTATAAATTAATATTCATAAATTTCAATTACATATCATTAGCTGTACCTATTCTGTGTTAGTGGATTATACACACATGCTAAACCATTAGAAATGTTCCTTAGAAATGTTATTTTCCAGCTTTGCTTTCATTTTGGGATGATTACTTACTGAGTCTTTCATGTTTCGTTTCCTGTCTCTGAGATGTTGTTTGTCACTTCCTGAGGTTTTTACCTTGTTTATGTGCTCTCAAGAACTGAAAGCATTCTTGTGTATGTGAGGTGAGGGAGAGTAGAAATTACATTTTGTGAACCTTCACTGGGTCTGCCTTTTCAGGCTTTTGTTCTCAGCCTTTGCTGATTTATTTAAAAGCAGCCTAAAAAAGCCTTCACTTGAGTGGTTAATATTGACAGAGCAATTTGACAGTAAATGTGACCCAAGTGACAGAAACAACCTTAGCAAAACAGTTTGAAAAGCTGCCGTTGCTGGCAGACGTGTATCACTGCCTTGGGCAGGAGTGAATTCAGAAATGGATCAGCCTCGTGTCACAGGGAAACAGGATATCAGCTGCAAGACTCTCCAGATGTCACCTCTGTGTGCTCAAGGCATTTCCTAGTCATTGGGAAGACTCCTTTGGCTCACTCAGCTTTGGGAACATTCTTAAACATAAACCGAGAGCTCTGCATGGTGGAGAATTGATTTCTCTCCAGCTGTGTGAGCTCCAACTTCCCCAATGTCCAGGAGTGAGGAGGGCACGTCTTTTTCCCTCCTGGATGGTCTGGGTTGGTACCTCAGTTCTCTCACACATAGAATGTAGTGATGGTGTGTTTATGTATAATCTACTTAAAATGTGCCCGAAGGCAGAAAAACCATTAAAGAAAATAGTTTGATCTGTAAAACAAGTTGTGCTGTATGTGGTTCACAGTGTCAGGGCTGTAGGTGTGGATGAGCTCTGAGATCCCTGATAAATCAGGAGAAAGCAGCTCAGTTTTCAGGGAGGAGCAGGTGTGCAGGCAGTGACCCATGGAATAGAGGGGGAAGGCTTAGGAAGCCAACAGTGTAGGCAATCATCAGGTATTGGAGGATTTGTGAAATAATAATAATAATACAAACTGATTAAAAATAATATATTTAACTGAAAAGTTGCCCTTTGACTTGTATAAATTGTTTCATTTATTTATATAAATGATGTGGTATTTCACCATTCCATAAAAATACCTGCTGTCTATTTCCAACTTCAAACAGCACTTAATTGAGGGGTACATAGCTGAACATGAACTCAGGAACTGGGAGATTGGCTTTCCAGTCATGAAATGTGAGCAGGAAAGGTGACTGACCCCATGGAACAAGACACAACTGCAGTACAGAGACATCTCCTCAAAGAACAATGTATACAGGCAGAATTCAAAGAAAAGCATGTAATTTATAGAGAGGGGGAGAGACATTTACAGTGCTGTCATGTGATTGAGTGTACAAAACTAACTCCCCAAAAATAGTCTCTCATTCTCTTCTCCCTCAGATGGTTCCTTTTATAGTTCTCTTGTGGAAGGCTTGGCAATGGGAAGAGGAAGCTGAGCTGCTACCAATGTCTCGTTAAGCAGAGACCAAAACTGTCATTTCCAGCTGCCTGTTCAGTTTGGAGTGACTTTGCACTCTAGCAGAAAACAAGGCGTGTGTTAACAAAATGGCCTTGCTGCATTATTTCCCCTTCAGAACATGAACCAAAATTAAATCCTGTTTAAAGGCATATGGTCTAATTTTATCCTAATTTTGTGTATTAGTTTTTCAGAAGGAAAAAAGCTGGTCTGAAGTTCTTCTTACCTTTTGCCTGTAAATATTTGTTAATCTACTTCATGCCAAACAGGAAGAAGTGCCTGCATTTAAACTGAACCTGAGGATTGCTTTATTAGCAGTTGGTTTGTCAAAAGAGACTTCTTTACATTAGCCTGGGGTGTTTCTGTGTTGTCTTCAGGTTGCACTTACGGGTGCATTTCATCGATGCTGTCTTGATGCTCAGTGCCTTCCTCAGATTATTCTTTAGCTGAAAGTTAACTTGTTGCCCACTCAGTTGATGCTGTCCCATAGTGGCTGTACCTCACTGTGTCCATTGGTCCTGTTTCACTCCAGGCAGCCTTTCCTGTCCCTTTCACTGTTTCCTCTGCTGAAGTCCTCTCTATACATGTTGTTGCTGCAAGTTGCCTTTCATTGTGGTTTTTATTATTTAGATCTTTCCTAGCTCCCCATCTCAAATTGCATCCTTTCCAGCATTTTATTTATCATTAAATCAGGATTTTCTGGTGACCTTTCAAATGTTCTTTTTAACATATTGGAGTAGGTGGATATTTGAAAGCTTGGGGGGCGAGGGGAACTGTGTAATAGTTGCAAGTTTGCTTTTCCTGCTAATTAATGATAAAATCTTCTTGCTTTTCATTATACCTGATTTAAGAAGTGAAAGACAACAGATTTATTAACTATTACAATCCCACTAAGCTATAATGTTTTAGCAAAAATAGTACAAAGCAAAAACCCCCAAAACTGAATAGTATCATGTTGCTCTGGGGTTCCAGCACTGGAGAAAGCCCTTGTGACACCTCACCTGGAGTGCTGCATCCAGCTTTGCTCCCCCAATGGACCTCTCAGGCCATAAAGATGCTCAGAGGGCTGGAGCACCTTTGCTATGACACCCTTGAGCTGTGGGGGAAGAGAAGGCTCTGGGGAGACCTTGGAGCATCTTCCAACACCTAAAAAGGCTCCAAGAGAGCTGGACAGGGGCTTTTGACAAGACCACAAGTGATAACACAAGGGGAATGGCTTCAAACTGAAAGAGGACAGGGTTAGATTAAATATTGGGAAGAAACTCTTCCCTGTGAGGGTGCTGAGGCCCTGACATAGGTTGTCCAGATAAGCTGTGGATGCCCCTGGATCCCTGGAAGTGTCCAAGGTCAGGTTGGACAGGGCTTGGAGCAATCTGGTCCTGTGGAAGGTGTCCCTGCCCATGGCAGGGGGTTGGAATGAAATGATATTTGAGGTTTCTTTCAACCTAAACCATTCTTTGAGTCTATAATTTTATCAATGCTTCTAAGAGGAATCCTAGTTGTGCTTTTCTTTAGTACTTTGTTTATTAACCCTCTGCTAATCTAGTTTGAGGTGGTAAGGCAAAAAATTGGTAAGTGGCTTCTTAGACCATATATTGTTTTAGCTAAATCTTTGTTTTTTCTTCAGGCTCATGGTGCCTCCTGTTGTTATTCAGGGAACCTTTATTTAGGGCAGAAACTTCACAGTTGTAGCTGTGTTTATTTCTGAATTTCCCTTTTATGTAGGCATCTGCTACCTCTGACATTAAAACATCAGTACCAGCCTTCAGCCACAGTGCATCTTCCATTTCTTGCTGAGATGCAATTTTTTTTGTGTGTGCGTGTTTTGTTGTTTTTCCTCCGAACAAGAAGGACTTGGTTTCGAAGCAGAGACCTTTGAGTGTTGTTAAATTGCACACCTGCTGACTCATGTAGCACATGTGGCTGTTCAGGAAGCAGTTGCTCAGTAAGACTGTTCTTTCTGTTCAGTCAGTGAGTTGATTTGGTTCCAGCACCCCGATCATGATTTAACTACCTGTGTTTTCTAACCATCTTTGTGCTGCTCCAGCTTTTTTGCCGACTGATGTTCTCTGGCCATTCAAAACTGGAAGTGTTTCCTGAAAAACTACTGTGTCCGTGCTGTTCTGGAGCAAATTGTTACTGATACAGAGCTGCCAGTGATTGTGTGCACTGAAGTAACGTCGTTATGCCTCTGAAATGCTTTCTTAAATACAATCATATGGCATATAAATAAAAACAGTCAGTGAACAGGGTGCATCAGATAAGTAACAGTGAAACAAAAACAGCAGTGGAGAGGGTAGCTGGGAACATTTATGCTGGTCAATGAGGGTGGATAATTTTCAAAACCACTATTTCATGGAGATGGAAAGGTGCTGAATATGTTCTTTAATTTGGTTGAATGTTTTTCTTGCATTTCAATGCTTGGAGGCTCCAGCAAATATAGGGAAAGTGAGTCCAATCATAATTTCCTGTGTTGGTTCTCTGAAGTTTATGGCTTTGGTGTTCAATTGGTGCTTCTGTTCAGGAGATGGGGACAACTCCAGGGATATGGAGAGAGTTGAAAATAAAATATTTCTGTGTTAGGTATAGAAATTTTAATTTTTGTAAGGTTTCAAGTCTATAGTAGAAGTTCAGTTGCTACAATGTACCATGGAGCGTAACTCAAGTGCAATCCAGTTTTAAATGCAACACACTGTGAGCCTGCTCTCTGAAGGCTCAATGTAATTTTTATGACAGAGCTTTTATATAAGATGATTGCATTTGGCTTAAAACTGAGGCCAGTGGGATTTCTGTGAGTCTGCTGATTTTCTGCTTTCCTCTTACATACATCAAAGCCCTGTCACACAGCAGCCACTTACAGCACATGCACTGGGATTTTTGTTAGCTTCAGAATTAAACATGAAAAAAACTTGAGCAGGGAAACTGCAGGGAATGCCCTGAGAAATGCTGTCTGTGTTCCACTGCTGCAGGTCAGGTACTCAGGGATCTGTCCTCAATGAATCCAGGTTGTTCCTGGGGGTCACACAGCCCTGGGCTTGTAGCATTGCCAATACTAGAATACTAGAATAATATTTTGTTTAAAGCATTATTATTCTAGAATAATGCTTTAATTATGATTATTAGAATTATAATAATTTCCTAGAATTATACTTATTGCCACCTTTTTTTAAATTTACTTTATTGTTTTTTATGGTTGAGAAGAAGAATGTCAAAATGTGTTTAAAATACCTTTTAAAACCAGAACCAAAGAAAAGCAGTTCTTACTCCAAATACTGATTGGTTTTGGGAACACACTCATGGCTCTGCCTGTTTGGGTTGTGTTACTTGGTTGGGATGTGTGTAAAGTTACAGCAGAGCCCTGACTGGATTACAGCCATTCATTCTACATGGGATTTTTAGTGAACAAATGCTGGTAGTAGCTGAAGTTCTTATTCCAGTATCTCTGACAATTTTCACTGAATTTACATTTTGTCCTACAGACTTTCTAATAGGTAATTACAGCATTACAGAACAATTCTGTGTGGCTCACATGGTGGTTTATATTATAGTCTGCTCAGGAGCTAGGTAACATTCTTGCTCAATGATACCAATTCTCCTTTCAGGATTTTGTTAGTACTTCAAAACCGGAGGTAGTTTAGCTCAGCCCTGTAGGGACCAGCTGTTTGTGCTATTTTTTCCTTCTTCAGTTAGGTTTTTGTTCTTCACAGATACGACTGTAACAGTAAAAGGCTTTCTTTTATCTGTTTAAAACTGCTTTGTACTATATTTAGCTTATCTCCTTGGTGTAAGCAAGTAAGTTATCTTTAACTGCCACTCAGGTAATGCAGCTTCTCAAAGTACATAAAATGACAACCTTCTATGGTGTAATAAATCATGTATTAGTCAGAATCAGGTTACTTTTGAATTGCCAGGAAAAGTGCTTGTGGAATGCCCTGAAAGTCTCATATAACTTGTAGGGTCTCTCTTTCTTGTTATTAAATATTTTTAATTTTCAAATTAGAAACAAGTACTTGGAGAATGGTAGCCATCTCTGTATCTTAACTTAGCAGGCCTGTTTTAAAAATAGCAGGCAGACACCTTAACGTGTTTTTTGTGGTTTTTTGAGAATGACAAGTCCTGTTTCACCACCTGTACTAAACAGACTTGTGCATCTCGGATATTGGCCTGCATTCTGTGGTTGCTGGTCTGAGCAATATGCTGAAGTGGAGGGTGGAAGCAAATCCTTCAGAGGATTCTGTGCTGACAGGTTGCACCAGCAGCTCCCACAGACGTGGAACCACACTGGCTAAGTCTCTCTCTGCAGGTTTTGTTACAGAACACTGTCTTATATTGCCTGCTTTCTAAAAGACTTTTAAAATCTCTAAGAGAGCAAGTTCTCCCTCCTGTATGAGATAAAGGGACCTAAAATATTCTGTGTTTGCACTCTATCTGTTCTGCAAATGAAAGATAAAAGAGTTCCTCACTCTTTTGGGCTATGACACTATCAGTCTTGTCTCTCCATCATTGTTCCTAATTATTATTTATTATTAATACGACCACACAATTGCAAATTATTGCTCTCTCTCAGTGGAATTTAGAGTTCATCCTAAATTGCTGATTTCTGAGCAAGGGAATTGCTGGAATCTGAGCAAGGGAAGTCCTGGCCTTGATCATCACCTGTGATATGATGTCATAGATTTTGGGTGTGTGGATGAGAGGAGAGCAGTGGATGGTGGCTTTTACTCAATGGTAGCCACCTTTGGCACTTCTTCCCACAGTGCTGCTGTGCTGGGATGCCCCAGGCTGGGTGGTGGGGTAGCTGCTCCCCAGACAGAGGTGAGCAGGTGGTTCCTTTGCTGTTTTGCAGGCAAGAACTGGGACCTGACAGCGGCTTTGAATGACTATGAGCAGCTGCGGCAGGTGCACACGGCCAACCTGCCCCAGGTGTTCAACGAGGGCAGGTTTTACAAGCAGCAGGAGCCAGAGCAGCCTCCACAGGTGACCAAGGCTGAGAGGCCCTGCCTGCAAAGGCAGGATGACATTGCCCAAGGTAAGAGTTTTTGGGGACAGGTGGGTCTCTGACCTGTCTGCTTGGGAGCTGTGCTTGGCTGCAGAGAGTGGGAGGCCATGTGCCAGCAGCCTGTGAGCTGTGCCATTGTCACGGGGCTCAGAGCTGCTGCTGGACCCTATTTTTCATGTTTTAGTGGTTGTGAGCTCTGCCTCAGTTCTGCAAGTTGTTTTTTTTAATGTGTGATTGAAGTTAAATATGTTGTCCCCAAGCAGTCCTGTGGTACTCACGAAAAGAGTTAATTAGAGGGTGTCACTCTTGTATATAGTTTTCTATGCTTATTGAAACAAACAAACAAAAGGTTTAAAAATCCACATTTCACTCTGCATTCTTACTCACAGTGTGTGGATAGGGCATATGAAGACTATGAATAACTTTCAGCTTTAAAATTTCATTCTTTTCTGGTTCCACAGAAACTGCCTCCTGTCCCCTGCTGAATAGAAATTGAAACCTTAAGAAAAATTAGTCAACTACCTCTAACAGTTAATTTCCAGTACAAGATGATAAGCATTAGAATTTGCTTTTTTGCTTGCAGACCTCTTATGGGTTTTATTTCAGATCTCTCTCTCTCTCTCTCTGGCTGTTGGGTTGCAATTTTTTTCTATGAATTTCTCAAGAAACAGTAGTTTGCACCAAAATAAATCTGCAGGTCTGACAGCTTGTCATGTAGGCAGGTAATAGCAGTAGCCTGGTGATAGCTTTCTGTGCAGCCATTGAAAGGAACACAAGGGCTTCCCTTCTCCTGCTGGCTCTTCCCTCCTATTAAACAAGAAATAGCATCAATACTTAGGAGTTTCAGTAAAGCTTTTTTGAAATTGCTGACTTCCATCAGAAGAAAAGGAACTGTGGTGCTTCTTGTGACTCCTTAAAGCTCTGAATACAAATAAAGGGAGGAAGAGCAGCAGAGTTGATAAAACCATGTCCCTTCAGTCCTTTGGGATACAGTTTGCACTGAGATGTCCATCTGATGTTTAGTGGGCGCAGTAGGTGGTGTGGGGTATGTCTGGCTTTGACCACCTGGACTGGCAGGAATTTGGCTGCCAGCTCAGTGTGTAGCTGAGGGTCTCCTGGTCAGAGCCACCTCTGACTGCCACGTGGACCTAGGGGTGTTCAGGGAGGAGCAGAGAAGAGAAAGGAGCACCTTGGTTTGCCCCAAGGAGGGGAAGATGCAGGCAGCAGGGGAGGGCTGGGCTGTGCTGGGAGGGGTGATGGAGTCACACTGAGGGGATGTCACAGGGAGCTGCTGCCCTGCCCCTCCTTAAGGGACCTGGCTGAGATGTGCAGGGAGAAGAAACAAGTGCAAAATCAAGCCTTCTACCCTCTCCCTCAATTTAGGATAGTTTAGGGATTGCAGTTTAACTCTCAAAAATAGAAAGGCTTTGATCCATTAAAGAAACAAAAGTTTCATAAATTGCAAGAAAATTAATTTTAAAAAACCATTAGTCAGTTTGAGATATCTTAAAAACACTTAAGTTATGTTAAAGTAAGCTTTAATTAGGAGTTCAGAACATCCACTGATTATCATCTGTTTGTCAATAAATTTTTCTTTCTATGAATCTTTGAAAACCTAAGATATATCAAGAAAACAATTATAGGAATATT
This sequence comes from Cyanoderma ruficeps, assembly GCA_008694505.1. Classification (NCBI taxonomy): domain Eukaryota; kingdom Metazoa; phylum Chordata; class Aves; order Passeriformes; family Timaliidae; genus Cyanoderma; species Cyanoderma ruficeps. Next base: position 15,281,347 of record VZDJ01000155.1, on the reverse strand, counting down.
TGTCTTTCATATTTTGTTACTTTTACTGCTGATCTGTTTTGCTGGAAGGAGAGTCAAGTTTCTTTGGCTGGCCAAAGGGATCTGTAATAGGAACAAGCAATCTTTTACAGCAGGGAAAAACCTGAAAAAGGCAGCAAACAAGACATGGAATAAATTCCTAGTGAAATAAATGTGCATTCACCAGCATTGCCAGCCTTTTGTGCAGTGGTACAGCTGTAACTTCTCTTTGGTTTCTCTACAGAAAAGCGTCTTTCCAGAGGAATCTCCCATGCCAGCTCAGCCATAGTGTCCCTTGCTCGCTCACATGTAGCCAATGACTGCAGCAATGAGCAGTTCCCTTTGGAGATGCCCATCTACACATTCCAGCTGCCAGACCTGAGCGTGTACAGCGAGGACTTCAGGAGCTTCATCGAGCGGGACTTAATCGAGCAGGCCACCATGGTGGCATTGGAGCAAGCAGGTGGGTGACACCTCAGCTGTCTGCCAGCAGCTGCGTGACACCAGGGCTGTCAGTGGTGGCCAATCCAACATTTCAGTTGGCATTTCTAATCCTGCTTCATGTCCAGAGCTTGCACGTCCTGCCTGGGAAATAAAAGGCAGATAGTAAAAGCAGCTACTGTGTTCTTTGCCAAATGACACATATCCCAATCCTCTGCTTCTTTAAAACTTTTTTCTTTTAAAATTATAGAAAAATGGTCCAATTTAGTTAATAAAACAAAGAAATTGGGAAAGGAAGGAAAGGGCTGATGGGGAAGCGATGCAATAGACAAAGACATCAGTCTGGATGGTCGGAGGGGGTTGATACTTCCAGTTCTCTTGAGGAAATCACGTTGCAGTGACTGTGAAAGGAAACATCTTCAAGTTCTGTTGCAGCTTGAGAAAATAGTTTTTACATATGTCTTTTGTGTGTTTATTTTTTTTTTTAATGAGAAACTACAGAATTTTAAAGTTCAGTGTTGCCATGGGGAAAAAAGTGTAGATACTTAAAATTGATGTTAATTCACATCTATTAGTAGGTTGAAGTTTTAAGCCAATTTTGAAGGATATGGAGAAATCTATTTAAAATTAGTATTGGTGCCTTATGAAACAGCAGGAGTGCTAATGAACCATGAAATGAACACATCTGTATAGTGAAATGCCCAACCCTGGTGATATAATAGAGTTGTAAAATCAGATTTCATGGTTGCTTGTGGGATATGGAGTAGACCATTTGCTTTTTTGTGTGTGGATTGCTCTACCAGCTTGTGTGACACTCTGGATTGATCTGAGATTCATTCTCCAGCCCTGGTGCCCTGGGTGAGCCCAAACTGATAAAGTGCAGCTTGGGTTTGAGGCAGGAGCTAATCTGGTGTCCCACTGGGTGCTTATGAGGTGTTGTCATGTGCTCTTTTTTGGCTTTGGTAATTGAAAAGCCAGACATAATTAGATAATAACCTCAAACAGCACATACTTAAGGAAAAAGAAACAAAACCTATGAACAACCAAAAGAAGCAATGTTCAGAAGGCCTTTCTTTGGGGGAGAAATAGCAGTGCAGGTAGGAATGCTACCAGGCAACTATGAAGCATGAAAACTGCAAGTCACCTATCAAGAAAATATATCCAGTTTCTGTAAGAGCCAGCTAAGCCAAGGAGGACAGGGGAAAAGTAAGATGATTCTCCCTCTGGCAGCTCTGCCAAAGCCTCCAAATTCCATAGGGATATCAGAAGATGCCTTGGTACAGTACCATTGTTGACCTACCTGCTTCAGTGCAATTACAGCCTTTGGACTCTACTGTGAACTAGAGGATCACAAAGGCTTTCTGACCTTAAAATCAGAGAATTTAGAGCTGACATTCTCTAATCCATACAGAGCTGTCTGGCTTTGAACTTGAAATGGCTGCAGAAACTACCAAATTTGCTGTCTCTTAGCATTCCTCTCTCAAATCTCTCTGAAAATTAGAATAAATCATTTACTCTTTTTGCACATTAATTAGGGCAGTAACTTGACACACACCGGAGCAGTGCCTTCCTCCCCCAGAGCCTCTTGCATCATGGAGAGGCTTTTACCATGTGAAGTACTCAGGGTTTTGATCACGTTTCCTTGTAGCCTACATAGACTTAGTTTAGTTTGTGAGCATTTCATTCAAATAACCTGGAACTTCCTGGGAAACACTTCTGTATTTCAAGTACATTAAACAGATCAAACAGTTTGCTTAAGAAAATCATGTAAGGCTTCATAGAAACAAACCTTTTGTCATGGTTTTAGATGTAAAGATATTCAGTTTCCTGCCTATTTTATTTATTGAATTTTATTTGTTGTACAAAATGAAGAGAGGGAGTTAATAGAAAAGCCACAGAGTATTAGATATTTTATTGTCTCCTATCAACAGTTTGACTATGGTTTGGTCAATGGCATAAAAAACCCTAAAAGATGAGGTGCATTCCCTGCAAAGAGCCTGAAATCTATTTCAAACCAAATCCCATGAAGAACAGTAGCTTTTGTAGCTGAGGTTGGGGATGTTGTTAAAGGAAGAGGGGAGCGTGCTTGGGTATAGTGCCATGAATTTCAAGAGAAAAGAAATAGGAAAGAGGCTAATCAGGCAAAAGGAGGGCAAAATTTGCTAGGAACTAACATCTTACTACTCCCAAAGGCTGGACTGGGAGAGCAGAATTGCCACTAACAGTGTGACACTGGGTTCTGAAGTGGCCATATGAGCTGGGTGTCTGTAAAAGCCTGTAAGGCTTTTATGTTCTTTTTTTATATTCTTAAACTCTTGCTACCTTGACATCTAAATGTGACAGCATGTCCTGGTTACATCCTATCTTATGGAAACTCAGAATAAAATTCCCAATTTACTGCAAAGTGCTGTGAGAGATGATAAAGGCCCAGAGAAAGGCAGCGTGATTTACTTACTCCCACTGCTGCAGTGTATTATTTACTCCTTAATATGCTTGCTTTCCAAATATTCCTCTGAAAGGATAGAATGCATCACATCCATAAAAACATTTGGAGGTTTTGTCCATCTTGTAAACTCAACTGTTGATTATTGCCAGAGTTGGAGTGAGGTCAGCTTGTGAGTAACAGGCAGGCTGATCTCTGTGAGCTCTGGCAGGAATTGCTGTGGTTCTTCAACATGGGATGGCTCAAGGTGCTCATAATATTAAATGAAGTCTGTGTGAAAGCAGTTTTATGATTCTAAATATTTTGCTGCAGCAAGTGGATTTTCATTATAGACACATGCTCCCCTGTGTGTTGTTAATGTGTGGGTTGACACAAAGAGAGACATAATGAAAACTTCTGCTGTATTGAAGTACTGTGTTTTAAAAAACAGTACAGGCACAGGAATGGCTGATCTAACACAGTGTTTTTAACTGAAAAAAAACCCAATTCTATTGCAGTGCTGAAATATAATTCAATACAAATAGTACAAGTATACTGTATGAAAGTCCCAAGAACTGTTTTCCTACAGTTTTCTTTCTCTTTTCATGTTTGTGTTTTCTAAAAGCATTTTATACAGCTACTGCCAAAATAAACAGTAATATGCTGTTAAGCCTGGGCTTCATGAGCCCTAAATCAATCCACCAAAATTGTGGAAATGTTTGATCTCAGTTTTCATTTAAGCTCCATTTTCCTGTTTTTTCCCTAAAGGGACCCACTATAACCACTAGATTTGAAATATGAAAGTGCACCACTTTTTTTGTTATAATCCAATAATAAACTCATATCTGCTATTTCTTTCCATCAGTCACAAGCTTTGTGATGTTAACCAAGCCCCCAAACGCTTTTTGTGGAATGCACTTGATGGAAGATCACTTTTATAGAAACCTCCTGTTACTCAAAAGCTTCATAAGCACCAGACTTTGGCATTTCTTACCAATAGATGTGAGTTAATCTGCAAAGCAATGCCACTCGCTATTTCCATAAGTCCTACCTAAGGTCTGTCTGGTTTTAGGTCTTCTAACTATGTTTTACACAGCACCTTGGTGTAACTTATTGCTAAATATGATTCCACCAAAATATTCTGCTAAAAACAGGTGGCAAGTTATTTCACAGATGCAGGAGTTTCTAAAAATGATCTTGTTATTTCCAAGGGCTGTCTAATAGTGCTTTAAATTAAGTTTCCTTATTGCATATTTAATTTAGAACTCAATAAGCCTTTGTGCATTTACAAACCAGCTGCAAAAATCATTTGAGGATTACCAGATGTGCTTATTGATCTGCTATGCATCTTTACAGTGTGGTACTCTTAACCCATTCTGACTAATTGCAATTTAATTCCATAGTTCTAAGTACTCAGAAAAAATAACTGGGGTACATAATAACTATTGCTACACTATTTTCCCCCAATGTGTATTACCTGTAGTTACAATTAAACTTCAGTATAATTTTGTAATGAAAACTTATTAATGGAGAGACATTTATTTGTTGTTTGAGCTTCCTCCTGTTTTGGGGTTTAACCTTAAGTGCAAGACTGCCTGTACAAATATAGAGATGCTATTTCCTCCCAGCTTCTCAGTCAAGAAATGGGGAGGAAAAAGTCTGCCTATTGCATTATTCATTCAATTATTCACTTGTGCATTGCCCACAGCTCTGCCAAGTCTTGGGAAATGTACCAGCTCTACTCATCCCTGTTAATCATCTGCTCTGCCTCATCCCCAGAGACCTTACACAATTACCCTCATTTGCCTTCTTTCTATTAGAGGTGCTCACATGACCTTTTGACCAGGACTTACCACTCCAGTCTGCAGCCACATGGCAACCTGTGTGCCAGGAATTACCTACTCGCAGTGTGGGCTTGGGCAGTGATAGTCTTTATGACTTGTTTCTTCATTGAATATCTGTCCTTTTGCCAGGCTTTTCCAGAACCCATCTCTATAATGGTTTATAATGTGTAAAACATGCTTCACATAGCAATGATGGATAAGTGATTCTCTTAAGTATTCCCAAAAGAGAAAGGCCACATTCTATACAACACCTCAGGCTATGCTTTGGTGTCATTTTAATTCTCTGATAGTGTAGCTGCTGGTTTTAGTAGATCTAATAATGATTTACATGATGGGAAATGAGAGGAGAATCAGCTGTTGAAGCAATCCATCTGATTGAAATAATTCAGTTAATAAACTTACCTTATAGTAACATATCTTGATTACCACATACATATTACTTCTGTCTTTTGACATAAGAAAAATTCCTTTATTACCTTAATATAATCTGTCATGCGTGTGTGGGAGGCCAATGTCGATGATGTTTAGGAACTGACAGCAAGGCTCATAATAGTATTAAGGCAATAAACTCCTTGGAAATCCATCCCTGGATGCAGCATACAAGACTGGAAGATGCAAATCAATTAAAGATGCTCTTTTCTTTTCTAGATCCATGTAGAGAATAGTTTGTCTACCTCATTTCTAATCTTTTTGGTTTTGACATCTGCCATTACATTAAAGGTTATTCCCTGGAGGGGATGCTCATGGTTTGTGTTTGCCTGCACAGAGCCCTGCTGCTGTTTCAGGTTCCCCTCCCCTGGAGCAGCTGTTTGTTTCCTTTGCAGGACGCCTCAATTGGTGGTCCACGGTGTGCACGAGCTGCAAGCGCCTGCTGCCCCTGGCCACAACGGGCGATGGGAACTGCCTCCTGCATGCTGCCTCTCTGGGTAAGGGACGGGCTGGGCAGGAAACCTGCTGCCACAACTATTCTCTGCTCTGCTCCAGCCCCAGCCAAAGCTCAGAAATGCCTGAGATCCAAAGATTGGCATTAAAAGTCTGATTCTGGAGCAGTATGTCCTTCACATCTCGCTGTAGTGTTGTTTCCCTCAAGCATGCCTAAAGCAGGAAAGGAAAAGGTTTCTCAGGATATGAAAGTATAACTGAAACAGTGTCCAAACCCATGTATCACAGACACCAGTGATCTGTATTTTCCTTATATTTTTCATGTTCCCAGCCTAAGAGGTCTGGAACAGGCAAATTCTAGGTGCTTCTGCAGGATTGTCCTTATTATGTGCAAGGAATTTCTTCATTCTCTTGATTTTCTTCAGACAGTGCTCTGCTGTTTCAAGAATTCAGTGTCAAGCTGTTATCTCTGTTAGTTCCTTAGACAGTTTAAGCATATGTGAAACAGCATTTGAGGTGAATTAAAATAATTTCCAATTGATAAATTAATTGTTTTTACAAGATTTTTTAAGCCTTTCTGCAAATCAGTAGAAACCTGTGAAGCTGAAGGTCTTGGATGTGCTTTCTACATCCTAACCTATTATGAGAAAAGTTAGATTTTTTGCAGTTGCTAAAATCTTCCAATAAAAGTACTCCAAAGAGTGACTTTTTAAAAACCCTGGGATTTTTAATATTTTGAAGAGACTCCTCTGTTGAAAGAAGTAGTAAGAAAAGGGTTTTTGCTGTTTCTAAGGATCCTTTTATTTTTGTGTGCTTTATTTTGTATGTTAATTACTGCAAATGTTTGGATTATTGTGACCTGAACCTGGTAGCCGACCATGTGGTGACTGAAACATGGCTCTCTGTCGGCACAGGACTGGGACAGCTCTGCTTTCTTTTGGTGTAGGTTACCATTCACAACCATATAAAGATGTTTCGTTATCTTAACACGAACTTGAAAGCCTGTGGCTGGTTGTATTTTTAGACTATGATCTTGAACACTTTTCTCTTCATTTGGTGTTGAAACCAAAGGAAGTTTCCTGCTGTGTAAGAGCCGGAGCCTTTGGGGGCCGGCACCTTCCGTGATTGTGAGAGATGCCTGCAGTGCTCATTAACATCCTTGTGCCTGCTGGCAGCTGCAGCTAAAACCCACCTGTGCACTGAATATCCCATGGCTTGCAGCAAAGTTGGAGTTGCCTGCAAGCAAACACTGAAGCAGCTCAAATTCCTTGGCCCTTCCTTAATCAGAGTTTAAAATGTGTTGGAACTCCCTCTTGTTGTTCATTGGTTTATTTGCAATGACTCTTCCTTCTGGAAACCTTAAAAATGGTGAGCGAATTATTTGCCAGGGAGACCCTTCAATTATGTATTAGCTATTTCTATTTCACTGTAGCTTCTTTAAAACTGGGTGTCATCTTGTGCTGCCTTAGGGATGTGGGGATTTCATGACCGGGATCTTGTGTTACGGAAAGCCCTCTATACCATGATGAGAAGTGGAGCTGAAAGGGAAGCACTGAAAAGAAGATGGAGATGGCAACAGACTCAGCAGAATAAGGAGGTCCGTATGGCCCAAAGACAGACTTGTTAATATCATTTAGGGTTAAAAGCATTCTTCTGAAGTTTGCTGTGAAAGTTTTAATTGCTATCAAATTCCTTGTGCTGCCATTTTGTATGGGGGAAGAGATACTTGTATTTGAAATTTTCATACCAGAATGCACAAGTATGTGTAGCTTTGTGGGTATAACTATGCAGAGTTTTGTGCCTAAAAGGTCTAAGATGCATTTGGAACCTGTAGAAAATTGAATATGTAATTTAGCTATCAAAAGCATTTAAAAATGAGTGGATGAAATCCACAAAAGAGAGACAACCCCATTTAGGGAAGATTTCCCAGAATCGTGAATTAGGACTTTTAGAGCTGTGACCAAATATTGAGTGCAAGTGTTCTAACTAAAATCATCTGTAAATTTGGGTTGACTTTTGATTGAAAGCTGTACTGTCAGCATGTTACTATTTCCTGAAATGTCTGTGCCTAAACACTGGCTAGAAAAGCCAGTATCAGGAGTAATCCTACAGGCAACCAAGTGAACATGCTGAATCTACAGTTAGTATGTTAGATATTTTTAATAAGTTAATATTCTTTCACCTGAGTAGAAATGTTGAACTGTTAATGGTCCAGGATACTGAACTGAGTGACGTGTTAAACTCAGGTGAGTTGCAAACAGTGCTGCAGAGCTCTGCTTACGCCGTGTGTGAGCAGAGCAGTGACGGCGTTGCCTTGTGCCCCACAGTCAGGTCTGGTGTACACGGAGGAGGAGTGGGAGCGCGAGTGGAACGAGCTGCTCAAGCTGGCGTCCAGCGAGCCGCGCACGCACTTCAGCAAGAACGGCGGCACCGGCGGCGGGTGAGTTCAGAGCAGGAGCTCGGGGCTTCTGAACCACACAACCAGAACGAGTTCAGCAGAAGCCATTCGTTGTTTGCATTCCAGCAGAAGCCATTTATTGTTTACGTTACACTGCAGTTATAGATCCTAGGACTGCTGTTCGTGCAGTTTTGGATTGGTTGTGCTGCTTTGTTCACGAGGCTGGCACACGTCCCTTAGGGAATTTGACTGGCTACAGTTCTGAGCCTTCGTGGCCTCCTTTATCTCATTCTTGTTGTCTTGGTATTCTTGTTTTTCAGGGTCTTCTTATTTTTAGCCCTGTTGTTGTCTCAGTAACCTTGATGAATTCCAAAAGAACTGATAATAATAACGAATACCTACAGGTGGTAGTTTGGCCGGAGCACTTTGCATTCCAAGTTATTCAGATACATTGCTACAGTTCAGAGTGTGGCACAATCCCTCAGGCTTTGTTCTCAGCAGGAAAACAACACGGCACAACTGAGTGAGGGTGTTCATAGCATCACAAAACTGCCTTTGCAACTGTTGTACTCTTTTGGCATGGCAGAATTATCAAAATATCCCATTGTAATTTTGCCATTTTAGTGATGTTTTCTTGTACGGTTACCACACTAACTTGAGGCTACTTTGTGTTCAAAAGAGTTTGGGTTTATTAATCCTAATTGTTTTGCTCCTGGAACAAACATGTTGGTAGTCTCACTTATCTTCTTTTTCAGGAATATATTTGGGAAAAGGTTTGGGATGAAACAGTATCTACAGCATTTAAATACCCCTGACCCACATATAGAATCTGCTTTAAATAGCCAGTGTGATAAACCCCTTGCTTTCAGTGCAGTTATCCCCAAAGGACAGGATTATTGACCAGCCTTCAGAATGCAGAAGCTTTAGTTTTTGTGCCTAGTGTTTACCACTAAAAATACTTAGTGTTTGCTCAGTGCATGATTTTCTCTACCTACAGTTTCCCCTGGAGAAAATCATGGGTGGTGATAAGTAAACTGACAAAATAAGGTATCCAGCACAATGAGAGTAATAAAGTTTGTAGAAAATATTTTTTGGGCTCTGAAAGAATATTTTATTTTGCCTTTAACCTTGTGATTTAAAGGATAGATAATTCTAGGAACTCAGGAGGACTTTGCTTAGAAAATTGTAAGCCACAGTGCGTCTCATTTTTTCCTATTTTGAAGTTAAAATAATAATAATTCCATTTTAATCTCTAGTTTGTTTCCTATGTTTGTAGATATTTTTCCATTGATGCGTTTCAGTTTTCTAATGCAGTTCAGTTCATATTTCTATTAAATCTGGTCATTCAGCCCCAGTTTTCTCTGACTTGTTCTGTTTCATTCTCTATGTTCCACGTACCACATATTTTCAGTAGCTTCTAGTCAGAGATGCCCCCACGTGTTATCTTTGCCAGGCAGTCAGCCTTCAGTTCCCAGGTACCTACATGGGGAGTAATACTAGTACGTAACCTTCTCATCATGGTTTGCATTTATCTCTTCTTCCAATCAAAGTAAAGTAAATACAAATAGCCAACAATTAATTTTTTCTTTGAAATAGTCAAAGATGAATCAGGCAAGAAACTTATCCTATTCAAGATGTGAATGTATACTTCTCTGTACATTCATTCCAAAGACAGAATGAATGTGGCAGAATGAATTATCTTTTTCAGTTTAATGAGCCCATGTTCAAAGTAGGGCCCTTGACAAGGAAAAGGAATATCAAAATAGTATTTTTGAGATGGGGTATATTATGTCCTCTGGTTAGGTGCTATATTAAGCAAGCTTGCACATCAGTCTTTGAACTGTAGATGAGATGTTTTCCTTTGCTGTCAGAATTAGCTAAAGCATCAGAAGTTGTATCTGCTTCAAAAGAATTCAGTGACAAACCTAAGGCTGGAATTCTGCTGCCTCATTCACCTGCAAACTTCTTTTAGTTATTTTTCAGAGTGATCTGTGTGCAAAGGAGATCAGCAATTGTCACTAAATTTCCCAAGATTTCTCCTTTGAGAGCACTCTCATTCTGAGGCTGGGAAGTGGGAAAAAGAGAAAAAGGAAACACAGAAAAACCTGGTTCTCAAGTTCTTGTTTCCGGCATGTAAAGCAGAGCAAACTTATGAAGCAGATTCTTGTTTTGAAACAGATTTGCACATCTTCCTGTAAATGTAAAAAATGAATTCTAGATTAACATAATTGCTTCATTTATCTCCATTTACAAGCAAAACCAGGGGCACGGAATTGAAGGAACTGCATTGAAAAAAGGAAAATGTCTGGTAGCCTGTTTTTTGTTAAGCACCTACTATTTCCATCCTGCTCAAAAGAAAATTCCAACCTCTTCCTTCACTGTGGAATTGTCAGTCAGAGCCAGTTCTCATGTGAGAGTGAATATCACTGTTACTATTCACTGTTGAACACCCAGGTGCTGTCGTGGTTTGAGCTCATAACAGACCCTGGCAGTGGATGGTATTTGTACTTATTGTCACCTCCTGGCTGTGTCTGTGCTCTTGGCATTATCTCATTAGTAAAGTCAAGGGACTTAAAATGGGGAAGAAGGAAGGGAATACTGCTGTAATCTTGCTGTGTGTCGTTGGAATTGAGTTTGAGGCAGAAACTCAGAGCATTTAAACAGGAAGTGCCTCTCAAATGCAAGTGTCCTGTGAGGCTTTGGACTTGGTTTGGTATTCAGAGTGCTTCAGCAAACAGCTCTTCATGCACATCTCCTGCAGCCATGCAAGACCCTCACCTTGTACAGAATTTGGTTTAGACCATTTAACAAGACATTGCCCTGAAATGATTTTTATTTGATCTGGTGTCTGTTACAGGAGTGCTATTGCTTTTAAACTGTTCAGTGTATGCAGCAGTTATGGGGTGCAGATAGAAATGGTTCATTATAACATATTTATTGATTATTAGCTGTAGTCCATAAAGGCTAATACCTCTTTTTATTTGGCCTATTTTCAGTTCACATAAAGTACTGAAGCCAAGCACAGCCAAATTGTTGTGGTGATTCAAATATGGAACCCAATGCATTCACATTGTGTTTCCTTTCCTTTAGTCAATTCAATAGACCTTTCTTTCCTTGAAGAATGGAAGAGAATGTTCCACTACTGTGCAATTTCCTGTGTTTTAACTGCTGACAAACACTGTAAGGAAATCAGAGGAGAGGTTCCTACACCTACAGCTGCAGCTGTGGGTTGTGCTGGTTTTCATTTGGGGGTTGTTAAGCAGGAAAAGAAAGGTGTCAGAAATGGAATGGAGGCAAACTGAGCCCTGAAGTCAGACAACATTCTGATCTCCTGCTCCTGGCAAATCACCAGGCTGAAGAACTTTATCCCTGTGATGTCATTTCAGTGCATCTCAGCTGTCTGAGGGCATTGGTCTCTTGCTCTGTGTGAATCCCAAAATGAGCCCTAAGCTCAGAATAGCTGTTAGAGCCTGTTGGACTGAAAATCTGGAGCTGTGTGTGGGGAAGGAAAGCCAGGTTACCATAGGGAGCTGTTAGAAGGAAGTCCAAGGACATGAGGACAGATCTTGCTCAGTTTCCAGGTGAGAGAGCAGCAGCCAGCCAGGTGGAGCAGCAGGGTAGGTGACTTTTCCCTTCCAGCTTTTTGAAAGAGTATTTCTTTCATTCCTGGCTGCAGTACAAATTGGATTTTCCATAAGAGAGGGAGTCTCTTTGGAGTGATGAGACGGTGTCTGCTGTGTTTGGACTGGAGGTACCAGTGGTCCTGTAGGTCCAACTGAGATTTTTTTTTTAATTTGTTTTTCTTTTTATTAGTAATTTGCTCTTAGAATTGAGATCATTTATTTAGTCAGAGTACTCTGGTTGAGCAAGATTCTGCAATGCAGATTTACATGCTCTTATATAAGTGGATTTCATTATTTCAAGTTAGCTTTACATGAACAGAGGAATTAATTGCAGTTTCTTAAATTTTCTTTGCTTCCATGTTTTATTGACGAAATTATTTTGTCCACAATTTTCATGGTCATGTAGCCAGCATGCTTAAAAGATCCCTGAAAAAAAGTGGAATGATCAGTGGATCAAAGGATGTGGCAGGTTGCTATGGATACTTGTTAATGATGATTTTTCATTCTCATTAATCTTTAGGAAACTTCATACTGAATCCTCAGCAAGTGGCGCTGGAATAATATAAAACAGGCCACATGAATTACTGGCAGTGATGGTAGAAAACTGAGCATTGAAAAGGTTTCCCAGAGAGGCTGTGAACTCTCTGTCCTTGGAGGTACCCAGAGGCTGTCTGGACACAATTCAGGGCTTTGGGTGGCCCTGATGGAGCAGGAGCTGAGTGAGGGGTTCCCTGGAGCTCCCCTGTGGCCACTCTGATCCTGTGGCAGTGAGCAGTGGAATGTGTAACAGCGGAGAAGGGTTTGAAATGTGTGAATGTGATCAGAGATAGTGAATCAAGCAACGTGGGGATGTGGTATTGAAGAGGAAAAAAGCCCAGTGGAATTTTGGAGTTTGTGGAGTCAGGCATGGCATCAGCTGATGAAAGGGATAGAGAGCCCTCTGATACAGCTGTATCTGGAATATGCCTTTCAGTTCTAAAAACCTCATTAGCCAGGAGATGAGGAATAATTAGAGGATTTGAAGGAAAAAAAGAGGACTGATAGGCTGGAAATATTAATGTGAGAAGATAGCTGGAAATCTTTCTGGCATATTGTCTTGCCAATAACATGATTCCCCTGAGTTGCTTTTGGCTGATGGATTACTCTGAGGTGACAGAATGGACTGCAGATGCTGAAAAGCTGTCACAGCCAGCTGTGGAGAAGAGTTCAGTAAGGAACAGGGGAAGGAATTGCAAAATGGGGAATTTCCTGATGAGTCTGGGTAGTGAGAGGAGGGATCCAGGGAAGGAGAGGTGTTCCACTGCTAGACCCTTGAATGTCCTGCACCAGCCTGCTGCTGACCATTCCCACCCTGCTATGCTCCTAGGCTGGGATGAAAGATTTTAAAGAGAACTTCCAGGGATGGGCTGGATGCTGTGTTTGTCCCACACACTCTGGAGCAGTGTCCAGGCACTTCTGCTTTGTTGCTGTTCTTCACATACACAGAAAATTAACCACAGTCAGTTCTGGAGGTTCCTGCACAGCTGGCAGGGAGAGAACAGGTGCTGCCTGCATTTAAGAGTGTGCCTGTGTCACCTGTATTTGGCTCTGGGGGTATTATATTCTGAAGTAGCACTCAGCAGTGAATTATCATCTTTACTTTTGTCTGCTTCCCACAACCCTACCATTCTTCAGTCTTCTTCCATCTAGTTTGTTTTTGTTTTCCAGGCAGGGGCAAAGCTTTGAGATGTGGTGCTGACATTAAAGACATTAAGCTGGGAAAACAGAAAGGGGATAATTGAAACCAAAATTGTTTATGCAGCCATAGAATGGTTTGGAAGTGGTCAGCTAGACAAGTGGGGACTTGAACAGGTTTATTCTTGCAGTCCAGATAAAAGAATGACCTGTTTGGTAGAAAATTGACTTTCAAGGTTGGCTTCTAAAGGTGCTGGGCACTTCCATCTCCTGGAAGGTTGTGGGGCTGATCTAAAGCATAGTGATACTAGTTGGACAACTTTTTTTTTTTTTAAATGCTATTATTTTTTTTACAAAACTACATTTTCTTTTCCATTTCTTTTTACCTACTTCGTGATGGAAATATGGGTTTCCGAAGAGTGGGGATATAAGGGACAGTGAAGAAGAAACAGCTGCAGGGGTGTGTTGATCCACCAAAGTCTCATGGTTGGTTCAAGCTGGTTCATAAAGTCTTAATGCTGTGTCTTCCAGAGTGGATAATGCAGAAGATCCGGTGTATGAGAGCTTGGAAGAATTCCATGTTTTTGTCTTAGCCCATATCTTGAGAAGGCCGATTGTTGTGGTAGCAGACACGATGTTACGAGACTCAGGGGGAGAAGGTAAGAGCTTTTATTAGAGACTCATGCACCTCTGTCATTGAATCAGCTGTAAACTGACACCAGCAAAAGACCCAGCTGTAACATGTCAGTGTTCATGGCAGAGCTGCTGCCTTTTTCTGAAAGGACAAAAAAAAAAGGAAAACACAGAATGATGCTCAATCCATTTCTTTTAGATAAAAGTAAAAAAAACCCAGAATAATTATATAAGCCTTGCTGAAAACCTCTTTATCCTAGATATTAGCTATTAACTTAAATAACCACCACATTACAGAACACAATACATTTCTGACTGGTCTAAGTGTACAAAGCTCTAATTTTGCCATGTTATTTAGGTGCCCATTTAAACTCTGCAGAAATCGATCTAATCTGACTTTGAAAAATTGAATTTTAAATGTGTGTACCTTGGATTTTTGTTTTTAATGACTCCTTTGCTGCTTCTCATTCAAAAGTTTCCAGAATGTTTTATTCACTTTGCACATGTGAACACACAAATGTTAGTTCTGTATGTGGAGCCAGCTGGACACTTTGAGCAGGACTCAGAGCATTAAATTCATCTCACTTTCTACCATGAACTAACAGAATTCTGATTCATGATAGTGTGTTAATTAAAGGGGGATGTTTGGCTGATTAAAGGAGGATGTTAAGCAGGTGGTGGAGTTAACAGAAATGTACTTCCACAGGAAAATACTGCATCATTTCAGTTTCCATTGCAAATTATGAACTACAAGCAATGGTTGTGGATTATTCTGTAGGTTATTGAAAAACACACCTGAAAGACAGTGCAGTCAGTGGTCACAGCCAGAACAAGGGGTTCATGAGGGGAACTCATCTTGCAGATATTTCAGTAATAAAGCCTCATATTTTTGTAGCAGAAGGAAAAATAATTGGTTGGAAACAAAAACATTGTGAGAGTTTTTCTGCCCAAACTTGCTGTTTCCCATTATTATATATATATAAACAAGTGTAGAGTCTTTCAAAGGAAAATTTTGCTCCTCCAGATGGAGCATCCCATTCAAATCCTACTTGTAGGGTTTTTTTGAGTCATTCCTTAACTTTATCATACATACATGTGTGTGTACATTCAGATGTATACAATGTGTGGGCTATAAACATGTTTGTAATGTTTCTTATAGAAATCTGTTAATGGAAGGAACAGAGCATGTTACCCAAAGGC
Organism: Cyanoderma ruficeps; assembly: GCA_008694505.1. Taxonomy (NCBI): domain Eukaryota; kingdom Metazoa; phylum Chordata; class Aves; order Passeriformes; family Timaliidae; genus Cyanoderma; species Cyanoderma ruficeps. The sequence goes on along the minus strand of VZDJ01000155.1, from coordinate 15,266,233 downwards.
TGACAGTGTATTTACTGATGATTGTTAGAAAATAATTGTGCCTAGAAGCATTACAGGAAGGTACAACTCTGCTTACATGTGAGAGTCATCAAGATTTTGTTATAAGGCCATAATAGTTTTACTAAGAAACAATTAGAGCAAGGAAAATCATGTAGGAGCAGAAGGTTTTCTTTATGGTTCTTCATATATTTCCTGACATTTTTATAATGAAATTTTACCTGTTGTTGTGACTGTTTTCTATATTGATTACTTTAAGCTGCTCTCCTGGAGCTCTGAAGATATTGCAGCACAATTGTTTATACAACTCCTGTCTGTTCTTTCACATAGTTGCAAAAATCTCCTTTTTCTCTCCAGCGTTTGCACCGATACCATTTGGAGGAATTTATTTGCCACTTGAAGTTCTGCCAAACAGATGCCATTGCTCACCTCTTGTGCTGGCCTATGATCAGGCCCATTTCTCTGCTCTTGTGTCCATGGAACAAAAAGACCAACAGAGAGAACAAGGTATGCTTTAAACACAGCAACACTGGCATATATATTGAATAGTGCACAAAGTACTTTCTTTTACCTGGAGGTGTTTTTATCTATCAGAAAGGAAACAATGCTCAGTAAATTTTATTGCTGCATGTTCAGGAGTCTGAGTGGTCTAATCACGAGACAATGGCACAGTCCATTTCTTTCTTTCCAACTGTTGGAATAATAGCAACTGACTGATAAGGAATTTTATTTATTTCAGGCATATCTATCTGCCTTCAATACCCCAGGTCTTCCAAGAGCAGCAATGTTACAATAATGTTAAATATCCTTCTTGAGGTTAGCAACTGTCTTTCTGTAGGATCTTCTACACCTGTGTTCCCACAGGAAAGGTGCTGGGAGGGAAACCACAACCAGATATCCAGCACAGCATCAGAAACCTTAGATACTGACTTTCATGTACAAGCCCATCCAGGTTAATGACAAGGGTCGGTGAATCAAAGTGGTGTTTGTTTTGTGTGACCTGATTGTACCTGTCTTACTTCAGGGCCTTGAATGCACAGGCTTCAGTTGTGTAGAGCAGCAGAGAGCATTTGGCATTTATTCTGGGATGGAGGGAATGCTGTAGCTGCCAAGCCAGCTGCTGTTGGAGACTGCAGCAGTCCAGCAGCAACCACAGCACTGGGACTCAGGGATGCTCCAGCAGGGCCTGGAGTTTGCACCTTGTCAGCAGAGCAGCTTTGGCACATGACAAGGGAGAGCCACAGCTGTCAAGTGTTAGCAACAGTGGCACAGGGGCCCCAGCACATGGGCAGAATTTGAGCTGTCAGAAAGCAGCTTAGAGCTGCACCTTCCTAGAAGCAGCATCCTGGAGAGCCAGGCCACTCATAACTTGTGCTATTTATGCTCTAACCAAGTGTCAGGAGCAGCATCTGAAGGTGTCTGAAGTACTGCAGGTACATACACACACGTGTTTAAGCAGCTGCTGAGCTCTCTAGTGGAGGAGACAGTATGTCTCTATTTGAGAAATATGTGTTGTCAAATAAATACTGATGTGAACGCCTGAAGTTCTGCTTTGGCACAGAGTCCTGTATCAGATCATTTAAAACACTAGTATAAACAGATATAAAGAGAAAACATGCTAATATCCCCTTGTCTGGAGAGGATTTAAAGCACATTTTCACACTTGTTTATACACACAGCACACAGCCTCTGGCATTCTGATGGTCACCAGGGGCCCTCTTGTTTTGAAATCCAGTCTTTGATTAAAAATGGGTAAATACTTTTATATTAATGCAGGCTCTGCTGATGCAGATGTTTTGTGTCTTTGTTTATAGAAAACACAGTCGAGGTCTCAGCTGTCCCTGAGGTTGCTTCCTTGGCATCGGAGCTTTCCACTCTGCCAGGCTCAGTCCGAGTAACGCTGTGAGAGGTGTGGCAGTGGTCTTGAGCAGCACCATGTCAGTCTCTGTGTCAGGATTTTATTGTCCTGGCACGTTCAGAAAGAGTTAGTGTTGTTCTTTTTAGATGAATAGTGGCACTTGAGCCATGAGGATGAGAGCTGGGAAGTGCTGTGACTTCCTTCACAGCACAGAAGGCACACACCCAGCTAGGGAACGTCCTCACTGTGTGTCTCAGACTGCCATGGACCAACCAGCAGCTGCTGCTTGTCACTTATCCCATCTGTTGGAATTAGGGCTGGTAGACTGTGCTTGGGGTGGTGTAGTTCCAGCCAGAGAGCCACAGCCAAGTGGGACCAACACTGAGCAAAGCTGCAGCCCCTGCTGGCTGTCAGGGAGGAGCTGCAGGCTCTGGGGTTTGCTTTAGAAATGAATGGGATGGACCCTGCTTGCAGTTGTGACATAAAAATACTTTTCTGTCAGGAACTCGGGGAAATCCTACATCAAACCCCAGCTATCAAATAAAGTTCCCTGAGAGAGGAAATCTCTTGCCCTGAAGACAGAATTTTCCAAGTCCCTCACTTCAGCAGATTTGTTTTCCCTGAAAACAGCAGTGCTTCACATCAGCCTCAGACTATAGCTTAGAATGGGGACACAGTCAGCACTCAACTCAGTGAACACATTTCTGACGCTCAGAATGTGTACAGGAGTTAAGACAACAGTCACATGCTATAGACAATCAACTCTAAACTTTGTTTTGTACTTAACTTTGTATTTTAATAAAATGGACTATCACTAAGCAATTTTAATAGGTATTTTCAGTATCAGTACAAATAGTAAGCTTTAAAAAGTATCCTTTAATTTTTTTAAATTAACAAATATTTATTTAACTATGTGAAAATTAGTTAGTTTAAAGCTGCCCATGGAGAAGAAAGTCACATTTACTTTTTGAAGTTTCTATCCCAAAAAGAGGCTGCTTCAACTCTGGCGGTTCTTTGCTCCCAGCTTTCCATCATCACCTGTCCTAGGATTACATTCACAGTTCTTTACCAGGCTGTACCTGTAAAACGAGGTGCTACCAGAAGGGAACTGCTGTGTTGTAAACTTACAGCATTACTTTTCCTAAGTTGCCTTCTTTCCTTTAAGTGGTTGAGGTGTTGCTCAGCCAGGTCAGATGTCAGTCCAGTCAGGGCCTGCTGGTAACTCAGTTAATTGGCCGCATATGCGTTTTCCTTGTGAAACACGTTCAGCTGTTTTCTCAGTTATTCCAGCCTCCTTGTTGCAATGATTTCATTGACTGCATTAGGGTAAGCCCTCGTAAGACACCAGGGAGCGTTACAAGTGTATTCATCTGTCACATCTGCTGTACGTTTGCGATGTTCCGGTGCCGCAGGCCGTCGCGGTGCAGTGCGTTGTGAACCGCAGACATGGGCTCGCTGCCCGTGCCCCCGGCGTTTCCCGGGGAGCGGCGGTCCCGGGCGGTCCCGCTCGGTACCGGAGCCTTCGCCGCCGCCTGTGGGAGCGGCGCGGGCGGGGCGGGGCTGCGGCTCCGGCACAGCGCCGCAGGTCCCGCCGCGGCCGCCAGGGGGCGGCGCCCCGCGGGGTTTGGGCCTTGAGGCCGAGCCGGGCAGCGCCGGGGTGGGAGCCGCGATGGGAGCCGGGATGGGAGCCGGGATGAGAGCCGGGATGGGATCCGGGCGCAGCCGCGGGGCCACCGAGCAGTGTGTGTGACCGAAATGCTGCGCCTCCGCTCCGACAGCGCGTGTTTGCTGGACCGCAGAAAGGGTTACAAGCAGCATAGAACCCCTAGTGCGGTCAGGGTTCAGTAACCGAGTACTGCGATGTTTGGGTGGCTGCTCCAGGTTTCTTTGCCCTTGGGATTGACTGGAATGAATACCCAGAGCCAGTGCTGAAGGGTTATGGTGCAGAAAGGTAAATGCCTTGAGTGGCTGTCAGAGAAGCAGCAGTGACCTGCACCATGCTGAGGATCCTACCCGGGCCCTCAACAGCTTTTACTGTTTTCCTAATCAAATGGAAGCGAATCGGTGGCTTTAATTAAAACTGACATTGCTATATTTCTTAGTCTCTTGCTGGTGATGAATGATAGACACTCTGTGACATCTGAGTGTGGTCCCTGCATGCTGAATATAAAACAGTCATTAAGAGGCAGAGTCATTAGGGCAGAGCCTGAGCAGAGAGGGGAAAGAGCAGAAGAGCAAAACTGCTGGGCAGCAGTGCTGGGCTGTAAGAACAATAATGGCCTTTGCACTGCACTCACTCAGAGGCCTCGAACTGACCTCTTGACCCATATGTATGTTGATCTCTGCTCTTCAATTATGTTAATTCAGTTTGAATCCAAAATCACTGTAGCTGCCTCTTGCTTTGCTTCTTAATGCTGATATCAATTTATTTTTTATTTCTTTGACAAAGTACAAAGATACTAAACTGAAGAGACAAAATAATTAACAAACATGTGAATCTCTGATTCTGAGAGATAAGCAGGAATATTGCAACATTTTATTGCTTTCTGCTATTCTAATGTCTCTGTCTCCAGGAAATGTTGATTGTACAGTACAAATGGCCATGTGGTTCTCTCCAGAGGTCTCCCCTCCTCCACAGGTGACTCTCATTCGCTCCAGGAGCAATCAGTGTATTAACCTCTCCCTCTTCTCTTTCATTGCACAAACATGAAAACAGGCAAACGGAGCCCAGTATAAATCATTTGTGGTGCTCTGGGTGAGGCAATTCTGCAGCACAAATTCTGCACTTCTTGAAGCAGTGATTCTGCTTTTCACAGCTGAGTCTTTTCTTCTTTTTGTCATTTTTGTTCCCCCCACCCCAATCCTTGTTTCTTCTCTGCTTCAGCGGTGATCCCCCTGACTGACTCTGAACACAAGTTACTGCCTTTGCACTTTGCGGTCGATCCTGGGAAAGACTGGGAGTGGGGAAAAGATGACAATGATAACACCAGACTGGCCAAGTAAGACCCTTCTGTAACTTTGGTGTTGAGCAGTAAAATGTCTTGAGCTGTACCTGGTTGCAGTACTGGGAGAACTGCTAACAGCGAGGCCTTGGCTCCTGTGCTCTGCTTACATGGCAGAAGACATGGGGAGGTCTTTAGATGACAGTCACAATCAGGCTGCTGTTACATCTCTCCCTGTTAGGAAGTATTGCTTTTTCTTTCAGGCTTTTTGACCGTTTGTTCCCTTCTTTTTTATCTTTAGTTTGATTCTGTCTCTTGAGGCAAAGCTTAATCTTCTGCACAGCTACATGAATGTAACCTGGATCCGCATCCCATCTGAGACACGGGTAAGGTAAACCTCCCCCTTGGCCCCACAGCCTGGAGATACAAGGCACAGCAGGATAGGCTGCCTGCAAACACCTCAGTGTGCTGGCAGCAGGGACAGTCACTCACAGCTCTCTGACACCAATCAGGCTTACAGATTTTTCTGGTTATTTGCTTTAATAACACTATTGCTTTTGTATTTTTTGCTGGAATGTGTCTTCCAGCTTAGTTTTTGTCATATATTTCAGTGGTTTGTGTAATTTAAAGGAACCTTTTGTCCCTACTGTTTTCTCAGAACTTTGTCTTGCTCTCCTGATACCACTGTTATGTCACCAGTTTTTTTCTGAGAATGTATTTGCACCTGTGAACAGCTCCCAGTTTAGAGTGGCTGAGAAAAGGCCACAGACTGGCACTGAACTGCAGCCTGCCTCTTTCAGAGAGCTGTTTCAAAGCCATGCCCAGCTGGCACTGAGTCAGCTACAAATTTCTCTGCAAATTGCATTGAATAGATGGAGGGGTTGGGCTGGAGGCAAAAGGTTGCTAGGAGAGGGTGGAGGTGATTTAGACAGCCTACACAGATGGGGTTTGAACAGAGCAACAGAACACAAAAGGAGAAGGTATTTTAACAAGCTGGAAGAGGGGGAAAATCCATTTTTCTACAGTTTCTAAAGTAGTAGCTATCACATCAGAAAATGGAGAGTCAAAATGGTCCTGCAGCTGTAAGTGGTGAGCCCTTGTGGAACCTGGGTTACCTCTCCCTGCTCACATTGGCTGCATGAGCACAGTAAAGTCACTGTGGCACTTTCCCCTCTGCTCCATGGGAACAACACCTCTGCTCCCAGCTGGGCATTGGGGTGCTCAGGGCTTCCTGGGAGAGAGGACAGGTAAGTACCCAGGGACAGAGGCAGAAGTACACAGATGTACAGAGCTTACCCCTCCCCATGTCCTTTTAGTCAGTGGAGGGGTTCAGATTTATCTCTAACAGATTGTACCTTCATGGTGCCTGAAAGCAAGGCTGTTCTGCAGGAGTACATGAACAGAGTCCTGTGTTAAAGTACCCGAGGATCCATGTTATTGCATTTTTAAGGAAGGTGTTTTTCATGTTATCTAAAATACAAAGTGGACCTCAGACTTGTGACCAGTTGTATTCCTCAGCCTACTTGCTTGAGTTTAATGTCTGATATTTCAGATGAGATGTTTAGCTCTGGTGCATTGTACCTTTGATTTTCATGCACCAGAGACCTAAATAAATGAAAAGTCAATTTAAATAAGCTGGGTTTTTAACATAATCAATTTTGAAATGCTGCTGCACACAGGTTTGTGTGTTGTATCCCCCTCAGCTTTCAGCAGCAGCTCATTCCCCATCCATCACATCCTCCCCAGCTCCTTTTCCCTGGGCTGAGGGGCAGCCTGCACTGCTGATCCTCCCTGTCCTGGCTCACTGGGGCAGGAGGGGACTCGCTTCCCCCCACGACTCAGGCACTGACTTTCACAGAGCCTCTGAGTGACTGACCCCTATTCTGCAACTGTGCCTGAAATGAGCCAGAAGCTACTGTAGGAACAAGCAAAATACATAGTAAACACAGCCACAAAAGCTGTATTTGGTGATGAAACCAATCAAAAATGTCAGTGCATAAATTAAAAAATATATTTAAAATCAGAGTCAGAATCTGTATTGAATTTGGGGTGGGTATTTTTGCACCAGTTCCTGTATGAAATGGATTTTGCTGTATCTAATTATAATTCCTTTTCCATAGCAGGCCCCTTTGGCTCAACCAGAATCCCCTACGGCTTCTGCTGGAGAAGACGTGCAGTCTCTGGCTGACTCAATGGACTCAGACCGGGATTCCATCTGTAGTAATTCCAATGGCAATAATGGCAAAAACGGTAAAGAAAAAGAAAAGGACAAACAAAGGAAAGATAAAGACAAAACCAGGACGGATTCAGTTGCCAATAAAATAGGAAGCCTCAGTAAAACCCTGGGAATTAAACTGAAAAAGAACATGGGTGGTCTTGGAGGTCTGGTGCACGGGAAGATGAGCAAAGCCAATTCAGGGAATGGAAAAAACGGTGATACTGTAGAGAAAGTCAAAGAGAAGAAGTCCAAGTCTCGCAAAGGGAGCAAAGAGGAATCTGGACAGTCTGCGAGCACGTCTCCCTCTGAAAAGACCACTCCATCTCCGACTGACAGAGCCAGCAGCTCCCCCACTGAAAAGGTGAACACTAAACCTTTCTCTGACAAGCAGTCTGACCCATGGAAGTACAGCACAGACGTGAAACTCAGCCTAAATATTTTGAGAGCTGCCATGCAGGGTGAACGAAAGTTTATTTTTGCTGGCCTTCTCTTGACCAGTCACAGGCATCAGTTCCACGAGGAGATGATCGGCTATTACCTGACCAGTGCCCAGGAGCGCTTCAATGCAGAGCAGGAACAGAAAAGGAAGGAAGCTGAGAAAAAGGCAGCCCTGAACGGCTCCTCCAGTAGGAAACTGGAGCCAGAAGCATTTTCAAAAGAAAAATTAGAACCATCTCCTCAGGATAGGGCATCACCCGTCTTGCCTCAAAGCCATACAACTCAACTGGTTTTAAAGTTTAAAGACCGCACTAGTCCCACTCCCGGGTCCTTTTCTTCACCCAGCAACGGTGCCAAGAAAAGCGGCCCCATCCCGGTGTCCGCCCACTATAGCCATACGCCCCCCGTCCAAAGGCAGAGTGTCATCCATCTGCATGACGTCAACTCCAAGCCATCGAGCTTCCAGGACGATACCTACAAGCCAGTGGTTGGCACCCTGAAGACCTGTGCCACCTACCCCCAGCAGAACAGATCCCTGTCCTCGCAGAGCTACAGCCCGGCGCGGCTCCCCGGGATGCGCACGGTGAACACGGTGGAGTCGCTGAGCTTCGCCCGGCCGGCCGAACACAAGTCCCAGACCTACACCAACGGCTTCAACACCGGCGACATCAGAGACTGCTTGGAGTACGCTGACGAGGACGCTCCTCCGAGCTGGCTGAACAATGACAAAAACCAAGGCAGAAGCACAGTTTGCCCAATATATTCCATCCAGCAGAACCGCTGTAAGAAGGAGAACTGTTCCTTTTATGGTCGTCCTGAGACTGAAAATTACTGTTCCTACTGCTACAAAGAGGAGTTAAAGCGCAGGGAGAGGGACAGCAAGGGACACAAGCATTGAGGATTCTTCCATGACTACTTAGTTTTACCATTTTCTTACTTACAAAGTAAACAGTGTTGGATTGCGGGAAAAGGAATCCTTAAAAAAAAGAATAAAGGATTGATGAGTAAATAGTGTCTAGCTCTTCGCTTTTCCAGGGCAATGAGGAAATAATAGGAATAAGTTATCATAAAAAAAGTATTATTTTCCATTTTGTCAGTGTCTTTTTTACATATACTGGTAAGCTGAAGGGTTGTTTACTCCTTTGTCAGTGCTGTGTATATGTTTGGTCAAAAATTTACTAATGGTGCCTGAATTTACACTGACATCACTCAGGTAGTAGAATGATATGGGGAAAGTCATACTAGTGAAGATGTGGTGTTGTAGTAGGGTAGTATCTGCCTTGCAGACATTTGAAATGATATGGCTATTATTGAGAGTATTTTTTCCTCAGTAAAACCTAAATTTTTCATAGCCTTTTTTTTCAGGAGGGTAGTGATTTTGCATACTGCACATTTTTGACATGGCAGCATATTGCATTGCTACTAACGTTTGTATATTTCAGTCTGGAATTGAATGATTCTGGAAAAATGGGAGTGAAAGGTCTGAATTCATGAGGGCTGTAGCTTGTCCTAATGTTAAGTTCTTACCAATTATATCTAAATTTTCATTTAAAAAGAAAAAGTAGATTTGAGCCACTTTTACTTGCACTGAGTTTTTAAACAGGTTTTATAAGAAAATTCAGTATGACTTCATGTCCCCAAGCCCCCCACACAGTATAGTTTTACATACCTGAATTTCAGAAGTATTTTCGTTGATGTTAAAATGCAGAGAAATATTACAATAAAATTAAAACATAAAAAATAATTAGATATGGAAAATTTGATGACCAGATAGGAAATTAAGGATCATTTTAGATTCAAACTGCTTGCCAAAACCAATGTACTGCATCAATGTATTCCCTTAGCTAGTGCACAAACCTAATCATTATTTACTCATTCCTTCTGAACATTATTGAGTGATGATTATTGCAAATGTAACTATTTGAGCCTTTCTTGAAGGCTGTTGGCTCCACCTCTTTTCAAGTCTTCTCTGGAGTGAGTCATCTCCTCCCCAGGAGGCTCCCAGATGGCTGGAAAATGCCTCCAGCAGGAATGGCAGCTCCCAGCACAGATTTGCACAAGTCTGAGATCCAAATATTTACGTAAGTGTTTGCAATACTTTGGAAAATAAAACTTTGCTCACAGAAACCCTTCTGCAAAGCAAACACTGCAGATACTGTTGAAGTAGATGGATGGCAGGAGGGAGTTTTCTGGGATACGGGACTGGGTTTGCTCCCCTCCACCATCAGCTGGCAGAATGCAGTAACGGGAGCTCTTTGGTGTCCTTACCCTTGTCAGCAGTGGCTCATTTTAAGAGCTAATTTTGCATAACAGGTGAGGTACTGCCTTCAGGGCTGCTGACTCTGCCCCCTCGAGGTGCAGAACAGGAGTTCTGCCTTCCTCATTAGGGACTAACAGGCCCACACAGGAAAGATTCTTTGCCAAAGAGTCTTCGTTTCTGATTATTTTCCTGCCGCAGCCCAATTTTAATTCTTGACATGGGTGGCACCATTGCATAGTGAATCCTAATTAACCCTGAAACCAAGCCTGAAGTCCCCTGTGAAACAAGATGCACAAACTTCTGCTGCTGTGTCTTGGCTTTCAGAGAAAGCACGTGAGCTTTTTCCAGTGTCCTAAATTAGTAGAACTGAGCACGTACATAAAATTAACCATATTTTTAGGTTTTTCTGCTGAATGAGAGGTTTCAAAATAAGTCCCTTGGCCACTTCTATAAAAAGCTAGGGTCTTTGCCATGTTAGCTGTTCCATGAATCCAGACCTGTACTTCATGTTCCTTGCTGTATACTGAGCATACACTGAATCTTACTGAACTTGCATTCCTTCATGAGAGGGAAATGTTGGTATTTGTTAAAGATCCGTGTGACTTCTGTCCTTCAGGTAAGCACCTTCCAAATCCCTGTCTCCTGTTGCATACACTGGAAAGCAGTGTCCTGTTTTGCTTTGCTGTTGTGATAATTACATTTAAGTTCTAATTGTCAAAGAAAACTGGGATTGCAAATTGTGCTAAAACAGGCCAGACCATGTTAAAAGAAATTAAATATTATACTTGATTGTATTTGCTGCTGAGACTGAGAAAACTGGCAGGATAAACCAGAAATATTTCAGAGTTCTTAGGGCATTAGGGTAGCAGTAGTGTGTGATACTCTGTTTCTGTGTAAAGTGGTGCTTCAGAGATACTACATTGGCAGCAAACCACACCAGCCCATGTATTTTAAGTGTTACATCCTTTCTGAAGGAGGAAAAAAGCAGTACATGTGTTAAAATAAGCAGTTACCATGAGATTTTGCTGTTCCCCATTTTCATAGAATTTGTTTCTATAGTATGTTTTAAGATCTTCTCATAAAAGAAAGAGATTGACAACTGGTCAACATTTAGGTAAATTACTCTGTTCTGAATTATTGAATACATTGTACTTGTGCATTAGATTATTTTGAAAAATTATTCGCTCTTGTCTGCCTAGGATACCAAACCAAGTGTTCATTATCATCCTCAGGACACTCAGATATTTCCATAAATATTTACCTCTACAGGATTGCTCACTTTAAAATATCTGTTGTATAAAATTCTGACAGAACCCTTTTTAGTTGTGCCCATTTCCTTAGAATCTTTTTGTTGGGATATCTTTCAGTAATTTTCTAATTACTGTTTTCTTTTAGAATTCTCTTTGAACATTCTATTTCTGGGCTATTTGTGGCAGCTGTGCCATAGCTGTCATTAAACAGACCAAACATGCAGAGACTGTGCCCCCTCCTGAAGAAGTGTTGTTCCATTAAAAGAAGACTGTAGCTATAGAAGAAAATTTTCTACCTATTTTTTTAGAGACTTCCCAATGCTCATGAGTTGCATTCAGCAGCTCTCAAAGACATTGTGTCATTCCTTAGCTCCATGCTAGAGGTGATTACCTTCATATGTGTTTTTCTGTTGTGTGCTGACCTCTGAGTGCTCTATTGGGTTATTTTTCCTGACAAGTGGAAGTGTTTGCCTGCCAGCCCCGTGCCTGATATGCTCTCTACACCCTCCAGAGCTGTAGAATTCCCACGGAGTCCCAGATGTGGAGAAATCAGCTTTACTTTGGTGGGACCCTGCTCATTCCTCCTGTTAGCCCGAGTGGCTGCAATGCACACACCTATTTATGACTTTGTATGTCCTTTTCCCCCCTCTCCACAGTGATTCAACATTTGTCACTCTAGTCCAGATTTCAGAAGTACAGAGTAAATGCTGGGTAGACTACACCTTCCCAGGATGGATCCAAAATCACCAGGAGATATTTAGGTTGGAGGAAGCTGGAATTCTTTTAAAGTGTGAATGTGCAACTTTTCTAATGTAAAAAAGGCTTAAACCTATTGTGCAATTATTTTTAACTTTGTTCTAAACTCTGATGCAAAAGTGTTTTTGTAACAGAGGATACTTGTGATACATAATGGGTTTCAGTCATGCTTTATGTTAAAGTTTTATTTTAAATGATTTATACAGAGTTAACAAACCACTGTTAGAGTTTACAAATACATTTTCAGAGGTGGGTGTCAGTTGTAGCATATGGCTAACAAGCAGCTCATTCAGAAGAAGGCTTTGTAGATTATCAAAAGTAACTTCAGATTTTGGATTTTAAGACAATTGGTGAACCTTTTGTTCTATAAATGCAATGGCAATGTTGTCCCAGCTTTCTTTAGCAATTAGTTGCTTCTTTCTAAATCAAAGGTAACATGAGGAGCATCAGGAAAAGAAAGATGCTGCACTTGAAAAGTTTAGTGTTGCTTGTGTCCTGGGAAGCCTGGGGAGGCTAAGTGGAGCCTCCAGAGGTGTTTGTGGAGTGAGAGCTGAGGTGTGAGAAGTGGCCCAGGGGGCTCTGAGGACGCTGCACAGGATCTGTCACGGCCCCTCCTCACACAGGGCTGGGGTGGTGAACTGTGGATCTCAGTCCCTGCACAGCACAGAGCTGGCACACACTGCCCTCCACCTCCCCGGTTCTCAAACAGCTGCACTGGTGCTCACCTTCACCAATGTGAACGGTCTCCCTGACAGCAGGGAGGCTGCTTCTCTCCAGAAACTTCCAGCAAGTGTTAAAGAACAAATGGTTTGATCGAGGCCCGAGCCTTTGGCAGTGTCTGCTCCCCACAGGCTGTTCCTGTTACTCTGCCAAGGGGACAGTGGATGAGAATTCTGCCTGAGGAGTAAAGAGAAGCCTTAGGCCTCTTTGGGCTACATTTGCTTCTTCTGCAGTGTGTGGACAGAATCCCCATTAGGGGTGGGGGCCTTAAATCAAGTGCTTCATTGACATGTAAAATATTGCAAACTGGGCACGAAGGTAAAGTACAAACTAGTAAGGGAGTAAGGTCTTCATAACACTGTGAGTGTTTTGCACAGGTGAAAACCCATAATTTGACAGAAACCACAACGATCTCAGATAAACATAAGTCCAGGGAAGCAAAATAACTGATGCTGATTGTAGATGGCTTTTCAGCTTAGTGTATTTTAAGTCTCTGTCAGTGTATTTGAAGAGTATTTGTTTTAGGGAATGGCAGCTTATGTGGAGGATCACCAAACTATAGCATAGAAATGAAATTATTTCAATAACAGACACTAATATCTATTTTAATTTGCACATGGATTTCCAGTGTAAATGACTAAAATATTATATTGTTAAAAATGAGAGGAAAACAACACAAAGGTGTTTGTAAGTATGTTCTATTTGTAGACTTAAGGCTATATTATGTTGGAATTTTACAAGCCAAGTTTAAATTGTAATATAGAAATTATTTTTATATTATTTTCAAAATACGCTACAGAGCAATATTTTGCGCCTTTATTATAAACAGGGTCATCATTTTAGTAGGTTACTTTCAGAAATGCTGGTAGAAATTAACCATGAAAAGAAAGCTTTGTAAATGTACTTGTTTCTAACTGCTCTGTCTGTTGTGCACATCTGTATCTAATGTGAGTTGAATATACAGATTTTTTTTTTTTAATTGAAAAGCTTTAAATTTTTCTTTATATATTTTGGTACAACACTGTTCCTCTCTATTTAATTCTTCTCTTCCAGTCCTCACCAATAGCCACTTTTATAAGCAGCTTCTGAATAAACATGCATCTGGAAAATTTCCTTACCAAATGAAACATTTCTGCACAGATATTGATTGACTTGGGACTTTCATAATACACCCTGAACCCATTGGAGCAGGATTCCTTTGCCTTTTTTTTTTTTAAAAAAAAGAGGATCAGCTATTTATTATTCCTTCAGAATGAAAATCAAGACTGAATAACCCATGCAATCATTTAGCATCTGGAGGAGAAAATCACTCTAGATCATAGAAATGTCATCCCTAATTGGCAGATACATCCTCTTAATATGTATCAAATATGCATTAGCTTCTTGCATATTGAAATGTTCAGATTTTATTTCTTCATAGTTCTTTGTACTGTACATATCAATTACTGATGAACTGTGCAAAAACAAAAATCACAAACTAATGCATATGTTAAATTAGAAGCCTGTGTTGTTTTTAAAGTTCCCTGACTTTTGTGGTTTCGTTTGTTGGGATTTGTTTGTTTGTTTAAGAATTACTATTAAGGTATTTACTGCAACCAAAATTTTCAAATCTGGATGCCTAATGATCATGCATCTGGGTTTTTCCTGATCAATAGACTGGTTTTGAGGTGTTCTGAGCATCAGTTTGTGTGGGAAGAAAAGCTCCCTCCTGGTTCCAGAAAATCAATTGAGTGTTACTACAACACATATTCAGGTCTTTTCCTTATTAACTCTACACGTATTTTCAGTCAATGGAATTTACATTTTAACTTTAGTGATCTTCCATGTGTGAACAAATAGTTGGGCTTATTCATTAAGTGATTGTTTGACTATGGAGAGACTTGCCTTGTACCAAAACACCACAGAATTGTTTAACTGTTGCATTCTTAATGGGGCTCTTGTATTCCACTGTTGGGGTGGGGAAACAAGACCTTATTTTTTTCCTTGGGTATCGTGATCCTGTTACTTGTCTGGTGGGGTTATTCTTCTCAAGTGAATACTCTGTTCTGATTGCTGTTTTCTGATGGTTTATCTCCCATTACCTGAATGCCTGTACTGTACCAAGAGAATTGAAATGGCTGATGCACATTTGCACTGTGGAACAGGCCATGTGGGTAAAAGCCACCGTGTTCCAAACAGCCTTAAAATTACGACTCTCCGGGGACTGAGAGTCACTTAACTGGATGCAGCCTCTGTCCTACTTCCTCATTTAACCATGACTGTAAAACACTCAAGCCTGCTGTAGTCTCTGTGTCTCTAGACATATTCATCAGAATGCCCTGTCATCTTAACAGAAAATTTTCTTTAAAAAATTGTGATTGGTTGATGAGTGTTAGTGTGTCAGGAAACCTTAGACAAAAGAGGAGATGGAGTAAAAACAGAGAAATTACCGTAACTAGTGATGTAACCAGGGCACCAAAATACTAAAACGAGGAAAATAGTTAAGCTGTATCAAAACCTATTTCCTGTCAAGACTGTATGTTTTGTAGGTCTTCCTGTATTCTGGGAAAACAGGGAAATTTTTTTGCCATTCATCTCTGCATCTAATGGAGCCTCTTACTTTGTTGCAGAGGTTTGCTCTTGGGGGAGAAGGGAGGAAAGGAAGTTCTCTTCCCTTCTTAAGGCAAATTCTAGTGGCAGAATCATCTGAGATTGCAAAAACATGATCCAATGTTGGAACTAAACAGTGCCTATTTTCCATGTGCATTGTGTATTTCATTTCCATTTTGCCCCTTTCAAACATGATTTCTTTAGAAAAAGAAGGAGGGGGAAGTTTACAGACTAAACTTGTATGTTAATGATCCAGTTCTTCCTTCTTTCACGTGCGGAATCTATATAAACATGAAAAGAGTTACGCTTCCCCTGCTGAGAGGTAAAAGCCACCTTTATAGGTAGATTCCATGTAATTGCTTTGCCACAGAGGAAAATTAGAATCCCTTGGGACAGAACCTTTGCCTGATGAAGCCTGACAGCGTGTCAGTAGCCTGAGAGCCACGGCTGCCGCGGCCAAAACAGCATGGATGGTTCTTGCCTTTAACACAGATGCAGTTCACTCTGGCCTGTGGTGTCTGAACAGTATCTTTGTAGTGATGAAGTGGAACACTGCCTTGCTGCCTTTTGCTTCCAGGTTTGAGTAACAAAAAGCCTTTTCCCCATGCTTTTGGTTAAAATAGGCAGGAGATGCAGCAGCAGAATGTGGCGTCAGGCTCAGAGAATGCCCCTCATCTCCTTCCAATGGGCTTTGCAATCAGGTGTGAATTGAAACACAGCCATGTGCGCATGACAGAAGCGCTCTCATCTCTCAACTTTGCAAATCGTGTGCACTTTTAATACTAACAGAAACAGAGCAATGGTTTTATTGTTTATTTGCTCAAGATTCCGAGTACTGTAAATACAGGCTTTGTATAATGCCCAGCGTGTGTACGGTACAGAAATGCTTTTCTCTCTGAGCCACCAGAGAGCTCTGCATGCACATGGTGCCCAACTCTGCCCACTCCCCATCACCAAGGAGAACAAACAGGATTTAGGCCTAGACTAAATAATGGATGAAATCAGCCACATAGACCTAAACAGCTGCAAGTTCCCAACCATGGTGTCCTAGGCCAGCTTTGACAGCTTTGTACAGAACTCCATCCCAATGACTGAGATTAGGTTTGTGCTCTTTCCTGGGGAGGAGCAATTACTTCTGTGTCTTTTCCAAGCCCATTGCTCTAACTCCTGTGTTTGTAATGTGGCAGGCTTAGCATGATCCAGCTAGGAAGCAGTTTTTAAAATCTCCATAGAGCTCTTGTTTTGTTTTTGGAATCCATCTTGAGTTTTACTTTGCATTCAATTGTAAGACATAAAATATTGTTATGAACTTTTCATAATGTCCTGAAGTTGTCTCTTGTGGGGCTGAAAGACTTTGTTCTCCTTGGGAGGCCTTGTTCTTCCTCATTGATTCCTGTGACTAACATTTTTTGTATGGAAAAAGTTGAATGAACCATTGAAAGTATCACTGCTGTTTACATGCACTTCTGCCATTTGGTACTTTGTGTTGTTAAAACCCAATGCCTCTCAGACATGGGCAAAGCTTGAAGGACAGTGTGAAGATTTAGATACAAAAGGTGTATGTAGTTAATTCATCATAACTCTACTGTTGCTATTGTATAATATGCCCCCTCCCCCGAATTGTTTGTACATCTTTTTTCCTGTTGCTAACTGGGTTTTTTTTAATCTTCTTCTTTCTTAGACAAATTCTAAAGCTCTTTGTCCTTAAAGCCTGTGATAGATTTTCCAATAAAGAAGATTTTGCTTTCTCAGTTCAGGTTGCATATTGAGTGGCTTGTTTCCCAAACAAGAATTGAAGTAATGGATGTCACACCCTTGGCTTAGAGAAGTTTTTTTACTCATTAACCGAGAATCTCTGTTCAATTATAACCAAAGCTAATTATATAAAGTTTAAAATGTGAGGACTGGTAATGTGACTCTATCTAATAACCTGGCAAACTCAGCATTTTTAACTCATAGAAATGTACAATAAACGTATTTGTACTTGAAGTCTGTTTCAAAGAAAGTAGCTGGCTTTTGCTGGGGTTTAAGAAAATGTTAATGAGGAATAAAGTCAGTCTCATTGATTTTGGTTGGCTGAGAATTCAACTTCTTCGTAGTCTTACCACTCTTCTCATTTTTCAGAGTCT
The DNA here is from genome assembly GCA_008694505.1 of Cyanoderma ruficeps. NCBI lineage: Eukaryota > Metazoa > Chordata > Aves > Passeriformes > Timaliidae > Cyanoderma > Cyanoderma ruficeps. Next base: position 15,249,076 of record VZDJ01000155.1, on the reverse strand, counting down.
GAGTTTCTTGTTGCCTTCTATAAGTTTATACTCTTTTAGCAAATATTGATTTAGGCTTTCAATAAACTGTTTAATAGAAACTACAGAAATTTATTTAAAGCTGAAGTTACTTTTCAGGTTTCTTGTTTGATCATTTTCATGCAAAAAGGAATGAATTTATCTTTTCCCATTCCCCTTCCTATCTATAATTTCAGAACACAATTGGTTGCAGTCACCTTTGTCTGCAAAAGAAAACAGTTGATTATTTTTAAGCTTACTGCCATATTGTTTAAATCCACTGTTCAAAAGAAACAGAAACATTAACGTTAAAGAATAAGGAATATTTCTTGTTGTGAAAAATGTGAGTTCTTGAGAACCTTTTCTACATGCAGTTTTCATTCAAATTAAATGTCATTTTTAATCTGATCCATACTTTGACAAAGATGATGTGTAAGAGCTGTTTTTAGCAGTTGGATTGTTACTTTGTAAAGTATTAAAGCACTAAACCAATTTTTGCAATAGGTAGTAAAACTTGCTTTTGTTTTGAAAAACTTCCAGTTATAACTGTCGCACTTTTTATAGCAGAACTGTATTTAATTTCTTTCTTTTATGAAAGATTACTCAAAGTAACTGATAGCTCTGTAATCTGTGTGAATTGGCTTCTCCATTATTTGAATCTGAGAGAAGCTACAATGCCTATTCAATAAAATTAACTTATTTCTAAAGTACCTGTTTGCTTGAATTCTTGTTTGTGCTTTCTGTGTGCTGTCTCAGGGTGATGCTGGGCAGACCCCAAAGCCCAGGGAAGAAGCAGGGAAAAGGACAAGGGGCTCCTGCAAACCTGGGGGAGCAGTTGGCTCAGCACAACCTTGTGTGGTGCTGCCATAAAGTGCACTTAAATAACAAATTGAGTCCCTTCCCAAAACTCCACCTACCTTGGATACCTTGCTGAAATCAAGCTGTTAATGCAGTTACCTCAGAGGAAACAAAGCCAAAGTAGTTCAAGCCATGTAACATTGCTATAAACCTCAGATCAAGAGCAAGTAGAAGTCCTGTGGGAAAGATTTTGTTTCTCTTGCCTGTTGTAGGGGCTGATTCTCTCTTGCATAATTCCATTGCTCATCAGAAACAGCGACAGTGGAATTGCAGCAATGAAAAGGGTCTGTGTCACAGTTACCCAGGTCAGGGTCACGCTGGAAAGGGAGAGGGCATTGCAGGGGCTGCCCCTTGAGGGCAGTCATGGAAGGAAAAAGTAAAAGGCCAAGGATAGCTTGAGTGAAGAACTTAAAGAAGCAAAAGGATCTTGAAATGGCAGTAGGAGCTGTGGCTGACATGCCAGCCTTGTGCCTGCTAGAAGCAATGATGGAGGCCTCTTCAAGAAAGAGGATTTAAAGGGCTACACTGGGACCTGATAATAATGGGCTGCTAAACAGCTAATCAAAACTCACCAAGCTCTGTGAATCTAAGACTGTATATATAGATATATATATAATTCCCGTAACCATAGTATTTGCCCAAATGTTTAACAGCATAAACATCATTTGCAGCATAAGAGAAATCTGTTTGATGAAGCAAAGGCCCAAAGCAGTCACCTGAGCTCCTTGAGCTGGAGAAATTCCTGAAGGATTCCTGCCCCCCCTCTGCTGTGCCCCATTTTATGCTTGCAAAATACCATCTTTCTGCACAGAAAAATGTTAACACACTGTGTTCACTCCAGGTCACAGAACCATCTGAACAGAAAAGCCAGACGTCTCAGCACTGTGCAGAATGACACTGAATTGACTTTCTTCATTCTACAGGAACTCATCTTCAGGATGCCTGCAAAGGCTGAAAGAGACTGGAATGGAAGGATGGCAGATGCAAGCACCCACTCTTCTTCCACAACATTCAACAGCCTGTAAGTCATGGTATAGTCAAGTTTCTTTGAAATGTGACGTTAGACCCTAGACCTCATCTGCCAATTATGACCAAAAAACTTGGATTTTTTGAGGAGGAAGGTGGTGGAGCAAGTGGCAATGGCTAGTGAAGGATGCAGCAATTAATACATTTTAATTAGTAAGTAAAAAAACCAAGCTGAGCCATTACTTGTTCTGATAATTTTACAGAATTTCTGGGTGCTAGCTGGGTTTGAATACAGTAACAAACATTTCCCAAAATGTTGGCTAATGTGTTACCAAGTGTGTTATAAATTTGCCATTAGAACTAAAGAATTTGTGGGGTTGAGAGAGCCGGACATATCCAAGAAGGAAGATGGTTTTTAGGCAGGGCTGTGCTCATAGGCAGCGCTGTTTCTGCTACAGCATGCAGATCTTTTCTGTGCAGGAGCAGGATGTAGCCATGGAGGAAAACACCCATGTTCATGTCAGCTCTGTCAGTGTCCCTGTGTGGTACCCACAGATGTGGATGGCAGTGGCTGCTGTTTGGTCATTGCCACTGGAGGGCTGGATCAACACACCAAGCTCATTTCCCAGTTCAATCTGTTGCTGTCTGGTGGCCTGTGAGGAGTTTGAAGTGCCTCTGCCTTAGATCTGCACAGTCATGACAGGCTGTGTATCTCCATAACTGATAAAACCTCTACTGCAGCCAGTCTGCTTTGCCTTTGGCTCCTGTTCTTCACAGTGACTCCTGCTTTTTGAGGAAATTATCAGAGAAGCCAGGAGCTCATTAGCTATAGCTTAAACATCTCACAAAGCTGGGCTTCTAAGGTTTGTGGACAATACTGCTGTCATATTTTATCAAAAATAATTGAAAGCAAATACAAAATATAAATGCAGCAGCATCACATTTACCATATAGTGCTTCTTATTAAAATGCAGGTAGCACCAAGTAGCTGAAATGCTCATTACCCTGTCACATGTGCAAACCTTTATAAAATTAGAAATATTGTTCATTAGAAAAGATACTCTGTAGTATGTCCTCATTCTTTCAATTGTTCTGTTTGTGAGAAATGACATTTACCTCCCTGAGCTCAAAAATAAACAGATCATCATCCAGCATGTTTGCAAAGAGGTTTTGTGTAACTGGAGACATGAGGGCAAGTGTTCATCAGGCAGGAAAGGTATAATTAGGAATAGTACTGAATAATTCCCAGGGATTTTCCTAGCAACAGCCCTTCCTAGATCAGTCATGCTTATAGAAAATGGCAGTTCTAAGTTAAAAAGATAATTTTTGCATGATACTCCCCAAAGCAAATCTTTTTAGAGGCACCTGAAAGTAAGGTACAGCTTTAGGTCCTGACTGCTGCCCCTTGACCTGTTCCACTTGTGTCAGGTGTCTCACACAGATGTTCCCTGGGTTGTCAGGAATTTGCCAGCTGGGCTCAGCCCAGACTGAGGTGACCCCTACAGTATAAAGATCAGTGTATGTAACAGTGCACGTAGATTGCAATAGGATAGTAGAGAGCCAGGTTTCTCCCTTGGAGGAGGGCAAGAATGCCCTCCCTGAGTGTGTTGGTTGCAAGGTGCTGTGCAGAAGAGGCGGAGCAGGCAGGCAGGGGGGTCCTGCTGGGAAGCAGCTGCTGTTGGGAGTGCAGTGGGATGTGAGCACACAAACAGAAGATGACCCAGGAAAAGCTTTTTTTCTTCTATGGTAACACGCACACTGGTAGAAGCCTATGTCAGCTGAGGGATGTGAATATAAACCATTTGCATCAGTAAAATAGCAGGATTTTGACAGTATTGCACACATTGTCCATCATATTTCAGCTCCTGTAACAAACAGGGTGAGGTTTTTTCCCAAGAATCTCCTATCTCAGTTCATAAAGCCACATTTCTGGCCTTACAGTTGCCCTGTACTTCAGGCAGATTATTTGAAGGACCTGGTGAGGGTGCTGCATAGCTTAGCTGTGATTTTTCTTTCACTGTGTTACTTCATGTACAGGCCTGGGCATGTTCTCAGGTCCCAGCTGGGCCTCCCAAAGCCAGATCACAACACCCAGAGAAAAGGGAGCCTAAGCACAGAACAGACCTAGCCAAAAACACAGCCACAGCACAGCTGTGATTTGAATCTGGCCATTCAGCTGTGCCTTTGCTCCTATTTAATAGCAGTTAAGTGGTGAAGTGCTGTCTCCTTGAAAAACTTCCCCTCTCTTAGCAAACACCACATAACATGCAATTTTTACAGCAACTTGTAGCATATTTTTACTCCTGAAATACAACCCTTCCGTTTTAGATCTCCTTAATCATAGTGATTTTGTGAAGAATAACAAATTTTCCATTCCTGGACTTAAAACTTGATTTTTTTCCTTATTTCCTTCAGCATTAATTATCCCTCCTAAAAATAGACAGCTGGGGTCCAAAAATATCCAGTGAAGCCTTAATGAATGGTTTCTTGCAGAGAAGCCAACAGCCAGACCTGATTTATTCACCCAGTCTTGTTGTTTGTGCAGACCCACCCTACACCAGGTTCCTGTTTCCAGGCTTGCCTCTTATTTGCTCACCCAGTTAATCAGTACAGCTGCCTGCAAGGGCAGGTTAAGGGGAAGCCATCCCCTGCTCCCCTGCTCAGTCCTCTGGAGAGGTTGCAAAAGCTGGGGAGTGTGTGGCTGCCTTCAAACCCTCCACCCCTGAGAGTGGCTCCTCTCGTGCAGGGAGGAAGGTGCATGTAGGTCACTTCTTTTGAGGGATCTGCCAAGCTGCTGTGCCTGGGAGCACGGGTGTCTCCCTTGGCTGGCCCTGTGAGCTGGCAGCAGAAGAGGGAGGGCATTCCTGAACAAAACTTTCTTCTTTCTTCTTCCTGACAAGTCATCCTGTTCCTCCCAGCAGGCTGCAAGTGCAGTTTGTACAGCAACTCCAGAGAGGGAAATCTTGGGATTTGTTTTACGACTTCCAAAGTCAACAAAAGGCTTGGAAGTTAAACTGAACCTGCAAGGCCTTGCAACTCCATGGATAATTTCAAAGGGTTTGAGTTGGTTTCCAAACTCGGCTCTGAGGAGTGGTGATTCTGTGTTTTGGTGTAGGAAGTTGTGATACAGCCTGGGTTTGGGGCCAGCCACTTGTGGGTGTGCCCATCTCATGACTCCCCTCTGGGCAGATGGTAGCTGTGATGTTGATTCGCAGACATATCTGAGCTTCCAAGTGTAGCATTTCAAGAGTCCCAAACTGACATCTTTTTTGCAAAGGGTGGGACATGAGGCTTGAGAAAAATATGCAGGGTCTTTGAAGTGCAAAGCTTTGAAGTTTAAAAAAAGCTAGCAAATTCCTGTTGCAGTTCACTGTGCAAAATCTGGAAGCTAAAACTTTGACCAAAGAGACTGGATAACATTTAAATGTAACAGACTGGGGAAGTGTGGCTTTCATGTTTTAACTCTTTATGCAGTGGTGGAGAAGGTGAGCTTGATTCCAAGAGTGTGTACCAAAAACCACTGTCAGTCTCTACCTTCCTTCTCTTCCACTCGGAGGCTTTGAGTGCATTCAGATCACGGACATAAAATGTGTGTGTGGTGGAAGGGGGAGGGAGGAATTTCTCTCTTCCCGTTGCTATTGTGTTTTGTTATGTTTTGTGTCTGTTCAGTTTGTCTCCAGGATCAGAGAAGTGACTCAGAAAGTTAATTCCACAATAGGAGAGCATGGGAAAACACAAACATTAGTCTCTTAAAGACACACAGCGCTGTTTATCACACACTGACATGCCTCACCTTCTGTCTGCTGGGATCGCTACTTTACCTCTTTCTTTAGAATCCTCTTAGGATTTTGCACCTTAGGCCTTTTGTCTCTAGAAAATTACAACAAGCTTCCCTAGCTTCTACTCCCTTATTTTTCTATACTTATCTTCCCTTTCTTTAACCTACCTTCCCCATTTATTGCACCTCTCATCTGTTCCTCACCTTGGCTCATCTCATCCCTCTTTCCATGCTGCCACACACACGAAAGTCTCTAACCAGCACCACCTCTCATGTCCTTCAGCTGGGTCTGTTTTCTCAATGGTGTCCTCATATCCACCAACTTGGCAATACCACACCTTCCCTCTGGGAGATGTCCCAGTCCCCCTGGTATGCCTTGGGGAGGCTGGCTCTGAACAAGCCAGCCTGGGCTCTAGGAACCTTTGGGACCCTTTGGAGTATTCCCTGTAGGTCCTGGTGCTGCAGGCCCAGACCTGCTGTGCTGTGCTCAGCCAGGCACAATCATCCAGTGATGCAGAGAAGAAACATCAGCTCAGCAGAAACCTGGCAGCAACAGCATCCTGGAGCCTCCCTTAGTCCAGCCCCTGGTGCCAACCCCTCCTTTTTGATTGAATATTTGTTTCAGCCAGCAGGAGCCAAAGATTAAATCTAACTCCTGCCAGTGCCAATCAGGTGGGACAGGTTGATCCTTTATTTACCATTATGATGAGGTAGCAATTATACTCTGAGGCTGTTTTCTCTTGGTGAGGTAGAGCTATGACTAAGCTCAGTGGTTTGGTTTTGTTAGCAGACCTTTGGGGCCTGTTCTTGCCTATAACACCCCTCAGGTTTTCTCGTGTCTCTTTTTTTATCTTGTTGGGGTTTTTTATGACTTGTTTACCATAATGTTGTTCTTTGAGTTGCTGAAAGCACAAATCTGCCCCAAAGCCTGTGGTCAGTCCTGCTTTTCTCCTTCCCTCTTGCTGCTCACATATCTGGGCATCCAGACTCCATCCTTTTTCTGCTGCATGCATTGAGAAATCCATTCAGATACTTCCTCCCTTTCTCTTTGTCCTCGTGGCTGTGCCAGCAATGCAGTGTAGCTGGCTAAACACACGTGCTTGCCTGCTTCAACTATTGCTTGACTTAGCTCCCTTCTCTGCTGCTCTTGGAAAACATTCTGCACTTTCTGCTCATCTCGGGAGGTGCTGCCTTGCTTGCTCGCTCTGAAATTCTGTCAGAAGCCCCATGTGTATTCTGGTGCTGTACAAGCCTTTCTAGTCAGCTGCTGCAAACACTTGTCTCGTTGTCCTCACCTCATTTTTATTTTAGTCTTCATCTCCTCTCACTTTTCTATCTCTTTCTATTGACTGCATCTTTATATTTATGTCACTTTAATCTCTTGCAGTCAACTAGCAAAGCATGCCATGAGTGTTGTTCCTTGAAAAGCCAGTGCAATAAATCTTAAGGTGGATTACTTTGAAGCCAGAAATTATACACAGCTAAATGGAAATAAGAAAATCCCACCCTAATTCTAGCATTGTTCATGCTTCTCTTCTGAAATGCTGGGCTACTGCCAAGTCTATGAACATTTCAAGGCAAATGCTGAGTCACAAGCAAGTCAGAAACCCTTGCAAGACAGAAAAAGCAGGCAGGAGAGATGCACACTCCTTGCATTTAGGAACTGGAGAGGAGAAGCAGGACAGGATGTGTTAATATCCCATTTCAGAGTGTGGGTGCCTGGGTGGGGAGACACCCACATTACATTACAGTTTCAAGCAACTCTAGACTTTTAACTGAAAAGGCATAGTCCTTTGGAGGGAATTGTTTCCCTTTTCATCCTTCTAGCAAGTTTAGGAAACAATCTCTGACTGCTCTTCTGTTATCAAACACGAGGTAGATCTTTCATTATAGGAAGACTTTGGGAATGCTACTGTTTAGGGCCTTTTGTAACAAGCAGTGCCTAGAAGTGTTGTGTAATCTGTATTCTCAAGAAACTTCAGATTCATTCCTTCGTATCTGCTAATGCCTTGTGTTTTTGAGAAAGTGGCTCAAATTTGTGCTTCAATTTTCTCATCTTTAAAATTAGGAAAGAACATTTCAGGATACTGTGAGATTCCATTGCTACTGTTTTGACACCGTAATGCCACTTACAGAGATGATATCAGACATTTGCAAAGAACTGGGCTTGGAAAGAAAGGACGACTGACTCTCTGAACTTAGGTCACACATATTAATCCCATAACCATCTTTTTTAAAAAATGCAATATATACCACCTTTGAGAAAGCCATTTCACTATGCAACTACCAAACACCAGTTAAAGCACAAAATAGAAAACAAACATCACAAAAACTTTCTCTCAAATGTTAAAAGAAATCCCATGTTAAACAATAGCACTGGGTGAAATTTAAATAAAGACACCAAACAAGATATCAAGTCCCAAATGAACAGCAGAAATATTAACAACTGATGCTTTTTAGGTGATAAATAGAGAAGGAAATTAAGAGAAAAACAATATTTCATAGTTATAAGTTTTATTTTGGAAAATGTAAACCTCACTAACCATGCATACAAGTTAAGACAATATTTTACACTTCTTAATTTTCTTCCTTTTTTCATTTTTTCCTTTTATAGTTGCATAGGACATTATCACAATATATAATCTATGCAATACAAAATACATAAAAAGTTACAGCAGAGCAAGAATAGATGAACACATAACTGTACAACTGTAATACTTCAATGTAGTGATTTAAAGAGTTGAAAAGTGAGCCATGGAAGCTTTCGTGTGCTGCTGACAGACCTGTACACGTGAGGAGGACACTGGCAGCTTTACAGCTCACCACAGCTGGAAGTTTAGCTGTGAACATGTGCACACTCCCTGGCACACACATCCCCTGTCCCCCACTCAGCCATGTGCTGCTGGAAAAGCACACGTGCACGCACACACATGTCCTCCAAATGTACAACACACAAGTAAATGCACCTGGAATCAGAGATGAAGCTCAACCACAAATCTCCAACAGGTCCAAAAATTCCAAATGCAATGGCATTTGGATCTAGGAATTTGGTTCAGGCCCATCACTAGGTATAATGAAATGGATACCTATTTTTGCTCTGTAGACATCCCTTCATTAGTCAGTGTGTAGTATAGACACACTGCTGTGTATTTATGTATACACACATACACTATACCATATACACATATATATCTATTTATATATATATGTGTGCATATGCTTATATAAATCCATATATATAAATATATATATTTATAAAAACCTATACCAGTGGATGGGCTTTTGCATCCTATATTTTGGCTTATGGGATAAACAAGTATAATTTGGATATTTTCTTCTGCCTAAGGCTGTAGCTCTTATCCCCGAGAGTTACAAATACAGATGTTCATCAGACCATTCACTGACATAGACTAGATGCTAGCACCCAATGCACAGACAGATGGTGTAATGGAGTAAAAGAGCACCTGAAAGTTAGTTTGTAGGCATGACCTGATGAAATGAGTAAATCTAACAGCAATGAAAAGGCAAAAACAACACTGCACTTCACAAAGCACAAATTCTGTAACTCCTGACAAAGCACTGGAGACGAGCAGTTGTGAACAGGTACGCTCCTCACACAGCCTTTAATGCCTGGCTGCCCGAGACAAGGAGAGTGCTGAACGTGTGGGTGGAGGGTAATGAGGGTTAAAGGTGTACAGAGGCTCTCAATGTCTTGCAAGGGTTAATGCAGTAAAGAGGGTGGGATACAGACAGGAATTAGGCGTTACCATCGAACAGACGTTTCTGATGACTTGCCATAAATATATACCTTTGCAGTTATGTAAACAGATACTAGGCATGTATTATAAAAGCAAGGAACAATTAATTTGCAGGCACAAAAAATTCTCATAAAATCTAGCTGCCAGGAATTTACCAAGACTGCTTTCTAAGAAGCAGGATGAAAATTGAATTCACGTTGCCATTAGGCCTTTGCACAGGGAAAGGTTAATGGAAGGGGTGAATGAGTGTCTAAGAGCATCTTTAGTTTCACCTGGTAGCAAGGCGATGGTTTTTACTTGCACCTATTTCCTATAGCAAGGCAGTTCAGCTCAATACTTAGAGAATAAGTTAGAATCATAGCTGGAGAAAAACAAACTTTCAGGGCCTTCTTAATAATAATAAAGCTGTTGCTATCGTCTGAAATGAAAAAAAAAATCATGGCAATGTTGTATTTTGTGAGAACACCTCGACAGATTGCATGGGGAAAGGAGGAGGCAGGAGAGATGCACTCTCCTCCAGATGGAGAAACCTGCACCTTGCCAGAGCAGTATTTCCTGAGTGTGACATGTTTGTTGCTGTGCCAGGAGACGGTTTTAGATTACACTGCTGGGTGAAACAACAGAAGGGTAAAAATCTGAGGTTAGTTTCGATAAGCACACAGATTTCAAACCATAATTTGAGCTGTTCTGACTTCTCATAGCTGCAAAACTCAGGAGGAACCATCATGAGAATGAGTCTAATGACCTTGCTGATCATCAGACATTTCTAGCACATGCTAGGAAACCCCAAACACTCTGTTTTCATATGAAAATATTAAGAGAATATTTTTGTTCACATTCTGTTTTGGAAAATACTAGTGGTTTGGAATTAATAATTTTTTCCTAAAACTATAATGTATTAAACTTTCAATGGAGATATTTGAAACTCTATCTGGGATTTTAAAACACAGTAACTTGACTGTCAGCCCAATACATGCTGAGGTATTTACAGCTAAGATTTAAAAACAAAAAAAGTTTTAACAACCATTTTCAGAGTATTTCCTGAAAGTGTCGTTATGTCGGCTATATACATTCCCATGGTGTTCTCATTAAATGAACTGATGAAACTGCAAATTTGACTTTGAACCAGTTTATTTTTTCCTGCTTAAGCTTGAAGAATTAATAGTAATATCTATGAAGAATACAAGTAAAATGTTAGTTCTGTTTGAGTTTAAAGATTACATAGTTCTGTGTCCCTCAGAATAGGTTGTCCCATAACCTTTATATCTCATAATCTCACTACTAATAAAACCTGGCGCAAATATTCCTTCTCCAGGCTAGTAAAACAACTTGTTTGTAATGCATAAACTGATTCCTGCTGACTTATTAAATCCTAAATAAATGAACTGGAGTGGTTCCTCCTTTCCTGAAGATTAAATGATGCTCTTGTTGGAAAAGGCGATTTTACAACAAAATGAATTTGGAACATGAAGCCTATAATGTTTGCCAATACTTAGTGCTCCTTTTGATTTTGGTTGTCACCCCTGTCCTCCATATACCTCTCTTAAGGTACAATGTTAGTGAGAAATGTGTTTGACTTGTTTTGAAGTATGTGCACAAGACACAGCTGACCTGTAGAATTCCTTGAGCTAGATATCTGAAATGCCTCTCTACTAACTACAGCACAAGAGCACTTCTAGGAGTCACAGAAATTATTGGAATGTGAATTCCTGTTACTTGAATTCTATCAAGTTGTTAAAATTTTGCATCTCGGTACATGAGATTAAAAAAAAAAAAAGAAAAAAAAGAAAAGAGGAAATCTGTTGAGGCCAACAGATGTGGCTTTCCTCTAACTCCAGAGGTTGGGCACCTCATCACATTAACTCTATTTGTCATCTTGCAAAAAACCCTTACTATGTTCTTTCATCTTCTGTGAAATGAAACAGTAGAATTGTGCCTCTCACAACGTCCAATTCAGAGGGAAATTACCAGAGGTGAAATCTCAAGCAAATGAACATGAAAAAAGATACTGAAACATCTGCTATTGTTTAGATTTATAGTTGCATTGATAAATACTTAGAGTATTTATCTATACAACTAATAGAACGTGTAGTATTAGGAATAATGTATATTATGGAAGTACCTATGAAACTACTTGGAAATCTCTATTAGCTTCTCACAGTTAACATACAGTACAATAAAACCTTGCAAAACTGGATCAATGCAAAGCAGCAGGTAAGATACAGGTTCATGGGGAATCTGGAGGCATTCACTTAATATCAAATGACAGGTTTGGTGCAGAGAGTTTCTTTTCACCATGCTACACTTAACTGCATTTATACCTTACAGTAAAAACAGCAAACATCCCAAAATTCCAGAATCAAAAGGACCTGAACTGATAATATGCACCATCAGACCCAGACAAACAAAGAAAAATGTATTTGCTGCCAGTGAGGTTTTCAGTACATCACTATGCTCCTGGTCTTTTACTATATTTTCTACCATATAAAACATAAAAATCTACCTCCTTGTGCTCTATCTAGTGTTAAATATTTGAAAGTTATTGAAAACTAACCAATATTCCCTTTCTGTTATTAAGCAGTCGTTCAGGAATAAGAGCACCTTGCTTTATGCTGGTATGTGTATTTTTGAGAAACTTGAAGTAGTGCTGAGCTATAATGTTACCTTATTTTAAACTTAAAAATGCATATTTTATTATTCCAGTCAGAAGATATCTTATGATTTTCACTTCCTTTTATCAACGACCACGATTTTGATGCAACAGAATACAAAAACTGTCTTAGCCAATTTTTCTTACTAAGATACAGCTGTACAGTAGGTAAGTACCTTGACAACAGTTTTGGTGGGCATTGGTTCAGTAATGCTATTTCTGTAGTTCATTAAAAAAAAAACAAACAAAGGAAGAAGAAATAAAGGAAATTGTTCAAGTCAGTGTGGTTTGATTTGAATATTCTATTGGTCCCATACTGAACAGGCAGTGCAGACAGCTTAACAACTTGGAGAGAGTGACAAGAGAATGCCTCCAAGATTCCAGGCCACCTTGCCATAAAATGTTACCCAGTGTAAATTTGTTTCTTTGTGATTTAGGTGACTCATTTAAGGCATCTTGTTGAAAAACTTTTCTCAGAATTTTATCTAGCATGGACCAAACCAACAAACCAGTTTATCAACCTCACAGAGATTTTTGCAATTGGAAGTTGGTTTTGGAGCATCTTCAGCATGAAGTGAGAAGACAGCTTGCTACGGTAAGCAGAGGGCAACTCGAAGAAAGACAAGACTCCTGTTTGGACACTCCCCAGCACAGGTGTATAATGAGGAAAGCCAACAGTGGAAGAGTCCGGTACTACATTCCAGTATTGGGTTGGTTTCTGTATTGTTTTCTTGTTTTTTATTTTTTTCCCCAGTGTGTGAAAGAACCTAAGAAAAAGCTTCTGAGTGCAATTATATTTACAGAGTAAGGCCGTGGTTAGGGTGTGTCTTCATTGTAATTATTGTGTAACATAAATATCCATCCCTGAGAAAGGAGAAGGGGGACACAAATCCAACACAGTTGATTTTTAAGTGTATGTATGCTTATATTGTGCAATCCGGTTTTACAAACTACTTCGACACCTGAGGTGAATTAAGCGGATTTTTTCCTTTTTTTAGATTTTTTTCATTTTCTTATAAAGAATAATGAAGAGGATCCATAAATGGTTGCAAAATATATGAAATATTGAGACAGCAGGAGTCACTAAGTGTAACATGTAAGTTTGTCTGTCCATGAGGTTAGAATAGCCACTTGCGTGGTTGGGTAAAGAAAATCTGACTAAAAATTGCAGTGGGAGGCAGCTATTTACTGATTTTTAAAAAAGAGAGGGTGGGAACCGAGGGGAGGGGAAGCAACAGAGTTTTTTAAATGTGTGCAACACAAACAAAACTCCACGTTAGGCATTAGAGGCAAAGTGCTGACGTCCAGTGCAGGTAGTCTATGGGGAGCTGGCGGGGCTGATGGTGGGGCTGGAGGCGTCCGAGCGGCTGTAATCACTGACAGAGCCTGTCCGGGAGCCGCTGCCGCCCCTCCTCTTCAGCATGCTGGGGTGGAAGTTGGCGTGGCGCCGGGCGTGCTTGGTCAGGTGGTCGCTGCGCATGAAGCGTTTCTCGCACAGCGGGCAGCTGAACTTCTTCTCTCCGGTGTGGGTGCGGTAGTGCCGGGCCAGCTCATCCGAGCGAGCGAACTTCTTGTTACAGCCCTGCCAGTTGCATTCAAACGGCCGCTCACCTGCAGGGAGCAAACACGGCACGGTTAGAAGGGACAGAAGCGTCTCCCATGGGCTATTTTTTTTTGTCTGCAGAGTTTAGAATAAAAAGGTTAGAAGCAGGGTGGATGCCACTTGGCACTAAGTGGATGGAGGTGTTACCTTCTGCCAGAGGATGCTGCTGTAGTATTTCAACCCATTAAAAAATGCTGTCAGTCAAACTAGTCATATACCTTATTTGATAACTGGGTCTTCAGGGATGCTGGGCTCCTGATCCTTTAATGGATATCTCATATCTCTTGTGGTCTGTTGAACTTTATGACTTAATAATATCTGTACTGAGCTTTGCAGTATATTCAGTTATTCCTCCAAGCTGTCCCTATATGTCCCTAAGTGCTGAAGTTCAGAAGGCATGATGAGGTCTTCTTCAGCTATTAAAAAATTGTGGTAAAAATGCAAAATAACAATTTTGAGGCACCGGATGTGAGGCTCTCACCTTGTATTCTCCACAGCTGTGCCTGTGTTTTCTGCATTTGCTACAAAGTGCTACAGTTTCCCTTGTTCACTGCCTTAGGTCTCACTCAGAAGTGAGGCAGGGAGCGCCATATTCCAGCGGGGGACAGGTGTCACCTTGAAGGTCCCAGCCTGTTTTGAATAGGTAACATAAGCCCCATGAGCTGTGGCACTTGAGCTTGGAGCAATGAGCAGTGAGCTCACAAAAAGAGCAATCGGGTGAGCTGGTGCAGTTCTGAACAGATCTCAGAGGTGGGATGGACACCTGCTGCTGTTTTAGGGCTGTGCTGTGTGGTAGATGTGCAGCCTGGGAAGCTCTGCACAGGCTGCAGACAGAAGTAGCATTGTTGTGGGTATCTGGAATCTGTTCCCAGCTTCATCACTGATGTGCTGCACAGCTTGGGCACCTCATTTTATGTGCTTCTATCCTTAGTTTGTCCATTTCATAAAAATGAAAACATTAAATCATGAAATTTGCTGTCTACTACTTCTGCTTATTGGTTTGACTCTTACTGTCACTGAGTCTGAGCATCACACATTCTTTAATTGTTATTAATTGAGAACATCTTATTCTTTGGTGAATACATAAATACATAGCCTTCGCATTTTTTTGTACTTGTAATTTTAATAACTTCCTACTTGCACTAATCCTAATGTTTCTAATTCTGAAGGGCCTGTTCAAGAGGTCCAGAGAGCTATATAAATTCTGGGCCAAAATAAGAAATAAAAGTTCTCTCCATAGTACACTAAATAGGAAATAAAGATAGAAATTAGCCTCCTGGAGAAATTTGATACACCTTAATTAAAACTGTCTGAGATAAAAATTGACCCCAGGAAACCTTTGATCTACACAGCCAATAATCTGCTTTAAATTCACAGATTTGGCAACAACATTTGTCTCCAGAATCTGCTTAGGAGACTCCTGCTCAGAAAAATCATTTTATAGGTTCCTTTACTCACTGTTCATGAGGCCTCCAAGATACTTCAGCCAAATCTCAAACAGTGTCTCAATGAACAGATGAATGTCTTTTTTAAATAGGATTTTGTTCAAGAATCTGGAAAAAGCAAGTGTCCCTGATATTTCCTTGATTATTTAGGAGAAAGACCAAGGCTTGTTAAAACCCATTGTTCTTAAGCGCATTTGGTGGATTTCATTACACCCACAACCACAATGCATAATGCAGTGGTTGCATCTGTGCAGTACACACAGATATTCTCGTATGGAGAACCGTGACCACCCCGCCCAGGGACTGGCATAAGGCAGCAAAGATGAACAGAACTGTGGCTTCCCCTGACATAAAGCCTAAAAAACTCAGGGTTCCACAAATGAATTTCAGAATAAAACCACAACCAACTGGATTTAAAGGATATAGTCTTGTTGCTTAAAATAACCCATGCAAATCCATTCAATGTCCTCCTTATCCTGCCTGCAAACTGTCAGGGACTAAACTCTCCATCTGCTGCTAGAAACAGGAAACAAATGTATTTTGGCTGTTTGTTATATATCCAGTTGTGTTCTTAGATGTGTTCCTGCATGTGGTGGGACATGCCTGTGATGTGACAGCCCTGTTGTGTGACCACATTCACTGGTCTTGTCCCTATGTTTTGGTCATACTACAGATGTGCATCTAAGGGAAAAAGGGCAGTGAGGCATGGTCTGAGGGGTAGATGTGGCCTGCAGAATCAGAGTTCCTCACCCCTGAGCTATGGCATCAGTTTTTGCTAAGACAATGGCCTTTGGAGGTTTCTATTGCCTGAGTTAGCATCTCTTTTTATTACCATTACAAATGGTATCAGCAAATGTTCTCCACTTGAAGAACTGTCCCATGAAATGAGTGCTTTCAGACAAGGAAGGCAAAAGTTTTCATGCAATGTGTTGCATCTGCTGTTGACACCACCATGAAGCACAGGAAAAATGGTACCTTCTGTTCTGATCAGTTCAATGGCACCAGCTGCTCCTGTCCATGATTCTAGCATTTGGGAGACAGCAGTAGGAACAACATTGCAGTTCCTAAAGAGAGACATGGTTCTGAAGCAGGATTGTGTAGGCTCAGTGTTATCCAGCACTAGCAGGTGATGAAGGTATTGCACAGCTTAGCTCCCCTTCTCCTCACTGCATGTCAGGTCTGGATGAGAGCATTCAGGTTCCCACTCATCTGTCTGATTTGATGTTGATGGTGGTAAGGATTTGGGTGCTGAGCCAAAATATGTCATATTTCTTCCACTATATTTCTACCGTCCCTGTCCTTCTCCTTACTAGGGACTATTTTCCCCCTCAGTCCTCTCTAGTCTTGATTTTATATCTGCTTGGTACTTGTTTTTAAGTTTCTTGGCCAAGTGATTTTCCACTGGCAGCTGGCATCACTCTAGTAGTGGTTCAGTTCTCTAGAGTATTTCCCAGCTTTGTTGAGGTTTAGCAATTCCTCTTCAAAGAAAAACTGTATTGTGAGGAAATGCTGGATGCCTTGTGTGGAGATATAAGAGTCATTATTGTTCATAAAAAATTAGTACACGGTCTGGAACAAAGTTGCTGGGGGGTATTAATTAAGGCAAGACCCAGCTGCTGCTCCAAAACCACACATGGAAACTCACAGTCTGTCATCATTCTCATCTCTCAAACGGGAGGGATGTGGTTTTCTGTGCAGGTAAGTTATATAAATGTCCTTTTACCAGCAGTAAAGCAATCAACAAAATGAGAGATTATATGAATTGATTGCCTAATCTCATTAGGGAACATGCAGCCACAGTACAAAGTTCCTGCATAAGCAGTAACCCACGGACATGTTGTACTCAACAGAGAGCTTTCACCACTGACATGGCTGTAACACAACACAGTAAGGATTCTTTCAGCTCCATTTCAGGCAATGTTGAAGTCAGAATTTTACCTTTATACACTGAGCGAAGAATTTGATCTTATAGATAATTGTAGAAGTGTTTTCAAGTATATTAGATATGGCAGGAAACACATGTGAATATGTATACTGAGAATCTTAATGCTGTGCCTTGGCAGCAGCAGTATCTTTGTGCATTATGAGCACAGGTCTAACAGGTCTCCAAGAGTCCTAAGTTTCCAAAAGATCAAGGTGCTTGAAAATAAATTAATCAAAATGCAACTCTGTCTTTATCTTTGGAGAGGCAGGCAAGAGATGCCTTTAAAAGATAAGGAATACTGTAAATTATTTTTTCACAATTTTAAATAGGTTTGGCTATCCATGGTCCAAATCCTACTAAATGGTAACCTTTCTAGCCCCTTTGCCAGGGCACGTGACATCTAATGTGTGTTTAAGTTACACAAACTGAAGGAAAAACATCACATTTGAGAATTAGATTCAGCTGATCTCAACTGAAAATTACACAAGCGAGAACACTTTTGGCTTTTTCCTGGACTCCATCCAGTCCATAAAAAAAGCAGGTAGTGTAAAGCTGCATTAAGAAACTTGCAGCGCTCACCAAGTGAAAGTACGTGAGCTCTGCAGGTGCACCGAGTTCTGAATTCCTTTCAGGGGCACAGGCCTTGCTGCTCATATTGTCTGGCAGAGCAGCCTGCCAAAGGAAACCCAGAGTTGCCTGGGCTATAGAAACAGCATTACAAAAATGCACCTCTACCCTCTCTTGCTGGAAAGGATTCAGAGGCAACTAGAGCCAGCCTGTTCTTATGATATTACATAAAGGTCCTTTGTATTATTCTGTATTTTTCAATCGTTACATAGTGAGGCAACTGTATGTAGTTATGGGAAACAAAATCCACAGAGATGGTGGCACCAGATCTGATGTCTACTGACAGAGTAGATTGATCAGAGCTTGATTTGTACAACCCTTTTAGTGCACACATAGTTTTAAGGACTCTTTTCATATATGGTGAGCCTCCTTTACAGACCCCGGTGTAATCTGCTTCCTGCTTCACCAATTCATCTCTCTGATATCCAGCATCTGAATTGCAATTAAAAAAAAGGTGGCAAGTACTGTATAGGCATAAGCATACTTTAAAAATAGCCTATTAGTGACTTAAATGCCCAAACAGTTTGAGACAATTGTGAACCTAGCCATTTTCCAACTTGAAATGCAAAGGTTAGGCGATTTTATGTGAAGAATTTGAAGTGTCATATCCACTGCCCTTCAAAGGAGAGTATTATCAAGTCAAACCACATATTGGGAGCTATTTTTTTCAATTTAACTCATGTAATAGCTCTGCACATTATGTTGGCATCTTCACGCACATGTCAAGGCCATGCAGTAACAAAGAGATTTGTATCCTGGGAATTCCATGAGTGTCTGCAAAACCAGAAACAGTAAACCAGAAACAATTTTCTGTGATCTTTAATCTGTTCTGCTGCTTCCCAGAACAGGGTTGAATGTTGTTGTAAAAACAGACTAGAAGCCTGAACATGCTGCTGTGCACTATTCTTATATTTCTAAATTTTCATATACATAATTAAGAGTATATTTGGAAACACAGATCAGCAGGCTGGGTGGGGAGGATGAGGGGCAGACAGTTAAATAGAGATGTGACTGAAGAGGCCTTCCTCCAGGAGAGGAAATGCTATCCTGGGAAAAACATTCAGCCAAGCAGACTGTGTTCCTTGAGACTGGGCTATTTCTTAAAAAAAAAAAAGGAAAGGTCATCCTTCAATAATACTGATATGTATTTATGACTTGTTTTAATTTCTGATATTCTCTTGTTTATAAAAAAGCCCTTTTGCATGGTCAAATAACAAATCCATAATCTCAGTCCAAGAGAGAATAAAGATTTGATGTTAGGCAAATGGTGGTTTCTCTATCAAGTATTTAAGGAGGGATCAAAAATTTTCAAAGCCTCACAGTTTCAAATTCCTATAAAATGAAACCACTCAGTTTTAAATTAATCATTTTGGGGGTGGTATTTCATAATCAAGTAATCCAAATGCAATTGGGTTTTTTGCATTTTGTTTTTGTCCAACAGCTTTGGAGTATCTCAGCCACCTTCACACACATCTAACAGAGGCAGCAAGTCCAGCAATATTAAGCTTCACTAGTTCCAGGGAAAAGATGTTTTAGTAATGTTCCCAGTGAAAAGAAAAGTTATAGGGTGACTTAGACTGTCACTAGACACAGGAAACCCAGTGTGGGAATGTGATAGGAATGTCCAAATCCAAGAAAAGCTCCAGTTAGAATTCCCATGTTACTGGACACTGGCACTAACAGTCCCCATGCCCCTAGGACACACAGCAACAGCAGCTAGGTTGCATTCAGATCTGCAGCCTGAAGTCTGCAAAGTCCTGCTAATTCCATTATCTGTCACGTGACCTTTTTTTAGGAACTGGAGTTCTCAGAATTCCAGCAGGCACAAACCCAGGCATCTACAAAGTTCATGCACTTTAAAGTGTGCACGTCTTTATTTCGACCTTAACAAATCCACTCACTACATTTACAAATTACTGGATCTTGTGTTTCCTGTGTGCATAGGAAACTACTACTGAGCAGGAGAGCAACTCATACAACATCCATGATTGAAATCCTTGGTTTATTTTCTGTACTTTAACATTTTCATTGAGTTATTTAGACATGTATGAATGTTTCTTGAAAGGGGAGTTTCCAAATGGCAAGTTTATATTTGAAGTCAATGTGTGTTACTGTTTGCTGTGGAAGTGTTTGTATTACTCCATCTGGGAGCACAGATTACACCGTGATTTATCTGTTACAACCACAGTAACTAGAACAACTCAAATAGCGAATGACGAGAACTCACGGTCAGATACTATAATGATAACGGCTACAATGCCAGAGAAATATAAGTAGTGAAAAATTCCTACCCTAGCCTTAACCACAGACAGGTCTGTCTGAGAACCAAAATAGCTCATTCGGTATGCCCCATGCAGATATATGGTCCTCTTAAAAAAAAATTAACACTCACTTTCACTAAAATGGAAACAATTTTTTTTCTTTAAGCAGATTGCATTCTATCAGTTACATTCTCAGCTTTTATTTCAAACTTGTTCAATAATGCCTTTAAAAACATTTATAATAATTTTAACTACTTGACTGTATTTTTGTCAGCCACATTTTCTTCTCTTTTGTGAAAGCAGAATAATTCAAGCCTATTCCATCTTTTTTCCCCCACAGGATCCTCCATCACACCATCTTTGTATTGTCTAAAATATGTACTCCATGGCTTTGAATCTCTTTTCAAACAGGGGTGCCCAAGCTAAACTGCTCCAAGTATCTATAGCTTAGCATTTTTAAAATATCCATGTTTTTTATCCTGCATTTTTGCACAGGGAATTAAGAATCTGAAATTTGAACCTGCTAGCTTTACCAAGTCATTTTCTGCCTGCCATTTTAACTCCTGATTGACTCCTGTTTAGTTCTTGCCTCATCACTGCTGCACACCATTGTATGTACAGTAAATCAGGCTCTGTGTTCCACTTCCAGCTGAAACCTAGTTCCAGACCATTTCACACAAACAACCAGCAAGTAGCTAGAAGTTATATTTCAGGATCTGGAAAATAAATCTTACGGCAAATTGGCTTTAAAATGAAATGGCCACAAATCTAATAAAAAGAAATATTGCTATATCCTTTGCTAAGGTTTTGAATGGAAAAGGGAAATAAAAGCTAGAACTATGTGGATAACTTTTTTCCTCCTCCTTTGGAAAATTTAAAAAACCCATTAAACTGTAGAAGAATTTTGCAAACAAAGAAACCCATAGTAATTTCACTTTTACTTGATCAGAACGTTTTACTTCTTTTGGTATGGATTTCGTAACACTTGTTAAGTTCTTTTAGCTTTGGTGACAGTTTTCGAGACAATGATGATGTTAATCTGAAATGAATTAATGAAACACACTAACACAATTTTTCTGAAATAAAAAAGTAAGTCTAAACAATTTGCTGACTACTTGTCAGTGAAAAACCGTTCACCAAAAAATGTAGTTCTTGTAGTTCTTGCTAGCAAAGAAATACAATTTTTTTTCATATTCTTCATTCACATTTCTTGGCAGCTTTCTATCCATGAAGATTAAATGCTTGACATTTTTATTAAGTGACTAACTGGAGATCTAATCTTTGAAGGGAACAATTTCATTTGTCCTTTCGACTTCCACTAAACTCCCTGTGTTTATAAGCACAAGGCAATCCTAAAGACAGCCAAGGGTAAGCACCATGAAAGTCTATCCTCCACAGAGAAATCCTGGAATAGAATTTAGATCTATGCTGAAAATGTGACTGAGAATATGCCCTGTGACATTGCAGTATGACCCAAAAAGTCTTGGGTGGTTCCCTACAGCACGTTAAGTACAAGACACATTTTTCAGAGCTATGCTGAGCTGCTTTCACTTCCTTGTATTTTTGTTCTCTGGAGTAATTTTGCAAACTGGTGGTAAAGTGATGTAGCCTTCAAAACCCTGTGTCTGCTTTGAGTTCTCCCTTCAAAGAGCACAAAGATGCACTAACGTGCCATGCACTGCCACGGCAAAGAAACAACCAACCCAAAGCTCATGCTAGAAAAACCAAGCATATTTTCCAAACACGTATTTTTGTGATCTTGTCTGCACTGATATAGTATAATTCCATAGATATATTGTGAATTTTGTTTGGTTTTCTTCTCTCTAGCTATGTTCATACTGTTGTGCTTCTCTGGTAGACAGGACTCCAAAACACAGGTAATCCTGCTGGGTAATTGAGAAATTAAATTCTTTCCCATCAACTGAAGATCATTAAAAAGCCATTAAAATCCCTTTAGGATTTCCAGTTTGAAATTCACATCTGTAGACCTGAGCACTGAGGTGCTACTTGTTTTACTGCACCCTTGTATTGAGATACATAATGCTTGTCAAAGCCAATATTCAGCTTTCTCCTGTGCAGTTTGGCACTTCCTGGTTTCAGAAGAGTTCATGCTTTATCTCTTCCTTACACAACCCCACCCTGTCTTGTGTGTTCCTTTCTCTTTTGAAACTACAAAAAATCAGCTGCACTAAGCCAGGGGTTTGTGAAGCTCCGAAGTCAATCATACAGACTACATCAAAACTGAGCTGGGGTGGGTGGGTGGGGGTGTGTTAAATATGTTAAGGAGTTTTTCTCTTGAAACACAACCAGAGACAAAATCATTAAGATGAATTTAGAGTTCAAGATTCCTTCCTTTTATTATGGGGCCTAGATATATGGACACAAATCTTCGAAATCATCCTCTCAAGAAGTAACTGGATTATTTAAAGCTACTTCAGCAAAGAAGCTGAATTAGCTGAATAACACATTGAACCAACAGCACTTCCATAACTTTCTGAATAATAAATTAACCATCCACTCATCACTTAGGTATGAATGTGTGCATCTTATGACTTGATTTGACGCATCAGAAGAATCCAGTGGAATAAAAAAGCCAACAAAAACGCAACTCTGAAAGTGAAGGCTGAGAAAGTGGGGGCTGAGGGAACAGAGACATGTAATGTTTAACCACTCCTATGGCTTAGGGATTCCTTATCACTCTTTTAAAGCAGGGGTCACAAATCATCTGCAATCACTAGCAAAATGATGGGAGGTCATTTAGTAAAAGGTGATGTGGGCATCTTTGGTTTCTCTCCACTCCCCAGCTTCCTGTCACAAAATTGCTAGGAGCCACAACAAAGAAGGGAAGAATCGAGGTTCTTGGTATCTAAAGCACTGAAATTCAGCAAAACAGCTCCAAATCCTTAGCAGGGTGTTTCTGGAGTCTTAGGGTTGATCATATACAAACACGGTAAGAGCAGGTCCTCTTGGATGTAAACTTGCTCATTGATACTCCGGGTGTTCAGGTTAGACATGTTAGGTAAGGAGGGGATGCACATGCCTTCTCCTCACACAAGTATAGTGAGTATGAAAGAACTTCCCCACATCTCACAGGGAAGGTAGTTTTCTTTTCATGGCTAGAAAAAACTTTGCAGCAGCAACTGCATTGCTGCTGTATCTTCCAGGAGGCCTTGTCAAAGCCTACATAGAGAGTCATTCTCTTGACCCTTTTCTATCATATTTGCTGTAGTTTTGCTATGTGACTATACTGATAGCCTGGACACTTCAAATGCACTACCAGTAGAGGAATACCTGTTAGTCTGCAAAGCCGTGAGCAATCAAAACTCTAGCCATCTCCTACAAAGGTTGGAGTCCATCATCCAGAAAAATGGTAATTTCCACAATTGTATGAGATGGGGTTTACAACACATACAATTTCAAAAATAAGGTATTAATCTCCTTAAAGTCCTATATGGATTTATCATTCTTACCTAATACTCTGTGGATTTCGTTTTAACTCTGAAGCCTAAAGTTCACTACTTCACTCTTTCTCAAAAGTTTTGACACATGACCAAAATGGAGACCTCTCATCTCAGAAAGGGGAGACATCTGAGCCATTAGGATACCCTTGAGGCTGGAAACATACCCAACTAGCAGGGACAATTTCCATATCTAGGTGAGTGCAGACTGGGATGGACACTGCCCTACAGGGATAACTCCCATTGATTGTGCTTCCATTAAATGCAATGCCTTTGTTTACGTGGACTTTGGACACATCCAATTATAAAAGGAGAATTTTTTTACCTTCTTGCTGGAATGTATGTAAATAAAGCTCTTATACTGAATATCAGTGACAAGCCTAACTTAAAAAATGAAAGGCAACGGCCTCAGTGACATTGAGTTTATGTTCTAAAATAATGCAAACTAAATGTTGGGCCTTTTATCAAAGTGAAGTACGAGCAATCGCTGCATATAATTTCTGTTCACTAAGTCTAAAACTCTTACTTGGTCTCCTTATCTCTAAGGCATTAAATCATAGAGCAGTGCTCAGTAAAACAGCTGAAATCCACTAATTTAAAAGAGCAGCAACTTCCACTTGATTTTCCCTCTCCTGTTGCTTGTTCCAAGAATGGAGATCAATAGCTGACCCTTTGACTTTGCACTTAAATGCCACATAATTAAATTGTGTTATGCTGAAATGATGAAGTGATGAATTCTGGGGAGAGGAAGATGTATCTTAGCTATGTGTCATTTGTGAACCACACTGAAGTATGACACTCAGCAAAGAAGGGAACTCTGAAGTTTAGTACAATAGCCCTTGAATTACTGTACTTCTCTAATTTTTTCTAATGAGCTCTATGAATGTAATAAAGAAGGATGATTATTCAAACATCTACTGTGATTAGAAAGTAAAAAAACACTGTAAATGAGCCTCTGAACACATCGAGGTTTTACTGAATGACAAAACTAAACGATGGTGGTTTTTTTCCTTTTCCACTGGTCAATTACACTTTTAAATAAATATACTTGAAAAGAATACTGGGGTTGAAAATCCAAAAAATCTATGTGCTAATCAGCAAATCTGACCTATTGCATCACCCCAGCGAAGGAATTTCAGCCCAGTATTCTTGCCTCGAGCCAAAAATTTGTTGTTTAAGGGACTATCTTCATTCCTTTCATACAAAGATTGTGGCTTCAGCATAGGTCAGAAAAGTCTGGCCTCTTAAAAGAGACTAACATTGATGAAGGTATGTGGGGTTTACTTCTTTTTTCTTGTCTTTTTAGTTCTTTTTCTGTCTTGTTGATAAGCCAATTCAAACCTTTTAAAGTGACAAGGGACTAGAGGAGGGCTCTCCAAATGTACATAATAAGCACTGTTTTTATTGAATGAGTCCAGTTAAAAGTTGAATGTAACAATGTGGCCCTTGATGAATCCACATGCTGGACTGAGGCCTGTTCAGTCACCTGAGGTCTTGTGTTACTCCTGTTGCAGCACGCTAGCAGTGCTGATTTGTTGCCTGCTACAAGCTGATTTCAGCTGCATCACTCACCCTCAGTTAGAGCAAACAAGGTGATTAATGACGGCGTTATGCAGACAGCAACTGAAGCCAAGAAAACAAACTCCCCAGACTCGGTTCTTTCTCCTCCAGGAGGGAAAAATGTCCTTCTGATAGCAGAAACAACAGATCCAAATGTATCTACAGGGAAGGTGCAGTTAAGGTACCAACAGAAGCACAAGGTTTCCATTACAGACTCCTGCCTGGATGCTTCCTGTGCTACCTCAGAATTGCTCAGTCTGTTACCCAGCCCACTCTGCAAACCCACAACAGCTCCAGATCAGACACCTGACTGTTAGCAGCTCCACAGACACACCTTGGCATCCCATCCTTCTGCAGCCCACTCTCTACAGTAGCCAAAAATATTTCATTCTCACTACAGGAGAATGTGCCTCTCCTTCCAATCTGGGAATTTCTCTTTGTGAACCCAGAATTATGTGCTAACAGGGCCCATAGGCTCTCAAGCCATTCAGTGGTGTGATCATTACATAGAGAAATGATATATATAGCAGAGTTAACCAATAGGTACTCGTAGGTCAAATGGCAGGTAACAAAAATGGCACACAGTGACTTCTTAATGTCATAACTGTTTTCACAGGATTCTTTTGCATACATATCTCCATGGATAAAAACTTGAACCTGAAGATGCTCATATTGCAAGAATGCTTGAAATCAAACTGAAACTTAATAAACCATTCCTGTCTGTCCAATGACCACAGGAAAGACCTCTGCAGTGGTTTAGACTGCTTTCAATGAAAGTCTACTTCACAAATTTTTAGTTGTGGTGGCTTTCAAAACAATTTGCATTGGAATGTTCATAATCTCTGGTTAGACAATGAAAACGTTTTAAGTGGGAGAGCAATTAAATTGATAATTACCAATTATATTAATCTGGTGTGAACTGTGGGTGAATTCATGCTGAAATTGGGAAACTCTGGCTCCATGAGCTCTGCCCAGCAGTTGCATGAATAGCTGCAAAGAAGGAATCATATGACCTCATGAATCAGTCTTTTCTCTGTTGACATATCAATGATTTTTTTTATTATTCTATTCTACTAAAAACAGGATAATGCTTGTAAAAGCAAAGCTTATCAAATTAACAAAAGGTTGTCCTGCTATGCAAAATAACAGACTAAAGGATTATTCATCTAATCTGAGACCTGCACTTTATTTATCTGAGTTCTGGAAGACATTGAATGTCATTTGCCTCCAACTGAAGTGAACATACTTTGGCATGAATAGACCTTGTGGGTAAGTTCTGACATTTAGTGTGCACACCAGCTCCCAGGATTTGGGGACAGGATGAGATTTCATTTTGCTAGAAGCCAAGCAAACAGAAGTTAGTGAAGTTGTCTTTGGCTGTAATTGTGAAATGTCTCCTTGTGAACTTTTGAACTGTTCAATCAACAACATCAGAGTAACACAGCATGCCTGGAACATGGGGCTTCAGCATTTATAAGCACAGCTAAAGCTGTAAAGCTAAGTGAAAAATCTGATACTGAGAGTTTATTGCAACTGTATGGAAGAGAGAAGGAGTGGGATTTCCTGTTATTTTATTCTCATTCTGGGTAGATTGTTTGCCAGAGAGCAAGGTGGTGTTGAAGTACTTTATGAGCAGCATCTGCCAATGGCCACATTGAGCATCCAGCTTCAGGGAACAGGCAGGTCTGGAAAGTAGTTTTATGGGCTGATAATCAAACACTAAATCTGTTGCTTGACACAAGGCAGCTACCATTCAAGGTATGCATAAAACTATTGCATACACACCAAAATCTTCTGCCCAGATTGTTAAACCACCCTCCCTGTTTAAACCAGGCTTCAAGCTTTTTGTATACAATAGAGGAATTAGATTCTATTGTAACAGTTGTAATGTTCTAAACTACCCACTTTTAAAACAGGTCAACTTTTTAGAAAAGACAATTTGCAATTCCTCATTCAACTCTCGCAAGTCTCGTTTATGTGTCCTATTTTGTCAATACCTTCCCTGTTTATTTTGTATCTCCTTGTAGCCTCCTTACCACAGCTATATGAAAAGGAAAAAACCAGCACCAGTTACCTGCTCCTTTCCAGTTTCAGCTTTTTTCAGTCTTTTCTATGTGTTAATACTTAAAACTACACATTTTAAGCACACCCATCCAAGCCTCATTCTCATATCGAATGAGAAAATAAGACAAAGTTTTCAACACTTCTCTCATTAACACCCAGAGTGTGACACAGCCTAAGTGCAGCTCAGCTGCTGTGACCCCCCTGTTTGATGTTGGTTTTGAGGACAGCTGCTGCAGGGTCTGAGGGAGTCGGCCCCACCAGCTGTGCCTGACGTGTGGGGTCACGGCGTAGGAGAGGGGCCACGGCCAGTGCTGGAATTGAATGAATGCAGCATTTGCTGGACTGTGGAGGATCCGAGTCACGAGCCAATGATCCGAGTATGACTCTGGATGTGAAACAGAACTGAAAAGCTGAGATCTTACGTAGAACACAGACATATTTCAAAGACAGCTTTGTCAAGGGCATCTTGAGATATATAACATAACATACACAACTCAAAAATACAGAGGTATTTCCAAAAAACTACCATGGACTCACAGAGAGAAATCAAGTGGATTCCCTTTTTCATGACAAATACTACTTTCACTTTTTTCTATCTCAAAGTAGTATTGAAAGAAACATCTATGCTATTTTAAAAGTTATTAAAATATACATATATACATCATGGCCCCTTTAGCAGCTCTGTCTTCCCTTGCCTGCTGCACCCATGTCCTCATTGCTTGCCTTTACAGAGCACTCTGTAAAGTGTTAAAACTCTGTTAAACCCAGTTACACCTCACCGCAGAATATGGTTTATATATATGAATCATGCCAGTAGGGCTGTCCAGCAGCCACCATTTTCTCTGTAAGTATTTAAAAACCTTGACATGTAAACCATTTCACCTTGTGGGAGATCAATGATTCTTTAGCAAAGATTCTTAATTCTATGGGTCCATATATGTCAGGTAAAAATTCAGTAGCTGTAAATGAGTTGTAGCAGAAAGATCCCTATTACTTCCCAAAACATAAATTCCTAGTGCCTTCAGCACATTTATTGCTGCTCTTCTGCACTTGTATGATTAAATGTGCAGGTCTATTCTCTAACAGACCTGCTCTTCTGGGGGAGGAGAGGAAACCCACTGGCCTTTCCGGATTTTGAGGTGGAGCACCTGTTCCCTGTGTTTGCAGGAAATTAGCTGACCACACTTAATGTGCCTGACACACAGGGGCTAATGAAGTACTCTAAAACACAGGATCTTACTGTGGCCAAATGTTTTCAGAAGATTCCTGGGATAGGGAAGTTCTGTGAAATATAACAGGAATTGCACCATTACTATGAAATTCTAAAAGATATCAGTGTCATGTAAGTCTGCAGGCTAGCTCCAAAGCCCTATGCACAGGATATAATTTTTACTTTGAAAAAGATCACAGAAGTTCCCTGCTGTTCTTACTTCCATTTGGACTCTTGCTCAATCCAGTCCTAAATCTGAGAACCACAAAATGATTTGAACCTGATTTCCTGTCCGTATTCCTAGCTCCTGAGCACAGCTCTGGCAACAGTGGGTCTTGGGCTGAGATTCAGGAATTGCAATATGCAGAACTGCAAGGTTCATAAACTTGAGTAATAGGGAGGTTCTGTTACAACAGACTGTGAATAAACCCAAAGAAAACAGGAATTGCAGCTTCACGAGTTGTGGTGTTGTATCCTGACTTAGCTTTGAGGGATTGAGATGATCCAATTATTGCTGTTGCAGCTTGACAGTGCCAAATGGGACAGCTTATTATTCCTCCCAAAAGACGTGATCCACAAAGTATTCTGAACTTGATTTTCAGCCAATTGGTTGGAACTTGTTTCTACTTTCTTTTTAAAATTAGATTTTATAGCTCAATTTTAGAATTTGTGAATAATGGACAAATAAGAGAAAAACTCAAGTCTTAGAAAAATGATTCATCATTACACTGCACAAACCCAGGTATGTGTTCAGCATTCTTTTCAGAACAGAAATACCTTAGCACTGTAAAGTTGTGTACACCGCGCTGTCTGCATGCTCATTGAGCTGTGCTCTATAATCAGAAGAGTCACACACAAGGCTGACCTGGGAACTCAGGACTGTCTTTATATTTTTCAAGAATTAGATTTTAAAAAATCCAAAGGTGGACTGATTTCCAAGTGAGAAATAGCTGTGCAGTGAAAGTTACTGTTGTTCTTACTGTGTTTGTCTCTGAAACCACAACAAATGTACTCAAATGCAAAACATGCCGGCACAGTCAGTTCTTTATAAAGGGGACACCACAGGCCTTACATTGCACAGATGAGAACGGTACAGCCTCCTTAGAGTTATTTGATTGAGGCAACAGTTATGTGACAATTTGGATTTCTTTGCAAATGAGACTGGAACTCAGTTCCTCCACAGCATTCAAAGAAGAAAAACTATCATGCACACCAATCACATCAGCTCCTTGTCTTTCTGTAAGAAATTCATCTAAACATCTAAGAAACCAATTTTCATGTCAACATCAGAAAGATGTAGCTTATACAGAATGAGTTTGAGACTCTTGCAAACAACAGTGGTCAAATCCAATTGACAGTGTATATGTATCATATATTTTTCCAAGGATATTCTACACACAGAACCAGAGTTGGCTCTTGGAAAGAAGCTTTAAGCAAACATTTACACTGAAGTTCAGCAGAGGTAAGGAATGTTTTTCCAAATGAATTAGTCTGTAATTCACCTGCAAATGCTAACCTTAGGAGCACAAACTGATGACATAACCTCAACCTTTTTCAAGAATTCATTACAAAAGCAAAGCACCAACCAGATAACATTCTCTCAGAATGTTTTTGTAACTTATTATATTCTTGATGATAAAAAATACATTTTAGTGATTTTTCCCTTAAAGACAAAAATTAATCTAGTGATTTGTACAATCAAGGGGAAGTTTTCTATTGCATGTAGAAATTAAATTATGTTCCTGTAAACAATCTGTAAGAACAGGATTCCTTTTTTTCACTGAGAGGTTTGGTGTTAGAATGAGAGGAGGGAAGTATTCAAATCCTTATGAACACATAGTGAAAGGGGAGAACTAGGATTTTTTCATGTTACAGAGTCCTAAAACCTCAAAGAATTAACAGCAGCCTATTAAACAATCTCATTTGAAATTATCGGGAAGAGAAAAGAAAGTATCAAGCAGAAGACATAGGTTTAAAATAGCATATTATCACAGAAGGGGTTTTGTTTTGATAAGGTCAGTGATATTGTTTTCTCCAAAGGCCATACTGCTCAGAAAAATCACATTCAGAAACACAGAGAAAACAGACAAGTTCTGCACGACTTTTCACCAGTAATCAGTGTTAGCAAAAACTCTCAAAAACGTGTAGCCCTTCACCATGTGGGCCCTTTTGGTATGAGTCGGGTGAGAGTTTATGCTTGAAGAGGAAAGCTGTATTTTCTTACTGGAAACATCAGCCAATTCCAAATACTGCAGTAGGGTAAGAAGCAGAATCACAAAATGTTCTGTTCTTTTTTGTTTTGTTCTTTTTTTTTTTTTAAAGGAACACCCCTTTGGGGACTGACTGAAACTTTTCTTAGAAGATCTTGGTGCTGAACATCTGTACTTTGACAAGCAGTGTTTAAAAGCTGTTTCTCATTACAGTTTTGTCTCTGCAGTATATAGTTAGAGCTTTGTAAATTATCACTTTAGTATAAGGTATCTGATAGTCATGTTTCTAAACACATTTCATCCGCACATATCCCAGTTATAGAAGTCTGGGACAAGGTTCATGGTAAAACATTTGTGCCAGCTGTTGTACAATATTTGCTTACAGCAGTGAGCACAGCAAAGATAACATTGTAATCTGCCCGACCACTTCATCCTCTGAAAGCTACCAATGACACTTATTAATTAAAATGGCTCCCCAGAAGCTAGACTGCTAAATTTGCACTCCAAGCTCCAACAGATGCTGGCTTAAATCAAGTGTGATTTCATCAGTGAGGTGGTGCCCTTAATGATATTATTCTGCAGACTGAAAGGAGATGCCAACACAACAAAACTCACTCAAGCTGAAGGAAAATGTGGGAAAATGGTGTAAATCTTTCAGTATGGTAATTACCTCGATCTTGTGTGATATGTGAACTTGTTTGCTGATAACATGTTAAGAAGGCTGTGGAGTACAGGAATGAAGGACGAGTAACACTGTGTTCTCACAACTTTGGGCTGCTCTTCTCTTAAGGTTACTGTTTCAGACTCCCCACAGACTCTGGCAGTCATTTGAAAACTTACCTTAGCAACAGCCTAAGGGATTCTGCAGCCCAGGTAAGAGCTGGAGGTTTTGGGCAGAGGGAGAATTCTCC
Source organism: Cyanoderma ruficeps (assembly GCA_008694505.1). Lineage (NCBI taxonomy): Eukaryota > Metazoa > Chordata > Aves > Passeriformes > Timaliidae > Cyanoderma > Cyanoderma ruficeps. The sequence goes on along the minus strand of VZDJ01000155.1, from coordinate 15,217,796 downwards.
CTCCAGGTTCCACTATTTGAGGAATGCTGAGTTAATCTACCTAAAGTTGCAACTGCCCTATTCCCCTTTCAGAGCCTCAGCAGCGGATGGAGGAGCATCAGAATCAGAGTTGGGATTCAGTAAAAGTTACATTTAACTGTGCAAACCCACTTTCATGTATATTATCAATGAAATGCTATATATATGCATATTATATTTGCAGGTGGTGGGTTAGGAAGAGGTTTCTTTCCAAATGAAACACAAGATTTTGTGTTTTTAAAAACCCCCATGTGTGTTTCCTTATTGGGGAAACTGAGAGGGGGTTTTTTTAAGACAAGGGGTAGATGATTAGCTAGAGATAGTCTTACCTCATGTCATACAACTTAAAATAAAACTGATTCTGTTAAATTCACACCTAGCATCTACTAAAATTAGTAATCAGTAATTAGAATTACTTTGTCCCATGACCAAATTCTACATCTTCTCTGTCATTTGTTTAAAAAAAAAAAAGAAAAGAAAAATATGCTTTTTCATACATTTCTTATAGGTCTGTTTATGCTAGTAATACAATGTAGGGATACTTATAAATTCCAAAGCATTTGCTTTTCTGGTTGCTCATACATTTGCTCATACATTTCTATTTAAGCTAGAATTTGGTTCCAAATGTTGCCAGTCTGAGAAATTCTTAAATGCTAGTGAGTAGAATTCAGTAGTTTTCAATGATGAAAGCTGGAGGAAATAGAAGGTGTAAGCTGGTACATCTTTGCACAAAGGAGAAAAATGTATCAGTGAAAATCCTGTCTGAAAGTAATCCTTTAGGGTATCTAAGAAATTCAGTTTTGTTTTGGCCATGTTAGGAGAATTTAGAAGGCATATTTACAAATACATTCTGGATTTATTACACAGTAAGACTAAACATTCTATTGGCACTGCTTGTATAGACATATATACAGCAAATGGAAGTTTCCACTGACTTTGAGGGGCTTTCAGTGCTCCATGAAGAGTTTCACATGCATAAGAAAGCTGCACACAATTCACATAGGGCTTGGAAAATACATCAATCACCAGAGCAATCAAAAACTGCCACGGCCCTCATGTATTAATGCTTGTCTGCTGTCCTGCTGCTGGCATTTAAAAGAGATTGCAAATTAAAATTCAGTAAGCCCGTACACATAAATAACAAAAATTAGTCTGTGGTTCTGTGAGGTTTTAGCAGCATCTCTGTTCCATTTGTTATAGCAGAATAAGACCTAAACTACTAGATTAATAATGTAGGAAAGCACTATATTTAACTGGGAGGATTGAAAGAATGTAAAATAGTCTCTAAAGTCCCAGTCTAATATGTAAATTTGTACCAATGTAATTTCACTTATTTACCCCGAAACTGCAAAATAAATATTTCCCTGATCTATTAAGAAACAGCTCATCATTTCACAAAAAAATTTGCAGGAAACATCTGAAAATGTACTAATCCTTCTCAGCTGGCTCCATTCTGAGTTCCTCTAGTGGAAATACTGACAGCTGTTTACTTTAAAAAGCTCAATACATCCCCTCTGGCTGCTGTAGCTCACCTGATCTTACTCTGGACGAGTTAGCATTTCTGCTGCTCCCCTTTACCAGCTTTAAAAGCTACTGTTGAAGGCAGTAAGGACATAAGCAGCATGCCCATTCTGCCAGGGGATTTGTTGTCAAGGGATATTCTAGCTGGCTGCCGGACCAAGGAAGATGGAAAGATGGGAAGCATGCAGCAGCAACGCTGTTCTTTCAAATGATTTTTTTCAAGGTACTCTATCCCAAAAACTCATATAAGTTATAACCCAATAATAGAGAGTGGTCTGGTAGAAATATAGTGTGCAGTAAGTCTAAGATAGCTTATTGATCCATTGACTGCAACATCAGCAGATACCCTGTCACCAGTATTTTGCCTGTATTTCCTGAAAGCACTCCAAAAAGACTGTAAGTGATTACAGCAAATCTTTTCCTTGCACTAGAGGTCATTTCAGGATATGCTTACTTTAATACCATTTGACTTGTGCCAAGTTCCTGGTTAGTAAATGCTTTTTATGTTAAGGCTGCAAAAAAGCTTCTGAGGTCGTTTTTCTACAAGTAACCACAACGGTGTCATTCTGAACTTTTAAAAATTTTTCTTTTATATTAAGTGGGGGCCCTGTAAGATCTGCTGAATCTGCAAGACCTGAAAAATACAGGATATGTGTGTCTGACTTCAGTGCCTGCACTTAAATAACCCACATTGTCTAGCTATTGTTAAACTGAACACAGCAAGATAATGATCTCACTGCCCATGCAAATCTACCTCATAAAAGCCAAGTGGGTAACAAAGGGAAAAAAGTATACCTATAGAAATTCTACAGAAAGGACCCTTCAAAAGTTGTCCTGCATTTGAACAGCAGAGTATTTTTTTGGCTCTGTCAGCACCGACTTCCAGACAGCTGATCCAAGATTGGAAGGGGGTGGGGGGAAGTTGGAACGTGCTTAACTTAAAAAACAGAACCAGAAACCACATGTCCAATATAAACAAGTTCCAGGTTTCTGCTCTTGGACGTGCCATAACCATGTTCAGCCAGACAATAACACAATGGAACAGTTGTGTTTTAAATAGTTAAAGGTGCCTTCTTTTCAGATGGAATCCAATTGTGAGTTTGTTTCATAAGGAATTTAGGAATTTAGCAAAAGGTTTGTTTATGCAAAACTTCTGTCACATACACTTTCCAGTGTCTTGCAGAGAAATGCTACTGCAGAAAAGTTTTCTGCAGATCATTCTGAACACCCTTGTTCATAGGGCTGTGATTACTTTCTAATATAAACACAGCAATCAATTGCAACTGTCCATTCATTAAAAACCTCGCTAGTTAACTCCCAGCTATTTGTAAGACCTAAGTCTTGCCACTGAGAAGAAAAGTGGTACTACCAGTGTCTAGGATGAGGAAAACAACGGGAGGGTCATCCATCCTCACTACTTCCAATAGGTTTCATTACACTGGACCTAAGTCCCACCTCCATGCTAAAAAAAAATGGTTTGTGGAAAGAGAAGTCTGTGATGTTTCTGATTTTTCATTAGACACGTTGTAACAATGACAAGTACAGTTTTACTTTAAATGCTTTTTAGCTACAATACCTAAATTCTGTTGTTACCAGAAATTTCATTTCTGGTCTTCTGCATGATTGATATCTCCACAAAGACTGGGGAGAAAGAGGGGGAAAAGGAAATAAAGGGAAGCCTTTCACAGGGAGACCTGTATAACCATCAGGAGAGGTAGTTCCCCCTAATAGCTAATATTAATCATGTGTGTGTGGTACAGATGTCATCTGTGGATTCTCCATGCAACAAATTTAGCCCTAACTCCCTACAGGTGAATTAGCTGGATCTTATTATTCAGTCTTGAAGCAGTCATGTAAAAGAAGTGAGTAGGAGTAGTTCTATTTTTCTTCCTGACTTCAGCTCCTTTTGAAACATGCTTTAAAATTTGCTTACACTTTAAGAAGTTTATGCCCTTTGTTTATTTCAAAGACTGTAAGAAACTTACAGCATATATATTTTTTGTTATCTTCAATGAATACAGATTGTTTGATCCAGGCTTAAAATCAATACTTTTAAGTAAGAACTTCAGTCTTGAGAATTGCATTGTAGGGTGAGAACTCTGGCAGGGCTTTGAGGGAAGTTTTTCTATGTTTTCTACTGACTTTTGTTAACACGTTGAAATTTTCTTAGAGGAAGTAAGAAAGGAGTTGAAGAGCTGTTTCAGAGGAAACACAAACAATGCTTCGAAAATCTGTATTGTCTTTAAAAATATAGGCTTATTAAAAGAGTTAAGATTATCAGCTTTCAGAAGAAAAGCAGAAGGCTTCTGAAGTTCTTAACACTGAGAGAGAAGGCTTTCACTTTAGGCGGGGAAAGACAACTTCTTTTGTGAGGCTGGTATTTGATTCTGTCCAGAAGCCACCATTTGGGCCCATCTCAGAAAAAAAAAACCTAAGAGAAAATGTTTTGATGCACTCAGCAAAGTAAGGAGGTGGAAAGCACTTAAGGAACACAACAGCCTAGAGGCACCTTCAGCTTTTGGATAATTTGGTGTATGGTAATGAGACTGAAGGAAGCATACAGAGCCTGTGAGGTGTTTCTAATTTTTAACACAAGAAATCAAACCCGGGAGGCCCAACATGCAGAGAGACAAATTCATTTAGTCTGTCCTTTCACCTTTGGGAATTCTGCGTTGGGGAAAGTAGAAGGCTTCTGAAGCACCAGTGGTAGGAGGTTTTTTCAATTTCCTCTGGCATCCTGTTGAGAGGGAGTGCAGCTCCCCTAAGCCCTGGTATGCAGAGCAGCCAAACTGGCGGATCAGGAGGATGGATTGAAGCACCAGCACCAGTCATTTCATCCTGCTGTACACAAGAGCTGTCTGCACTCCTGCTTTGCACTGCTCTTGAGTGGCACAGAAGGCCTGAAACTGGGTTTCTTCTCTTGTAATCTTTTCCTGCAAAGCCAAGGGTCTCCACCAACACTGCCCACCTGCTACTCACACATACATGCCTTCAAAAGTCACTGTGTGCCTAGAGACAAGCTAAAAGGAACCTCAGCCAGGTCTAGTCCATGGGTTTTTATTTAACTAGCTATGTTTCTGGAAATTGCCAGGTGCTAAAATGGAAGATAAAGTTTATTTCTATGATAGAAAAACTTGCTTCTTACATTGGTTAATTGGTTTCTACACACATGGATAACATCTTGATTCATAACTTAAGGGAAGCTGTGCTTTACTGTTGTGTTTTGAATTAACACAGTGTGAGCAAATCAGACTTACTAGAACTGAAAGTGAAATCCAAACCCCTATTTAAAAGGGATTATTTGTACTTTATATAGATTATTTGTACTTTATATAAAGGCCTCTTTACCAGCCTGAACACAGGCCATATACTACTCCTGTTTGTCCAGCCTAATTGTTTTGCTCTTGTCATACTTGTCACACTGAGGTTTGATTGCTTTATTCTCAGGTTGCTTCCAAATACCAGTTACATTATTAAATTCTCCATCAGCACATACACTAGCTACAAAGTCATCAGAGAAATTTTGCTTAGGGAAAGAAGATATAACAATTGATGGGTAAAAAAAAAGGGTACATAAGCTAAAAAAGAACTTTTTTTTCTCACAGGTACATTAGTGTTTCCTCAAATACGGGACTATAGAGATTTAATGTAAAGAAAGGGAAATGAGGTCTTTTCTGCCTATTTCAATTCAGCTAATGAGTAAAGGTTAGACTAGAAAGAACAACAGATGCCAAATAATATATCTTCTACAACTGCAAGGTTAAGCAGGCAGAACACATAGTGGCCCAAGCACACTCTGCCAGCTAGAGATTGACAAAGGTCTTGACCACTTTCTCTTGGACGAGTCCTAACCTGACATGTATGAGCAAGGACAGTATAATCAGGCCTTTTCTTCTTCCTGTGCTTCAACAGCCACCACAGAGATGGCCTGGCAACAGTGCAGAGGAGCTACTGCTAAGGCACATGGCCCCTAAGTTGATTTTGCTGCAAGACTAAGACTCCAGGCTGAGACTGGTGTCCACTTCTCCTTAACTTCTGCTAATTTCAGCAGACTCATTTAGTTCTGATGACTGTCTGAAAAGCTGTTTCTGTGTTATGATGCACTTTTTATTGCTTAGAACTAGTAAGTTTAGAAGGTCAGTTCAATGGAGTTAAATGAAGGTTTATTTTGTGCTTTTTTTCTGCATTCATCATGGTGATGGTGTGCTGATGGACATGGCTAAAAACTTGAGAGGTCAAATGATTTGAGGGGAGCTGCAATACATAGGATTCTCACAATCCCTGCCCAAAATCCCACCCATTTTTCCCTACATATAACTATGTAATATAATGCAATAAGCTGGGACTCTACAGTCTCTCAGAACACAGTGGTTCTGGACAAGGCTCTCTAAGATTGCAGCCTGCAGATTGCTATCAGGCTCTGTACTGTCTCCCTCCTACCATTGGTGCATCAAGAGACTAACTGGTTTCCAGTAACTCCAGAAAATGTCCAGACCTTTCTGCTGAAAATGCTTAGATGAAGGGGAGCTCTGTCATGTAAATCATTTATTTATATATTATGTATTTATTATGTATTTTTATATATATATACATATATATTTATACATATCATTTGTTTATTTTATTTATACTCTTTATTAATTTTTGCAAGTCCTTTGTGGTTAGGAATTTTCTCAGTGGAGAGGATTTTTAAAATCTGCATCAGTGAAACCTTTTTTATCAGTGGGGTCAGTACAGCTTAGGACAAATGGGGGTGCTGCCTCTGTAGACCACAACAGAGCTTTTGAGATACACGGGAGCCTTAGTGGAAAAGTATTTGGACTTGACAACTACCCACTGACTACTAAATATAACCTTCTGGTAAACATTAAAACTTCAAGGGCTTTGTGGCTGATGATCATGTTGAACTCCAGGACATTCAGTGAGAGACTAGAGTGGAAAACATAAACATGAAAAGAAACATAGGGGGATGGGAACTTTGAAAGCTGGTGGAGAGAGCAGAGTAGATTTTGGTGAGCAAAATTGTCTTTTGCCTGGTTCAAGGGTTTTCAGTTTAATAAAGGTGAGGTATTCATAAGGCTGAGACAGGTTAACCAGTAGTGTACCAAAAAAGCACATAAGAAATTGTGGATTGCTCCAGCATATTTTTTCCTAATAGGAGTACTAAAAAACACTGTACACTGAAGTAAAGGACAAAAAAGCAGATGCTCTTGGCATTTCCATCTTGGTTCTTCTGCTTTAAATAGGAGAATTAGCATCCTCTGCACTATGGTTTTTACTTTATGTATTTAAGCTCTGATATCTGGCTGTAACTATCAGAAGGATTTCACACAGAGCACCAAACAGCTGGAAAACAGTACCAGCTCTCAGTCCCTATCAATGTGGGCTGGATTTGATGCAACAGTACTTGGAAGGCTCTGTATCTCTTTGACATAAGCTCAAGGATCTGGTCGATCCTTCCTTGAACCATGCAGAGCAAAGCCTTTACTTTCTCAGCACAGTAGCAGACAAGGACAAGCAAGTTTCTAAAGCAGAACATAAACCGTTCTTTTCAAGTATCTCTTGCACGAGCATCAGTTATCTTCTACCCTTCAGTGCTGTTCTCATCCTTCAGGTCACCCCCAAATACCAATACTCATCTAGTCATACAGCACATGGAAGAAGTTTTGCTCCACAGCAGAAGTTTTGACTGTTCTTAGCAAACAGGTTTGGGATTTATTTGGATAGCTGTTTAAAGCAGCTTCTTTGTGTACCTGGGGTACTTCCACCACTGCTCTGTGAGGTGAATAGCCGTCACCTTATCTATCTGACAGCTGGGCAGACTGATGTGTTACTTAACTAGTTCAGGATGACTAGAAAGCAGATTTGACCCAAAGTTCTCTTTCTAAAGCAGTAAAACACCATCATGTGTTTTGTAAAAAAAAAAACCAATTACCAGTCCTGGAAGTGATTTCTGTTAGCTTAACTCTTATTGTCTTACAGACTTTTTTTAAGGTTGTCACAATTTTTTTTAAAGATAGAAAAAAATCAAACACCTTAGAAAACATTCTGCAAGGAGAGTAAGAGGCATTTAGGCCTGTTTAAAACTCAATCCAAACAGAGACAGACCTGTTGCCAGTGAGGAGGGAAACTTGGCAGCTTTGCTTAAAGCTTCCCACACAGACACTGGAGACGAGAGAAAACAAAGAAGCTGTAGTCCCCGAGGGTCCTGCCACTCCCTGGGCAAAAACAGTCCCTTCCCTGCTTTTCCTTTAGCTCTCAGACACACACACGTGTTCTCTTAGTACCATTAGCTACAGCAATAACCAATTGAGCCCTACAGTCCTGGAAAAAATACAGGAAGTGAAGAGTTAAAAAAAAAAAAAAGGGAAAAGAGAAAAAAGAGAACTTGGAGGCGAGCCAGCGTCCCCGAATGACTCCGCTCTGCCGGCAGCCTGGAGCGACACTCCCCGCCGGCCCTGCCCTCCCTCCTCTCCCCGCAGGGCGGGCATGCCAAGCCCTCCTCTCTTTATCAGGGGCTGGAGTTCCCCTTCTTGGTCTCCGGTTGGTTTGGAAACCTAGAAACGTTGCTAAATTTATCTTTCGCATTCAGGACAATGGCAAATGCCAGCAATAAGAATGCAAAAGAACTGAAAATTAATGGAGACAATTCCCTGCAAGCCAAGTGGAAACACCTTTTCTGTATAACTCCCAAGGCGGCAAAAAGCAGTTACACAGTGCAAAGCAGGACAGGCTGCCTGGGGTGCCAGGAACACGCTGTTCCTTTGGCTGTGTGCCACAGGGAATTGTCCATCCATATGTTCAAATTTGATGGGGCTTTCTTCTCTCTCACAGAGAGCAAAGCATACCGTCAAATTAGAATGGCTCTTGTTTACCTCAGGAAGGCAACGGGAAAAGCTGAAGGCATACTGAAAGTAGGGCCAGCACGGGAGAGGCTGACACCTCAGACCTAAAACTGGTCAGGAGTTATGTCATGCTTAGTTCTGAGGATTTCTTTTTTACTGCTCTTTTTAAGAGAACTGATTATACAATTTAGCAAACTAATTTGCCATCTGAAATCACAGAGTGGAATGTCTTGCACTAGTCTGCTCTAGTCGGTGGTGCCTCCATACATGTGCTATGATTGGTGCCTTCAGCAGAGCTTGGTCTCCTCAAATTCTGGTGTCCCCTGTCTGCCTGGAAGCCATCCTGTTTCCCAGCACCAGGCAGAGGCATGAGGTGTGGCAAGTCATGGGGCCCATTTCAAGATGGCCCTCCTCGTACTTTCAGTGCAACTTTCTCAACGCTTGCAAGACTTCCACTTTTTCTGTGGGTGTGTCTCATAAATTACAGTAGCAACAACGAAGTGCTCAGCCTTCACCGAGAAATACGCACTCAACACTAATGAGTACAAGTTACTGGTTGCATTCAAATATCTTTTTCTTTTGAATTCGGTTTTACCCAGCTGCCAAAAGCGTTTTAGCCACTGCCCATATCCCCCTCTCCTCACTCATGGTGTTTCCTTGCGACTCGTGTTCAGCCTCTCATCTACCCTCTGCTTACTCTAGCTTTCACAAAGTGTCTGCTAAAGAAAGAAACGGATACACAGCCATGTAGGTGCCTCTAGAACATTTAATTTTAAAATATCAAGAATATTGATACTTGCATGGGAAGTGATAAGCTGGTATAAAGAGAGGGACTGGAGCACGGAGTAGGAAAAACGGGGAGGTAAGAAGTATTGGAAAGGGAAGTAGAAGACACACAGAACAAGAAGGCCAGCAGCTAAAAATTACAGCTTGGTACAATCCACACAGATGACCCGCATGCCATTCCCTGTGACATTAATAAAAAAGGGCAACATTAGCTTTGAATCTATGCCCAGTAAGGATTTATTCCCAGAGGGGTTTTTTTTGTTGTTGTTTGGTTTTCCCGAGCTTGAGTTCCGAGAGGTGAAACCATAACAGTGGCCAAATAAAAGTTTGTTTGGTTTTGTTTTTCATTTTAATTACCAAGCTGTAACAAATAAATCTCTGGCTGGGTTGTAACTAACCTGTATGGGTCCTTAGATGAGCTTTAAGATGGGAAGATTTGCCATAAACTTTTTCACACCCCACATAGTGGCATTTGTGCTTTTTCTGGGGTGATCCAGGGTCAGTCCAGCTTCTTATGCGTTTGTTCTTTTGTCTGGGGCTTGGCTCAGTTACTGCAGCCAGGCTAGTAGGTGTGGCTGCTCTTTCTCCTCCACGCTTACCAGCTGAAGACAGACTTTCTTCCCCAAACTCCTTAGGAGCAATAGAAATGTGTATTTGTTCTGTTACATCAAGCGTCTCTGTTTTTTCCGTCCTTAGAGCAGGTGAGTTTGGGACATGCTGGTTCAGATCTGCTAAAATGCTAGCTACCACAAGTAATGATGATCCATTGTCTTTCCCAGTTTCTCTGACTTCCCGTCTATCTTCTCCATTGGATGAAGGAAGTATTGCTGCATCAGGTAGGGGATCAGGCTCCCCTTTGGGACTATGGATAACAGCACGACTTGACATAGAAACAAGGCACTCTGCTGCAAAATGATCCACATATGCTGCTGTTGCCATTTTTCATAAGTTTAAAAAGAAATCCAAACAGACGAAGACAAAAAAAAAAGAAAAAAACAAACGCAACACAACAGCGCTCTTTCCCTTTTTAAAAAGATTACACAAGCAGACTTTTCCCTCCCTTATTTCTTAGGATCGGTTTGTAGGAGTAAAGGCTGATTTAGCAGCCATCAAACCCACACTCTGTTCGTGACGATCACACCCAGCTTGTCACTAAATCGAAAAAGCGTTGGCGGTCCAATGGAAGAGAAAAAGAACAGCAGATAGATCCTGGCACTGGCAGCTTGTTGCTCGGAGTATGGATTAATGCCGTTTTCTCAAGAAGGCAACGAGCTGGCGATGCGGTCTCGCAGCCCTCCCATCGCGCTGTGACAGCGGACCCGGCGCTCCCCGTTATCGCTGCCCGGAGCCGCCCGGACCCCGCGGGGCGTGGCCTGGGGAACATCTGGGCGTGACGTCAGCGCGGGGCCGCAGCCCGCGCCAGCAGGTGGGCGGCGCGCGCGGGGGGCAGCGCCCGCCCGCCCGGAGGAGGCGCGCGATTGGCTGGCGGCGCGCGCGGCCGGCACCGTCCGCCCCCGCCGCGGCCGCAGCGCGCAGGGCGGCGCGCGCGGACCCCTCCGCCGGGCGCGGCCGCGGAGCTCCCGGGCCTTTCGCTCCCTCCCCTGCACCCTCTGACGGACGTGAGCGATTCCGTAACTCCCGTGTTAGAGCTGCGCTGCAAGGAACACTTTAAGGAACAGGCGCTGAACAACTTTACGAGATTAAAACGTTGTGAAGTTGGAACTGATACAAGCGATACAAGGCTGCGCGGTTTGGTCCGCAGCTACACAGATGGAGCTCGGGTGTGGATTTTAATGGGTTGTGACAGGTTTAACTAACTGCCAGGGAACACACTTGAAATCACCTTCCTGTTAAAACTATAGCACTCCGCAGCCTCTGAATTATTTAAAAGTACAAATGCAAATAACTTGGGTTTCATTAATATTCTCTGCTTGTAAAACACACAGTTCAGCCAGTTTTATAGAGATTAATGCCTGAATCAACTCGTATGTGTAACTTACCGATAGAAGTAAAGAAATGCATCTGAATGGAAATCTGAAAGCACTTGTGATATACCTATTACCTTTTGCTGGAACATGTTTCTCCAGACTAATTCCTATGAAATTCATGCTAAAGAGCAAAGACAGTTTTTTGGTTTTTTTTCACTGAGACAGAGATGATCAGAGGAGGGTTGCTTTGGAAGCTCTTCGTTCTGGAGGAAAAGCTTTGTGGAGTTTGAGAGGACATTGAGAGGAAGTGAACATCTGTTCCAAAACCAAAATAGTTTTGGTGTTAGGTTGAGCAAAATATTGGTTTTGTACATGTGAAAATACCACATTCAGGAGTCAAGTCTGCTTATGCTACCACTGTACTTGGTGAAAAAAATGGAATTTATGCTCACATGCAACACTGCCCCTCAGGGCCAGGCTCATGGGGTAACCTGTTCCTGCCACAGTGCCCCCATGTCTGCTCAGAACACGGTAGCCTGTGGTGCTGTCTCTAGAAAAGAGAGAAATAAGGCACAACCAGTGCAGGAGGATGTGGTTTAATGCTGAATCGAGACAGAACATTTTGATGGAGTCGTACTATACCATTTGTTCGGCTGAGCAGATCTACAGGAAATGTTAACACATTTCCAAATAAAAAGGTTGAGTTTGAGACTTACCCATTAGATGGAAAGGGAATTCTGTGGAAAACATCTTTATAAGAAATATTAGTTGTGCTCAAGCTCATCCTCCTTCTTGTGAGAGAGGAACTGCTTAAGTAGACCTACCTGGCAGTTCTTTAGTAGTAGATTCAGAGAAGAAACCCTGCAGCTCTTTCGGCTTGAGAAGAAATGGGCCGTTTTCAGGGAAATGAGGAAAGGGCAATACTTAGCCACAAGTTTCCAGCCTTAACTCCGGGATCAAGGACAATTATCAGAAAATGTACAGTAAAAGGGAGACCTGGACTATGCTGGTTGCCAACCACCAGCAGGCTTTGCCTCAACACTGATGGGGGTTCCAGAGGCTCCCTGGTATTCTCTGTGCCCTCAGCCTATGGCAGCCTCCTCAGCGCTGCTGGGCCCCTCTCCTACCGCCTCTCCTCGACGCTCTCTCACCCCGTCACACATTGTTCTGGCCGTACACTTTCCCGCTGTGTAGCAGTGGCTTCCCCGGAGTCAGAGGGGCCGCTGTGGCCAGTCCTCGGCGGGGCAGAGGTGCCGGCAGACTCCACAGGGAGCCCCGGCAGTTCTCAGGAATTCCCGCGCTCAGCCTGGCCCACAACGCCTGCCCGGCGTGAGGGGAGAGCCCCTCGGGAGAAACGAGAACTGTGATTGGCTATCCCGGCCCCATCGGGGAGGGCCGGCCAATGGGGAAGGCCCTTACATGCCGTGCGAGGGTCCCTCAGGCAGGTGCCAGCGTGAACGGTTGCACACGGTGGTGTCCATGTGGCCGAGGGTTTCTGTGGACGACAGTATGCTGTTGCTCATGTTTTGTGTTCATGTCGTGAGCGGAAAGGACACGGCTCACCACCTTCCTGGGATCTCTGGCCAGCGGAGAGCGGCGCAGCGTCGTGTGCAGAGCCGGGCCCGATGTCAGAGGCGGCTGTCAGCGGGTGTTGGCTGGTACAGCTGATGGCCGGGAGAGGGGAGGACTTTCTTTTTCAGATGATCTGTTGGGTTAAAGCCTTGTCCTGATAGCAGCTGCAGTTGTGTAGGAGTGCCTTTCATGTAAAACCGGTGGCTGTAACCAAGTTCCCCATGGTCCATGGCCTCTCCCGTGGTTCTGCCGTTGTGCACCGAGAGCCTGTGTTAGTGCTGGGAATGTGGCGCAGTGGGGTTCAGGGCGGGGGGGACTTGGGGAGAGGGTTTGCTTGGATGAGAACTTGCTCCTTCTTTGGTTGGATGAACCCTGTAAGCCTCCTTCTTCACTTGGGAAAGAGCAGAGTTGTGAAGGTTACTTATAATAGAAAGGCTTTTACAAGCGAAAGAAAAGTTAATGATATTCGGCAGATGTTTATGTAGTCCAGTTAGGGTTGTTATAAAAATGTAGTACATATTGATTTGGGGGGGTGAGAAATTAAATCCTGCAGCTGCCAGCAACCACGGAAGAGACACCGGAGAAGATACACGGAGAAGATACACGAGGAATGCATGACTCCATCAACAAGGGAAAAGGTAGAGCAGACTCAACCCCCTCAGCTTTCAGCCACCGAATCCACACCACATTGTCCAGAGGGGACATGTCCATCCCCTGTCCAGACAACCGAAACTGCCCCTATTCAGGGGGAGACCCTGGAATCCACAAAGGGACGTCTGGGGACGGGGACCCTCTCTGCAACTGAAAGCGGGTTGAGCTAATCCCAGAAACTCTATTCAGATTCGGCAGAGGTGAAATCAGAAATTGAATGGGAAAGCCATCTCCGAGGAAAAGCCTGGCCCGGGGAAAAATAAACTGTATAAAGATGGGACCCCGGGAACGGCATGTCGGAGCAGATGATCGCGGACTCAGCGCGGGCTGGTCTGATATCTGCCTCCCAGTCACGATCGGACTTAAACTCTGCTGTGACGGGAATCCTTGCTGGTTCCACTATAATTTGGCTGATTTTCGTTATATTATTTTGTTTGTTTTGTGTTTACGATCTCTATATAATCAATTTAATTTGTAGAAAATAAAGCTCTGATTTTGATTAAAAGATCCGAGTCACCATATTTATAACAGGGTTCATGTATTGCTCTCCTTTAAATCATAACTATGAACAAAAATGCACCTCTGACTTTCTAATAGCTCACTAAAAGTAAAAGTTGTCATGACTTGCACACAGTGAGTATGAAAGCCACTATTGCTGCATGTTCAAGAGCAGGGTGTGAGGTAAGTGTATTTATCACATGGACATAATTTCGGCTGCCCAGTGGGACCAGCTTTGGCTTCAATACAGGATTGCAAATCTCAAATGTAGCTGTATGAACTAACAGTAGTAAATAACCTCCCTGCAAGTAACAGGGGTATGGGTTGGTCTGCTTTTCAAGGAATTTCAGTCATTACTTTAGATCCCTAGAACAAAAACAATTTATGGAAGATCACTGGACAAAATACTGTGCCCATTTATCAACTCTTTCTTATAATGATATATATTTACCTGCCTATCAGTTCATTGTTATTTATGGCTTGTTATTTTTTCTGATAAACTGGAAAAGTGATTTTCTGTAAGTACACAGTAAATCTCGAATTCACCGCTCTTGAACAACTTAGACCTGACTTGCTCTCACCAAAGGAGGTGCATTTTGAAACTGAGATTACAAAAAAAGCAATAAAAATGGATTCTACTTCCTTGTTTAATTTTTAAAATTTGATTATATTGTTGATGTGTTCTTACCTGCAGGCACTTGTTCTCAGACTGAGGTGAGAATTTTTCCCTCTGTTATGGCACTATTTTTCTATCCATTTAAGAAATACAGCTTGTTTTTTGGCAGAGGTTTTTAATATTTATTACATAATTTAGAGTTTTGTTTAGCTGCAAGTACACAGAAGCAGAATAATTTTACACAGCATCCACCCTGTTTTGCCTTTCCCAAAATAACTCATTGTTATAATTTACAGGAATAAGAAACTCTAAAATGCTTTGTGCAATGAAAATAGTTTTATGGACTCTGTTAACAGGAACTTTAAACAGAATAAAATAAAGTCCTTCTACAAATACCAGACTGATGGCATGGCCAAAAAAAAAATTGAGCTCTAGCAACATTTTTTATAACCGGTGTAAAAACTGTTATTCCAATTAAAAGTTGGCTGTAAACCAAATAATAGTGGGAAACTGCAACATGCAAAATTGGGCAATCTGAAGGAAGAATTTTATGAGTGGGAGATATGAGGAATTTTATCTGAGAGAAATTGGTTTGCTACTCTGAACAACATTATAAGAGCTAAACATGCAGTTTTATAGTAGCAGATATTTCACTTTTCCTGCATGAGTTTGCTCAGTAATTTTTTCTCTTTTCATAACTTCTGCTTTAGATCTAGCGAGTGAGATACAAAAAGTGTAAGCCACAGGAGTTCTGTGGACTTCAGGGAAGTAACATTATTTTATGTCATCTCAGGAAGCTCTTTATGAGAACAGGAAAAGGAAAAGGCCACATAGCTGCTGTCCCTGTTTCACTTCCTACAGAGCATCTGTAAGATGAAAAGATGTAGTTTCATTTTATTTTGTCTATGCAAATAGTTCCTTTTCCAATAAAAAATAAGAAACAAGGCAAAAAGGAAACAGAGAAAATGGCACATGTCTCTGCCTGTTCTTGCAGTGCTTGTAGCCACAATCCTACACTTTGAGAGAATCTACCAGTCTGTTCTGATGTTTTCCTGTGGTTCTTCCTCAGTGGTTTCATGGTTTGAGGGGGGGCTCTGCAAAAAAAAGGGAATAAAAAGGGATAGAATTATAAAGCCTATATAATTCTATATAGAGTTTTATCTCTCAAAGATAAACTTGCCTAACACTGTCTCTTTTGTTGGTATCAGGTTAATAGTAATGCAGAACTGCAGAAGATAAGAGGAGAGGGAGGCAATGTACAGGTTGCTGCCAGAAGTGAGCCACACTCTCCCCTGAATGTTTGCACAGTGTTGCTTTCACCAGGTGTCCTGATGTCTTAATAAAACAGTGAGTATCAAATGTTTAGCCTCATCTTCAGAATCCCTTTAGCTCATTTTAATTTGGACAAATCACTGTGTTACATCAAGTAATTGCTTGAATTAATATAAACATCACTAATAAGTCTCTAGTTGCTAAAGACCTGGTAAAAAAAAACAAAAACGCTCTAGTGGCTTATATTTGGCAGTACTTTTGCAGAAGATGGAGGTAAGGTTTGAATATTAAAAAAGTCAGGAAGCCATTTTTACCTGTGAGTCATCAGTCAGCAACTTTGACGTTTCAGAAACACAGCAAGAAGCTTTGGAGGGCAGAGAAAGCCCTGTAAGCTCTAGTGACAGCAGTGTGCTCTGTCACTGAGCTCCCTGGACTGGCTGTGACAGGAATCCAGACTGCCACAATATTGCCCATTGTGCTATTGATTGCAACTAATGATTGCATTCAAAATGGGAGAAGATATTGGCATGGCAGTGATAAAAGTATAATTAGGAAAATTAACTCTGAAAGAAAAAAAAAATCTCACATTTAAGAAGCATTTTGATACCTTCAGAAGATGGGACAGAAAAGAGATTGTGTTCTCTGGTGTGCATTACATCAGTTTGTGCTATTGTGTGTGCTGTGGAAAATAGAGTTTAATATAAATGTAAACATGTTCTTGCATTGAGCAGTGATTGAAAGGTTTATTTTTTTTTCCAGCTGGTCATTTCTGCAGTAGGAGACTGAAGTGCCCAGTCTGGCCCTGGTAAGGGGTGGGGAAATGGAGAGTCCCACCTGGGCTCCCTCCCACTGCTCGGAGTGAATTGACATTTACTGGGTGATGATGAATCTGTGGGAAATGCTGAAAGCTGAGAAACAAAAGGGAGCACATTTGTTGTTCAGTGCTTAGTCCTTTTCTGTCATGAAGCTTGAAATGATAGTTTAGATCTTAGAAGTGAGCAGCAGTGATGTTGTATGCAGACTGAATCGATTTTAATGGATTTCTTGGGAGGACACAGTGACACCATCCACAGAATCATCAAAGCCAGTGTGTGTGCAAATAATGCTTGTGAATTTCTAAGTGGCAACACTGACTGGGGGCTGTGGGCTGCCTTACATGCTTATAAGGTTCTGTGGCTTCCAGGCATTACCCTTTCCATACTGGAAAGCCCAGAGGCAGAAGTCAAGCACTCCTTTGTGAAAAGCAAACTGAAATTCTGTTACCTGAAATTCAGTTTCTGCTTCAGTTGTCAGACATTGCATTGATTTCAGCAGATCACAGGAGACACTTGCAGTTGCTATGCTCATGGCATTCTTTCTTACGGACATCCTCTGAGACGGATGTGATCAAAGAAATATCATGTATGAGACTGTGAAAGACTATTTCTCTAGTTTCTTTCAGCCATGAAGCAGGAAATGAGGACTTCAAGGTGCTAGTGGTGTTTCTTGCAATAATGATGAGCTGGTCATTGTCAAAAGCTGCAGTGATCAACATCACTGAACACACCAGGCCTGCTTCATGGTGTGCCTGACCTCTGCAGCTGGGGCACAAGAGTGTCTTGGTTCATTTCCAGGTACAGACCTGCATTTCTGCTGTGGTCAGACCTCTGAAATGGTGACCCACAAGTAAACATTCAGGATTTTTGCTGTTAATTTCCTTTTTTATCTTCCTTTTACCTTTCTAACTTCTAATTTCTATAAGGTTGCTATTCATCCTACATTACAGAAGAGCAATTCATTGAGAGCCAAGCTGTAGGTCAGTGGTCTGTAACACACTATGAAAAAACTTCCAGGTGAAGGAGTTATGTTTGATGGCCTGTGGTTCTGTGATATCCAATCATAAGTCAGCAGCTGCACCAGTAAAGGGCCTTCCAACTGTTGATGTAAAAACCTTGGGAACATTGGGAATTGTAGATTTCCTGCCACAAGAGAATCGTAGAACTCGAAAGGATGACATGAAGTTCTGTGCCTGCTATGTATTTGTGAGGAATATGGTCAGGAAAAGAGAATAACTTCCTGTAAATGTAACGTCAAGTTGAATAAAGCTTACCAAAGAAAAGGAGAATGTTCAAGTTAAGGTACAGCAAACATGGGAAGGTAAAACATTAAATAATTACTTCCTCTATTTGCACTCTCTAACCAGACTTCTGTCAGGTTTTGCCAGCTATGAAGCAGAAAGTGATGAAGTTAGAAGCCATGTATTGAGCATAATCACTTCCACTGGATTTGATCCACAGAGTCATTACTTTGAGCTTGGTTTAACTCATTTAAGTGTTGGCTTTGGTCTTTTATGATTTACCCATTTATTATTTCTGTTTCTTAACTTCTCTGTGCATTTTGCAATGTGTGCATGTTGTCACTTTTGCTAAGTTTCTTTTCATTCAAAAGCACAGAAAACACCAACATGTCATCAGGAAGTGCTCAGATGAGTGAATTGATCCAGTAGCTTATTCAGTAAAAGTTGCATAACATTCATTCATGTTCATGCCTGCAAGTCAGCAATGACTCACAGGTGAAAACACCTCTGCAAAATATTGCAAAAAATGCTGGATATTTTTGCAATATGCTTTCTGAAGCAGATATTATAATGTCAGATGAGTTACATGTTAAGCCTACTGGAGTAGTCAATGCTCAAAAATCAGCATTTTATATTTGCAGAATCATTAAAAAAAGATACGATGTTTGGGTACAATTGATGAGTACTGGATACAATTGATGAGTTGCTATTGGGCAGTTGGTATATTTGTGTGAGACTGCAAACTGAATTTGGAATAGGGTGTTCTGTCAGTTTTTCTTCTGCCTCTCAGTTGAGCCATTGCAAAGAATAAAATAAATTGTTTCAGACAGCATCATGAGGTGGTGAAATACTGTGTATTTCTGGGTAGCTGTGTATCCCAGTGGAACCTCCATGAGTAAGAAAATGGCTGCTTTCCATGGCAAAACATTATTTGTAATCTGAATCTGGACATAAAGGTGAGAGTGTAATGAAGATCCAAGAGCAGTGATTACGTGATGAGGCTGATGAGAGCTTGGCAAAGTAGCTACAAATTGTACATAAAAGCACCTCTACTTAGCCTTTTTCTTTTAAGGAGAGTATAAGCATACTGCTGGTGGGGGAGACATAGGATATGGAGGGGGAGAAATCTGTTTTGTTGCTGCTTGATTCAAAGGTCAGCTAAAGAGAGTCAGAGATTGAATGACACTGAACTACATTGCTCAAAGACTAGATTGCTCATGTTAGAGAGTTGTGAGGTTGCTGAAAAAGTGGGCAAGTCCATGTGCATGGTTATTGTGTCTGTATGAGCCTGTAACTTGTGATATGTAAAGTAGAAGTAACTGGTTTTCAGCAGGCTCATGTAACCTGTATATTTGCTGTCCCTGAAGATTGCCACTGAAGGAATAAACTGTTAATCCAAAATGTCCACTTAACTGGGAGACTTTGACCCATTTCAAGAGTCTGAATGTAGATGGGTCTAGGAGATCCCACCTCTGCAAAATTTGTTCCCCAGGGTAGGAGTGCCCTGCAAAAACCAAATCCAGCAGAGTTTGCAGTGTGTCCAAGAGTGTTACCCATGTCTGTGGCAGGAGCACTGAGTTTTTAAGTGGGTGTCCTTTTTTAAAAGGTTTATCAGCACAGACTTCAGCTTCAGCAGCCTTTGTGCAGTAAAACTTCCTGTTATTCCTGTCTTTAGTCTGCATCTAGGTCACTAGCCCAGGTGTGTGGTCTGCCCATCCATCCACACAGCCTTCTGTGTAAGCTGTGCAAGTCAGCTCCCTGAGTTTCATGTATAATAAGTGAATCTGTCTCTTAGTGATTCATTAAAGAGAGTGAGGCACCCAAGCCTGAGCTACACTCCTCTGGAAACCATTACTCAAGTGCAGCTGGAGGCTGAACATGGGGTAATGGCTGTTGACAAGGTTCAGTCAGCTTTAACTGGGTGTGAGCGGGTCCCTGTATTGGGTTGCCTGAGATGGGGTTAATTTTCTTCACAGCAGCTGTGCAGTGCTGTGCTTTGGATTTGTCACCAAGCAGTGCTGATAACACACAGATGTTTTAGCTACTGCTGAGCAGAGCCTACCCACTGGCCAGGCTTTCTCCATTTGTCACTCTGCCCCTGCAGTGAGGAGGCTGGGAGGGGACAGCTGACCCCAGGTGACCAAAGGCACATTCCATACTCTACAACATTGTAGTCAGCAACGAGGCTGGGCTGAGTTTTCCAGGGGTTCCCATTGCTTGGGAACTGGCTGGATATTGATGTAGCTGCTGTTAAGTGATTGCTTTTGTATCACTTGGTTTTCCTTTTTGTTTGTTTTGGTTTGGTTTGTTTCCCCCTTTCCTGATTAAACTGTCTTTATCTTGACACACAAGTTTTCTCACTTTTGCCCTTCCAGTTTTCTCCCTTATTCCTCTGTGGGGAGAGTTAGGGAGTACCTGTTGTGGGACTTAGTTAACTACTGCTGTATTCTTTCTATGAGAAACAGTCCCTTTTCCTTGTTCTGCCTCCTCTGGGCAGTGTCCTGGTGCTCTTTTTCACCTGTCCCAACCCACAGCTTCTGGTGACTCCTGCTCTGCTGTGGATTTTCTTGGCAGAAATGAGAGACTTGCCTGCATTGATTTTTTTTTTTTTACCACTGTCAGTTCTTCTTCTGCCAAGAACTTTTATTGCCTCCTTTGCAAAGATTTAGACAGCAGATAATCCTGCTCCCAGAAACAAGGCCTGAGAAGCTAAGCCAGCCTTTCTCATCTGTGAGCACACACTGCTTCACTACCTTATTACTGTAAACTCTGTGATTCATTGCCTCCTATGTATTTAACACATGTAGTCTCTTAAATGCAGTGTTTGTATGATTCCCTATGAGCAGAAACTGTTTACGAAGCAGTGATTTGCTCTCCTCCTCTTCCTGTTTACTGCCCGTGTTTCCACTATCAGCACAAGACCTGCATCTGGCCCACTGTGCTGGCATCTTTCATGACAGTGTTATGACTTCATCTTTACAATAACCCTGAGACCCACATACTGACACCTGAGTACCAACCCTACCGATGCCTAAAATCCAGATACTTTGATGGAGATGGGATGAGTTACTCCATAATAATTCATAGATACCCAAACTTGATCCATGTGGGAAGGAAATATAAACTAGAAAAAGGCACTCTCAAGTCCAACCGAGTGACTGTCTTGTAGAATGAACTGGGATACCTTTGTGTTTTGGTTGAGAATCTGATCTTGCATTTTCAGAAATGCTCAGGCACAGGGCACAGATTTTGCTGACACCCTAAAAGCAAATACTTCTTACCAGCACAGTTTATGCCAACAAGTGGGTCACGTGCTAGACACGCAGTTTAGATGCTGTGTGTCATATGCAGACAGACCTCAGAGAGCTCTCTTGGGTTTTTTCAGAAACACTAGGTGACATTGGCATCATTTAACATGACAGGATGTTCTCCTCTCCTGAGTCAGTTCCTGATGCAGAAGATAGATCATATCTCTGTAGCAGAAGACAGTTGCAGAAATACGTCATCAAACTACAAAAAAGGCTCAGCTTGTAGAGTGAAGTACAGGAATGATCACACGTATGACTAAGTGCTGTGCAGAAACTTAGAGATATTTCCAGGAAAGCCAGGCAAAGGAGGAAAGTTGGACATGTCATATGGCACAGAAGCATGAACTATACCAGCTGGTGCTCTGGGAGCTGGCCCACAAGTTTCCCCATGGTCTAGTATGTCCCTGCAAAGCCATATCAATGTTCTCCATTTCTGAGAGCCCTGAGCTCGAAGACATTTTGAAAACTGGGCTCCTTTAGTGTAATTTTGGGCATCTTTGACAACCATTTTGTAAATTCTGGCAGCGGCTTCTTCTTTTTAAGCTGAGAGTAGTTTAGTTTACTACCTGAAAACTTGTTCTGAAGCAGGCCTATGTGGGACACTGAGCTATATGAGAGTAATTCTCTTTGAGCTCTGCAAACATTTCTTTTCCAGAATGCATTACTTGAGTGCAGTGTGCAGTGCCCTTCACTCAGCACTGGTGAGGCTGCACTGCTGCACCTTGAATATTGTATCCAGTTTTGGGCCCCTTGCTACAAGAAGGACTTTGAGGTGCTTGGCTGAGTCCAGAGAAGGGCAACAGAGCTGGGAAAGGGTCTGGAGCACAAGTCTGATCAGGAGCAGCTGAGGGAGCTGGGGGTGTTTAGTTTCCCACCTGGGGAGAAAGGTGCTCAGGGGTGACTTTATTGCCCTCTACAGCTCCTTGAAAGGAGGGTGTAGCCAGGTGTCAGCCTCCCAGATAACAAGCGAAAGGCCAAGTGGAAATGGCCTCAAGTTGCACTAGGGGAGATTCAGACTGGATATTAGGAAAAATTTCTTCCCTGGAAGGGTTATTAGACGTTGGAACAGGCTGCCCAGGGAAGTATTTAAATCACCACCTCTAGAGGAATTTAGAAGATGTGTTGATGTGGCACTTAGGGACATGATTAAATGGTGGGCTTGACAGTGCTGGGTTACAGATTGGACTGGATGATCTTAAAGGTCTTTTCCAGCCTAGATGATTCTGTGATTCTGTGACTTGCACTCTGATCTACATACTGTAGACATCTGAAATCACCTAATGTCCTTCAGGAAGGGCTTACCATATCAGTAGTTATCTCACTAGCTCAGACTAAATAGGCTTTTTCAGGATCAGGAGTGATTTTTCACAGTAATGATTTTCCCTAGGAGTTATCCTAAATCTCAAGCATTTGTCTTTCAGGCTGACCATCCCATGTTTGAGGAGGAGAATGGACCATCTTTCTGCAAAGTCAGATATACCAAAGAGCTTCTTTGTGCAGATGGCTATGTTTAGTAAAGGTGAGCCCTAAAACCTCTTCCTCTCATTCCTTTAACAACTGGTGAGATTGTTACTGTAGTTTTTGTAAATCTTCAGAATCCTTAGTATACAATCCTGGTTTTTATATGACTGAAATCAAAGGTACCTCACTTGTAACACTTCAGATTTAGTATCAACTATTAAAGCACGTGTTTTTGAATTAAAGGAAAGAAAACCTGGATCTCATTAGCCTACAGAGGAACCAGTGCAGTTGCCACATAAATTTTGCTCAAGGAAAAACATGAAAATCCAGAGCCAAATTACTGGAGTCTCCTTTGCATGATCGTACTTCCTCTTGGTTGGTTGGTTGTTGTGGGTTTATTGTTATGGAAGCCAGACTTACTCAATTCCCTGTCTGTTTTCTACTTAATACATTTTCATCCTGGTATGTGAGTTCAAGTGATAAAAACAAGTAATGTCATAGATGTCCTTTCTAAAGAGGTAAGTGTCTAGAGGGCAGGTCCCTATCTGTGATAGGAAGCTGCAGCAGAATTTTCCCCTTTGGGGGCTTAAGTTATCCCATGCTGATTAGCCTAGGAAATAGTTTTTCTTCAATTCATCTGCCTACAGAACTATTTTTTTATTGTTGAGGTGCCTGTTGATATATCACAAACATGGTTTGCTAGTTAGCACTATTCACACATTGTCCTATGGAATTCTATGTATGCAGATGGTTTGCAGCCAGGTGACTGAAAGTTTGCCATTTGTTTTATTGGTTAATTTCCCAATTCATACAGTAGTTCCATTTCCTGAGTATAACTGCCATAGGAGAGCACTGACAGCATGGATTTCCAATGCATCTTTTTATATTGCTTCAGAGTAATTATGTAATCCAGAATTTACTTAGAGTAAATGTTGAAAAAATAAATGTGGATTTAGTTAGCTCTTCAGAGGACTTATCATTCACCAGAATCAAATGCATTCACTCAGATTCAAAGAGAACAAACATAGAAGGGCTCAAATAGCACTGACTGGAATGTGTTTAGAATACAGACTGATAGTTTTCCAAGTACACTGGTTGATTTACTCTTCGCCCAGATTATTTACTTGGGGAATGAAACTGACTTTTGTTTTGTGCATTCAGCTGTTTTCAAAATAAAAATGTAGTGGAAAAATGTGGTCTGGCTAGGTCTGCTAGGCAATGGGTTGTGTTCTGTGCAGTTACGTGGTTCAATGCATTCTGCAGTGGGAATATTCATTGCCTGCCTGAGAAGATTCATTTCCTTTCTGGTGGTTTGTGTATTAAAAAAAGAAAAAAGCTTGTTCAGTAAGATGAGTTCAATGACATTCAGCAGTGTACGTAACATGCTGATAGTCATTTGGATTCAGGACAAAGCCTTACCTGTGTACTTCAAGTGAACGATGAACTTAGGATCCCTGCAGGAAATGGAAGGAATGAAAGGTTTTAGTGGTCTGTATAACAGTAGCCACCTTAGCTTTTTGGTGCAATCTGTGAGTAGCTCTTCTCAAACCCTCTCGTCTTCCCCCTGCCAAGCACCTGCAGCAGAAGCCGCAGCATCTCTGCAGTTGGTCCTGCCTGTACCTGGGAGGAACAGGAGATTTCCCCTTAGTAACATTAGGTTTAATTTCTGGGGTATACTGTGCTTCACTAATAATATCCAGGCAATGCAACAGTTGCTTTTCTGATTTGTAGTGTTCTCCTCAGCATAGTTACTCTGTCTTTAGTAGCCTCCTTATCTATCAGGGGACAGCTCAATGTTGTGAATGAGGCTTGTGAGTGCTGTGTATGGCAGGTGCTGGCTAATTGCATGTGTTTGTCCCACAGCTGCCAGGGCTCTTCTGTCCAGCTGAGCACGTCAGGGCTCATCTGAACCATCACTGTGGTCAACAACAGCCCAGAACAAGGGGCTGCTTGTCCCACAGTGGTGACAGCAAAATGCCACGGGGTAGGGCTGACTGTTCAACAGTTTTTCATGATTTTGCATAGCACAAGTGCTGAACAAAGCACTTGTGAGTGAGGGACGTGATGTCATGCATTTTCCAAGAAACCTAGATATTAAAAAATTCATAATGAACATCTTCAGTGAGTGGGATGCTTTTTGGGGAACCAACTGGGCCTTTCTGATAACAGTGTGTTTATTCCATAGTGCAGAACTGCCATGCTGTGTCCCAGAATAAGAGAAATAACATCATTATATAATTTCATTCAGTCACTTTGGACATGTTTGTGTCCTTCTCCCATAACTGTCTGGTTTTCAGCTATACTATGAAGGCTGAGGCTTGCAACAGAAATCTTGTACAGACAAAATAAGGACGCAGGCTTAATTAGTTGTTGCAGTAATTAGCACAGTGCCATGACAGCACTTGTTTGTAAATTATAAACCTTCCTTTAATAAGTAAGGTAAATCTTATTTTCATTCTTTGTGTTTCGGTGTTGTAACTCGCAATACCTTTCAGGAATAATCCCGTACAGGCAGTTCAGATTGGAATGTGATGATACTTAATAACATATGGAAATGCCTTACTGATTATATAGTGAAAATATTAAATAATACACTTGATGCCATTGTTTGGGTGAAAAGTGTTAATGTGTACATTACAGTACTGTGAGTCAGAGCACACACCCTCTAGCTGGAGCTCACAGAACCTACGGAAGTGAAGGAGATGCCTGCGTATTTCAAAGTAGCTGCACCAAGATAGTGTTGTCTCTATAGCTCATCTCTAAAGAACAGATTTTCTTTGGGCTAGGGGATTCCCCAGCTGACAAACCTGCAGATGAGGATGAAACAAACCCAATGAGGCAGCTAACAGCAGCTGACCCTTAGTGAAAGGGCAGGTGAGTTGTGGTTTCCTTTGGGCAGGAAGGAGTCCACTAGGTGCTCGCCTTAATTGGGGTTCTGCTTTCCAGCTCTTCTGCCTGCCACCAGTGAGGCCTTTTTACCTCTCAGGTCTGGCTTTTTTCCTTGAAACTGTGCTCCAGCCCGTATCCCTGGTTTGGAAAGAGCTGTATTCAGTAAGGGCTGTCCAATTGTGTCCTTAAGATCCACCAAAATCAACAATATTTTTCTGAAGTAGGAGCTTAGAGTTTCTCACACAGGCAGGGAGCATAGCTGTGGGTACAGCTCAAATAGAGAGCATCCAGAGAACAGAAATGCTTAATAAGAAAAGCTAAGGCAAATAATTCAAATAGGGAGAAAACACAAGGAAACCAAGGGGGAGGAGAAGGCTAAGTATGTAAAAGATAATAGCAGCAGCAAAGAGTAACTTTGAGATACTTAGTCTGAACAGTATCCTAGGTTTGGAAACTGTCTCTGAATTTCTCAAAGCTGTGTTCAGGAGATACATCATATATGTTATGGACTATGCACCATCTTTTGTTGAGATTACTAGAAGGAGTCTATGTATTAGTGAATGGCATAATTAAAAACACAAAAAGCATTCTTAATCTGAGTGAACCATGGGGCAAGGATACAAGGTTCCAAGGAGGCCTTTTCCAACCCTGGAGCTCACTGCTTGTAACCCAAAGGATTAGCTCTGCTGTACAAAGTGCCCATTGTATTCTGCACACACACTGTTCCTGTACATTTGCAGAGTTGTAATGCACTGTAGGAAGTAAATGGCACAATTACAGACAAAGCCTATGGAGGATGTCTCAGAGAGGATTTGAGCAATAAATCATCACACTCTTAATTAGTATGTTCCATGTAGTAAATAAAGATGCTCTGATAATCAAGAGGGGGAAGGTTGTGAAAGCTTGACTGTAAATGTTGCTTGAGTGAAGACTGCATTTACCTTGTAGGAATATTTCCTGTGAATAGTTTATGCAATATTAAGAATAGGGGAGTCCTACAGTTTTGTATTAGGTGGGGAAACTGCTAGAAGAATCTCATTTCTCTCGTTTCCTGCTAGAGTAGGCTCACCGTGTCACCTTTCTTTAATTCTCCAATTTCTTTTTAACACCCCTCTTGCCCTTCTGCCACAACTCTATTTAAATTAGGTCTGATTAAGTAGTTGCAGAAGTGCACCTTTCCAGCAAGCTGGTGCAAACCCCAGGGCTGTGGGTCAGACAGATGAGGAACAATTAGCACGGTGGAGTTTTAGCATTCTATTGCATCTGCTATATGGATTATCCACAAGTAACCCATCAACTAAGACTCCCTGTTTAATTCTCTGATAACAGAGACTTCAGACTCTGCAGAAAAGTTCTTCATGTGTTCTTGTCCTCCAGGAAGCCTGGGAACTTCTGGTGTTGGAAGCAGTGCAGTGCTGGTAGTAGCTGTGGGCGGGGGAAAGTCCCACCTTCTACAGATCTTGCTGTTAAAATAAGCAGGAGACACAGATGTTTCCCAGTTCAGCAGGTGCTAGGAGAGGCTGAGAGACAGACAAGAGAGAAGGTAGTGGAAAACATTTGTCTCCTAAAGAGAAGAGGTTCAGTTTTCCATGGAGGCAAGTGAAGAAGATTGGTTGTGTGAGTGCTGGAGTGGAAGAAGGCTTGCTCCTTTCAGAGCAGGGCTCTTGGCTAAGAGAGGAGGGAGAGCATCTGGTGCTTGGCTTACCTGCAGAGAGAGGAGGGGATGAGTCAGGGGCTTGGAAAGGTGGAACAAATGTCTTTGATTTTTATCAGCCTTCTGCCCATTACCTAATTTAGCCATCAGTGAGGGGAAAAGGATTGTATCTCAGGGCAGCAGAAGAGGACTCGTTTGTTGTGCTCGTTGCCATGACAACCCCCCAGAGTATTTTAGGAAACCCACATTAAAACATTGAAATGACTAAAGAAGTGAGAGGTGGGGGACAAAACTTGCTATCTTTAGGTAAAAGTTTGCTGTGTTCCTGTGCTAAATCATGTGGATTGTTGTGTGGTCTTGAGCTGGTTTTGAATATGTTTGCTAGAAATTGAAATTCAACAGTGACACCCCATTGAGTCCTTGCTTTGTAATAAGACATATATGAATGCAGAGCCTTTGAGTCTGGGGTCCTCCATTCCTTGCCCTTTAGGATGGCTGGGAGCACAACCTACATAATTGGCCTTTTTTTAACCTTTTTGTATATAGGGTAAAAATTAAAAAAAATCAAAGTATATTTACCTTCCCTTTTGTCATAATATCTTGGGACTCCCACTGTGATTAAACCCTAAAGCTGTCAGTTATTTTCAGAAATAGATTCTATTCTAGACTAATAGATGGTTGCAGGGGATGATTCTTATTTTTACACATTCTTTGTAGGATTCATACTTCAGAGAAACAATACAAACAAGAACTGTGATTTCTGATCAACTTTGTACCTATGGGTCGTGATGCATTTTGTTCCTTGTGCTGCAAGTGAGAGCAAGCAATTCTTATCAGGATCTGACAAGTGGCACATGCAGTGAGAAGAGAGAGGAGGATGAGATGTTGTGAGAGGGGCTGCCAGTCAGTACAGCAGCTTTGTGCTATGCCTTCAGGCCACTTGGTTATGAGGAGTTGTGCTCTTGTCACCTGTGACATTCTTCACCAGGAGCAGGTGTGACTGGCAGTCAGATGAGTAGGGACAAGCCAGCAGGAGGGCACTTCAGCAAGGGAAAAAAAAAGTGAATGGAGACCTGAGGGTCCCTGGAACAGAGCAGAGCCGAGAGCTAAGGAGCAGAACATGGCTCACAAAGTGAAGGGTTTGGGAGATTATTGTTTGAGTATTGCAGTATTTAATGGATGTATGGTCTGTCCTTTTTCCTCCTGTCCCCTGAGCAGATAGCAGTAGGTAGCAAATACCCAGTGAGGGATACAAGATAAGCTGAATGGGTTTCACATTCTTGATTTCAAGTCTATAATTGAGTCAGATGTTCAGATGCATGGCTCTGACTCTGTGTAACACTGAATTAATTGTATAAAGCATTTGCATTCTTCTCCGCCATCTCCTATTGCCAGTCGCAGAACGAATTTAGAAAATTTTTAAATCTTGTGTGAAATCCTGTGACCACTGCTCAGCAAACAACAATAGGCTCTGGGCTATATATGAATATCTGCATCTAGATTTAAGGACACTCAGCCAGTGAAAAGAAGTGGGCTGACTTTAGTAAGTGGAAAGTGGATTAAGTCATGCAGTGGATATCCATTATTGCCAGTTGTCTGCTGGTAGAATGGAGCTTCAAACCACAACTTGTTCTTCAGGGAGTGGTGACATGAGGTAGATTATACCTACACAAGTGTTTTCCCATTGCTGGAGAATAAAATATAACCTAGAGGTGCTGCAAACTTCAACTTTAAGGAGTGTTATCTTTTACAGCATGTGCTATTGGGGGTGTGAGACCTGAAGCTGAGAGTTTGTTTAAGGAGCAACTAAAAGCTTTGGTCAAAGTCCTGGAATTTTGATAAAACAGGAGTACTCAGCTGGCAGCAAGTGGCTGGCAGTGCTGTTGCAGAGGCCCAGGATGGCTGCTGGAGGCATATGAGGGGTATTGCTGGAAATGCAAACAGCTTAAAAATCCCCATCAGTACCTGGAGGAAGGCCAGTGTCTACTGAAATCGATGAATAAAGTAGGCAGTCACAATTGTAGTCAAGCCTGGATGAACACTGTACTTGCCAAGGCCCTAAAGTACAGAAATCTTCTTTGGCCACCCTCACCCCTACCCCAAAGCCCATCAAAAGGGCTTTGGAATATTTTTTCCTTGTGCTTACTACTCCATGCAGTTTATTCTAATGCTGGCATTGGAGAATTGTAGCAGGCATTCCTGGTTGTTTGAAGTAAATGGTATCCATGGCTTGGAGAAGGAGTGCTTTTCAATCTCTGCCAGGTTTCTTTGTTTCTCATGGATCAGCACTAATAGTGCTCATCCTCGTGCAAGTGTGGGTTGTCCAAGGGTGCTAGTCTATACATCCCCACCACTTCTGACTCAGTGCAGTGAAACTGTACACCAAACTCATTGTCTAATTGTTTATCCACTCCTGGTTTCTGAAGCTGAGACACTGAATAGAGGCAATTCTTCTATCTCTGGCTTCCTGCCTCATAGCAAACATATAATTCCTGCCATTTGCTTCAGTTTTACTCTTGGCTGAAGTTTGAACTTACAGCTCAGGGTTATTTCACATTACTTTTTCTCCCACGGGCTGGTCTCATTATGGAGAATCATCCTCACCACTGGATAATTTTTGTGTGCTGAGTGGTAGAAGTGTGTGAGTTGGTTGTAAGTGCGGTGCTGCATCTCATCTGTGCATGAACCAGGCAGTGGAAATTGTTCCCTCAACAGAAAGTTTTTGAAAGACAGCATATTTTGTTTTGCTAGTAGCCAGACTTTCTGGAGGGGTGGAGAGTAATGAGCTGGAAGTGGTTACCAGACTTTTGAACTGCAGACTATATAGATATAAGAAAGTTATTTAAATATCAGTTAGATCCTCAGGTGACTTTCAATCTTTTTATTTCAGTAGTCAGGGATCAGGGCTGTGGGAGGCAGACACTAGCTGCAGTAACACTTGTTTTTCTGTTCTTGTGGTTATTCTTCAGGGTTAGGCAATGTTTATTTCCCAGCATAACTGCTCAACAGCCTTCCTTTCAGAGCTGTCAACACATGCTAATAGGTGTTTAAGGAACTGCTGCTACAGTGTAACCAACCAACTGGTTACACTGTTGGGTTTTTAAGTTCAGTTACTTGTATGTTGTAGGTTAAAGAACCTCAAGAATGTCACTGTAAAATGTATACAAACTCAGCTGTGTAGTTAGTCTTTGTGTTCAAGCATGCACTGTACTTACTGCTTGAAACAGTCTGCTGCACTGCTGCATTAAGGCTAAAGATTTGTGAATTCATAACTTTCATAGTTTAAGACCCAGTGAGGTTTCTTCCAGCCTTGCTTTTCCTTAAAAACACAAGGCTGGGGGGTGAGTGGGTGGGGTAGCATGTCGTGTCCCTGCAGAACAAAAGCATATCTTGTTCTAATACTTTCACGTAAAAGCTATCAGACTTGCTTGCATAAAGGCAGACTTGAAGCCAATCTCTGTCTTTCAAGGGCCACCAGACTCTGCACTCCACATAAACAGTGAAATGTTTGTGTCTGTCACTGTCTCCTACTACACTGGTTTTTCATTCACTTCATGATCAAATCCAAGTTTTCTCTCTCTGCATGAAGCGCTGCATCAGTAAAACAGCACTGGCCAACTCACATTGACTTAAATGAGGGAAATGATTTCAAGTTTTGTGATTTTTTTTTCAAAGCCCCTCATACGCAAAGGTCTCCCACAAACTGCCATCTGGAACCTGGGGGTCTGACTTTGTTTTCCCCTGGAAATGGGCCATCATTCGTGCCCAAGTCCCCGTGCCGGGCACTGGGCTTCTGCCGCCTAGAATTCCGCGATAATCAGAATTCCTCCCAGATGCAAGATGCCACCAGTTGGAAGCCAGGCTGCCCTGGTAGTGCCAAAGGTCTCCCACAAACTACCATCTGGAACCTGGGGGCCTGACTTTGTTTTCCCCTGGAAATGGGCCATCGTTCGTGCCCAAGTCCCCGTGCCGGGCACTGGGTTTCTGTATCAAAGACCTCCTCCTGTATCTTTGCCTCCTGGATTCCTCATCTATTTTTAAGTTTTATGTTCTTTCCTGCATCTATTTTAACTCTGCTACTGTACCATTTAACCCCTGTGGGATATGGAGCTTGTGGGAAAGAAATGGCATATTACAAAAAAAATACATGGGTTAATCTACATACTCCTCCAAGGGTTTCATGGCACAGGACATGCAGAAACCCTGATTGGGTGTTATGCATTTGTTTGTTTGCTGCTGCAATATGAACTGATGAAGAAATACTTAGTAAGGGTGTCATACTGTGTCTGATCTCTCTGCCTGGACTAATGCCTAAGTAAAATATGTAGTTTAATGGCTATGATTCAGGGTTTACCCACAACTCTGAAGTGTTTTCCTAATAGGACATGTACTGGTTTGGACTTGTTGTGGGAATTCTTTTCCCTCAGCAGTATCAGTCTTTGCAATGTCCCTCTGCTGTGCAAAAGTAAATAATATTCAAGCCTTGGATCTCTTAAATGTATTTTGTGCTACAGATCCCCCAGGGATTCCTATGAACTTGTACCTTCTGCTTGTGTTACTTAAACTGCTTGAACTTGTGTTACCTTCTATTTCTCCTTGATTCACTTTGTCCCAAGTCCTAAACAAGGCTGGAGAAGTATTTAATAAGACTTAATTCAGACTTTGGAGGAACAAGACTGGAAACACAAAGTTGCATTTAAAACAATTCAATTCTAATTTAAATTTAGCAACTAGATAGCTCTCTAGTGGCTTAACCTCTCCTATGCATAATCCTAATGACATATCTCATCTTTGAGAGCTGGAAATTAATGTTCATGGCAAAAATGTCTTCCAAGCATTTACAATAGGTCCAAGTGACATTTTACTTTTCTTTAGGATTATGTTTTGGGGCACAGGTATGAATTATGTTGATGTTATGTCCCTGTATTGCAAACAGCGATTCCTTCCTGGCCCATGCCTATTTAGTCAGGCAGTGTGTTGATACAGGCAGATGTTTCTTTATAACTTGTTCTGCCCAGCTACTTCCATGGGGTGTGTTCCAGTTCCAGGTGGTAGCTGCTGGAGGTTGTGTTGTGCCCACCCTCACTGCAGGCTCTGTCGCTATCGCTTGCTTTGGTGCAGTTCAGGACAGGGCAGCCAACCCCCCTGAATTGGGTGTAGGCTGTTGCAATTCTAGTTTTAGATATTCAATTTCTATTATAAATTACCTTAACATTGGAAGATTAACAGGCTGCTTAGGTCTAAAACTGCAGAAGTTAAATTTTCAAAAACTCTTGCATTCAGCAGCGTTTTAGTGTCTCACGGGTTATGTTTTCAGAATGGTCAAAGTTATTTCCTTCTTAAGGAACACTTTTAAAAGCATGTAAGTTTGCTCATAGACATATCTTGTCTGTTGTGTTA
This sequence comes from Cyanoderma ruficeps, assembly GCA_008694505.1. Taxonomy (NCBI): domain Eukaryota; kingdom Metazoa; phylum Chordata; class Aves; order Passeriformes; family Timaliidae; genus Cyanoderma; species Cyanoderma ruficeps. Next base: position 15,185,321 of record VZDJ01000155.1, on the reverse strand, counting down.
CTCGAATCTAGGAAATGTGCCACTGAAATAATAAAGTCCCACTGAAGTTCATGTGTGCCATGTTTGCTTTTCTGAGTAAAGCCAGTAAGAGGCCAGATCTCCCGTGTGGCCTTTGGCAAGCCATTAATCTCATCTATTTCAAATGTTTCTGTCCTTTTGGACTTTTTATTTTGGATGCCGAGTTGGAGGCTGCTAAATCAAGTACAAAACTTGCACAGCTTCCAGCTGGACCTGAGGTGGTCTGCACAGCCAGCGCTTAGCTTATCCAAAACTGCACAACCTAAAACTAAAGAAAATTCTGCCAAATGTTGGGTTTTTCATCCCAACCTCCACAGCCTCACCTACAACAGCAGGGTCACAGCACCACCTCTAACCCTGCTGCCACATGATCCCAGGCCATGAGAACTGAGCCCTGTTAGGCAGAGAGACTTCTGAGCTTGGTGTTACTGCAGTACAGGCTGCTACTTACAGATACCAAAAAGCTGAAGAACAAAGAATATTGTGCACATTCCTTAATAGTATAAGGAATTAAGTTCTCTGTTAGATTTTAGTTCCATGTCAGCCATTTCCTATCCATTTAATAGACTCCAAATAGCTCATGCAGCTCATTTATTTATTTATATATTATATACACACTTTTTTCCTCACTAAATTGCCTCAGCTTTTTCAGTTCTTTTTCCTGTTGGTGTCCCATTCAAAGTTTTCTTCTACTGTTCCTATTAACTTTGTTATTGTCTGTTGAAAAATTCTTCTATTCTTGTAGAAATGCTGAATGCTTTTTGCCAGTCATAACACCTCCTCTCCTGTTATTTTCTTTTATTTTCCTTCTCTTTTAGAGATTTTTCCCCTCTTTTTCTGTTACCGTTGTATGTTCCTACTCATGTGACTAAAGTTTAGTAATCAAAGTACATGTTATCCTCAAGTAGGAAGGTTAGTTTATCTCTGTATTTGTTTGGGCTAAGTAGATTGTTTTGGTTTTTGACTTGATTGAGACTTCCTTTCTCAGCAGTCTGTCTGTTTGCTGTTAGGTTCACCATGAATATGTAATTTAACTGCATATAAATTTCCACTCTGGGAAGTGTGGTGCATTATTTTCAACATGCTGGAGATTAAAGTTTGGTGATGCCTCTGAAAAGTATGCATGTAATTTCAAAACCAAAAGAATCATGTTAGTTGAATTAGATGTTCCTCGTGAAACATCTTTATGAAAACAAGAGTAGTCTGTGGCTGGAAAGAATAACAGCATAACCTTTATGGCATATGTTTACATGCTTTGCACAATACTATGTTTTGATGAAGAGTTATTCATAACTTGGCAAAGACCTCTTAAAGATTGTTGGCCAGAACAAGCTGTTTTTTACAAGAAAAACAACAGTTTTGAAAGTTAACAACAGTTTTTCAAATTAAATGTGTATTAATCCGGACAGACCCCACTATAATTCTCTGTTTGTTTGCAGAGCTGTAAATAAATTAGCTCCTGTACTTCCACCATCCCAGCCCTGTGGGGTTTCACTTTGCATTGGTGCAAAGGTGCAGATTCACTCAAAAACTGGTAACAGAGCATTCTAGCTCTTGGGTCTGTGGCTGTATGGCATAGAAGACTGGAAAATCAAAGATCTTAGATCCAGGTCTGGTTGATATACCATAACTGGTAAATATACCATAACTTGTCAGAACATCACATGCAGTAAATAAGCTTACCAAAATACATTGTCTGCCATAAGGGTATTCTGGGAAGTAGGGGTAGGGGGTAGAACATCACGTTGGCCTCTAGTTCTGAAGTGTGCTTTAACACTTGGTGGATGAAGAGTTTGGTCTGTAGAAAAATCATGGTATTGGTAAATCTCATGTGATTGTGCCATCATGCAGTGTAGCTGGTCAACTCTACACTTAGAAGGCTGTGAGATGGCAATAATTACAGTAGCAGTTGTAAACAGTGTATCTCTGTGTATCCTTATTGTAACTCTATGATGTAAGATACAAAGGGCAGCATGATTTAACTTTATATCTGATTATTTCTTTTCTTCCTGCATACAAATTTCAATACGAGAAATAATCTCAAACCCATAAAAAGTGAGAGTATGTGTGTATTTCTGTGTGGAGATACAGAGAAAGAGCTATTGTTATAGAATTTGGTCTGTTCTTTTCAGATGGGTCACAACAGGCAATTCAGATTTCCATTTGTGACAAGCATGATGATAGCAGCAAGAAAAGGGAGTAAAAGGTAGCATAATTACTACAAAAAAATTAGAATGGGAGTTCTGTTGCTGTTGTGATTGATTTCTCAGAATGCTCTCAATAATCCTGCTAGGTGTAAAATAGCCAAACAATCCTGATGCAAGAGACAGATTTCCAGCTGGTGGGCACATTCTGTTCTTAGTTTGGCTTCTACACGACAGGGCTTGAGTGAGTAGGAAGAAGGAGAGTAGTCAGCAGCTTGTGTCGAAGTGCTGTGTCCAGGTCACGAAGTGAGGACTTAAGGACCTAAGACAAATGTTGCTGACTACATTATAAATGTAGTCATCTTGCAGAGCTCAAGGTTGACTTAATTCAGCCAGGCAGAGGGCCAAGCCAGTAATTTCTGTTTAAGCCCTAAAGATTGAATGTAGTGTACCAAGTTTTGTGGCTTGTTGAGAGTGAGGGAGAGGTGGAAATCAGCAATTAATGTAGTTTCCTGGTAAGTGAGGTGCACAGCCAAGTATAACTCTATAGTCCCTTTCATGGAATATGGATTCCAGCTCAGTGACCTTCTGGTGAAACTATTACTGAACTGCAGATTCAGACATTACAAATGTGCTGGATGCTTGCTCTTGTGCAGGTAGGGCCTGATAAGATCAAAGTCCTGTCTGGTAAGGCTTTTACCTTGGTTAGAGCACGTGTTTTGCATTCAGAAGATACAGGGTAATGTCTTTCTGGTCTTAGCAGAAGTAGAGAGGCTTTGAAGGTCATTGTTTGAGTTATCTCAACCTTTTAAATTACAGTGAGAACCACATAAGAGGGGCAGGCTCTCTCTTCAGCTATTTTCTTCCTGACAAAATCGTCCCCCTGTGAAATGGAAATTTCCACTCCTGATATATGTACCTTACTGCAAGTGGTATTCTGTCAGTCAGGACCAACACTAGGCGAAGTTTAGACAGAAGTACTGGTGTAGGAAAGGTTAAACCTCAGAAACCTTTGCTTCTTGGTCTTCAGATACGTTCTCCTTCACATTTCCTGCTGCTAAAAATGAGGGAGCATGCGAAATGTGGCTGATTTTGATATCCGGCATATCCTTGTTTACTAGGCTCAATCTCAAGGATCGCCTGGAATGTGATGCTAAAGCCACAGAGAGCGGGAGGACCCAGAGGAGGAGCAGTCCGGGGTCCGGTGGACACCCAGGGCAGGGGGAGGCGGGGCCCCGCTGGTCCCGAGCGGACGGCGGCGGCGCGGGCGGGCCCGGCCGGCGTTGCCCGTTTAAGCGGCGGCCGCCGCTGTCCTCGCGTGCCCCGGCGGGCCCGCCCGCGCCGCGCTATTTATAGACGGGCGGGGGCTGGGCCGCCCCGACACGCGAGCGCCGGGCCCGATCTGCGGGCGTGCCCCTGCCCCGGGGGGGTACAGCGTGTGTGCCCCTGCCCCGACAGGGGACGGCGTGTGTGCCTCTTCTCCCTGCGGGGAACGCTATGTGTGTCCCTTGCCCGGGTGGGAACAGCGTGTGTGCCCCTTTCCCCTGCGGGGAACGCTGTGTGTATCCCTAGTCCGGGGGGGAACAGCGTGTGTGCCTCTTCCCCCTGCGGGGAACGTTGTGTGTGCCCCCTCCCCCGGGGAGGGGGGAAACGGCGTGTGTGCCCCTTCCCCCTGCGGGGAACGAGCGGGGCCTCCCTCCCCTCTGCACAGCTCCGAGGCTTGTGCAGCTCCTGCTGAGCAGGAGAGGGAGAGCGAACAGCGCTGCTCTGCAGGCCAGGCAGCAAAGATTTCTGACCTGTCCCTTGTCCCCTGAGGAGAGAGCGCTGTCTTCTTCCCTTTCCCCGTGTTTCTTTCTCCCGGAGGTTTGGCACAGGAATCTCCACCTGTTCTAACTGCAAACGCTGGATTTTCCCCTTCTTTCTGGTCAATGGGAAACATGCAAGAAAAAGGCCGACGTGTGCTCACCGAGCAGTCCACCCACACTCTGAGCTGTGGAGAAAGGAATGGAATGCTTTCCTTTTGCAGAGGGATATCATTTACTACACACAAACCGTACTTTGTAAAAACCAGTGAAGAGCCTTTGTCTCACTGCAGAGGCTGTGTAACTGTGTAATGTATTTGTATATCCCCTGTAATCAAAGAGAAAAAGAGGCTGTGCTGAATGAGGCATAGGAATTGCCTGGATTAGAGCCATCTGCTTCAGTATCCTGTGTGAACCCAGACAGGAAAAAAACACTGTTGAGGAAGGGAATGTGCATCTCCTTTTTTTTTTTTTTTTAAACTTCAAAAATACTGCAGTATTTTGCTGCATATTACAAAAATTACTTCAATAGTTAGCATGCAGCTTGGAACCTTAATTTCTATTTGCTTTTTATTTCTATACAATGATAAATACTCCTGTTAGTCATTAAAAAATGGCATTATTTCACTCCAAGTCCATTGGACTATGGCAACAGTTTCCCTTCCCCCAAGTTATTTCTGCATTGCCACTGTTTTTAACAAAGGATAAATCTAGTCAGAAACACTCCATCTCTGTCAGTAGTAGAGGAGATGGGGGAGCAGGTGTCCACATCTGATGCTTTCAATGTTTGCACCTTCCCTACAAGTCTTCATGTGAAAAGCAGCAGGTTGTTAGCACTTTATGGAACAGCTTCCCTCCGCCTTTACCCTGGAGCACAACTGGATGCACTCAGCACCCAGCCCTTTGGCAGGAGTGGTATCTCTCTGATCAGCAACTGCCCGAGTGTGACAGGCATTGAAAATAAGGCCAATTGCTTTAATGCCTCTGCCAGCAAAGCCCTGTGAGAGCAAATGAGCATGAGTCACTGAGTTGGAGTGGGTTAGGAGAATCTGACGCACTCATTTTATAGCTTTCCCTGGGTATTAGAGGATTTGCTTGCTTTTCAGGAGAAATGTTTTGTTTTTTCCCATACCCTTTGCTATCACCTCCTTTAATATAAAACAAATCAACCAATGGCACAGAGAGTTTACCTTGGAGGTATCTAGGGTGAAGAGAGCAAAAGTAATCTCTTAAGTGCAGGAACGCCTTCAGCACTTTAAACCACAGCATTAGAACAGGAGTCTCAAGTGTGCATTTGTAATGCTTTTGCCCTTTGCTCTTTAGAGGGTTGATTTGCTCCACGAATACTTTATGAACCTCTTGAGATTGTGGCACCATGTTATTCTTCAAAAGTATCCACTAGTAAATTCCCACTGGATTAGGACATGGGCTTCTGTCACAATATGTTAAATAACCATAGGCAAATGTTGTCTCCATAAATACAGGTCTGTGTGCATGGTAAAATCACACACAAAAACACTTGAGACATGATAAAAAGATCAATCTTGTATGAAAACAGTGAGAGGGTTGAGTGCCTTGTGCGTTCTGAAATGGATAAAATTTGTAAGTCATTCAAGGGTAGCCTTGTTTGTATGCTGTTTGTGCTGGGGTGTCTTCTTTGAGTAGTTGACAAATTGTGCACAGCTGAACCAAATAAACTGAGGACTGTGTATCCACAGACCTTTATTTTGCAGTATAGTAGTAGTCACTGCACTGAGACTGGTCATCTCACCATGTTGCCAGAGAGGACTTTCCTGATGAAGTTTGTAGCATGGGGAATTTTGGTCTGGAGTTTGTAGTCTGTCTGTTTTAAAGCTGAAATACACAATTATATTTCTGAATGTAAAAAGAGCTTAACTGCTTAGTGCAGCTTCATGTGTCAATAAGAATACCTGTGCTGCAGGCCTGATTGGTCTGCTGGACCTCAGCTCTTTGCATACCCACAAACTCTGCCTTTGGCTTTGGCAGAGTAACAATAACTTTCTTTCATGTAGCCTTGCTGAAAATCATACTGTTGGGGGCTTCAAAAGATGAGGAATCTTCTGTGTTCCCTTGGCTTTTGCTTACTGTGTTCAGCATGTTCCTCTTTTGGGCTCCTCCCAGGTGCCAGTTGGTAGCACACTGCAGGGGAGATGGGCAGTACTTTCTTGCTCAGTTGGAGCATTTTGGCAGGTGGACAGGAGGTTTGGCCTTTGGTAGACTTGGGCTGCTGAGGCTTTGTGGTGCCAAAGCTTTTCACAGAGACTGGCCTGTTAATGCAGGCAACTCTGCATGGATCATCACTCAGGTACAGGCTTGATGTCATCCTGCCATCACACCGAAGAGAATTATCCGTGAACTAACAGAGAAAACACAGTAAACCAAATCATAATTCTTCAAAGGACAGCAATCTCCTGGCACTTCCAGAACTCACTTTCAGCAGCTTACAGTCTCCCTTTTTGCTCTTGAACTCATTTCGTAATATTTGCTTTTGGAGTATTTGGCTAATTATTATTTTGTGTACTATGAAAAACTCTTTAGATGTCATTTAGTTCCACTCCTTGTATAACAGATGATCTAAAGACATCATTGCTTAAATGTTTTTGTGTCCTTAGTCAAGCAGTCCCACCAAATTTGATGGGAGTAATTCGGTAAGTTCATTTGTGTTGATTAAACTTTGATGCATATTTCACTGCAAATAATTCCCCTTTATAATGTGCTGCATTTGAAATTTACAATCTGAAACTTTAAGGACTGCAGAAATTTTTCAGAGTCATACCTGAAAATATCTAATGAAAAAAAACAAAAGAAAGAGAAGATTACAGTTAGGAAAAAGCAGTAAGGGGTCAGAAGTTCACAGTTGATGGTAAAACGGGCCATATGTCCTTTTAATCCCCATCCAGGAGATAAGTAAAGATCTGTGTCAGACTCCTTTTCAAACATGTTTAGAACCACATAAAAAAGGGATGCACTTTAACAGTGTCTGTCAGTATTTAACCTTTTTTATATATAGGCAAGAGAGAAATGGGAAATAATTTTTTTTAAAGCTGGTTATACCAGTTAGGAAAGGTTGGCTTCATACTGTGGAATTTTTGTTTTGTTTTGTTTTAGTATATCTGAGACTGCAATTAAATTTGGACAGTTTAGTGAACAAATGGCTTTTTAAAGATCATATTTGTTCAAGAAAAATGAAAGTAATTTTGTTGAGACCCTTATGAAAAAAACCCAGAACATCTAATGGAAGTGAATATGTGGACTAGAAAATATCTGCCCACCTGCACTTCAGATTATCTGTCCAATATGCTCATTTTCCTTCTCTTGAAGATACAGTAATGTTTAGTTCGCTCTGGCCAGTTGCGCGTTCAAAATTCTGTAGGTAACACACAATCTTTAAAAAATATATTGCAGTAAAGAATGATATATACCATTGTCTCATTTAACAAGCAAAAGGTGATGGAGACATAATATAATTTTACTCAGGTCTAAAGTAACTTACTAGCGGTATTGTTTGGTTAGTGGCATGTCTTGGACAGCTGACTATATGTTCTTTTTAACATTTAAAGCTTATCTTCTTCCTGCCTTTTTTTTTTAAAGGTCTGGATGGAAACACAGCCAAAGGGAACCTGGGGGAATTTTGTGAACACCGTGGGCTCATCATTCCATTGTGTCTTCCAATTAAGCAAGTTGATTTTCTCCCTGATGGGTTGAAGAAACACAGGCTGTCCTGGTAAAAGAGGTCAGAACTGTTAAATATTAACTTTCCAAATACATGGGTAGGCCTGTGACTCAGGCACTGTTCTGCTAACCAGGCAGTATTAGGACTGGGGAATCCTATTTTTTCCTAGACTGACTGGAGTTTGGCCTCCAGAAAAGAATTCGCTCAGATTTCTGTATTCAGAGAGTCAGAGTAAACATGCTCAGAATGCTAAGAATGTTCTCTTCCTGATCTTTCCTAACAGTAATTTGACCATAGTTGTGCAGAGGATAGATTATTTTTAGTCTAGATTCCTAAATCTGGGAGAGACCCAATGCAACCTTGCTGTTTGTGTGAGTAATGTGGATTTCCCTGGCTAACTTTGGCTTTAACAGCAGAACAGTGTCTGAAACTAGGCTGAATAGCATCGTAGGCTGGAAGAGACCAAATAATTCTGTGACAGGGAGACTGTATCTTGAGCTCTGCAGCAGTGAGGTCCACAGAAAATGGACTTTGTCAGTGTCTGTGCTCATGGAGTTCATTGATTGATGTTATTTGGTGAGAGTCATGTGGAGCACAGTGCTGTCCAACCCAAGAAGCTCATCTCCCATTGGAAAATAGAGATTTTCGTATGAAATTTGGACTGTATTTGAACTACTCTTAGAAAAGCAATGTTTATTACTTATGAGTTAAAATTTAAACTCAACTGTTGGCCTAACTGCCATCAGTGAGTCCAACAGAAACTGCAGGTAGTGACTAAGGACTCATTCCTAGCAATGATAAGGTACACAGGCAGCTGTCACCAGCCCTTGCTAACTGGACTTTGCTTGAGGTCTCTGGAAAGTTCCCATGCAAGAGAAATCTCTTTTGGCACTGTGGGGCTTCCAGGAATATAATATTTGAGTGTCATGAGGAGGAGTTGCTGTTTGTTATGTACAGCCTGGCTCTGTACTGTGAGCTATTCTATTCCTCTCACATACTCTGTGATCTGAGTTTTAGGGAGCATGGCATGTGCAACTTCAGAGAGAGTAATGAGGATGGGATTCATTGCTCAGTACATCGCAAGGCCTCAGTATGCCTTAGCTCTCACCAGAGATGGCAAAACCCTCTTCTGGCCCCAGCACAGGCTGAATTTCATGCAGGAATGCATTTCTTCAAAGGTATTTAAGCTCCTAGAAGTCCAGATAATATTTAGTGGGATTTTCAGAGTTGCACATCTCAAACATCTACAGCAAAACAAATGGTATTAAGGTATACAGTGATATTTTTTAAGTATTGTCTCCATCATGAGGCATCTATTAAAAAAAAAAGTACTGGAACAAATCTAGCTCCAAGTGTCCATTTATAATTGTCCTAGAAATTTGCCACTGACTTGAGTGGGAAAGGATTGTAAAAAGACTGAAGTAATTGACATCTGACTTCATTATAGCACAGTGTGGTTTTATAATTCATTGAATAGTTGCCTAGAATGATTGGACTGTATAGTTTGTTTATTTGGTATTAGGAAAAACATTTATAAAATTCTGTTATGAGCTCTCCTCTTTTGAAGGGATGTGTTTGTCCCCTCTACAGGTGTTACTTCTCTGTGATGTTCAGACATTTTCTGGGAAATTGCCATGGCAAGAAAAATTGCATCTCTCCTCCTCCTCTTCTCTCTCTGCAAAGAATATCCTATTGTTTGTGAAAGGTAAGTGCTTTGTGTAGCAGCTGCAATCAACAGTGTGATAGATGGTTAATATTAACAGTGGTGGTTTAGTGCATAAGCCAAGTTCTAACTATTTGAAAGTGAAATTGGAGCTGTTGGGCCTCACACTGTCCCACTGCTGACCAGTGAAGATTTGCTAAGCTATTGTTGGTAGTGTGTTTGAGAAGCTTTTGGTGGAGACAGCAGACTAAACCTCAAGATTACTATACATCAGCTTCCTCTTAGTCCCAGCATGGACTTCCAGATATGTCTCACTCCTGGGTGAAACAGCTTCTATTTCAGCCAAGGTACCACGGTGAAGAGGGCAGCTTTGGGTGTCACTGTGTTTATGGACCCGGATTACTGAGAAACCAAGTAAGAATGCAGCTGTGAGCCTTTAAAGCAGCATGCCATGGAAAAATAAAACACAAAGTGTGTATGTGCACAGGGGAATGTACCCACTGTTTTGCACATTCCAGCAGAGGCCTCAGTAAAGACTGGAATTTTAATTCTCATCTGACAACATTCCACAAAGACAACTAACATTCCCTTCCTGTTTCTCTCTCCCAGGAGATTAATGTAAAAAAAATTTAAAAATTGGCTGATTATTTATTCTGCCTTGGCTATCAAGTAACTGTGGGAATGCCAGCACTCAGAGTAGATAGAGTACTTTTGGTTAGTTCCTCATTTGACTTTTCTGGGAAGGACAGTGTTAGCTGTTCTTCTCCCGTTATATTGCCATTCAAAATCAAGATTAGCAATGTCTCCAGCTACACTTGTATCTCTGCAGGGACTCTTCAAGTTTACACACATGGTCCAACCCCCACATGCCTGTTGGTGTAGTATAAGGCAGGAAAGAGGTGAGGCAATGACTCATGTAAACTTCTTAACAGCACAATTAAAGTACAAAACCCCACCTATCCCAGTAGGAACTAAGATCTCGAGCTGCACAACACCTGCCGTACAGTATGCTTATGTTTGTTCCATTTTCTTTTGTTCTGAATACAAATATGGAAAGTAGGCCCGTGTTCAAGGAATTTGAATGAAGGAAATGTTGGTTTTGGAACTGACATCAGTGTGAGATCAGGAGAACCAGACTTTGCACACAGTCGTCTGTTCATTTCTGGATTACAAACTATATACAAAAAAGGTGCAGAAGTCTGTTTCCTCTATATAAGTGGGCCTGCCAGCATTCATAATTATCCCATTTCAGCCACAGCTCATGACTAAAATAGTCGGTTGGTTGTATAGCTGAATTCATAAAACAATGAGTCTAACCACTTCAAATGAGGATGTCTTTTTTCCTCTTCTTCTAATTCTAGTACTAGTCGCAGTAAAACTTCTTTATTGCAAAAGCTTCTGTTTAGCACTGTTAAAAAATGTGTCATCTAAAAAAAAAAAAACATTGTTAGTGGGATTCCCTTCTCTATTCCCTTTGCCTTTTAATTGGTAGTCATGTTTTTTAGAATGTCAGTTTTGGCCCATACTGTGACAACAGCTGTAAAGAAGCAGAGCACAAGACCCACAATCCAGCAATGGGGAAGATGACTTAAGTTATCCTTTTCTGCTTCTATGGTTCTAGACAGCTTCAGCAGCTAGGGAGATTTACAGTACATAGAGAATATCTCATGTGTGACATAGATAACAACATCGTGTCCTGTAGTGCTGTCCCTGGCAGACCTCTGGCACCTGAACTGGGATGTTCAGAAGCCACCAGTGTATTGTGCATTACTTGACTTCATTCTTCTCATTCACCTTTTCCTTGGGTAAAGGGTGAGAATCTTTCCTCACAACTTCAGTTAGTTCCTAACATAGATTAAGACCTCTGAAATTGTCCAAAGAGACACTGCAGAGATTTAAAAGCTAATTAATGTGTAAGGGGCAGAGCTATTTTTTCCTGTCTGGTTTACACTATTACTTTTGAGCTCAGTCTTGAGCTACTGGAGGAGATGAGGGCAAGCATCACAGCATACATCCTATACATGGCTTACCTGTGTCACTAGGCTGTGCTCAGGATGGCAGGGAAAGCTGTCCTGCACCTATGTTATACATGGTGGCTGGGAGGGATCTTACAGGGAGGAAAAGGAGCAAACAATCCATTGCCTGTGTCCCTGTTTCCTGTGTCAGCCGTTTGAGATGGCCAAGCTGCCTCACCACAGGAGAGGCCTACCCTATTCAAGTTCGCTGTTAAGAAATTGACTCAGTGCTTATGAAAAAGTCATCAGTTATTGCCCAAGCCCCCCCAAACCCCTCAGGACATCTCAAAATCCTCGTCCTACCCCATTTCCAACAAAGGCATCATATAAAGGGACTGTGAGATCAGCTTTCTTTATATACATTCTCCCTCTGTACCATGTTGGCAGCATAAAAGGATAGGCAAGTGGCAACTGTCCCTTAGGAAGACCCTTTACAGAAGGAAAGCATTTATTTGCCTTTGTCTGTTTGTTCCTTGGACCCTTTTAGAAAAGGTGGTGGCTCTGTGCCAGCATATCTGCCCGACTGTGCTGTGCCATGGCCCCATGGCACAACAGGAGGTGTTACGAACACGGTGTGCTCTGGCTCCCTTCTGCTTGGAACACCCTGAACCTTCACAGGGTCTGTTCACAGCAGATGAGGAAGACAGGGACTTAAAAATTCTTGTCCCCTAATCAAGCTCAAGAACAAAAGCACTGAGCAGGAGAGCTGGTATGTGGGCTGGCTGCCTAGAAGGCAGCCCTGGGTTTCGGAAGTAAGATCATGTGGTTGTGTCAGTAGGGTTTGCTCACAGAAATGGCTCTGGCTTAGGAATCACCCGATGCAGTGAGACACCTGCTTCCCTTCTGGTAAGGAGGGAAAATAGCTGGGGCGAGGTTGATGGGCCAGAGTGGGAGCTAGAACATTCTGAAAGCCTTGCTGGGAATTGATAAATGCTCTGGGACTTTGAGGGCCTAAGTGTATTAATCTATTTAATTCCCTTTTGCCCAGCATCCTAAGCAGTGGCTGGGAATTCTCTGAGTCTGTGAACACTAACAAAACCCAAAAATGAATGTTCATTTCATTCTTCTTTTTCTTTTTCTTTTTTTTTCTTTTTTTTTTAATTGAACTAATTAAAAGCAAAGCCTCCATTAAAATCTTGTATTTTTAGGTTAGTTGTAGTTTAACATTAATGCCTGGGTGTGATACTGCTTACAATAGAAGTGAACCAATTGTCTTTTATGATAGCTATAAATCTCCTTATTTTCCAGAAATTAATAGTTTTAAGGCTCTCTTATTACCAGCTGTAAGCCTAATTTTCTAACAAGATGCTGCTAATTGTATTACTCTGGTTTCAGCAGTTTTCTTTGTGTCAGAGCCCCTTAGAGGGGCAGTAGATTCTTAGCCAGAGCTCTTGTTTTGGTCCTGTAAAATGTAGTTTTGTTGTAACAGTAGCTTGTTCATAATAATTTTGATCTGCTTTATTAATTTATTATTGTCTAGATTTTGCTACATCAAATACTTTTGCATTGTTTACGGCCTAACTGCATGTAGTTCAAATAGATCAGTATCCACAAACTGTCTCAACTGATCGTAATTACATTACTCTCATTTCAGTGAGTACAGCATTTCCCTCACCAGCTGGTCGAATTTTGATTGTATTAAAAGTAAAATTCTCAAAACATTACATTACCTGAAAATTAATTTGGAAAACTATCCCCAAGAGTCTTTTTCACAGTCTGCTTCTGTGAAAAATAGATGGACGTGTTAGAATCTGCCTTCAGCCATGAGAGTTTTTGAGGCAAGTAATGTGTAATCTCTTGGCCACATCTTGCTCGTGACCTTCCAGCCTTCACAGTTGCTCTTGGGCATGTCTCAGTGCGTGGCCCAACAGATCTGAAAGGGAAGTAAATGAAGAGCAGGGCTATAGTCAGTTCTGTACAGGGAGGTGAAAATACATCTTATGGGATCATGTTATCTGGCTGAACCTGTCACAGTCTTTAGCTAGGTGGAGGGACACAGTGTTTTTGACTGATGTTAGCTCCCATTTTCAGAGACTCCCTTTAAAGCCCAGTGTTCCAGCAAGAATTTTTTTCAGTTTATGATCTTTATTAAAGACTCTGAAGAAAAGCAGATTAGAAATTACAGTTGCATTTGGCACATATTGCACTGTTAATCCAGCATCCTAAGGAAAGGATCACTGTAGCTGAGAAGGCAACCAAGGAACTAAAACTTTCAGAGAACGTGTCACTTCCTTTTGACTGTTGGAAGCTTTGTTTCATTCTGCAATAAAATTTCAGGATCCTCTGGAAATTCAAGTTATTGATCCTCTTCTCTCTCCCACAGTCCTCACGTCCTTCTTGAGTCTTGTTCTGGGGTGTGAACCATATCTGTTCTGACCTGTTTCTTTGTCTTTGGGAGTTGCTGCCATATTGGCCTCAATGAAATGTGTCACTTCACCTTCCTTTTGGACTAAGACAGATCCATGTTTTTGCAGTTTAGTAACATCGGGGCTGGTAAACACTTCAGTAGGGAATTCATACCCCTGGCAACCTGTGGCGGTGAAGAGAAAACCTGACGGGTGTGCAGCGGCTCGCCGGCCCTCTGCAGAGCTGCCTTTCCTCGCTCGCAGGCGGCTTGCTCGCGCCATCTGCCGGAGCCTCCTGGCGGGAATCCTGTGGGGAAGCTCGGCCGCACACACGGCGGAGTAGGGGAAAAAAGGAAACCTGCCTGAACCAGGACTCGGTGTGTGTCATCTCACTGTGAGCAGCCAGGTAGGAGCAACCATCTCCAGGATGCATAAAGTGTAAAGAGTAATCAAAGATTTGTTTGTGGTTGCATTAATTACGATCTTTCTGGTTGGTTTTAGGAAACACAAAACTACTGCAGCCGGTTATATTTAGAAGAGTGTACAAATCTGTGTAATGCTGTCTTTTATGGCATGTGCTGCTGTGCAGAAAATAGGCCTCTGAAGGTAGTTTAGTGAAAGCTCAATAAGATAATTAATAAGTGGATTAATTTAAAATGCTAGTTATGGGAACTAAAGCATTGTTTCAAAAGGCCACAGAGTAATTTCAATTATACAAGAGTGTTTTTCTGTGCATTTTAGATAAGAACTCCTGGCTACTGATAGACTTTGAGAATTTCTACGCCTCTCTTGTGACCTCTTTGAAAACTCACCTGCCCATTATATTAATCTTCTTTTTCTTACAAATCAAAACAAAATGGAAGGTTTATTTGCAAGAGAGCTTCTTATCTGGCACTCTGTCCTGCAAAGATTGCTTTGTGTTACCTAAGCTAAATGTCACAAAATAGTTTGTTTAAACACCATACTCCACCGCAGGAGAGGTCAGCCTAACACCAAAAATGCCTCAATTTAGGTTTTTGCCAAGATTTACATAAAAACCAGAATTTCCCTTACAGAAACACAAGTTGTGATGCAGAATGTCATTAAGTTCATGGCTATGCTCATATATGCCTTGGACAATGCCTTACTGACTTTCCAGGTAGTTGGTGAGAGTTTCATATTGGTTACAGCTGGGTTGTGAGGTTTGGTTTCTTTTAAAGTATTGGGAACATCAAACAATGTCTGCAGTCAATACCATTGTTCTTGTTCCTGCTCTGGGTGGAGTTACAGGTGTTAACCCCTGCTGGGATTTGTTCCCTTGTTTGGTAACCAGCCTTGGCTCTTAGGTTACGTGGTTAGAAAAGATTAGATGGCCTGCACCCAAAAGTGAACACTGAACACAAGCACTGCTTTTTCTGACATGGCTTGACCTTCTCATAATTGCTGCCATCTGGGGAGTGGTATCAGCCTGCTCCCATCTGCTGTCATTGATTCTTCGAGTGGCAGTTTGGCTTGTGAGTGGAAGGGGTACATGACCTTATTGCCTCTCAGCTAATACTGGAAAAGTGAAACATAAATACCTGCTTGGTTCTCAGGCTTAAACAGCTACAGACTTAAAATTTGGATCTTTTTATCCAAAGCTGAACTTTCAGAAACCCTTTACCGTATCACTTTGATGATTATCTGTGACACAGCACTGTCACCTTTGGCAACCGGTAAGTCTCTAATAGGAATAAAGCCTGTAGTAGTCCATAGCAGCAAGCAGGCTTACTCAAGGGAATTAGGAATTAGCCTTCAGTAATACCCTGAGTGGAGGTTTGCACATCCTCTACCAGAGCTAAAAGAACGTCTACATGCTGAAGGCTATGGGAAATACTCTGATTTTAGATGGAACATTATCTTCCTGTGTCTAATTAACACACACCCCAAGGATGTGGTGCTTTCTTCAAGTCTGACGAGGTAGGTGCTTGTCATTTTTCAATGTTAAGGAAACAAGGAAGATAAATGGGTGCGGGTTTGGTGCAGTTGAGGAAATAAATGTGGTTGTCTTTTCTTACCACTGTTCTAGTGGCCATTTGCTTGGGTGAAAGATCTTTTGTAAAGCAGAAAGCTAAATCAGGCTTATTCTCCTTCAGGGAGATGAGAGCTGCCTGTATTTTTCTCCCAAGAGGTCGTTATCTCTTCTGGTGTGTCTTCTGATACTCCTTCATCTTAAGGAGTTTAAATATGAGCCCTTCTTTTAATACCATAATATTTCTATATATCGAGGCATTCTCTATCTTGACTTTAGTAGAAGAGAGGGGTTCTTTTTCTTCAAAATAATGATGAAAGTAAATTTTTATCAACCTGACAGAGGAGAAAGTACAGAGGTACAGATATGTTTTGTTATGTACTTGTTAAATGATTTATTGAAGTTCAGGGGGTTTATTACTCATTGTACTTGTAGGACAAAACATTGCTGATACACAGAACAGTAGAAGAAATAGATGATGAATGAAAAAAGCTTGATGCTGTAAGCATGATGCAAGGCAAAGATTCCAAATTACCTGATTTTGTTTAACTAGTGTTATTTTTGTTTTGCTGTCATGATTTTCTCTTCAGCTTTCCTTGATCTGAAGCAAAGGGATAGAGCTCTGAACATTTGTAGTTCATCTTACTTTACCAACCACACTGACATTACAGTTACTTTGAGATGTACACAAAACAGAAAATCAAATTAGATCAATAGAGTAGCTTTTTTATCTCTGTATTGATTATGTGGCTGTGGAAATGGAGCTTGGCATGGACTTAGTCAACAGTTGGGGCTTGAGTAGCTGAGGTGAGAAATTGCATAGCTCTGACTGTTCCTGGGATGGGAATTTGGGACTTTTGCAGGAACTCAGTGCACAGCAGCTGAGAAGCACTGGTGAATATGGATGTAGCAACTCCAAGGAGAGCTCAATGGCAGCAATGAAACCTCAGTCTTATGGTCATCTGCTTTTGTTTGTGGGGACTCACTCTTTTGCTGGGTATTCATGCAACCACGTGTGTCCTAAATATAAACTACAGCTCAGACACTCTCTTTGCAGCCCTAGCTGCCAGTTTCAGGGGTCTCAATGGGAAATTCTTCAAAGTACCTTTCTACTTGGAATTTCTTATTAATTTTGCTGCAGAAATCTTGCTTGATGTACAGTTTTCTGCTAGTAATACCAAGCTGAATGATGTGCCTTCACCCTTTCATCAGACCACACAAGTTTGGAAATTAAAAGTTCATAAGTAAGTTGAGGCAAACATAGTTCTTCCAAGAATCCATCTTGCAAGGACAGCTTAGATAAAATATGGGTTAAGCTGAGCAAGAGTAATGCATTACCAAGGAAAATGTCTGCAAATGGAGTTCATAAGGGATATAGTCATCAGGACTAATTGCATATGTATGTGTTCAAAGCTACAAATGCTTTCTTTCAGTCTCGATTCCATTGAAGTTGTCAGACGTGCTTGAAAACTACTTGCCATCACAACTAATTTAAACCCTTTTGCATCAAGCTGAGGCCAAGATTTCATCTGATAAATACCAGTGATTCAAGTTGCCTTATCACCATGTTTCTTCCTTGTTCAGTTTGGAAACTTTTTTCATTCACGATTATAACTAGATGTGTCCTGATAAAATAGGTCTTCAGTGTTTGCTGAGTTCTGCTTAATCTGCTTATAGCTTCCTAAAACAAATATCAAAATTCTGATTCAGATGTGTGTATGCTGAGAATTGGTTGGCTGCAGTGAAACAATATAACAGCAGTTTTCTAATTTATCAGTAGGCCCAAACTTACATACCCTGGAAAAGCCTAGTTCATATCAACTTCATTAAAGGTGGAATTCAGCCTACTGCTGAGGGCTGGGATAAAGCCAATCTATGCTTAACTCTCCCTAAGTCCTAAAATATGCACTGCTTTTGTTTCTGAACTATGGTAAATTCTATGTAGAGCTGGAAGTATTGGGCCCCAAAAACTGTAGTAATTGCTAAGGGCAAAAAAAAAAAAGTGAAATGTTCTATTGCACAGCAAAAAGAGTACTTCTTGATGAACTACAATTTGTTTTCATAGTCAAGAATTTTTTCTTCATCTTCTATCAAACTGGTCTTGGATTTCATTATTTACAAATTTTGTCTCAAGACAGTACCTAGTTATAAAGTATTTCATGAAGTCTTCATTTCATTTTAATTCTTTTGTTCTGGAGCACGTGAAGATGAAATTTTTTGAGAACATGTGGGGAAAGCTACTTTGGGTGCACTAATAATCAGGTGTATATTGACTGGATATAGGTGTATGTATGTTTGTAACTAAGTGGATGTGTTAATTTGAAATTTTGCATTTTCATCTGTTGATACAACCTGGTAAGTTCAGCAGCAGTAGCAGAGTATGGTGGTGCCACGTGGACAAGCAGGGACATTGCTGTTCTGGTGCTTCTACAGTGGTGACTGTCCAGGGATTTGCACAGCCTGGTTTTGGTGACACTCACACTGTGCCTTCAGTAAAGCAGTGTGTGTCAGCTCAGCATCTGGGTTACCCAGCTTTCCCAGGCACAGCTGTCAGGCCATGTTATCAGGGGACACTGAGCTGTGACTGTTTGCGTGTGTAGAGAGACAAAAGAATGTGAGGTAACCCTGCCAAAACATGGTTTATTTCTGTATAATTCCTCCAGTCCCCCTCTTTCAGTCATATGTTGATATTTTGATGAAAATTCAAACTAGAGACCCTGGAATACATTTTAATTAAGAGAGGTGAAGGAGAGAAGTCTGCAAAAATGAGTGTGAGCAGCCTGGACTGAGATGGCAACGTGGGTAGTTCCTAAAGATGTGCGGATTCATAGAATCATTTTTCTAGAGAAGTGTGATGTATGCACCAGAAAGGAGCTTCCTGTGAGGAAGAAAATGCCTCCAGCTCTACCTCGGTCCCTGGGCAAATGGGATGGACAGATGAACAATGCCATTACTCTTACTGATTGGACCAGATGTGGTTCAGTGGTGTTTGGCAGGAAACAAACCCCAAACAGTGGTGTGGTGAGCTGTGGTCACAGGGCTCAGGGGCTGCTGCGGGGCAGGACAGTGAAGTTAAGCAGTCACCAGCTGCTGTGCTCATGGGCAGGGAAGCACAGTGGTTATGCTGCTCCTCCTCAGAGCTGCTGCAGCACAGAGCTTCCTGTTGTTTGCAGTCAGAATGGAATATTGCTCTGCTGTCCCCCTGCCTGCAAGGCCTCTTATTGGTGGTGTGCAGGATGTCTCTTCTGCAAACTCTCTGCGCTGCTTTGCTCAGACAAAAAGTTGACTGTCAAAATGTGAAGTGGTAGAGTCTAAGAATTTCATAAGTCAAACAGTATAGTTTAAAAACCTGTTTAAACAGTTTTTACTTTGTGAAGGCACCTTAAAGTCAGTGTTGCAGCAATAATTATGCTAAACATGCATGTAGCTGCAGTCTAGATTGTCTGTTCTAGCTAATACACATTTTACACTCCTGAGTTTTTCCCAGCTTAGTGAGTAAACATGTAGTCTTAGCTGACTGCAAAAAGATTAATTTACTTTGGTGGGCTTAATCTATGACATAGACTAATCTTGGTGTGATCCTATTACTGCAAGGTCAGCTGGGATTGCAGTGTTTGATTGTCTTGCTTTGCTCATTTTATTCTAGCATTGTGGTTTGGAGCAGTTTTTTGTCTTTACTGATATCTCTGAGACTTTGTAGTCTGGAGAGAGATAGCTGACTCATGTGATCCCAACTTTAAAAAGATTAGGAGATTGTGAAGGAGGGAAAAGGGAGGTCCTTGTGTGATGGTTTCCCCCCTCATCAGTGTTACTTTTTGAAATTTAAGTTGCAGCAAAGGAAATCCACCATCATTTATCAGATCTCTGAAGATCTGTGTGGCAGGGGTTGGTCAGATGGAAGGTATTGCAGTGATAGATGTTCCCAGCAGAAATTGAGATCCTGCCGCTGATGGAGCTGGTAAAGGTGGGAATTCTAAAATTGCCCCTGGACCAACATCTGGCTAGTGGGTCTGTCACAGGTAACTTCTCTTTGCCTCTCAGCACGGCAGGCTGGTGGCTCAGGTCTGGCTGGTGCTGGTTATCTGTAGCTGCCCAGAAACTGTTTGTTTCCCGTGATTAACTTGGCACATCTCACCACTGAGCATGAACTGCAGCTGATGTCATGATCAACAGATAAGAGGGATGAGGTGCCCCTGACAGAGTGAGAGTATGTGGTGGTGATTTTCTCTGGCATAAGCACTACAGCAGCTCCTGTTGGCAATCCCAAGGAAATCAATGAAAACTTTAAGGGGTTGCCCCCTTCCTCTACAGACACTGGCGGCAAAAAGCACAGTTGCTTTTTTATCTAGTGCCTCATAGGCAGATGGGAGCAATGGATTTTTCCTACTAATTGGTGTTTTCAAATCTACTTCAATTTAATTTGGTTTCACTGCTCTAATGCACCTTTCTTAACAAATATCAGTCAACAGAAGGTAAAACACTAGTCAGAAAACATGCAGTGTAATGGCAAAAGTCACTGGGATGTCACAGGACTCTGTGAGTTATGCAATGACAATAATGACCAGCAATACACTGACAGGTGCTAAGCTCTGTCAGACAAGGCCACCTAGAACATGCTGATTCACTGGTTGCTGAGGTGTGCTAGAGTAGTTTCTGGACTGCATCATCTGTCGTGGGTAAATTAAACTGAAATAAAGAAACCTCTAAGTTGTAGAGTTATAATGCAGAAAAGAGGGATCATAGTATTATGTTTGTATTTCTCCTCTCTTTTCTTTCTTCTGGTGATGAACTGTGAAATGAGATGTTAGGGTTTTGTAGCCATTTCTTTTAAATTAGCATCCTTTGGAGTTCAGCTGAGGTTTCCCTTTTTCTTCTCTTCTGTAAACAGTTTCATTAATTTTCGGAAAGTACTTAAAACATCTTTCAAAAATTTTAACCCATTACCATAAAGAACTATGGGTTTGTCAGTGTAGCTGAGAATGTTCTTTAAAAATGTAGGGATTGTTTGCTTAAGCACTTTGCAAACCATAATCATACTTGTATCTGTCAAAGAACTCCAACTGATTTTACAAATATAATGGAGTTCAGTGTCTTTGCATAGGTTTATATGATTGCTTCATTTATTCAGGTAGAGAAACCAAGATATTCAAGATATGGGGTGACTTGCACGTGACCCCATAGAAAATCAGGGACAGGAAGAGAATATCTGATTCTCAGTCCTTTACACTGAAACCTGTTCTGCATCTTATCTTTACAGTCATCTTAAAGCTAACTCATCCTTCATACGGTCTTGTTCTTCTGGCACCAAAATGTATCCATATGCACATTTCTAGGTCTTCTCTAGGTTTCAGTTACCATTACTGCTAACTTTTTCAAATTTCTTTTGTGCATTTTATTTACTTTTTTCATTTTTCACAATCAGAGCCAACATCATGGTGTACAATAGCAGTACATCAGGGTTTAGGAAAGGTCAGTGGCCGATTAAATTCCTTTTCATACAGAGAGATTTTTCAGCCTCTTCCGAACAATTAATTGTGCGTAACAATGAACATTTGACCTTTCCCACGTGCCAGTGTATTAAATATTAGCCATGGTTGTGTTTCTGGGGGGAGGAGGGACGATACTCCACGAGAACATCCCGTGCATTCCCAAGGAAACACGCGCTGCAAAGCAGCACCAGGTGGCGCTGCTGGCGCCCGAAAGGCGGCGAGGGACAAATGCCGGGTTCGGGGAGGGGGAGCATTTCCCGGGGATCCCACACGGTGGATGCAGGACTGGGCATTCTGTGCTTGGAGCTTTGCAGCCGAGCCCAGTGCTATGAATTAGAGAATTGATCCTTTACCACAGCATCTCAGGGAAGTCTGTCCTTCCCCCTTTTCAGAATTGACAGCGATTCAGTTATTTCGTAGTAAGAACCAATTGCTTCTTCTACCTCGGGAATGATGAAACACAGTAGGATGCCTTGTTTCATCATTTAATATGTCGAATATTAGCAGAGCTTCCAGCACATCTGCTCTTCAGACATTCCTTGGTTACCCAAGCAGGGAGCAGGTTTTTTGTCACCAGTTGCAGCTACTGGCTTGTGGTGGGAAGCAGAAATAAGCAAATTCCAGAGCTACAACCTCTTTTGTTCAGTTGTCAGATCAGTGGAATTTTGTGGTTTGGTTTCCAGTGGGGCAGTTCAAGGCTTCCATGCTTACTTGTTGTTAAATAACTCATTTTGTTTATGCTCTAATTTTTCAGTTCTCTCTTTTTCTTCACTACCCTTTAAAGTCCTCAGTCATTAGCTAAGTAAGAAACATTCTTTCATGCAGCCTTTAGTAGCTCATAGATATGGAAATGTTCTGAATTTATTTAACTAGCTTTGTTTGAGACATGGTAATGCATTGACACAAGTGGTATATTGAATACTGAAACAATGATTTTACTCAAATATAATGAAATGAAAAGATAACCTTGTGTAATGCTTCTGAGATCCTGTTCTCATTGAAATATGTCAAAACCCCACTTGCTTTTGGTATTGTGAGGCTGAAGCTGATTTCTGCCTGTGTTTATGCAGTATAGGTTAAAGTCACCCAGCCTGAATCCCATCTTCAGTGGGGGGGCACGACCAATGACAATGGTTCTCCCTGTGAAATCAGTTTGGTTTGCATTTTGGGTCTAGGTTTAGACCCTGCTCACACCTAGGAAGGCCCCAGCATCTTTCCAGTCTGCTCAGCCCAAAAAATTCTTGGTCCTCCCCTCTAGCTCCAGTTTGTGGTTCCAATAACACAGTTAGCATTCCATTTTTATTACAGAGCAAAAGTAACTGTATGGATGTACAGACAGTTTCAGGCTGCTTAAGACATAGGAAAAAACATTCCAAACTATATTTAACAGAAAATATTTAAAGGCATTTTGACATCTAATTGTTTGAATAGAAACAGAGTGCTTGAAAAATAATGAAAATATAGGGATAATGAAGAAAAAATCTTGACCTGGTTATTCAGACAAACTGACCATAATGGTCATGTGGGGTGAATAGTCTGTCAGTATTTCAATCATTTGTCAGTCTAGGCTAACAGGTGTTTTACTTTAGGGCAAGGAAGTGTCACATAGATGAGTCTGAGACCAGTGAGAAGTCCTTTCTCAGGGCTGATGATGCACAGAAAATGGAAGAAGATTCAGCAAAGCTGGTTTGTAAAATAATCACATGAAGTGCAGTGTAATCCTTTCTGTCATCTAATTTATTTTATTGCTACAACTGCAAGGACTGGAAAGAGTTATGGTTTTCTATCTGTCTAAAAGGAAAGTCACTTCTGAGTGTGCTGAGACTGAATATCATTGTAATTAATTTGTTGTCGTTATCCTTAAAGCAGAAGTGAAATCATAGAATGTTTTTAGAGGCTTAGCTTTGTATCCAGAGTAACAATTTGCTTATTCTGTTTTAGTGTACCTAAAACAGTTATGAAGTCCAGTCTCCATGCAATCTTTTATTATTATTATATTCATAGTCCTAGTTTTTAAAATTCAGGTTTTACATCCCCCGTGTTTCAAAGAACCACAAGTCAACAAATCAATTTTCATTTCTTGGCTTGGAAGACCTATCCATTTGCAGAGCCCTAGGATGAGACAAGGGCCTGATTTGTCAGACTGCTTCCAGGTGATTCTAAACGTGCCACCAGCTCTTTCAGATTGGCTGGGAGGTGAGTGTGATCCCACAGTGAAGGAATCCAGTGTCCTGGTTTCAGCTCTGCCTCTCTGAGAGCAGCAGGTAGCTGTCACTAGCTCTCTACTTTCAGTAGGAGGAAATTTGCATGTGAAGTAAGTTATTGTACATGGGGACATGGAGTATAATATACCTGAGTTTTCAGAAATACCCATTAACCATGGGCTAGATCCCCATAAATGCCAAGATTGATTTAGATAGTCTTCTATGCTGGATAAGATAGGTCTTTATCTGCTTCAGTTTTTGAAAAGTCATTTGAGGCAACAAGAATGTGAATGGAAGGAAAGTGGCAGCTTCCATTTGCTATTATAGGATCTGTTGCTTTTTCAGCATTTTCCAAAATTAGGTCAGGAACTGTCTGGGCTTAAGCAATCAAAATTAGTGAGTGTCTTATCAATATTGGAGCCTGTGACCAATTATACTGTTCCTTATTGGTAAAATTATGTTGGAATTCTGGTTCTACTCTGGGCAATATTTACAGGGAAAAAAAAAGAGAAAGAGAGCACAAGCAGAAAATTACATTGATGTGTGAAGTATGGGTCTGTTACCCTTTCTATGGAAGGTATTGTTTAATGTCTTCCTGATACTTAGTGCATATCCTCTGCTAGTACATGAGCAGTTCATGGATGAGGAAATGTGCAGCCCAGACAAAGCTGGGAGCTGTGGCTGGTTTTCTCCTGGAAATCAACCCTGCCATCAGACTGTGGGTGAGGGGGAGGAAACCAGAACCCAACAGAACCCAACCAAACAGAAAAAAAGGTGTTCATCACATCTGGAGGTTCATGCTTTGTACATCACACAGAGCTTAGCCACTCCCTTATTTGTTAGAGAGGAGAGTGCTTCCTTGCTTCCCAAGGGCGCTCAAGTTCAGGTTTTTAATGTTCAAGTCACTTGAATGTTAAGATGGGAAGTGCTGCAGAAACAGCTGCCAAACTCTAGGCAGTGTAATCTAAGTAAAATACACTGTCTGTTGTGGGCAGGGACAGATGAAGGCACATAATATTTAGTGCTGTCCTCAGCCATCATTTTTTTGTATTGCTGTTTTTTTCCATCCCAGGTAGTTTCAAACCAGGGAAAGAAACCAAGTAACTCAGTTTTATTAATCAGAGATGAACTCTGTTAATAGTAGCCAGAGCTTCTTGTGATACTCCTTTGAAAACACAGGAATGTCAAAAGTGCAGTGCTGGACGAATTTTCCTGTAAAAATGCTCTCCCAACACCATTTTCTGTGATGTGAGGTCTTCATTTCCATTTCTAATGTAACACCTACTCACTGAGATGGAAGCTGTGCTTTAAATTGCTGTGTGCTGCCTGTACAAGCCTTTAATGTACTCAGGAAGGGGAAAGGAGCCCCAGAGCTCCAAGAGAAGAAAACTAACCGTGGTGTTCTGTGGTCAAATGAAGCTCTTCCAACCACAGTTGCTCAAATGTTAGTACCAGTGATCATGTAACCACATGGAAAATGGTTAAACAGCTGGCAGCTAGCCCTGTGTATGCAAGAAGTTGTCAGCTGGCTCAGCCTGCTGTTCAGTGGGCTTCTGCCTGCTGGAAAACTGTTCTGATGTCTCTGAGGATGCTGTAGTAAAGCAGGATGTAAGGAACACCCTCTCTTTGAACACAAAATTCAAACTCCAAAGTTGTTTGTCTGTGCTGTGATTCAGCACATTCTAAACTGCTAAGATGAACAAGTTTTTTTGTTTTTAATTTTCAGTTTGAATGTGTTTTTGTAGGTAAAATGTGCTAAAGAATGGGCCAGTGTAGTGTAACATCTTTGATACCCTGGAAAATGGCCTAGAGTGCACCTGTAGGAAATTTGCAGCTTTACCAAGGGGAGCACAGGTGGAGGCTTTCTCCAATGACCTGGAGGAATCAACCAACACAGACTTAATAAAGTTTCCTAAGGCAAATGCAAAGCCTCTCTGTTAGTAGGACCTGGAATCCCAGTGAACAGCAGATTGAAGGTGAGTCAGCAGAGTGCCCTTGCAGTGTTGAAGGCTGTCTTAGTGAGAGGGAAATATTTGTTCCCTCTAATTGTCACTTAAGAGTTAGCATCTGGAGTGGTGTCTTTATTTTGGGAGCCCCATAGTACAGGATTGACAAATATCTTTGTAGGGGCCCTCAGGATGAGGGAGTTTGGAGTATGGAAGCCCCGGATGTAAAGATAGGCTGGAAGAGCTTGTTCCCTGGGGAGAAGAGGGTTAAGGAAGAATAAAGTTGCAGTCTTTCACTAAGTAAAGGACTGTTACAGAAAAGGTGGAGCCAGATTCTTCTCATAAGTGCAGAAGGAAGAACCAGTGCAGCAAGAGAAATTCCACAGGGACATAATGAACAAATTCCTCTCAGTAGGGGAATGATGGAGTACTGTAACAGCTTACCCAGAGGACTGGAATACTGTCCTTGGAGGTTTTCAGCATTCAGCTGGGCAAAGCCTTTGACCACTTGATCCCACTTCCAAGGTTGTCTCTCCTTTGAATGGGAGGTCAGACTAGGTCAGCTTCACAAGTTGCTCCAACTTTTTATTTTTCTATAATTCTACAAATATAGAGAAGGTGATGGGTCATCACCTCCAAGGCTGAGGTGACAGTGTGACCTGGTGGGTTTCTATTCCATTGGCAGGTTATTGCTGTATGATTACTTGCATGTGGTTTGTTATTTACTAGCATGGGGTTTGTTGTTCATGTGATCAGTGCAGATTATTTCTCATATGTGAGTGCTCACATGGGCACCAATTTACAGGCCCACCGGCACAAACAGAGTATATTTGTTTATCTTTTTCAGTCCACATCTCATGAACTGTTTTAATTTTTCTTTAAACTTGCTGTTTTCCCTGCAGGAGAAAGAGAGGGGGCAGACAGTTGCTGAATAAGAAAGGGTCTAGAATGGAGAAACAGACAATGCCAAAGTAAAAGTATCACAAAGTGGCCCACAGTCTTCCTCTGAGTTTAGGTGTAGAATTGACTACATGGAACTTCTTCCCTCTAGCTGTCACCTGCCAGTCACTTGCTGAGTTTTTGTGTAAACTGTTACATTTTTAATCCAAATATGCTCTTGCCTAGGTTGCTGCAGCAGAGCTTTGAGGATATGTAGTTCACAGAAGAAGTCGACTCTTCAGCCAGCAGTCCCCAGTGACCTCCTGAGTGCTTATTCTCATGGTAGGTAACCAGCACTGAGCAATATTCTGTCTGTGCTTTGCTTCAGGAAGGCAAAATAAAGAGTCAAGAATTGCTAAGTGTATAATGGACCCGAGGTTGGTTTTTCAGTTAAACTCATGACTCTTGAGATTTTTATATTGTATCACAAATGTCAAAGGACATCAAACCAGCATGCTTTTTTTTACAGAAAACATTCATTTAAAACATCCCATTTTAAAAAAGTGGATTTAAAAAATCCATTGCCTGTGAAAGAAACTTCTGTTTAGTTTACTACTCATATTAAACGCAAAGTGAAGGCAGGCCTAATTCTACATGTCTTGTACATGTAGGTCTTTACAGAGGTCTAAGCCTCTCTTACCCCTTCCTGTCAGTGTAAATAAAGTTCATTGGATTATGGACTGCTGCTTTCTATATTTAGTTTGACTACTAGGGTGAGTGGAAACATTTTAACATTTTAGCTGACATGATGGACTACAGATCAAAGCTTTAAATCTGCTGCTTTTTGTTTTAAACTAACATCAAACATCTCTGATGTGGTATCATAGAATATAAAGCTCTATGGACAGCAAGAGCAATGTTGGGTTTTTTTTCCTCAGGGCTGAAACAACTACAGTTGTCTCTAACCAAACTGTTCACTTTATAGAAGCATGTTGTGGTAGGGCCTTTGGGACATGGATGTGTTTGTGACTGCAGATGTTAAACTCCCAGGGCATGGTATCAATAAGATGTACACTATTTATGTCTTAGTGTGTTACTTCTGTGCACTTTGAAATGGGTGTATCCTGCTTTTCCCAGGGATCAGGCTGTCAAGGACCTCGCTGGGGCTCTTGCAAAGAGGGGGTTGCCTACACTCTGCTTGCTCCTTTATGGGAGTGTATGCTCTTGTTTTTCTCATAATCAGAGGTTGACCAATTTGATTTCATTACAAAACATGGAGGATGATGGGCAGGTGTGTCATTTCACATCACAAATTGTTCCATTTCAGAACCAGTTTAAGGTCTTTCACTTCCATACTGTGCCAAGTACTCATTTGTTGTCCAACAATATCCTGTGGCAAGAGATTACTGTGCTTTCCTCCCTCTGTGCTGATTTAGACCACGTGGTTGCACAGATCTGATTCAGGCCACACAAACCATTGAATCAGTTCAACTGATGAAGCAGAAAACTCCAACATGAGACAGGAACCTTCTTAATAACATTTGTTTAAAAGGTTTCCTAATGTGAGACAACACTCCTAAAACCACAAGCTCTTTTGGAAAATCTATTAAACTTGTGCTTCTCAATCACAAAGCTGTTGAAAGTGCCAGCATGGTGCATGACTCTGTTTCCCAATCTAGTGGAAATGGCCCATGAAACCTTATATAAACACAGTGGGGGCAAGAACATCAGCTTAGTTGCCTGATTTTTCAGCTGGGGCTAGTAGTCAGCAGCTTCTGTTGCACTGATTGCTTTCATCTGGCTCTTGAATGCAAATGTCCCTTTGGTATTGATGACTTGTAAAAATCCAGAGTGGTCCTTAAAATCCACCAATGACAGTTTCAGGGAGCTCAGACATCTTAGAATCACAGATCCAAAGGGACTGAGTTAAATGAATTAATTCCTTACTGGCATTCTACACTGTGTTTTGAAGAATAGATTTGTTTTCTAAATTTCTGGTTTCTGAAGAGTATGCCCCTATTTTTGGTCTTTGCTGACCAGAACAACAAGTTGGGTGAATCTCTGTGTATCAGTCTCTTCCATGTTGTTTTGTTTTAGCTTTTCAGCATGGTTTTATGTGCCTCCTCTAACCAGCTGCAAGCAGGCACCTATGCCAACCTTACTGAGGCACAAAGGGATGAACCTAAAAGAATATAATATAGAGAAAAGTATGACTCTCCAAATAAATCCTCTGTTTGTGGTTCTGACTTAACCTGACAGTTACAAGTCTGCTGTCCCTGTGTATTTTTCTGAAATGGTTCTCTGTTTTCTCAGCACTCTCTCATCCATTGTCTTTTTCTAAACTAGACTATGTAACAAATTCCTGACTGATGTCTTCTGGAGCCAACTAGATATTTCCTAGTCAATAATTGCTTCATTTTTCTTTTAAAGCACCTTGTCTCGTCCTCATTTCTTGTTTGCCCTCTCCTACCTACCTCCTTTTCTTCCCACTCTGCACATTTTAGGTAGAATAGTACAGAACAGATGCATTGAGATATTAGTGAGAATTCATGAAGGTATTACACACCACACCTTACCTACCCTCATTCCCTAATTATTTAGACTCTAACTGGTGATCTTTTCGGTTATTTGCTTTTAAACCCTTGTCACTGTCATCCTGGGGCCTGGTGTAGGCACTTGCCATCAGCAGTTAACCTTTAGGGCTGCACCAGGTCTCTAACCCAGGGTCTGCTCAGGACCATCTGCTCTTTTCATGTGCCTTTCTACTGATACCAAAACAATTTCCATCTGACTGCCCTGTGCTTTGCACAAATAAAAACCTTTCGGGCTGCTGCTTCTAAAGTAGATTTACCTTCAATCACCATTTATTAAATCTCTGTCCATTAAAAACCATAGCTTGCAGAAGCTGTGTGCATTAAGCCTGATTATAGAGTCAGTAGAGAAGAGGGAGGGGACCAAGAGTTGCTATCAGTGGATTGCCCTTTTTTTCTGCTTGGCTGGCTGCTGGTAACACTTGTGACAGGGTCCATATCGGAACAGGAGTCTCATCATTTGGCTTTGATTTTGTTCTATGCATTTGTCTTACTTTTTATTTAAGCATTTAAACTTAATGATTGTTGGCTTCAGGAAAAAACTTGCTCAGACTACGATCGAAATCAGGGTTTTCTTTGATGCTGGGGTACTAGTTCCATTATGGAGGGGACTAAGAAAGGAAAGTTCACAGGTTCCTTACGAAGGATGAGTGGCTCCTTCAAACGCACTTCATTTAAAGGCTCAGCATCTGGATCACAGAGGGTAAGTCTGCAATTACCCAAATAGTACAGCCAGAGGTAAACAGCTGGAGGCACTCTTTGGCCCTCTTGCTTTTAACAGCTGGTAGTGGTATAAATGAGAACTATTCCCTTTGTGCTTCTTTAAGTCTCAGAGGTATCAGCTGTGTTCATTGCACTGGTTCTAGCAATTAATCTCGTTCCTGTTCCAGGAGTTCTTTCACAAGTTACTGTTTTAAGGATCTTTGGGTTAATGTCACTGTACAGGGCTAGCCTGTAATTATTCCTGTCCATACTCAAAATCACCTTTTGAGGACTGTTGATACTCAGTGTTCATCACCAGTTTAGATGCAATAAATGTGAAGACTGGTAGGATGTTGTATACAAGATTTTGATGTGATTCACTGAACTACAGATGACAGATTCTGTGAGAAATACAACCTGTCATTAGAGTATTTGCTGGGTAGGTTATGAATGAAGAAGCAAGGCAGGAGAAAGAAGACACGAGTGACTGCTTTATCATGCATGAGCTCACTGTTGTTATCATAAGCTTGCATGTAGTACATGAGTAGGAAGAATTAATTTCTTAACTGTTTCCAAGCTATTGAGATAATACATGTATGTATTTTGTCCATAGATTGATAGATTATTTTTACAACAAATATAGGCTAGCTTCAGCTCAGGATTATGTAGATTCCAGCTCACCTGGCCTTTTTCAAACTGATTCCACTCAAATAATGAGAAATAGTTTTTATCTCCTCTTGGAACCCCTGCAACCCTCTTACCTCCAGTTTCTGCTGATTGTGATCACAGTGTTAGAATCAGATTCTAACCAAAGCGATGAAAGGAAGTTTGAAGGAATATAAACTGAGAGAAAAATGCCACACAGGCAACTAAGTATGTACTAAAATCTTTTCCTCTCTAAGAGGACTGTTCTATACTCTGTGCAATATTGGTCGTAGTCATCTGTGTTTGTAAGAGAGAATATGTCTATGTTTGGGGGACTTCTTCAGCAGAGACTGATGGTCATGGGCCATCACCAGGGGAATTCCAAACACAATCTCAATATGAAGTCATTTACAGGTTTACAGTGGTGGTTTTTATGTACTGATTGTGGACCCCGGCCCTTCTCTCTGCTAGAGATTGTCAGGCTGCATGTAATACCTGTATTACAGACCCAATTGCAGACAATGAGTGCTAGATGGAAAAAAAAAATGCTTCAGCTGCAATTTCCTTGACACCAGGGCCACACCTAAACATTTGGAATCAAAGCAGAAGATGGGTTCATTATTTTCTCCCTATTCCTTTGCCTGTGGATGTAAGGCAAAGTGGCAAAATGAAATGTCAGCTAATGCTTAGCAAGTGTTACTTTGGGTAACTTTACCCATTACTTATACAGATGTGTTCTGGCTGCCTCATGACAAAACAGGCTGTCCTTCAAGAATCTTGAGTTTCATGGATCACTGTGTATTGCTTGCTTTATCCCCCAGATGACTTCCAGCTTCATAGGCTGGTAGTATTAACTTTATTCATTGAATAATACAAAGAAATAATGATAAAGGAAGTTGAAAAGTATTTTCCCTTAAAAATGTCCCCAAGCCTGCTTTGATACTGCAAAGCATACAGCATTTTACTTCTTGAATAGAATAAAGTCAGAGTAAAATACCCAGGCAAAAATTGCTTAATTTTGTCCCACTATTCCCATGGAAAAGACTAGTCAAGTGAAGGCAGAAGGAACATAGTTCAGGTTTTGTTTTTCTTGACTATATATAAGAAAATGTTGTCTTTCAAAAGCTGAAAATTTCTTTTGTGGCTTGCTTATTTTAGTCTTCCTAATTCTTTTGGTGTTTATTTCCTTTAATGTTCATTTCAGAAACAGAAACTTTTACCTTTTGTGA
The DNA here is from genome assembly GCA_008694505.1 of Cyanoderma ruficeps. Classification (NCBI taxonomy): domain Eukaryota; kingdom Metazoa; phylum Chordata; class Aves; order Passeriformes; family Timaliidae; genus Cyanoderma; species Cyanoderma ruficeps. The sequence continues at coordinate 15,153,965 of VZDJ01000155.1, read as the reverse complement.
AAAAAGTTAGAGTTGAGTAAGAAACTAGATTTTAATGCTTCTTTAATAGACTGTGGGTGTTACTTCTGCCAGAGATGATGTGAGTTGGCTCTCTGATGTCAGTAGCACACTGTCATCATCCAGGCAGGTGAAGTGCTCGTCTCTGGGAGTCAGGACATCTCAAAGCAGGAAACTGGGCACTGTTGTGCTTGAGAGTGTTTTGTGTTGAATTTTAATTTGCTAATGCTACCGCTGAAAACAGGAATTGAAACTGGTCTTGAATGTGTGTGCCTGGTAGGGGTGTAGCGCTTTGGGATATGTCTGGAAAACCTATGCAGGAAATGGTTAAAGCCATGTGATGTAGCCAGGCATTGAGGTTTATAATGAAAATTTCACCTGCTACTCTAATCTTTTCCCCTTTTGCCAATCTCACTCTTGCTTTTTGCTGAGAAATGTGTAACAGTGTGTGGTCCTGGCCCATGGTTTTTACTTCCAGTTTTTACTGCAGTCGTGCTGGATACCAAGACTACTAAAAATGTATCCTGCTTAGCTCTTTACTCTGCTTAGCTTTCCTGTATAGTCCCCTAATTTTGACAACAGTGCTGTTGAGAAAGATAAAATTTTATTTCCTGAGCAGTTTACGAAACCAGCTGTTGCTACTTGCTGTGCAATTAAAGGTGTAATTCTCTACCTCAACAGAGAATGCACTAAATGAAATGTGAAACCCACAATGTTTAAGAAAGGAGCATCCTTGTGTATCTGTGTTTTGGTTTTGTGTCTTGTAAACATCTCAGTTTATTAACAAAAAAAAGCAGCTTATCTGGATGCCCATCACTGGTCTGTCTTTCCCACTAATGGGAATTACTTCAAATTACTTTTCTAGTACTAAACAATGCTTTCATCTCTGCTTGCTATCTCCATTGAGTTGATCTAAATGTCTTTAAGATGGACCTATGACTCATTTTCTGTTCCTCTGAAGAGAAAACCATTTTATTGAAACAGCTTTACTCTGCGTTTATTTCTCTTTGCCTATAATTCTTCTATGCTTGTAAATTCTCTGTGATTATCTGTGTAAGGGTATATTCAGTACAAGCCTTCCAGATGCTCAGATTTAAGCTTTTATAGAGCCACTAATGTATTTTATCACTGTCTGCTTCCTGGCTATCAAATGTGGTACAAGAAATTACAGTACTGCCTAAAAAAAATTGAAGAATATTTTATCTAAATGCAACAGAAAACTTTAAAAATCTCAATAGCACTACTATAGAAAGTATAATGGTTTTTTGTAATATCTTTAAGGTAGTGCAGTATTACCCAGTGGTTTATTGGAAAAACTTCCATGGATTACAAAGGAGAAAATGTTATTAGACCTTCAGACTAAGATAAATAACTTGTCTTATATTTTGTAAATGACCAGACAAACCAGTGATGAATATATTCACTTTAGATCAGAGAGAATGTAGCTTCTTGGCAGAAAACCAATTTTGTCTTCTCTTTAAGTCACTGTTTTGGTCTGTCTTACTATTTGTTAATGAAGCTTGAAAATTGGTGTGAAATCCCTTGAAGTGAGTTGCAGTTGTTAATATGAAATTGTATGTTTTGTGTGCTTTCTTATTATAATATTAAACTTCAAATAGGAAAAAAGGGCTAACAGGATGAATTAACTTTCTGCTCCTAAACTATCAGTCAAGCAGCTGTTATTCCTTCAAACTGCATAGCTTTTGATGGTTTAGGTTCAGGATGGTCATAGGTATATTTGGAAGTTTTCTGCATCTTGTTAATATTGCAGTTATGGTTAAACCCATCCTTTGGTAACAGTGAAATAATTTTCATACCCATTCCTTTTGAGAGTTTCAGTTTTTTCCCCCCGAATTCCTGCTGTGATGAAGACGTGCCAATATTTTAGTCAACAGCCCAAGAGATAAAATTGCTGTATTTTTTATATTTTGGGCAGTCAGTTGAGTGATGGAAGTGAGAAACAAGTGGGACATAATAAAATTAATTTCTGAGTACATCAGACTAGGTTCTGTATCTTCCTTAATGTTCAAAAAAATTAACAGGGCAATAATTAAACTATTATTACAGGTAGACTTTCATGGCCATAAGGGGAAATCGAAGCAGACTCAGCAGGTTATCAGTTGCCCCTTTTGAAATGAAAAAGACTGTATTTGGAACCTGTGCAAGCTCCCAAAGTGAGACACTGCAACACGGCCTGTGCCCCTCTCTGTAATGACAGAAGAAAATGTCAGATTGGAATAATTTCTATCAGAGTAGCTGTTTTCTTAAGAGAAACTGAAATATGTTATAGTTGGGTGTATAACTTTGTCCAGTTTTGACAAATCTTTTCTACAGAGAGCATTCTGCAGGCTCTGTCACTTCCCTGCCCTGCTGGATCAACACCAAGGCACTTTAGTGTTGATTGGATATCACAATGTCCTTCAACAGCCTGGATAAGAGCATTGTGAAAAACATCTATAATAGAGAATGTGTTAGACAGCACCAGCTGATCTCAATAGGAATTGGAAATAAATCCTTTAACACCCTAAGCAGGATGCACAATTGGCCAAGTGAGTTATAAGGCTTTTGTTTTGCTGTGATACACCCTCCAAAGGAAGTATATCTGTACAGGAGAGGATTTGTCCAATTTGAGATCTAGAACCAAAAGGTTCTCCTTGGCACATCCTTGACCCTTTTCTTGACATCCAGTTTCTTCCCAAGACAGACACTGCAAGGTGTGGCTTTAGGAATCTCTGTGTTGTCAGGAATTGTTCCCGAGGACTCGTGTCTCTACTCTGCAGCAATGACTCATCCAGCATAGTCAGGCACGTGGCATTGCAGTAAACCCTGTCCCTACAAGCCAGTGCATTGCAGACATCCAACAGAAGCAGCTGGTGTGTGCATTCAGTGAGCACTATCTGATCTGTAGCATGAAGGAAAGGTTACCACAAAGGCATGGAAGCTTGCTGCTCAGGATAGGATAGGAGCATGGAATCAGTAACAAGACCTATTGCACTATATTGTTGTTAAAGCCCCGTGTACCTCTACCTAGGGTGTGCCTACATACAACTGCTGTGTCATGGTGGCTTTCAGCAAGGTGAATGTCATGACTTTTGTGGGAGTTTTTTTAGTTTAAGCCCAAATGTTTGGCAAATCCTTAAAACTGATGGTAGCTGTTATTTACAAGGAGCATCTCACAGAACATCTGTATGTCTGGGCAGATAGTGCATTTCCCCCAGAGTTTACAGCCAGTGCAGCCTGTCCCCCAGCTGGACATGTATGTGACATGACTTCTGTACAGGACTCCTGGCATGGACTGTCAGAGTCACCTTGTGAGTTATGGGATACTATTTTTGCTTTTCAGCAATTTGCTGCTGTTCTGTTCAGCGGATTATATTCACTTCTGGCAACTGTGGGACTGGCATGCATTTGTGTCTTTTGCAACTGTGTTTTGCTGCCAGTGTTCCAACATGAATTCCACCTAGTCTTACACAAAAATATCTGCCATGGTTGCTTGGTTCATGCTGCCCTTCTTGCTAGTTCTTGCTTACAGAATCTATCCAGTGGCAGACTCAAATAAGCCTAATACAGCTCTGAATAGAGAAAAATCAAAGCAGAAAGCCTTGGGCATTTTTCACTTTGAGTGTAGTTTTGTTGAAGGAATCTTTCAAGGGTGGATACTTACTACAAACTGAAACAAATACTCATGAATACTGAAAAATCTCTGTCTGACTTTCAGACACAGAGAATAGCAAATGCATGTTAGAGTGTTTCTGAGGTGGATGATTTTGCAGTAGCAGGAGATGGCGGGATGTGACTGTAAGAGGCCTAGAAAACACAAGTGTGGACAAAAAAAGGATAAAACATTTTTTCTGGACAGTGATATTAGTTCATGTCTCATGGAGCAATAGTAGGTGAGTTGATATTACAATGAAGAATGTGGATTGGAGTACCTACTGCTTTCTAATCCTAAGTTCAAAAAATCAGCCAGTGCCTTAGAGCAAAACCTTTCTGGTGCTTCTTCATTTCAGACTCTGCATTGCTAGAATCGCTTCTACAAGTGATTGAGATTTTTTTAACCTAAATAATTAAAAATTAGATAAAAAACATAGGCAGCAGAATAAAGCAAGATTCAGCATTGAAAAAGGGACGTTTCATGGGCAACATGGTGGATTGTATCAGCAGCTGAACTTCGCTTTTGTTGCTACTTGGTGAAATTGGGCAACTCCCTTTTCCTTTGGTTTTTTTTTTTTATGTGTCTTGTCCATAGAAATAATTTTCTGTTGCATGTGGGTCCCAATCTCTAGTACAACTTCTATGATCTACATTAATGTAAAAGTTGGAAAAGCTATAGCCGGTTAAAACTGATTATTGTTCCTCTGCTGGAACCCCCCTGCTTCAAGCCTCTTTTTAAATAAAAAGTAAGCCATGAGATAACCTGCTTAAGGGCTTACATTTAGGCCCCAGTTTTACCTCCTAGTATGTGTGTTATTTTTTGTGCTGTCAGTGTTTTTTCTGCCCAGTGCTTTTGCCAGCTGTTAGCAGGCAAATTATTGACATTAAGCAGCAGAAGTGTCATTGTAGGGTTAGCACTTAATCCAGTTTGGAGATGGGAGAAGTCCTGTAGATAGGCATTAACAGGCTGGAATCAGAAAGCCAGCTGAAAGTGTCATGAAGCTGAGAGGAAATAGCAAAATGTGAATGTATTTATTTGTGAGGAGTGGAAAAGGCCTGGAAACCAATGTTACATAACCAACAGCTGGTTCATCAGCAGATGAAAAGGAGGGTGGAGAGGATTAAAGACAGGTAGCAGGGGCTGTGAAAGGCAGCTGTACGTGCCAGATTGCCCAGGCTGGAGGCAGCAGGGCTGGGGAGGCAGCAGGGCTGGGGAGGCAGCAGGGCTGGAGGCAGCAGCTGAAGCAGTTCAGCTTGCCCGGGCAGAACATGGGCAGTGAGAAAATGGAGCCTCTGCAGGACTTGAGCAAATCTGGGGAGGGTGACAGGGCAGTGGTTGCTGAGCAGACACTGAGAGAACTGGCAGGGGAGAGTGGTAGAGCAGTGACTCAGCCCGCCACAGACCAAAGAGCAGCTTCCTCACCAGTCAGGCTGTGCTAGAAAACTACCACACATTCAGTCTGGTGACATCAATCTAATGTCAAATGAGTACAAAACCAGAGATAACACTGATGATCAATTGTGACATAATTAGAGAAGTCTTGCATTTAAGAAAATGAGGAGACTGCAGGTATAGAGAATGTTGATTTTTTTCCCTGTAACTATGACAACTGATTTCCTTAGTGCAGCTGTTAATATCTTATCCAGAACTCAAGAAACTGATTAAAAGCTTATTTTTCATGCTAATCTCATAATCTTTAATGGATAATGCTGGTCTTTTCTGCCAGCAATTTTACTCTTTGGAAGAGTGTGATTCTTTTTGTGATTTTAATAGCATTCCATCAATGTGTGATCCAATAGGAATTTCTCTGGAGTGTGCAGATGCAGTCACCTATGAAGTGTATCCAATAATTAAAGCAATTGCTCTTCCAACAGCCTGGCTCACCTGACAGGGATTTATGCTTCATTAGAGAATTCTATGCTCACGGTGTTGATTCTGTTTTGTTAAAAATCTGTTAAAATCCTAGATGTTCCTCATTAAGACTCCATCAGCTAGATGAGTTAGAAGTTTTAAACTGGATTAATTCCCAGGTACTGAAGATAGAAAATTGCATTGCCTTGAACTTTCCATAAGAGAAGATTCAATATCACTGGGAGAATATCCTGGTTCTTTTGATGTAAATAGGAAGCTATAATAGCAATTTTGTGCAGTCACAATAAAAAATAACTAATCAACTGATTACAGTGACAATGTCTCCTCTAAGCATAAATGGCTTAGATTTTGAGGATGGACTTGAATAAAATTTCACCATGTCATCATTAGCACCTGTTTGCTTCAGCTCTGTAAAAATGTGCTGCAAAACAGTATCAGCTTGTATGATGTCCTCTTGGAAATGACATGAAAAGGCAGCCTTGTTCTATAAAGATTAATCTCTAATAATAGCACAGTAAAAGATGCAACAGCTGGTATGGATTAATATTCCTTAATATCTACTTTCATGTGATTAATAGCTGCTTAAGCCCCTACCAGTGGAAAGCGAGCAGTGGTTACTAAGCTTTACTAAATGTACTGTTTGTAATTTTTTAAAAAGAATAGACATTTAAATGTTTTCCATTTTTTATTTCCAGTGGTTTTAGTTGACTTTAATTTCTCTCCTCCCCAGTTTTCCTGTTGCAGGTCATATATTAAAAATTTTCTTTCCCCAAAAAAGGGAGCAATAAGTTGTTCAGGGGTTCATCCTCTATTGTTTCTGATTCACAGTACCCAAGACTATTCCTAATACAATCATTAGTACAATCATCCTAATACAATACAATCATTAACTTCTATGTTAGTTTATTTCTTAATGTATTTTACAGAGATTGACAAGTGGAGAGGAATGCATTTAATTTTAGGCTTCATGTTCACAATAAGTAATAAATACGTTTGTCCAGTTTTACATTGTTGGTGATGATTTTTATGTTGTATTTTTGCAAATGTAAAATATTTTTCAGTTTGGAACTGAAGAGTAAAGGGTAAATTCCAAAGCTTTTTAAAAGATTTATTCAGCATCTGATTAGCTGGATCAGTGCTCAGAGCGTAGGGTTTGCTGTTTTGAAATTACATTTTAATCACTTAATAATTTACCTACATTTTATTGAAGTGAGTCCCTTAAATATTTTCATTTATAGACTTGGATTTGCTTATGAAACTGAAGATTGCAGTTCCAGGTGGGAATCAGGTGTACTGCTCATGAGCTGACAAGTTTTTTTCTATTTAATGTCTATTAAATTCAGAAGTCAGGTGTGGGTCTGTTCTGGGTCAGCCCAGAAATCTGTGCTGTCCAGAGCTAGAATAGCACTGTCAGTGCCACAGAACAGGGAAGGATGTAGTTCCTCTCCCTTGGAGTTTGCTCCTAGGCAGAGATATTTCAGGTAGGGACTTTGTGGACCAGATGTACTATTGGGGGGATTTAGGTGAAATTATGTTGTTGCCTTTTAGTTAGCACAATATCCTTCACCAAGGTCTTCTACAGCTTAGCTGCAAGTTGTACAGAAGTGTGCCAGTCAGCTTGAGCTCACTAGTTTTGGAAAACAGTTTTTTATCTTTTATGATTTTTTTAGCCTGACATTAGTATCCCAAGCTGAGAATCGTTGGATTTTGTTGCTGCATTTTGTATGTGCTTTTGTATTCGGTTCTAATTTCACACTTCTGTTGAGCCATCCTTGCAAAATCTTGATTCTTCTCATTCCCAGAAGCAGACCAGACTTTTTTTTTAAATTATCAGGCTTAGGTTTGAACAGAGCAGTTGAAAGATGAAAAATTAATGTGTTTTCCAAAATCACTAGCTCTGAGCATTGAAACTCTGACACAAGATGACCTGACATGCCTTCACTAAACACGAGTAAGTCTGGCTGTTTAGCAGTGTCTTTCATCCTTAGAGAGTCCCAAACTGTTGTATCAGCATTCTATCTTCAGAGTAGTTCATTTACCAGAGAAATGCCTTCACCTTCTCAGAAGGATCTTGACATCAAGTAACACAAAAATTTGTTTTGTTTTAATGATAGTTCTGCTGTTAAATAGTGCTGCATGTAGACTCTGGTAAACCAAAAGTTGGGAGAAAGAGGATCCTTGTAGGACCCAGAGGCAGCCAGGCTCAGTACCACACTGATCTCATCAAAAGCCTTCTTTGGTTTTGGTTCCTCCACACAAGCGCAGCAATGGCCCCCATGGCCCAGAATGCCTGATCTCTGCTGTTCAGCCTCTGGGTGCCTGCTCAATGCCTGAGGGGTGGGAGCAGCTGAGGGGGGTGGCAGTGGAGATCAACCTTGAGTGTATCTGGATCCTGATCCTTTCGGGCCTCTGGAGATACAGACACCTCCTGACATCCCTCCTGAGGGGCAGAGCTGGCAGTGGCTGTGTTCCAGGAGCTCAGGATTACTGCTGCATTTGTGTATTTCATTCAGGAAATAGCGGAAGGGAAGTAACTGGCTTGGAAATGGCTGGCCCAGCGCATTTGTCATTAGTGTCCCACTCCAATCTGTGGCCTAGTTAATTCTAATCATTACTTCCCTCTCCCATAATAAATCCTATGGTATAAACGCTTTGCTGTTGATAAAGCTTTAGTAGTTGGAATAAATAAACCCACTAATGCAATCTCTGATCTTTCTGACATTCACCTGTGTCACTCAGTAGGATTTCTAAATGGTTTTCCATTTGAATTACAGATGTTCTCAAGTAACGTTTTTCAATCATTGAGGGAGAGCCTCGCTGCCTTTATTTTGTATAACAGCGTATTAGGAAAAAGGCACAAGGGCACTTGCATTTACTTGAAGCTACTTGAATTTAAGCCGTTAGTGCAATTTCCCATCCTCTCTGGCCTCTAGCTACTGAGGAGGTTTCCATTAGGCCCTTTGGGACACGAGCTCTTGGAGGATGCCTTTGAGACACCAGGAACTGGTGTGTGGGTTCAGGCACCTGACCAAGCATTTAAAAATTCCTTTGTTAGAAAATAATGTGGACTGATCCCCACAAAGCCCTGTTAATCTTATGGGTCTAATTAGCAAACTCTGCCTGAATCAAGAACTAAAGCAAGTCATCTTACTGTCACCTTGATTTTTTTTCTCTGAAAGGAAACAGAAGCTATGAAAATTTCATGGACTGAAGATATGGGGGGTGGTATTTAACTTGGTCAAATTGCTTTGATTTTGAAATAATTGTCATGTTGAGAAGGTAAAATATTCTACTAATATTAAATTTTCACTAGTTTATACATGTTAATATGACTCTACTGCTCTTCAAAGTGTTGAAACCGGCAAGTGCTTTTGTTTTCAGTGCACAGGCACAGAAAGCATCAAATGCATTTTACTGTTTTGCTAGAATACTACTTAATTTAGAGCAGATTTAAGTAATTTAGAATGAAAATATACTAGTAAAACATTTCTATGTCAATCTTTGTTATGGTTGCAGAAACACTAAATAAAACATGAGTTGAAAAGGACATGAAAACTGGGCTGCAAACCTGTTTAATTCCTGTACAGAAAATAAGGAAGTTGTGTTCAAGTTGCTTTCTGGAGCAATATGTAAATAAACAGATAGAGCTTGAATGAGAGAGAGTGTGTTTGCAGTTGAAGCTTTCAGTGGTCAGAATTACCTAACCCCAGTTCCAGGAGTATTGACAGGCTACCAGTTCATGTTTCCAATCATTCTCGAGGAGAGGTGATTTCCAGGCCCTCTGGCAAAATTACACAACATTCAAAGCTGACTTCTTAGAACTGTTGTGTGAACTTAACCATAAGTAGTGTTTAAAATCCACATTATATTTTGATTTTGGCTATATGCAGCAGGTATGAGTCCTTTTCTCCAGCTGCAGTACTTCTACATTGCTATTTTAATTTTGCTACACTGGCATCTGTAGCAGGATTACTTTAATTTAAAAGAAACTATACTTATTTATACAGTTACTAACCAGAATTATCATTAGAGCATTATTCAAATAAATGCTATGTGAATATCCATTATTTCCTTAAGCCTCTGCTGGATAAGTGGCCTGACAAGCTGGGGAAAAATGTAGGCACACTTTTGTGAAGCTTTTGTAATTACCAGCAAAAAGCAATGACCTTTCCCCCATGCTGATGGAATCCATTACTCAGTTACACAGGACAGAAGTTAGCACCTCTCCTTCTGCTGTGTTCAATTAGAAGCTGACACAGGTTAATGTCCAATCTATCCCCTAGATGGATGATGAGATTGAGAGAAAAACACAGCAGCCTCTTGCATTTTCTGCATTGAGCTTCAGGGCTTTTTGTGTTCAGTGTGTTCACAGGGGCAGGCACCCAGCTCAGCCTGCTGGGGAATGTGTGTTACCCCACCGTGTTTATCTCTGGGCCAAGCAGTGCTGGGGAGCAGCTCCAAACCTTCCTGTCTCCCTCAGCAGCAATCCCGTGGGCAGAGAGACAGGCTTCCCAGCCATCTCTGACATTGCTCACACAGCCATTCCGGGATATCCCTGGTATCAGGGGTAAGCACATGCATGTAACAGGCATATAATGAAGCACAGGGATTGTGTGTCCAGCTTCACTGGGGTTATTTGTCAGGTCAGTGTTTAGTACCCTGCCTGAAGAGGTATTTGAGCCCCTGGTTTGTTCCTGCAAATTGTATTGGGAAAAGCGTTCAGTCCCAGAACTCTCCACCAAATCACGTTTATCAGTGTATGGAAAGGCAGGATGTACCTGCCAGTACAGCCTTTGCTCATGTGCTTCCAGGCTTATGCAAGGTGAGTAACAGTAGGTCAGAATAAGGAAGTGTCACCTTCCTAAGGCTTTCCTGGCCTTCACGTTAATTATTTAGTCTTCTTTCAACAGCCAGATGCACTTGAATTAATCAGCCACTAGATAGAGCTGTGTTATATAGAAAGGACCTCACTCCTCAGTATTACATTAAAATTTGGTATTCCCTAGTAGTGGAGCCAAAAAAAATGGATCAGTTGTTGCACAGTACAGATATCAGATATGACAGGAAGCATTCTTTTTCCAAGATGCAGTAAATTCCCCCTCCTAATTATACAATAAGATCATGGATCTTTTCCAAGCATACCTTATAATAAGATTTCAGTGAATAGTCTAATTTAATTCCTATACATTAATTATTAAATAAGGCATATCTTTAAATTACCACAGCAATTAATTTTTAATCAAGCAGTCATCGTAGAGCTGTTTTATCATGACTGTGGACAGGAACCTTGAAAGCAAAGTTTATATTACCTTTTTGATTTTTTATTTCTCATACTCCCCTTCTCCCTTCCTCCCCTCTCCAGTGCTGAGAAATGCTCACATATTGATCAAAGGGCCATAAACATGAGAAAAATTAATTACCTGTAATATTACCTAATAAAACTAAGAACAAGAGTGCTACTCTATGTATTTTTACTCTAATTTATGTAATTTATAGTGCTAAACTTCTGAGATGTGTTTATTACAAAAGATCATTACCAAAACAACTAGTGATAAGTTTAGTATTTTGACTGTGTTTAAGATGTTATTTACCAAATTTGTATTGAACTGGTTCTAAACTACACTGTGTGCTTGAGGCTGCAGAATACAGTGTAAGTCATACTGAAAAATCTGCAAAAGTTGTATGAAAGTTGAAAATACGTGGATTTGACAGCTTCTGCTGGCAGCAAGCGCTGCTGTAAGAACAGGATAAAAACAACCTCCCTTCAGCAAAAACTACTGATGACATCCTGTAGCTTCAGCAGGTACAGGCACAGACATTGTACAGATTATTCCGTATGTGTTCAGGCAGTGGGGCTCAGCCATGAACAGATAGAAACATCTCTGGGTACTTCTTGGCACATTCAGTTCTTGGCCCTCATTGGAACAGTTCCAAAGTGCAGGACTTGCAGCCAGTTCAGTGGGTGAATGTTGTGCAGCCATGAAGCCGTAACAATGAGACAGTTTTCTAGCAAATTCGCACATTTCATTTTTCTAGCTTCAGTTTTTCATATTCAAGTGGTTGAATTAAGCAGAGAGTCCATCATATGCACTTTATCAAACACAAGCAAAATTTTAATAGCCAATATTATGAGTGTCTATTTGATTCCATTTTGTTCTCAGCTCTTGCCAATAAAATGGCACTCAGCCTGCTGGTTGAGTGGATTTGTGATTCTTTCCAAGGATCAGCTGTGGATTACTGAGTGCAGCTGCTGTGTTTCTCACGCCAAGTAGTTTGGGCACTTTTTTTTTATTTTTAATGTCCTTCTCGAAATAAATCCTGCCTCTTTTCCTTTGCCTTTTCTCAGGATTTTGTCTTGTTCAGTAATAAACTTCATCTTTTATCAAACTGTATGTTAATGAGACTGAGCGAACAGGCGTTGCCCAAATGACTCTTTACCAAAAGGTGAATTTAAAGAGATGTTCTGTGTTTAGTTTAATGTGGAAACTTCTTGTTTAAGGAGTCTAACTCAGTAGTGTGTAAAGCTGCTGGTCTGAAATGACAATGATCTTACCCTGAGGATGTGTACAAGTTCTTGAGAGATAGAATTCATGAAACTTCTGTCTGATAAAGCTTTTTTCCATCTACAGAGCCACAGCTGTAATGTAATACTTCTGCAGTTCAGGACTTGTGTTCCATATCCACCTTTCATTAAAGCTGCAGATAAGGAAGCTCTCTACATGATGGTAGAAATATTAAATTATCAGAGTTTCTGAGTATCTTAGAATAAACTGTTAAGTATTGAAGGTTTTGTTGTGGGGTTGCTTTGTTTTTTACTGCCTCCCGTGGTTACAAGCTGACCCACCTTCCCCTCTGCCAAAGATGGGACCAACCAGAGTAAAAGCTAAAACTTGCTCTCTGAGCTGGCTGTTACAGCTTAACCCAGCAAGATGCCTTTCCACCCACAGCAGTACACAGCATTCAGGGTAGGAGACTGAAGTAGAGGCATCTACTCATGGTTTTATTTTTCTTGCAACTTTAGGAATCCTACTCAGTTCACTCCCCTTTATATCTGCTGTAGAGGGTAGAGGCAAATTCATTCAGATACATAATTCATTCAGATTCATGTATGTAGACTTTTAAATACATGTGGAGGAGCCTGTTAAAATGAACCTTGGTTTGGGAAGCTGTGAATCCCTCATATCTCCCACTGTGTGAGGGAGAGTGAGTAATATTTTTCAAAGCTCTGGAAGGATCTGGACACCAAGGCATGTTTATTCAGATGCTTATGACTTTTCTATCAAAAAGCATGCCCAGCATCTTAGAATTGATTTGATTTTCTGTCAAGGTTCATTTTTATCTGAATAAAAAATTTGTAATAATGGATTTAGCGAAGGATTTGATTTTATAGCGCATCTTAAAATACTGTAACTTCTGTTTCAGCCTTCCATGTCTGTTAGTTTTGCCCAGATTCGGCACAGCACTCCTCAATGTTTAATGTATCAAATGTTAATTATTTTGCTCCCCATGTGAAAAACATGACTGAAGAATAAAAGCAACTGCAACCTAGCAAGTAATTGCACCTCAGCCATCCGAACATGCAAATTCACATTTTTATTTTCATGTTTTTCAGTCATGGTACTGTTGTTACAGGTAATTATAGAAAGTTATGGAAACAGTTGAGGTGGACAGATCCATTTTAGTGTTCTCTGTTCATAGATTCATTCTGTTCAGGCAGTGCTGGTGTTGGCAGAATCCTGGCTCAGTGACTAGGTCCCTTCACCAGCAGTAATCTGTTAGAGACACCAAAGGAAACCTAATGCCTGTTTTAATAGGGGTGATGATTGCTCCATGAATATAAAGCAGCACATCAGCCATTTCTGCAGTAGTTGTCATCAGCAGCCTCTGTACTCCAAAGGACTAACATGAGTATTTGTAAGAATGACCATTTTTGCACTCAAAAGTAATAAATATATGGGATGAATTATGAAGGATGCTAGTGACTTCTAAAATATCTAGTAAATATATTGCAAGGTACTCTAAACCTTATTCTCTGTGTAGGTATGTCTGCTCAATGCAAATCTCAGTTTGATGGTTGAGTTGCTTGCCTCTTGGCTCCTGCTTGGATTCATTTACAGTAATAAAAAGAGGCATTTACTCTCAAGAAGTTCTCAGGTGACATTTTCACACTATTCTCTTTCTCATACAAGACAGTTCCTTCTTGGAGAAGCGCACAATAACTGGCACATTTACAGTTCTTCACCAGACCAGTCTGAAAAGCCATGTTTCAAATCCCACCTTTCCGTGCTCGCAAAGTGAGGAGGTGTTTGATCTGTGTAATTTGGCTGTGCAGCAGAGCATGTGGAATTAAAATGTGCTTTCATCAACTCCTGCTCATAGCTTTGGGTTCTGCATCTATTTTATTCAGTTGTGCATTTCAGTGCTTGAAAGCATTGATCATAAGCCCTTCCTTTTGGAAGGACTCCTTTAACCTGCAGCCTGTAACTGTAAATCAAGGTTATTGCTTTCTTGTTCATAAAAAGTGAAAAGTACTGTATGTTTCACGGCTCTTTTCCCAGACAAAACAAATCCATGCACAGATTTGCTCACTGAAAGTCCTGAAATAGCATTTTGATAAAATAAAGATTTCTGGCAGTACTTTAAATAAGGTGCCTATTTCCTCTGTGTTTCTTGTTTCAGAATGCTGTTTTCTTTCCCCTGTACCATTCTTGAATAGCTGCTGGGGGGAAAAAAGTAAAATATCATGCTAATGCTTTATGCCAGTGAGCTGTAGCTCTGTAGTAATCAGAGTTCAATGGAACTGCACATTCAGCAAAGTTGAACAGTGCTGAGAACATGTCCTGAGAACGTTCAGCTTATCCTGAGCTTTGCAACTGAAAAGCACAAATCAACTTACCTAATCTTTCATGGGAACTTCCAGCCTGCAAAGCCAATAAAATAAGCACACTGATGCTTTCTGTCATTCCCTGAAAAGGCATTCTTTTGGCTTTAGGCATAATTTAAGTATACCTATATAGGTTGGATGCCTCTATCAGAAGTGTGAACAAAGTAATCAATGTAGTAAAGAGAGTTACACACATGCAGGAAGAATCCAAATTATTCTGTGCAGTGAATAGTACATGATCAGTACCTTTATAGTAACTTTTCTCAAACCCCTCAGTGAGGCTGGATGCCCCTTGACAAGGATCTAGTACTGTCTTGGACTTGTTCAGGAAGCCGTTCAAGAAGAAAAGGAGCGATCATTTCAGGGTTTTTCAGAACTGTGATAGTTTGGGGACAGAAGAGGATTCAAGACAAGAATAGACATCAGCCTGTATCTGTCAAACCACAGCCTTACTACCAACTAAGCTAGGAGGAGAGTGGCAAGCACTTCCAAGGACATTGAGATAAATGCAGTGGGATCTGTGGAAGTACTCTTTGAAATCTTGGCTTTTAGAGCTGTAGGATAAGAGAACTCTGTTCAGGCCTAGTGGAATTTATCCAGAAGCCTATATGCAAAACTTTTATATGACCTTCAGTAAAAGAGAGACAGTGTCGTTATAGACAAGGTCCTAAACAGGCCCAGGTAGCAAAAAAGTTTAGATCAGAAATAGGCACTTCTCCCCCTCTCCCCTCCCTCCTTCTCTCCTTTTTTCTTTTCTGCCACCCTCCCTAAGTGGAGTGCTGAATGGATAAATACCATGAGAGTTTATGTAACTATATTGACTAGTAAGTGCATGGCCCAAACAGAGTGCACCCACAATATTAGTTATGGTCTCCTTCCCAAATGAAGGGGAAAACAAGCAGTGAAGCCATCTAAGAGAAATTCTCGTGAGTTCCAGCCAAAGAATAACTGAAAGAAAAGTACTGCAAATATCTTGATTAACCAGAGCACTGGAAATCTGTAAGTGTAACTTGTTGTGGTATAGCTTTGATGAAATACAAAAAACATTCACTCTTAAAGGGCAGGCTAAGGAGGTTGATACACACTGTGCATTCCAGCAGGATTATTACAGAGCAGGTCTTGGAAAGGAGATAATGCCCCAGATTTCAGTCTGCCACATGAAAACAGCATAGATGGGATTGCTACAGCTAAATTACCAGAGGATTGCTGAATGTTTTCAAAGGTGTGTATAATATATTGCACATGTACACATATCTATATGAGGTCTGTATTTATGTTTTGCACTTTACAAACAAAGAAACAAACAACCTGTGTCTGACTTAGCAAGCTCTCAGTCTCACTAGCAGAGCATGATTGGAAGCCTAGATGCTTTTGATCATGTACTTTTACTTCCGCATCTGCAGTATTCACATCTCAAATTAGATCCAGGAGGGTACCAGACCCTTTGTACTGAATTTATATGCCTTATAATCTGTTCAGATGGGTCAGCATGGAAATAGGCATAGAGATATGGTCAAGTCTTCCCATATAAAGCCTGTTGCCGAGTTTCATTAGAAACTCTGTTTACATGTTTTAATTTCATTTTAAATTTCAGAACTCCAGCTTTGCTCTAAAATTGTGTTCTATGTTTAATGAACTTCCCTCACACCGGACAAGTTGGAAAAGCAGTCTTGTGATGAGTAAAGCAGTAACACAGGGTAGGGAATGGACAGCAACACCTTGTCTTTGAACTCACTTTTTTCTTTTGCTATGAGAAATGTATCAAGTAGTTAATTTGACAGCCTTCTGTTGAGAATAAGTTGATTTATTGCAGGGTATACATTTGTTCAGTATCAAGTATCCCTCTCAGTTATTGTTCCAACAGACATCAGCTGTTGGACTCTAACCTTTATAAATATTTTGCTCTTTAACCTCTATGCTGAGGCAGCTGGTGGCTTAGGCTGCTCTGTTGGCCACCAGTGACAGTGGCAGTTTCTTTCCAGCTGTTTTTGTGGTGGTGCAGGGGGCTGGATGTGTGTCCTGCACAGCTCTCAGGTGGACTGGTAGCAAATCTTAATCTCAGCAAATGAATGCATCTGTAGAATGGCATTTAGGGTTAAGCTTGGGTGTGCTGTCAGCTCTGTTTTTGTGCCTGGTGTTGCTGTACAGAATCACCAAGTTGGTTAAATTACCACAGTCTTTATAGAGGGATATAATAAAGCTTGGAGCTGCCATATTTGAACTTGCTATCCTCAGTCAAAGAGAGCTTGAAGGTTATCTTGAATAGAAAGGCAGAAGATTGTTTATATAAATTTACCTGCTGACTTGTGCACTCTGTGGCATTTCAGGGTGAAATGATGGTATTGTAACCCATGTGTTTCTTTTCTCTAAGTGCTAGTCTGAGGAGAAAGTTGGAAATGCAAGTTTAAAGAGTAAATTATGCACATGTCTCATGGCATCTAATGAAACTGAGCATTTACTCAAACACTTGCATTTTTTCAGCCACTACTACACTGGGTAGCAGAGAAAATACTTGCCTTAAAATGCAAAACTAAATACACTAGGGAGAAAATTCCTAAATTCTTTTTTAGCGATTATACAGCTGAAGATTACTGAAACTAAATAAGATTTAGAGATTTCCTCCCCTTCCCAGTAGTTCTTAGAAGAATTATTAACTTCAGAATCTCTCTAACAAGAGCATTTGCTGCTTGCTGGCATTTCTGTTTTAATTACTGAGGGGAACATAATGTGTTTGACAAAGCTGAAAGCTGCAATGCCTCCTACTGTTTCAGCAACATACTGTGGTTTTAATTTATCTTAACCCATATTGATCAGTGGGACCTGAATTTATGACAGCAGATTTCCAGTCAAATGTCCCATGATTCCATAATGCCTCCAAGCTGTTTGGCTTGGGACTAACACTAACTTCACAAACTTTAATCAGCAGGTAAATAGCTGCCTACTGTGTAAGGCTAAGTGGGAGTTTGTACATGAAGCTCTTCAGATGAACAGTGTTCTCTTTATTGTGAAGACACTGGTTTGTGTATATGTAGACATATCATTGACTGTGAACAGCTTTATGGGTATGGCATAATTTTGTGGCAGTCTGTGGGTTCATCATGCCCGTAAATTAAGCACGTGTGTAAGCATTTGCAGAATCAAGAGTTAAACATTTACAGGATCAAGAGTTAAGCAAATGCCTTTGTGTTAAAAGCTGGATGTGAGCAGTCCAGGTAGGAGAGGAATTCAAATGCTCAGTCCCCTGTGGAGCTGCTGGCATGGATGGCACTGGTGTGTTGCTGCCCTGAGTGATCAGCACTTTTTTCTTTGTCACAGCTCATCTTTGATGTCAGTTGTGCTTAAGCAGAACACACAGTTCGTTGCTGTTTTTCTTGTACAAAGCCTCTTCAAACACCAAAAAAAGGGGATGGGAGAAGGAGAATTGTGAAACGTGTGCAATTGCCACTGTTGCTATGTGAAGTTTAAAAGCTTTCCATTAGGGAGGAGTAGTACTTATGGCACTTGACTGTATTACAGAAACACATATCAGTGGGTGAAACCTTGCCAAAAATAACTCATTTCCCTCACACTTCTCACACTTCTCACAGGATCAAACAGCCTTTCTTGCATTAGCACCAGATTAAAGAAAGCTATGTCAATTCTTGTCTGTTCTGTTTTAAAAATACTCTTTCCAATTCCAATCACTTGACATAACTCAACAGAAGTGCCACAGATGAATTCAGAGTTGAACCTGGGCAGTAAAGAAGGCAATTTTTTCACTTAGTTGTACATCTCTGTCATCCAGAGAAGAATTGCAGTGATACTATCACAAAGCTGAAAGAAGCGATCATTTTTATTTTATAGTCCTGTCCACCTAAAAGCACTTATTCCCTGCATAAGCAGCAGTATATATCTTCCAGGAACTCGGTGTTTTCACTGGATTGTAGATTGGGAGGGAAGGAGTGGATTGTATAAAGGAGAGAATAAAGGGAACACATTCTTTTTGCTGCTGCTCTGTGTGGTTCCATCAGATCCTACTTAAGGTCATAGTACCTTTGCTGGGGATAATAGCCTGTACTTCAAACGAGACAGATAATTCCTTTCCATCCAAACCCATTTTGTGCAGAGATTATCACATTTCAATAAATGTACCTTGGGTTATAGGAACCAGTTTGGGAATTAAGCCATTTCTCACCACTTCTGTTCGTGGGTTATGCTGTTAATTGATTACCCTTCAAGGCTGTTGAGTTGTTGTTTGTATCAGCTGTTCTACACACAGAAAGCCTGGGTAATTCATCACTGGTAAGAAGAAGGTTTATGATCATTTTGCTGTCAAACTCTTTCTTCTTTGGGGTTACATTTTGGCTGTTATGAATGAATTCAGGTTTTATTGGAGTTCTAGAGGCTACAGACAGTGCTGTGCTTAAGCCCACAGTGCAGTAAGGGAGGTGCCAGCCCTGCCTTGTCTGTACCACAGCCACTTCACCAGTGATACATGATTGTCACAGTCACAGTGACATGATTGTCTCATCATTTCTAGTCTACTCTGGCATCTGTAGCTGTGACATTTGTATTAGTGCTCATCACAATTCTCACTAGTTAGAAGTGTTTTATTCTGTGAAATCTTGGGCATTGGTTCAAGCTTTAATTCAGCTATAAAATAGAGGCTTCCTTGAGCTGCAGTTTTTCTTTGTTACGATGACAGGTTTGGCTTGTAAGTATCATTTGGTTCCTCTCAAATGATGAAACTTGGATCCAAGGGGATTTTGACACTGGTTTTTGTGGTTTTGCCACCCTCTCCCTTTCTTCAACATTTTCTTAATTATGTCACAATGCAATTACTGCTCACTCCTTTGTGACTTTTGTGTTTATAGTTTACTGGGGCATTTCAAGTTTGGATTTGGTCTGATAATGACTGTGGAAAGGAGGATTACAATATATACCTTAGGTGTTTTTCATGTAGTCTATCTCAGTTCCTATTCGTGTACAGTTTTGCAAATAGTCCTACACACAAAAACTTAAACATTGCATTTTGGTATTTCAAAGTTCAGCTCCCACATTTGCTATCCATGAATGAAACTTTTGATCTGTGTATGCATGTGTGTCTGTATGATATGGCTTGAAAGCTCTCAGAGAATGCTACATAAACACTGCAGGAGAAGAAATTCAAGGGGGAAAATCCCTTCATACTATTTGGATTAATTTATTAGGGGAGTAGTTTCAAGACCACTAAGTGTCTGGTAAGAAATGATACATTGTGTTGATTTCGTTGATAGACACACATTTGGGAGACCAGCAAATGCATCAGATCAGAGAAGTGTCATGTATTGTATCTTTTTGTTAGAAAGGCTATTAGCTGCATTCAGTAAGTGAGCTGTCAAACATGACAAACAAAACTTATTACTTGGGAAAAGTTATGTTAGCTATCCATTATTCCTATATAAATATAACTGATTACCCAGGTATTGGATTTGCACTACTTGTAACGAAACTTGTTAATTTTTGAAAATGAATAAATTTTTTGCTATCAGTGAAGCAAGAATATTTTTATTTTGATGGTGGAGTAATAAGGGTGTGGTTTGACAGTGAAGGATGTAATTAAAACTTTTTTTTGGTGTGGACTTTTTATTGTATATGAAAATACTGTTTAAATCAATAAAACCAAATTAATGGGTTCTTCCTTGCTGCTTACACCCTGTAGGCGTATGGGTACTGTTGGAAACCAAGGGAATTTTTTCTGAGACAGTCACAGTGAGGGCAGCAGAGATGCATATCTTTATCCCTTTCCTTCACAGTGCATTTATATCAAGCCATGTCACAAAACAAGCTCCAAGTGCTGTGAGCCTTCCCATAGTATGAGTGCAGGCATCCATGAAAACTATCCTTTGTCTAGTGGCCTTTTCTCTGAGAATGTAATTTTTTTCACTCATGTGTGTTATTCCTTTGAACTCTGAATGAGCACTTTGGCTGAACTTGGCAGAATTATACATTTAGAATTAAATGCCAGCAGTTTCTTCCTCTTACCATGCAGAATTTTGTCATAGGCTTTTCAGACAGTAAGCACAGCAGACAGTGGGCTGTTTGCCCTTAACAACAGAAGTGCACGTTTATTAGATTTTTAGCCAACTTGGTTACGGTTTATTTTACACATATTGTGTATAAGGCCCTTTGCTTTGACAGGGCTGTTCCCCAGTCCACCCCTGGAACATGCTGGTTAATTCCTGTTGTATTCTATAACCATTGTGTTATTGTCATTACATTTTTAGAGAGAGAGAATTATGTGTTATCTGAAGTACTGTTCAGAACATTCAGTGTAGATATCCTGACAAGTTGTGGCATTGCTTATAATACTAAGTCTGAAAGGGCTAGTTTTTAACATTGTCAAAACTTGTTCTTTATTTGCAATAGCAAGTGAGGGAAATGTTTTTATTGCCTGTAGAGGGGTCTTCGATCTCAGTCACCTTAAACTGAAATCTTTAACAGGTAGGATTTTCTTCTTTTTGGGTAGATGCATGTCTTGGTTTTCTTTCTTGAGTCTTACACTTAA
Organism: Cyanoderma ruficeps; assembly: GCA_008694505.1. Lineage (NCBI taxonomy): Eukaryota > Metazoa > Chordata > Aves > Passeriformes > Timaliidae > Cyanoderma > Cyanoderma ruficeps. The sequence goes on along the minus strand of VZDJ01000155.1, from coordinate 15,133,031 downwards.
ACTGAGGTGCCAGAGCAGTTATGGTGTTGCCAAGGAGAAATGCTGGCAGGCTGCATGTCCTCATCAGATTTCTGATAAAGAAAGAGTCTGAAAAACTGGTGTTTGATTTTTATGAATGCTGTACTTTCTCAGGTGTGCCTTTCTGTCATTGCACTTTGGGCTAACACATGGAAGAACAAAACACACGGGGTGATGTTTCCAATATTTGTTCTTAAACGTGGCTTCCAAATGCAGGTACTGTAGATACAACTCCCATTCTTGTATAATGGCTGGCTAAGGAGAACTTGTTCATGAGCAGAGAGGAATTAATTCCTTTTTAACTGCCATTGCAATAGAGTACCTAGCCAAAAAAACATACCACAGTCCATGTCCACGTTTCATTTTCAGAAGGGAGTTAAGTGCCCAAATCACCTTTCTGTATTAATTTTTTGGCTTATATATCTTTGATAATATTTGTTGTCCAATGGGTTATCTTTTTCTAGCTCACAGAGTACCCCACATTCTAGATAACAGAGGCATCCACAAAGACCTCTCAAATTTGATTTTCACTGGAAAAAGAAACATTTGTGGACTTCACTGTATATCCTCTCTCCATTCCTGTGCTAACCTTTCAAGAATCTTCCATGGTCTATCCTTTGTCTTATGAGGCCAGCAGGAGCTTTGTCTCACTAGGAAGCCCAGGGTCTGGTTCTAAACTAAAGCTGTTTCAGCTGCACACTTTGCCATTTAGGGCAGACAGAAGTTGAAATTATATCTGAAATTATATATATTAAAATATTTTGTTGCCAGCCACAGGTGGACATGTGTTCAGTACTTTGGAGATAAGTTACAGGAACAGGGAAATGAGTTTAGAGTCTAACAGTGCAATGCAGCAGGAGCAGACAGGCAGCCTTTAGCTCCAGCCTTTAATCCAGCAGGATCCTCAGATGTGATTCTGGATCTTAGCCTTATCTGTTGTATTATGGCAATTATTTTGGCCCCTGGCTCAGCAAGGCAAATGTTGAAAGTTAGAACAAAGAACTACCTGCAACACAGTGTCCTGTGCTACTGGTGGTTTTAAAGTATTAGAAGATGCAAAAAAACCTTTGTCAGCAAAGGAATTAATTATATTGACAAAGGCAACAGGGTATGAAAATGCATGTGATATGTAAAGTTACAAAATTAATGGCTTATTTACAACTTCAGCTGTTTTAGTACAGCATTTTGCCCAACTTCAAATTGTTCTAAAAAGGATTAGATATAATTAATCCTGTATGACCTCCTTTTTTCTTCTTTTCAAAGAACGTAGAGCTGTACATCTAATGAGGACCCCTGAAAGGACTATTATGTCCAATTGTCTCAATTATGC
>VZDJ01000155.1:14926714-15131673 GCA_008694505.1 Cyanoderma ruficeps | reverse complement strand
GGTGGAAACCCATCTCCTTGGGAATTCTCATGAACTTCAGAGAGACTGGAAGTCCTAACAGTAAGATGAATGAGAAGTCTGAACAATAAACAGAAAGATGGGACAGAAGCACAGAGTTAAATGCACTTTATTTATTCTAGCTGTAATTCATCTTTCCAAACTCTGAAACACTTCCAGGGATAAGCAGGTAGGACATGATTTTAAATAATTTTTCATTTAATTCCTAATAGTCTTCTACCTTTTGTAACAGTGAAATGCACAACTGAAATTTGCACCGAAGAGCTGCATAGTGACCTGCAGTTGATGGGAGAAAGATAATTCCGTTGAAATGACAGTGTTCTGATTAGAATTCTTAGATTTCTCATTTGGACGGATGTGAAACATGAAGTACTAACTGCAAGAAGAAAAAATGAGTTTTCAGGTCCAAAAATGGTGTCTCAAAACTTCAAAATTAAAGAATTGCTTGAGTGTAACTAATGCGATGTAGAAATGCCGACAAAGAAAGATCACGTACCTTACGTATTTCAGTATTTGGAATGCAAATTTTGAGCTACCTCTGCAGAAAGCGGGGATGGAGTTCTGGGGTTTTCTTTGTTTTGTAGGTTGTGACTTTTCATTTTTGGGGGCCTGTTTTGAGTTTTCAAAATTAGGCAGTAATATTACTTTCTGAAGCTCTCTTGTGGCAATACACCTTCTGATAAGCAAACTTCATTCTGTGTGTATTTTTTTCTAGGAGAGTTTATCAAGGTCTGATGATAGATCAGGTGTTATGGAAGCCATAGAACAGAAAAAGGCAGAATTTATAGTGGTTTCCCCCACCAATGAGTGTCGGCAACAAAGGAGGTTCCCCAGTGAAAGCTGTTTAACAAACATCAGCAGTCCCATCACATTTGTACCCGCAGTGCTGCCGCTGTCATGTGAAGAAATGCATTCCTGCCATAAAGCCCACTGGGCTGTGAGGTGAGAGATCTCAAGAGCCCCAGCCTACCTGAGATCTCTGAGTATTCACAAGTCAATATTTCTAGAGATTGAGGAGCCAAGGAAGCTCAGGTTTGGCCCTTGTTACCCCCTCAGCTCTTGGAATCATGGGTCCAGAGAAGTTCCCATCCACTGCTGTGTCCTTCCTGCCCTTTGCTGTGGTCCCACTGGGGCCCTGAGCAGCACCTACCACCTGCTGGGCCAGAGACAGCCATGGAAACAGCTTCTGGCCTCTTCCACTCTCCTTTAGCTCCTCTCATTCAGGATTTTAAAGTTTTCTTTTCCATTTTTGATAAACAATTAAATCCAGAAAATGGCAACTTTTATTATTTTTCCTCGCTATCACTTTAATTCAAATCATGGATAGACTGTGGCCACCATTTTAAAGAGAAGGAACAATGTGCTGCACACCGTGATAAAAAAGTCCAGGAAAATCACTTGAGATACTGTTTTCTGTTCTATGGCACCTGTTCATTCTCTTCACTCACCTCTTCATGGGTTTTAGATGCATAAGGACTGCAAAGATTGACCAAATTTTCTGATAACTGTTTTATCTGTAAGCTCCGCAATCTCTCATTGCCCTCACCCTTTGTAATTATTTTGGCCCTGAAATATTCAGGTTTTCAGGAAGTTCCCAATGAATGTTGGCAACTCTCTGGTGTACATAATGCAATATTTCAAGCATATCTATTTAGAGTCTGTAGGAAATAATGTAAACCTCAAATTCCAATGCATTTGTAAGGGTTCCTGAAAGATTATGAGAAATAATTTTGTGCAAACCCTGCACCCCAAGAGTTTAAATTGTGTGAAATTCTTTTTTTGAAAACGACAGAAAGCATCAGGGAATAAAATGCATCTGATTGTGGCATATTCTATGAAAAGTATTAGGTCTTAGCTAATGCCCAGAAAAGAACTGCTCTACTGAGTGTGAAATTAGCCACAGAAAGTTGCAAATTTTCAACATCTCAAACACTTTAAGAAGAATCTTGATGTCAGGAAAACGCTATGTGCTGCAAACTAATGTTAATTTCTTCAGAGGCAGATTGGCTACCTAGTGTATCACATTCATATTTTCAGAAAGGGTGCACATTTACATTACACAGGCAAACTAGATGTTTATAATATCTTTTCTCAAAATACGTATTTGTTCAGCATCTCCAGAATTCAGGGACTTCTCAGATATGCATATATTCTTTATATTGTGAATATAGAAACGTTGCTTTGTAGCAGTTTTAAAGTGAGCTTTATTAACGTGCATCTCAGTATGCCTTAAGTACTGGCCTTTTGTCACCACATTTTGAAAATATGTCAGTGTAACAAATTCTTCAAGCCCAGCTGTTTAGTGTGCTTTGCACTTCAAGTAGTACTAATTACAACTGTGCATTTAGAACAAACTCTCACAGATGAGTTATATTCCATGCAACATGTGCTCGTTATCTTCAGATGTTTTTACATTTGTGGTTTGCCCTATTTCATAAAGAAAAGGTCTCAAACCATACTATTATGTCATGTATGAAAAATCAACCTGACAAGCTGACTTGTCAGAAGTTGTATAGTTCTCTCTGAACTGGGAACTTGTGATCTCGTATATCAAAGAAGTACTTATACTTTTAGCCCCTTTAACAAACAGCAAGCACATTTTTGATTATTTCTGCTCTAATAGTCATTATCTTAATAATGTGGACTCAAATGACCCAGATCTCTCTGATGGAGGCAGTATTCTAGATCAAATCAATGTTATTTTGAATCTGCGTGGAAATGTGGGCTAGTCTTTTCTGCAAACATGATTAATATCTATTGACACAGTTTTCTAAACCACAAATAGCCAGGAGAATTAAGTATGTGGGTAGTTTTAGTGAGAGCTGTTCTCAGGCTTAGTTTTGTGCTACGGGAAGTGCCTTGTCACATTGATCATGATTTCATAAGTGTTGATGAATTGCACAAAGGAAGTTTTGCTGTTGAGGGTGTTGAATCCCAGGGGTTTTCATTATAATAGTAGTTTTATATTTCAGGTTAGAATGGCCTGTACTAAAGGCTCATAGTTTAGAATAGTTTAAGAGAAATACCCCACATGCAAATAATCTGGAATCACCCTGACCTCCTTTAAAACCATTATCTAGCAGAGTCTTTACATTAGCCAAGACAGATAGTAGTTACAATACAAAAAAACATTCCTGAGCCTTGTCAGAACTAGATACCAGAGTCATCTTAAATCTTTAGATAAGAATTATATGCAAAACTACAGAAGAAACTAGAAGAACCAGGCTACTTTGGCTAATATGATGTTAGAGGCTGCTTACTGTCTCTCCCTGCTCCTCCATTCTGCTGTATCAGACCTCTTGAGAATGGCCACTTGCAGGCAAATAGGACTCCACTATACAGAAAGGTAAAGTTGCTCTCCACTTCCCATCTTAGTCTCTTGGTTTCTATGTAAGTTCTGGGAGTAAAACTGGCCTATGGTGTGTCTGAAGGTTCTTTGGGGAGAGAAGTGCAGAGGTTCAGTACAGGTTGGTGTTTGTGTTCCCCATCTCCCAGGCATCCAGACAGAAGGGCTAAAGGCAAGAGGAGGATTTGGCAAGGTATTAACAGAATTGGATTAACTAACAAATGGAGATTAACATTATTGTTAACATGTCTTCCCTGAAATTTGGTGCATTAAGGGAGAGGACAAACTGTTGCAGGAATGTCTTTTGCTTCCTTAAAATATGGTCGATGTGGTGTGTAAGGGTGTCAGTGCATTTCTTTGTGTCTTCCACACAGAAAAATTCCATATTGAAAAACTACACGAGGTGTGTTCCTCCCAAGCCTGCACTGAGCCAGGCTGTGCAGCAGTACACTCCAGATGGTTCTTTGAGTTGCTTTCTTACAGTTTCATTATCTGTATAGTTACATTAGTGCTGGGCTGTGCCCAGGCAGCTGTGCCTGCCTCTAGGAGCTCATCCAACACACTTTGTTCTTGTGCCTCCGTGGACTTTGTGCTGGAGCTGGGGATCTCCACCATTTCAGAGCGAGGCAGTCCGCTGTGGTATTGAGGCTGTAGCTGTTTTTCACATTGCAAAGCCTCTGGGGAAAGGCTATCTCTCAGAGATGCAGCAGAATCATCTTAGCCTTGAAAAAAGAGCTTGTTACTTCTTACTTGAATACTTTGCAAACTGTGTCCCTTTGTTAATGAACCTGGAGAGAAAATGAAATAGTTTTCTTGTTTCAGCAGATGTTTGCTGTGCCTCTCCAGGAACACAGAGCGTAATGAAGCCATGAAAGCTCCTTACAGCTCTCTGTGCAGTGTAGCACCATTTTCTGGTTTGCACCAGCAGCAGGAGGTGCCTGCTGGCCTCAATTTGAAATAACAATATTGCTTGCCTTGCTTACAGACACTGCCATCCTGCCTGGTGTGCATTAGTCTCTACCACAGAACAAGTGATTCCCTGACAAAGTTGCTACTAGAGCACGGGTTCAAATTGAACAGTATGAAAAAACACAGTGGGCTGACTGTTTTGAGATCATATATTAGATTTGATAGAACTGTCACTATCCCTAATAATAATTGTCTTGAGCAAATAGAATTTTATTTGAAAGAATCTTAAAGCTGTTACAAATCCTTTCTTGATGCTCTTCTTATTAGCAAAAAATGTAAGAGTTCCTATTTCTATTCTTCATATTTTAATAACTGCTAAAACTATTCTTGGTTCTACTGAAAGAAGATTTTTGATAGAACTCATGCTAACAAGAGTTTTGGAAATTTAGTAGATTCGTAGACTCTTGCTGTGTTCTGTAGTTGAGGATATTGTTCATGGCTCTGGCTTCTTCTGTTCATGGCATAACACAAATTTAAAATGACATTATGGTTTTATGCCCTGTACTTACTTAGCAATGAAGAACTTTTCAGTAAAATCTTACCAGTTTGTGAGTGGCCACAGAATTGGCTATTAACATACATCACATAGTTTGGAGGATTTTTCTCCAAGCAAAATCCTGTTATTAGAAGGAAAATAATTTCTAGGTAGAACTAATCACCTGAAAGATTAATTAGTTGGGCACTGGAAAAACTGTTCCTTCAAAGTAAAGAAGAATGATGGATAGTGTAATTGGGATGTTGCATTTAAGGGCAGTGCAAAATAGAAATAGTTCTCACATCAGGATTTAAGTTCCAGATAGCAGAGATTCTGCTAATATAATGATTTCTTTTTTGTCTTTTTTTCTGTTTATTGTTTTTATCTACTTTCTTTTAAGTAAGAGTGCATATGCTGTTGATATGAATTTAATTTCACATTCAGATTACTTCTTTCTCTCACTGTCTCATCAAAGAAAACATCCCTGGGCTCAAATCTAGCATAAATATCCCAGTTTAATTCTGTAGAGCATTCTAATTTTGTAATTGGGCAAAGCAGTTGAGATTTGAGTCCCTGGTAATGCCACCTTTTCTGCAGCATACTGCAGACCATAGGAGGATTGCCTGAAAAGTTGGTCAGATGGTGTTAACAGGGCTACAGATGAATGTTTCCATGAATGACAACAATCAATCCACATCTTAACAAGATGTTGGTCAAAGTAATTTGTATTAGTCCACAGATGTAAGCTCTGCTGCCCAGCCAGATCCATTTTTGTATTATTCTGTGCTTGATTTAGCCTGAACAGCTCTGTCAAACCCTGCATTATTCATGACATACATTTGTCTGGTCCCCTGCCTGCTCCATCAGTCCATTTGTGCGCCAGGCACTGTCTGCTGTGTCCAATCCCTGTCCACGCTCCATGCACCAAGCCCTGCTGTTCACATGCCTGCTTGCCTGCTGACCAGCTGTGCCTGCTGCAGGCAAAGCCTCTCTGGGGTGCAGCAGCTGTGGGATACAAGCTCCTTCCTTGTGCCCCAGGTGCCTCCGAGCTGTGTCACAGTGGATGCTCTGCAGTTACAAGGTGAGGCCAAAGCCCCGTCCTGTCCCCAAGACAAGCCAAGCCATTGAGCAAGGACAGGAGTCCCTGTTCCAAGGAGCAGCACTCTGGGGGTCACTGGAGTTCAGAGATCTCACTACTGCTTTTAGATCCGCTTTAGTGTGGGCTTTGGATGTGGTCCAGTGACACAGCTGACTCTCATCCCTGCCCCCCTTTCACTCCTCAAATTTTTTCACTTCCTTTGCTGGTCATTACGTTGGTGACAATCACTAAATACTGTTCCATCCTGCAGGGGTGTATATTAACTGAAGTTCACAGCTTCTGGTGACACAATATCGTGTAAGAGTTTGTAGCATGACATTTCCAGTGGCTTTCCTCTCCTACCTGGATTCCCACCTTGGAGATTCACCAAGGATGTATTTGTGACTCCATAGCCTACCTGTTGCTCTTGCATAAAGCTGCAGTGAAACAGGGCTGCAGGCTTTGTTTTGGTAAAGCCTGAAATGCAGGCCCAGTACTTGTTCACTGAATGCTTGGTTATATATGAAATGAAATACATAAAATTTAATGGTAATTTAGTAGAAAACTGAAATTATTTATGTATGGGAGTGAGAGAAAATTCTCTTCAGTTGCTGCAGCCATAGACATGCTTTTTTCATCAAATAGTGTAATTCATTTGCAATAGCCAAAGGATAATTGGTCTTTGCAGAACTAGTTCTTTTGCTTATTAGTTCCTATATTATCAAGGTGACTAGTGGTTTAGGGTCTTGATTTTGTTACTCTGTGATTTACAAACCAGTTATACTGCTTTCTTTTCATTTCTGCGGGAGGATATCTTTTAATGCTAAAGACAACTAGCAAAACCATATAGTGGAGTAATATAAATCCAGTGTTAATTAGTGCGGTTTCTCAGCAACATATTGGTTTCTAGGCTGAAGTACAAGAATTAGCAGTAGTATGGTTTTGTTTTTATCATAGTTTAGGAGACCTGTTGTCAGTTTACATAAGGAGAACAAATACACCATTGAACATGTGAAATATGTTTTTTTCAAAACTAGGTTGTAATTAATACATTCAGGATTTGCAATAACAAAACAAGTTTCAGCTTCAGTACTGTCAACAAGTTGGGATCTGATTTTTTTTTTGTTTTCTTCAGAGGTGTATGGAAAACCCTCACTGGCTGTTGGTCTGAAAACTCTAGCTGATCTATCATAGTCCTTTAACAAGTCATCCATTCCCAGGCTGTTAAAAAGTGCTTATTTTTTTTTTCAAACTCACAAGAGACCGTTTGTGTACTTATATTTTTCCTTGAAAGACCAAGAGCTTTTCAATCCAGAGAGAGAAATGTACAAAATCTGTATAAAGTAAGTGGAGAAAGTGCCCATTTTCTGACAGTAAATGTTTCTGCTCAAGTATTTGCACTGGATTATAATGAAGCTTTGGTTAAGCAGATTAAACAGACAAAAGCAGTGAAACTTCAAAGGCTGACCAAATGTGCTGAGGTTTTTATTTCCCCAGTCTGTAATGCCTGCTTTTGCCTTCCTCTCATTAGCACAGAAAAATAAGCCAGTAGAGCATAACGTGTAGTCCCTCTGTAGTGCCTGCAGCGACTGATTCCTACCAGGGTTCTAGGGGTGAGTATCCAAGGTTTTTTCCAATGTAGCAGTAGAGAATAGACCTCCTATGAGAGAGGTTTTAAGAGCAACTGCACAGCTGAGAGTTCAGCTGTTTGTAGAGCTCCTTTTAGATACCAAGATGCAAAAGCTTCCTCCCAAACACAGCTGTTAAGTCTGTGACTTAATCCAGTGGTTAATTAACTATTTTTACATGCTTAAAACAGCAGAAGAAACTCTGTGCTTTGGTAAACTGCAAGGAATAAGGTAAAGCAGTATTCACTGACATGGTGTATCAGTACAATGATTTGGTATTTCTAGATTGCATTTTTCCAATATTCTCTGCAGAACAGTTAAGTGTGCAGCATCTGTTATGGTTTTTATTTTGAAGAGTGTTTCCTGCACTGTGGGATTGATTTGAGCTTTTGTGTTGCTTAGTCAAGGAGTTATCAGAGACCACACAGAAGCTAGAAGTTTTAATCAGCGAGGGAAACGAATATGTTTAGAATATATAAAATAATAAAACCAAATTAATTAAGAAATTAAATATATACAATTTTAGAAGTACAGAAATTACGTAAGCTTTGTAACAGGTTCCTGTTAAGGTCATTTTATAATGTTGTCGTTCATTAACTAATATGGTTACTTAATGTTATGGTTACATTAGCTAATATGGTGTATATGAGAAGTAACAAAACTGGACATAGTTGTTAAACATCAGTGAATTTGTACACTTTGTACCTTTGTGTGGTTTTGGATTAATTTGGAAAAAATTACTGTAATTCAAATCAAATGGACTATTTTTGGATCTCTGAATATTTTGGACTGCCTGAATACCTGTGAAGCAGCAAAATCTTGTTCTGAGCAGGTAAATGGCATTTCTTTGGTTTAATCACCCACCTCTGCATACCACAGAGTCTCATGAATCTCGCTGTCGGGGATGTTTTCTCTGGGTTTTTTAGAACTGGACTCTGATGCTATAGAACAAAAGCATTTTCTAAGCTCCACTTCAAATAATACTATTGCTAAAATTTGTCACTTAAAAGCCTTGCCAGAAGGTATACAAAAAGAACTTTTTCAATAATTTTGGAAGTAAGGCTCTTCAGTTTCATTTGAAGAAGGGATCTGTGGAGTCAAGACAGAAAAACTGACCAAGCCACATGGCCTTTTGATAGTAAATTTAATACTCTTTTCCTTCTTATTTTGCTACATGACCAAGTTCTTTATGCTAAACGCTTGAGATACATGCCTTGTCATTCAGAAAGCAAGTTGGGTTGTAAGCTACAGGAACCTTTGTCTGAGAGTTCTTAGCTCTTCCTCACTGTTGTGCTGTGAGGTCCCAAACAACTCCTTCTAAAATGACATAAGATGGTTCTGCCTTGGTAAATCAGCAAGATGAGAGTGGAGAACAGAATTGCAGGATGTCCCAGGCCACTGACTGCCCAGACTGGCGCAGAGGCACCTGAGAGAGGTGAATGTTTGTGTACCTGAGCAATTATGGACACCTTTTTAATGAAGTAGAAGTTTGGGTTGGCAGCTTCCTCGCACTTACTTGCAATGAGGGAACTTCAAGTAGTCCCCTGTAATTTCAGACATAGTGGAGCAAATGAAGAAGCCAGACAGGAAGTAACAAATCAACAAACAAAGGAGCTTCAGAGACAGCTGTTGCCTCGCATGAGAAAGAAAAATGAACTGTGAAACCCTCTGTTCATTCCACTGTAGCCTGTGCAGCACTCAGGGAGCTCAGCTGGTCTCAAAGCCGCTGACAGGCAGGCTGACAGGCATCTGCAGCTGACTTTCTTGAGTCAAAATCAGCAAGGTTTTTAGTTCTTTCTCTAGGAAAAGTCCCCTTCCTCTTTTTTCAAGTCAGCCTGAAAGTTCTTGTGTCATTTTTAGCTTCCGTGTCTACAAAAATTTGATTTCACTTCCGCAGCAGAAACTAAAGTAAAGTGTACAACATTTGTTTGCAACTTGAAAAGACAGTTTCATAATTCAAACTCAGAAGAGGCAACTTTTATCAACAAGGCAAAGGTATCGGTGTCATCAAATTGTGAGTGTTTTTTAACATTTTTCATTTCTTTAAAATTAAAAAGCTCCTTTGAATTTGCTTTTTAAAATTGGTTTTCAAGCAGTATAATAGGCCAACACAATTTGAAGGTCATGTTTTTCCTCCTGTTTCACAGATACCCAAAGAGTTTGTGCTTTTACTGTCACATGGTCTTTCTATTTAAAAATGCCTCCTTCCAAGACGCATTCAGAGTAAGATGCCTTAGGAAAGACTGGAACTTGATTTACAATAGGAAAAAATTATTTGAGAAGATAGTTAATTATGAAGGGAAAGTTACTGAGAAGCACTTTCTGCATACAAAGAATGATACTAAAGCGTTATTTGGAGTAAATACTATTATCTATTTATTTCACAATTTATGCTGATTTTCTGTACTACATTGACTCCATTTACTGTGTACTGCAGTAGGAAGGAGCAGTTGCATTTTTTGGTGGACCTTGACATTTCAAGACCATCATCTTTCTACATAAGGATTTTTACACACGTTCAAGGTTTGAATTTTATCCAAGTCATAGAAATTCATATCACTTCGTGAGTAGATGTATCTGGTGTTTAAAAGTGATGTAATATTAGTAGCTGGAAATCGAAGGTGAATGTTACTGTATCTGCCACACAGAACTATATCAGTGCATTTCTGGGGCTTTTTCCTTTTCTCTCTTTCAAGGGTCAGAAGGCTTGGATAGAGAAGACCTTTTCTAAAAGAGAATGCATCTATATAATTGCCAACCACAAAGACGCTACCAGGTAACATTGGGAGGTTTTGTTTCAACAGAAAAGCTTAATACCAGAGAAACTCAACTGGATTTGGGTTTGGACGTGTGAAACCCAGTTTAGTCACTGCCCCTAAGGGGAGATGACAGGGGAACAAAAGCACAAGTCATGCTTGCACTCCAATCTGCACAGAGCCGTGGGACATGTCACACAGAGATGAGAGGGCTGGGAACAGGAGAGCAGTGAGTTGTTGGTTCCTAGCTTTGCAAACCTTAATAGATTCATACTGAATTCTGAAAGCAGGGGTGCAGTAATGTGGTGCCATCCTTCACAGTTGGTATGATATTACCAATGACAGTAGCAGACAGGGGGATTTGATTTTTTAGTTTAAATATTAATATTACTCCATGGGCTAGCTGCATATTGTGGTCCACCTTGTGTGAATAACAGAACAGTTAATGTCACATTTGAGCTGTTACCTCTAAGAAACAGATGGCCTGTGCTCCTGTTCTGCATTCTTCCTCCTTGCCTGGCCTTTTACCCAGAGCAGCTTTCCAGTGCATAACACAAGTGAAGTGAATTTTTTTATCTTTGCATGTTAAAAAACACCTAAACCTGTTAATTCTGGGATATATGTGTATGTGACAGGTGTTTCTGTGATTCATGTACAGCAAGGCTTGGGCAGTTGAAAATCTAATTTCTGTTTTGGTTTTTTTTTTTTATTTTGAAGATATTGTAATCAAAGTCACTTCAAATTTTAATCTCCAGGTGCTGCTGTGGCCAGCTCATTAACCAGCATATTCCACCTCCTCCAAGTATAACAGCTAATAAGAATGAAGAAGAAACGAAGCAAGTGGAAGCTCAGCCAGAGAAATGGTCTGTCAGTAAACACACCCAAGCGTACCCAACTGATGCCTATGGAAACCTGGAATTCCAGGGAGGAGGACATTCAAATAAGGCCATGGTAAGGGGCGTAGGGTACTCCAAGGTATTTATTCATCTGGTGCTCAACAGACTCCTGAGCTTTCTTAGCAGTAAAAGTAACAGCAATTCAAACTTCTGCTAAAGTTCTCTTTGTTTTTCTTATCTTCTGAAGAAATCCAAACTTAGATTTGATTCATTGTTTGAAAATTGTGAACCTCTCTCTTCAGGATGAAAGGCAAAGGCTACTGTTAACAATTCTTTGCTCAGACAATTTACAGAACAGGTTGAGTGATTGCACATTGCTCTTTGCAGTACATCCGTGTGTCGTATGACACAAAACCAGATTCTCTGCTGCATCTCATGGTGAAAGACTGGCAACTGGAACTGCCCAAACTCCTCATCTCTGTCCATGGAGGCCTCCAGAACTTTGAAATGCAACCGAAATTAAAGCAAGTGTTTGGAAAAGGTCTGATAAAGGCTGCCATGACCACAGGAGCTTGGATTTTCACTGGTGGTGTTAGTACAGGTAAGCAATTGCCATCACTTTTAGTTTACTTAAGAATTCAGTGATGTTCATTCACTAATCTTTCCCACAGGCAGAAGATTTAAGTCTACATGAACGAGTGATTACCCACTAGACCAAAAAAGGAGCATTGTAATCATTTGTGTTAATCTCCTACCCAGCCCAGACCATAAGATTTTCCTGGGTCAGTATTGATTTGTATTACTCGGTGTTTCCTCTGAAAACAAATTTCAGCCTTGGTTTCAGTAGCAAGGAATCTATCACTGGTTCTAATACACTTCTTTTAGTGCTTGGTTATCCTTGTAGTTAAGAAGTTTCCTACTCCAAATTTGCCAAGCTTTAGCTTTGGCATTTTTTTTTTTTTGTACAAGGATCTTTTTATTACTGAAAGTGTATTTCCTGATGTCATGGTTTGCATCCAATGAATAACATACCTCAAGATGGACAAGAGTACAGATTACACTGTATCAAGTTAGTAACAGGGTAAGTCTTCCACAGACTTCACTGAATTCAGCACAATGTGAGAAGGTAATGGGACTTACATACAACCATTGCAAAATAAAACTATGGTTGTCTGCATTACGTGTTCTACTATGAAGTACCAGTACCAGTTTAGTAGTGAAAGCAACCCAAAAGCTCCGTGAGGCAAGAAGAAAATTCTGTTCTTTAGTGACCAATCTAAACTGCCAAAATGAACTAAATTAATTGTACCTATAGGTGTCATTCGTCATGTGGGAGATGCCTTGAAAGATCATTCTTCCAAATCCAGAGGACGAATATGTGCCATAGGAATTGCACCGTGGGGCATTGTAGAAAACAAGGAAGATCTCATAGGAAAAGATGTAAGTGGTTAAGGAAACAGCTGTGTAAAAAATACATTGTTAATATTTCTGAAGTATTACATTTTCCCCTTTCTAAAGCATGCCTAGGAGGTGAAATTGAAAAATTTCTTGAGAAAAACCTGTTGCTTAGGTGTATTTCTCAGGTTGTTGTATATGACCTCAAAGTAAATATGGAACTAGTGAGGTTTCCATTAATTTCATTAGTAAAGAGCTCTCTGTGGTGACAGTTTTATGTCCTAACTTCAGTGTGGCACACTGAGCCTTCTAGAAATCACATAAGGGCCTTTATGTGTGCGAGGTTGGCATTTATTATAGGTACTCTGGAGTGGCATATGAATTACTAGGAACTCCAAATAAGAATGTATTTTCTAATGCACTAAGAGGATAATGTAACAACACAGTGTGTGAACAGGAAAGCACAGTAATGAGCTTAGGGGAACATGCAGGGGAGTGCACAATCTGACTGTCATCCTCCAAAGAAAACAGTGCTGTCAGGAGTACAGATTTGGAATGTAAAAGCAAGCTCTGTTTCTAGTTCTGCTCTGGTTTTGGTTATAAAGGTTTGCTTGGTTTGTCTCCTCAGAAGACTGAGTGTCTCTGTTGGGTGGTGTGGGGCATTTTCCCATTTGATTCTTAGTTCTAATCTAGGTGCATCTCTCCTTTTGAAACACAGGTAACACGAGTTTACCAAACAATGTCAAACCCTCTAAGTAAGCTCTCTGTGCTCAACAGTTCCCACACCCACTTCATTCTGGCAGACAACGGCACTTTAGGTAAATATGGAGCTGAAGTAAAGTTACGGCGTCAGTTGGAAAAACACATTTCCCTCCAGAAAATTAACACACGTAAGTACCAGTGGGGCAAACTGTGACCATAACGTCTTGAAGCGGGGGGAAGGAGGGCTTGAAGTACTTGGAAGTTTGGAAATTAAAGTCTTCTTCCAGCTCTTTCCAGTGGAAATGTGATCAGGACTGTGTGACTGGACTAGGACTTGTGCTGTCTGATAAGAGAAGATGAAAGAGCCCACATTGAACCGGGCAGAAAAACTATGGAGTAAGGATTGCATAAAGGGATGAAGAAAAATTGACAAACAGTAGTGAGGAGAAGCTTCAAAGCACTGTGAATCTAAGGAAAAGAAAATGCAAAGAATTTGTGCACTTCTAGGCTAGAATTCATAAGCATGAGTAAACACACAGAATGAGGGGATTTTTTACATTTCTTCTTTACAGGAATCCTGTGCAGCTTAGTGATTTCTGATTCTGAATGTTCAGCATTTTATTTTCTCTTTTATATACAGATTTGTTTCATCTGAAATATCACACTCAAAATTCTTTGATCTTCATGATAGACTTAGCAGGTATTTTGATTTTTAAGCACAATTAAGACAATTTCACCCTACTGCTTCATATTTAGAGTTTTGTGCAGTTTTAAAATTTCTTCTAGTTATTGCGGCCTCACTAAAATAATTTTCTAGAACTTTTCTCATCGTTATTTAGAAAAAAATTATTTTAAAAGACATTAACATGTCAATTTTTGTAAAGGTGAAATAAAATAATATATAAACTACTTAAAAATAACCCCACAACCCTAATTAAAAATGGTCAAAAAATGTTCATAGTTTTTGAATTCACACATCAGTTAAGAGCTACTGGAGAATCTACAACAGTTCTACCAGTTGCTTTTCTTACCTCTTACTGGTGCCCCTGCAAACTGTGTGGGCTTGTAAAAATAAGAGGAAAGAAACATCCACAATTGCATTGAAGTCCACAGAAGTTTTTTACAGGGTCTAAGTGCTCTTAAGGGTAGGGCAGAAAATTTGAATGCCAGGTAAAGCCAAAGGGCGGAATTAGAGATCAGCTGTGAGGTATCCTAATGTTCTGGGAAGTCTCTAAGTACTGTGGCTATGGTCAGCCTAAGAAACAGCTCAGGAAAATGCTGCCCCTTGCCTTTGAGCACGGAGGTGGTGCCAGGTACTGCTGCCCACAGATGGAAACAGTTCAGCCTGCTTTTGTCATCTTTGTCTTCTGCAGAAGTGCTGGCAGAGCTGTAAGGTTGTTAAAAGGGAGCATTGGCTTGGAAGATCAGGAGTTCAGGGCCCTGAGACAAGATGTTCTGTGTCATTCTGTTTAATACCACTGGGGCTTGAGGATATGGACTCTGATTTAGGAAGTGTTTGATGATTTTTGTCATGAGAAGGGCAAAGTTTGGAATACACACAGAAACCTGTTCTGTGAAGGGCTGCAGTACACCTGCTAGTTACAACATACAGGGAGTTGTTTTTTTTCTTCTTAATCATTCCAAGCACAGGCACCTCTGCTGGAAATCTCAGGAGGAATCACTAAAGATTTCATGGGCACACAGGCCGGCCCATGCTCTGTGACTCCTCCTTAGCAGAGCTGGGGTGTACTGACAGGAGGATGTCAGGAAGCTTCTGCTGTTACTGTGCATGGTGTTCCTGTTCTTCAGAGACTGATCTTTCAATCAAGGTTGAAAATATGAACTCTTTCATGCATTCTCAGCCAAACAAAAAGTGTGCATCTATATAAAGTGCTGGTCATTTCACAGATTAAGAACTGAATTCAAATGCTTATGATAGTGGAATTAGTCAGCATTCAGGTAATGTTTTGTCCTTCACTTCCCCAAGTTTCTTGTGACCAAGGCTACTGAGACCATGTGACCTGTGGGCTTCCCTTTGTCATCCTATGCCTGGAGATCACAGTGAGGCAGGGACAGCAAAGGGATGCTCAGCTGTCGTCTCTTCCATCGGCCAACCATTTCAGCCTCATGATAAAAACACTAATTTCATTTTTTTATCTTAGGAATGAGCATAGGTATGTCACCTTACTGAAGACTTCCCATAGGTAACCAACGAAGAGGTAAAGCATCAAAGGCTGGGAACCATCCGAGTAACAGTGAAGCTGATGAAGCAATAGGACAGTGATGTTAGCTGCTTTATCTGGACTGGTGTCTGTCAAGAGATGTTACAAGTATCCACCAACACTGAGTGGATAAGTGATCAGTATGGAATAAGTGATCAGTATGGAGCTGGTGCAAAAGGAAAGGCAGAGAGATATCTTATTTTTTCTCTTTTAGACCTAGGGAACAGCATATGGATGTTTTTGCTCACATTGCCCACCAAATGGCCATCATTTTTCCTGAGGGCTCTGGTTGGAAGCGGCGCTCTAACACAGAAATCACGTCCACTTATCTCAATTTCTTAAACTAACTTTCAATGACACTTCTTTTTTTTCTTGTTTCTGTTCTTCTGGTTTTTTTGCAGGACTGGGGCAAGGTGTTCCTGTGGTTGGGCTCATAGTGGAAGGAGGTCCCAACGTGATCTCCATTGTCCTGGAGTGTCTGCGGGAAGAACCCCCTCTCCCAGTTGTGATCTGTGATGGCAGTGGGCGAGCGTCCGACATTCTGTCATTTGCACACAAGTATTCAGAAGAAGGAGGGTAAGGTTTCAAGATCTTCACCAAAGCTGTGTAGGACTATATGTCTTGCTTTCATGGAGTTTCATTAAAAAAAAACCCTCAAGGACAAAAAGCTGCTAACAGAGACGTTCTGCTGTCAGTCAGCTTTTGTTGCCCGTTTGAAGTTAACGAGTAGAACTTGTAAGCACTTTGAATGCATGTTATGGTCCTTTGAAATCAGCTTGCTCTCAGTACAGCACACTTGTACAAGCTCCATCAGGGTTTGCTGCACTGTACTTGGTGCTGGGTTGGGCATGGTAGAAGCAAGGACAAGTTCTCTTTTCTTCAGGCCAGGGCTGAGGTTAATTACTGCATGGATTTGCAAAATCTGTACTGCCTGATTCTGCTGTGTTGTGTGTATGAACTTCATTGGCCGAGAGTGCCAGACCAGCTGTGGAAATTTTGGGCTTCCTTTGTTCTCTTGTTTTTGCCTTCCAGGGAAACACTTCATATATTGTCTTAATTAGGGTATGGCATACTTGTCTTGTGCTGAAGACAGAACCTCTTTCCTTGAATGCAGTTGCAACTTAGCTTGGGTTAAATATTGAGCAAACAAGTAGTGTTACAAACAGTGTAGATGTTATTTGCTGAATTAGGAGAGCAGCTCTTATGCTGGATTTTGTTGGTGTTTAGACATAGCACTTATTTAATTGCACCAACAGTATTTCTGATTCAGCAATTTTCCTTTCTGTCTAACAAGTTTCCTTAGTTTAGATCAAACTTGGCTTGCTTTTTTTTTTCTTATTCATTCTTCCTATCAGTTCATAGGGAATTTAAGAGCTACTCAGGATCAGTCTCTCTGAGATGTGCTCACTGCGTGACTTTCCCTCCCAGTCCATATGATGCAGTGTCCAATTTTCTTCTCCAATAATTATGATAAATGTGTTCATCTAGCAAGGCAGATCTATAATAAGAAATTTTTGTCAGTTCAATCATTTTCTCACAGTGAACTTTGAATTTGACTGCATCTCTCAGGCACCTGCTAGTAATTTGCCATAATCTGAAAATACATGTGTTTTCTTGGAAAATGGATGAAGATTGAAGGGCTATTTCATTTTGCTTCAGGAGATCAAACATTTCTGACCTTTCTAGAATGTTTTCAATCTAATTTCTTTAATTATCTTTTGGATTGTTCATTTGTTTCTCGGTTGGGTATTATGCGGTTTCAGATGCATTAGCAAGTTCATCCTCTGTTTAAGCCATAACCAAGGTGACATATCAGAAATGTGAAGTGTTTGGGGGTTTTTACTAAATGCAAAAGGACTTGGAACATTTAGAAGCAAAGGGTAGGAGTCCTGTGAGGCCTAGCCATAAAATCCTGAAGACTGAACTTGTTAACAGAAATATATCTATGATATGTAAGAGGAATACTTGGATATTATAATTTCTTAAACAGTAGGCCTTCTGAATATGTATTTGTTCTGGCAGTGTCTTCTTTCATGTCTCATTTTTCATTTAGGATTATAAATGAATCCCTTAGGGACCAGCTTCTAGTTACTATCCAGAAAACCTTTAACTACAATAGGAATCAAGCTCATCAGCTGTTTGTCATTCTTATGGAGTGCATGAAAAAAAAAGAACTTGTAAGTATCCTAAAAGTAGTTCACAAAGATAATTTCTGTGACCAAACCTTATAGAGTACTTTCAAGTGCCATTTTCCCAGGAGTTAATGTGAATAGTTGCTTTTGGAAAATGAAGAATTTGGGGTTTTTTGGGTTTGCATTTGGTATTAAGTTTGTTAACATAAAACATGTTGTTTGGATATTCTGCTTTTGAATTATTAGTTTTCTAATATGGTGTTAAATGTCTAAGCTTTACATTAATTATAATTTTTAAAATCATTGAATCGCAATGGACTGAACTAAGCAAATGTGACTAGAAATAATTGAGTTGTTTTACTTGGTTCTGCCTTTTTGAATGTCATATGTAGAACATCCCGCAGCTAAAAAGTGTATAATCAATAAAATGGATGCTATGATAACTACCTTGGGTAACTGGCATTTCCATTACTACTGGGAAGTAATAGAACCATCTGAAAACAATCAGTTTTTCATGGCAGTTTTGTCACCACATTTTAGAATTCATGGGTTTGGTGAAGATTTTTCATCAAGTTTGTCATGTTCACCAATGCAGGGATATTTTAGGATAACTTCACTGAAGAATTTAATTAAACGCTTCTGTGAAAATTAAATTTCTAAGAAAAATTTCGTGGAACTGTACTTTTTTAAAAAAACCTGAAATTGTAGGAAATAACAAAGCTGCACCATTCTGCTGTATTTTCTACCCACATGTTCAGTGTCTGTCTTCCTATGTTGTAATTTTGTGTGTTTGGTTTTGTGCTGCCCTTTAGATCACCGTGTTCCGCATGGGCTCGGAAGGGCAGCACGACATCGAGATGTCCATCCTAACTGCTCTCCTCAAAGGTGGGTGTCCCAGGCACTTAGGAAGGGTGCACAACAGCCTCCCAAGAGAACATTCCTATCCCTTGTCTGACGTTCACTCTTCGTGTTTAAGTCTTTAATTTCTTCACTTGGATTCTAACAAGTAGCTGAATGTATTTGGTTAATGTTCAGATTAGCATGAAGCATAAAATCTAGATTGAAAGTTTTGTGTGGCTTTCCTCCCCTGAAAGCGTGGGATGGGAGTGTTGCAACAACTGTACTGCTGATATTGCAGCTCATTTTATTGCAGTTCTAGCATACATTAATAAAGTTAAAAAGAAAAAGTGAGAAGGTGAAAGGCTGTCTGGATTTTTCCAGATCTCAGGTTGTGCCATTTAAACCTTAGAGCAATAGGTTCGGTTCCGTGTTTAATTGGGGTTTGTTACATTTGCTGAAACAACTGGTTTCTGTCTACACAGGTACACAGCAGTTGATACAGGCTCTATATGGGATCTCTGGAGCCCCAAAGCTAAGGAATAAAGAGGGGAATTTTCACACTTTTATGTACAGTATCAGCCAGCGGAGCTGAGAGGGGTCTTTAAGAATAGTTAAATGTCTGTCTTTAGCATCAGAATAAAAGTCAGTGTGGAAGCTTTTAAAAAAAAGGGAGATAATTTTATTAAGCCTTTGGAAATTAGGATTGTGGGGTTAAATGGAAGATGCTACAAATTGATTGGATGAATCCACTACTTTGTGTTAGAATTATTCTAATGGTAGTATGATATGGAGCCAGGCTTGCTGTTGTCCAGTTGTTACAGAAGATTGTCCAGTCTTGTTTCATCACATGTGAAATATGAGACATCTGTGTGTTTCTCTCTAGGTACCAATGCATCTGCCCCAGACCAGCTCAGCCTGGCCTTGGCCTGGAATCGTGTAGACATTGCACGCAGCCAAATCTTTGTCTTCGGACACCACTGGCCAGTAAGACAAAGTTTTCTTGGTCATTTTGTTTGTCAGTAGTTTAAATGAAGTTGTGTGATATTTACACCTTGCATTTTGATGCTGCACTAGCAGCAATGGTGAAACACTGCAGTTCACCTGTGTAACTAAAATCTTTTATTTAAACTATTGTCATGTCTCACTGTAAAAATGCTTTTTGCTTTACTGTGTGAACCACCTGGTGCTGAATTACTCTGAAGTGTCACGAGGCGAGCAGCCTGAAATAGGCTATAAGAATGAAGGGAAAGAATTTTGGTGGGTTTTTTTGCTTAGTTGTCTTTCTTGAAACTATGCAATAAAATGACGCTCAAAGGAATACCATTCATGTGCATGCTGTGCATAATGGAAAGACTTACTTCATTTGGAAGCCTGTATCATGAAATTTAAACAAATACTTGCTGCATATGCAGATTTATTCCTTCACTTCTAGTAATGTGCCGATTTCAATATTCAAGGTTCATTAAAAGGCTTATCCAGGGAGAATTTAATAATCCTAAAGGTTATGAAGTATAACTACTATTAAATGTTTAATTGGATGGAATGTCCCGATCTCCACGTTATTGTGGTTAGATTCAGAGATTCCACCAAGAACTGAAGCCTGTTACTGCTTTGGCCTGGTTCATACTTTTCCTGCCCTGCAGTACCAGCCAGTTGGGATTTGTCATTCCATGTCCATGGAGATTGCTTTCAGACCAGCCTGTGCTGCCACTTGGCAGTTGCAGTTTTGTCCAGGCTTTTGAAGGGATTTGTGGTAGCTGGGCAGAGAAGAGTTTTTTAGGACTAATAAAACCCCAGAAAAGAACCCTTTTTAAAGGCTTGGTCCTGGAGTTGTCAGTGCAGAGCATGGGTAGTTATAATCCAGTTTTCTCCTCTGTGGAGTTTATATAACCTAAGCATTATCTGAAGCAAGTTAAGCCTCCACATCACAGACAAGTGGTGTGGTGCATGTCTGCCTCTGCCCTGGCAGATGGGTTGGAAAGAGGAAGGACTTTAGCTGGATAAAAAATGTGTCTCAAGAAATATAAACAGAAATACTGTCTGCAGAACAGAAATGAACCAGTGAGTGGCTCTCTGTCCCCTCCTCTCTGCTCTGCACTATGGATGATGTTTGGCATCATGGACCATTTTTATTAAGCTCTTTCTGTCCAGCACTTGTTGCTATTTATTTTGACAACTATTGCTTCCAAAGAGAGCAAAGGAACTGAAGTGTCCCAGTCCTCTCACACTGATTTTATTTTTCAAGAGAAATCCTCCCCAGTCAATGTCCTTCACTGCTTTGACTTTCAGTGTTACTAAGTTAGATGTAACAGCTTTTAAAAAAGGATAAAGCTGTGTCTATGCAGAAAGGCCCTTAAACTTAGAGAAATTATCATTTTTGGATATCAGTGTGAGAAGTGGTGACTGGGGGGTGAGCTTGGTAGGGGTTTACTCAATTAAATAGTTACCGTAAGATCAATTAGATTTCTAATACTTTAATGCATTATAAATACAGCCTTTAGGAAGCCTTACAGCTCCTGATGGTACAGCTCCTGAGAAGGAAAAGAAATCTCCAGCACCTCAGACTAAAGCAGGCAGAGGGAAAGGAAAAGGGAAGAAAAAGGGAGGAAAAACAAAAGAAGAACCAGAAGAAGAAACAGACCCAAGAAAGCTTGAACTCCTGAACTGGGTGAGATGGAAGTATTTGTATAAAAAACTGCTGAAGATATTTTTTTTTCATTCTGAAGTACAATGACAGAAGGAAGATACACACTTGCATTCTGTAGAATGTTCTTTTGCACATTCCCACAAGATCAACTGTAGATTATGCAGGAATGTTGTTTAGTGTTTAAGCCAAGAATCCCTCTCTCATCCCATGTGCACCACATGCAGTCATATCTCAACGGTACAAGTTAGTACTGAGCTGCAGCATCTTCCTCCCTGCACTTGTCAGAAGGAAATAAGACCACCAGGGAACATCTTCCTTCTGTGAATGTGTTGGTTTAATTTGTTCCCATGACGCTGAGCGAGCAAATCCCTTTTTCACATAATGTGTCAAGCATGGTATGCCTGGTTTAGTTAAAAATACTGAACAAAATGATGGAAAGCTACATGTTTAAAGACTGAAAGCTACAGCTGTATTGCTAAAGGTTTGGAAAACTCTTCTATCTCTATTCACTTCATGTGGTAAAAATGTTACTTTCTAAATTCCTTTTTACTTACGGACTAATCAACATATGTGGGAACTCAGCCCATATCCTAAGTAGTGAAAATGGCTGTGGTTGCCTCCAAACCAACTGATTTGTACTGATGTGGTCTCACATTCTCCACCCTGCAATTCAGGTGAACTCCCTGGAGCAGGCTATGCTGGATGCACTGGTCCTGGATCGAGTGGACTTTGTGAAACTGCTTATTGAGAATGGAGTGAACATGCAGCACTTCCTGACTATCCCTCGCCTGGAGGAACTTTATAATACTGTGAGTGAGCAGAAATACTAAAAAGCCCTGTGATATTTTGTCAGTGTATTGTATGTGACTTGAATCACCACAGAAAGGTTTATACAAAAGGGATATTACACAGCTCTTGAGAGAAAGGTGTTTGTCAATGTAGCCCAGTTCCTTCTTTTCACCCCTCTGGGGTGTGATAGCACATGCTTGTTGTCTAAAGTTCTGCTTAAGGTGCCAGATCACTGATTGTGTTCATGTTTGCAACCAATCTGAAGAACTGAAGCTCTAATGGACCCTAAATTATTTTTGTTTCAGAGACTGGGTCCGCCAAATACGCTGCATTTGCTAGTCAGAGATGTGAAAAAGGTAAGTGGTGTTACATTTGTGTGATTGCATTAGCCATGTGAATTAACAGTAAAAGCAAGCAAATCATGGGGCCAAGCAGGCATTTGAAATTAGATGGCAGCTGTTAAAAGTAAACTGACTCCCTGTGGCAAACAGTGATGTCAGTCTAAACTGGGTATGGCAGTGCTAGTAATTTAAAAACTAAGGAGTTAACTAAATGAAGCCCCTATAGTGTAATATGGCATTTGAGATTTGGGTTGCTACTGTTTCTTCTCTACAAGAAGCTCCCAATGCAGCATTACAGGGGAGGAGTGGAAGGAAAGGCCTACTAGGTTAACTGGAAGCCCCACCTGTGTCTGCAGAATTTGTTGCCTTTTGTTTGTTTCCTTGTGTGTTTTCTGGTTACTTTTCTCCCACTAATCCAATTTTTACATGGGAGAAAATCTCTTCTGTCCTAAATTTATTATTCATTTGTTTCCATTTCATGAGAATTTGTTCATTATATGTGAATAGGGACGGTCATTGTGAGATTTGTCATATTTTCTCTCTTAGAGGTTTTGGAGCTTTTATTCAGTAAAATTCAGCTCCATGTATTCAGTAAAATTCAGCTCCATGTAATCACCTGTACTTGTTTCTACAAGGAAAAAACTCCCAGTTATTCCAAGGAGGTTCAGATGTGGGCATTATGCAGTACTGTGTTAATATTCAATTCATATTCATCTGCTTCACAGTTTTAACACTTTCCTCATTCAGTGTTGTCCCTCTGAGTGTCACTAATGTTCCTGTGCATTCTGCTGTCTGTCTGTCTCTCCTCTTTTCCATTACATTTCCATGCTCCATCCTCAGCGGCAATCCCGGGGATTCAGTTGGGTTAACCTGGAGGTGATGTGCTTCCTTAGGCTGTAGTTGTTTCATCATAGCAGCTGCTCAGTGGTGCTCTAGAATCAGTCATTGCTGTAGGATGTAGTTTAGACAGTAAAACACTGGTTTTTTTTCCTGTGGAGTCAATACAATTATCCAGTTTTAGCCATGACCACCAAAATTAGTTTGCCTTTTGCTTTGATTCTGGGCTGCACATTAATCATGGTCTGCACTGTAGTCTCAATGGTAGATAATATGATGAAATATCAGTTTCCATTTAAAAAGTATGTAAAGTATGATTATCAGGGATATTCACCATGAAATTGTCATGCTTTTATACTGGATTGATGATCATCAGTACAGAAGTTCTTGAATATAACCCTCGTAAACAACATAAACTTGTATGGACACTGATACATGAGTAAATCAAATGAAAAATTGTCCAGAAAATCTGTTGTTAGCAGAATTCTGCTACAACAAAACTTAAAAGCTATGACCCCAGAAATTTTCATTATGTAACTCACAATTTCATACAAAAGACTGAACCCAGTGGCTGTAAATAATACCCATGTGCCAATTTAATTGTGACATGTGTCTAGCCAGGCAATTTAATCTATGTCATGTTTTCTTATCCTAAATTCTTAGTAAGTTGTGGGGGGTTTTTTTTGTAGGGAAATCTTCCACCAGATTATCATATCAGCCTAATAGATATTGGTCTTGTCCTGGAATATCTCATGGGTGGAGCCTATCGCTGCAACTATACTCGGAAAAGTTTTCGGACTCTTTATAATAATTTATTTGGACCAAAGAGGGTAAGAATGTGTTCATTCTGGATGTGGCCATTGTGCTGATGGTAAAAAATATGTAATACTCTGTTCCTTTGTTTTTGTGACTGCATATTAAATTCTAAAGAAATGCTGCAAGGTAGAAATTGAAACTCCAGGAGTGATTTTATAAAAGAAAGTTGTAAGACATCTGTGTTAATGGATATGAGGACATGAGAGGTGGTGAACACACTGATCTGGAGGTGAATTTCCTCCTATTCCAGTAGTTCACAATCCAAGTATTCCTAACTGTGGTATGCTTAGAAGCACTATTTTTTTTTTTGAGCTTTTGTGACCATGTGGCCATTTTAATTCTCAAAGCATTATTTATCAAATTATTCATTTAACTCTTCAGTCTGAATTAAAATCTTTCCTTTAAATGCAGGATCGTTATTTCATAACCCATTGCATTCCTGCAAAGACAATTTAAATTAAGAGTAACTAATTGCAGCATTATTGGTACAATTATTTATAACAATAAGTTTTATAACAAATGTTGTACATTTGTAAATGAAAATGGGTTTGCTTGGTATTGTTTGGTCTTTCAAATTTTCTCCCATCTAACTGACTTTCTTTTCAATTTTTTAATATTCAGCCAAAAGCTCTTAAACTACTGGGGATGGAGGTAAGTTGGATTTATTTAAAATACTGGTTTCATAAAAAAAAATCTTGGAACAGTTCTGTTCTTGCTCTTAGCCTTTTCATTAGTACTGTGATTTACAGAAAATTTCAACTAGACAGGATATTCCATTTTGCAAGCATTGTATTAAATCCTTCTGACCATTTTTTTAAGGGTTGCATCTTTCAAACTGCCTAAAGCTCTCCTTAGTGGTCTTCAGGCAATTTTTAGCACTATTATGTAATAACATGCTTCATGGTGGAACATACTGTAGACTTAATTACTCATGTGTATACATTAATGGCATTGAAAAGAGAATGTAATCCAGCAGTGCCACTTGTGGCAAAATCGCCTTTAACCGTGAAATAACAATTTCTGTGTTTAATGATGTTTTACTACACAGAAAACATTTGACTTGAGTGAAAACCAAGGTGGTCAGATGCTGCCCTTCACTATTAAACATCCTTGCTACTGTGATGGCAACATGTTTTGTAAACAGTGATGCTGATCCAGAATTTTGGGTCGAGCCCCTACCTCAATTGCTTGTGTGTCTGCAGAAATGTGTGATTGAGCAGAAACAAATCTGGGATGATACCTAAAAACCCACTCTGTTTCAGAGGTAGCTGTTTTTGTTTCTGTAAATATAAATATCACCAGGAAAGCACTGATGCCAAGAGGCAGGTGCATTTCTCTAGGAAGTGGGATTTTACTAATGCTGTGAGAGTGCTCAAGCACAGGAGGTGTTCATGCTGCTTGTGTTACAGTTGATGTGAACCATATCCCCACACAAACGCCCCTATTTCCCCAGGAAGATAAGCAGCCCTTTTCTCAAGAGAGAAAATCTGTAGAGAACCTCTGAAAGAGGTTGTGTTAAATCTCTCTGATCAGCTTCCTGTTTTCTGCTGGCTCAAGGCCAAAAGCTCAGCTCCTGAGAGGTGCGACCCTTTTTGATCAGCAATGATCACAGGGCTTTTCCAAAAGCTGTTTTTGATCTTCCTGTTTCTTTCAGTAAGAAATGTTTTATGTGGCACAAACTGAAGTTTTCTTTCCACTTGACGGGGGGTAGAGCCTGCTCCTTCTTCCAAGAGAAAGAAAAAGTTAAAAGAACATTTACATTTCTTTTGCTGAAGTGATCAGTAAATTGATGTGACTCCATGTGGTTGGGTTTTTTCATTTCCTGTGTTAGCAGCTCTAAAACAGGAAGTTTAGACTGCTCAGCACTTTCTATCGTAGACAGGGGTTTGTTTTTATTTGATTTTCCTAGGGTGTAGAGGACCTAATTTTTTGTCCTCCATTTGAGGTTTTTATGTCCTGTGCTTCAGAGATGGTAAATACTTTGTGCAATTGGTGACCCCTTACTTTTCCATAGAAGGCAGAGGTCACCTCTTGCAGTTTTTAAAACTGCTGAAGAAGTACATGCTGAGTTGCTGAGGTGAGGAGTCGTCTTTGGAAATGGTATGGGAGGCTGAATTCTGAATTTGGATTTGAATTCACATTTTGTGGAAAAATAGTGCAGTATACTGAGCTTGCTTGAACGAGAACTGATTTTGTAGAATAGCAGTTTCTTTTTCTTGCAATCCACTCCTGAGATTGGACTCTAGGTCTACAATGATGATGAGCTCTGTCTACACTTATATATGCAATGTTCTTCCTACATTTTTTAAACCCTAATTTTCCCAATCATGGCTTTTCTTCCTTCAGGATCCTGCTTCATTGTCACTACTTCCCTTCAGTTACTTCCATGTTGGTTCCTGTAGTAATGGCCTATCTTCCCTATCCCTTTAAGAAATGGGATATTAATACATGTGCACTGCATACATAAGAGGAGATTGCTTATTCCAAGGTGAAGACTCCCTTTGGTATCTTGCTGTTCTTAAGGGTGCTGTGTGCCTGTCTTTGCCTTTTGCATGTTGCCATGGCCTGCACGTCAGTGGGAAAAGTGCTCTGGTCCCTGGGAGATGTGCAGCACTGCTCTGCAGGGATAGACACAGACACACAGAGTTGGAAATGACAGTGGAGCCCATCTGTAGGGAATTCAACTTGGTTAGAGTCCCACTGACGCTGCAGAGGAACTCATTAAATAATAATTCGTTGCAGACCAGCCTGTGCAATTCCACATGCAGTAGAGGTCTGTGTACAATGCAGCGTGAAGGGATGCCTTCAGTGTCAAGGGGTTCTACTGCACTTTTCCAGGATGGGTGACTTTTAATTATGAGTACAAGAAACAGCACCCTGAATAAAATCTGTGTGTGCTTGCCCAGTGCATGCTCTGTCCTATTGCATTCATGGTAGCAAATGGAAAAAAACAAATTAGAACTTTCAGTATTAATATGTCCCGTCAGTACTTTTTCCATGCATGGTGCTGTTGTCAGGTGAGCTGTTAAAAGCTGATGGGAACAATTTTTCTTCCCAGGATGATGAGCCTCCCACTAAAGGGAAGAAGAAAAAGAAAAAAAAGGAGGAAGAGATTGATATTGATGTGGATGACCCAGAAGTCAGCCGCTTTCAGTACCCCTTTCATGAGCTGATGGTGTGGGCTGTGCTCATGAAACGGCAGAAGATGGCCCTGTTCCTTTGGCAACGAGGGGAGGAGTCCATGGCCAAGGCACTTGTGGCTTGTAAACTCTACAAGTCTATGGCCCATGAGTCTTCAGAAAGCGAGCTGGTGGATGACATCTCTCAGGATCTGGACAACAACTCAAAGTTAGTAAATGCAGAGCAGATTTTATATCCACTTGCTACAAGCTTGCTGAGAAGCTTTACTTCCAGTCCAGTACGGTTCATTTCTAAACGCAGTTTCACAGAATGCCATTTGGAGCCAATTTATCAACTACAGACAAGGCAAAACGTGGTCTCGGGATCTCAAGGCAATATTAGCAAGGAGAAGACTTGCATTTTTTCTGACAGAATGCATTCTTTCTTCAGCTTCTCTCTGTGAAACTAGCTAGTTTTATTTCACAAAGTTATTTTCAGAATTTACTGCCATAAATTAAGGAGTATCTGATGATATATCTAAACTTCCTTTGAGATGTTATTGGTCTAAGCGAATTCCCTCTGCTCACTAACAGTTTGTTTGGAACTTTTGTAGACTGTCCCAAATCAAGCTTGAAATTTGTTGTTCTTGTCACTATACATGTGTGTGGATAAACATGATGCCCAGTGAACAGAACTAAAACCCCAAAGCAGAGTGATTTCTAAGTTCACTGATGTTATCTTGTATCTTCCAGAGATTTTGGCCAGCTGGCTGTTGAACTCTTGGATCAGTCCTACAAACACGATGAGCAGATTGCCATGAAACTGCTGACATATGAACTGAAAAACTGGAGTAATTCTACCTGCCTGAAGTTGGCTGTGGCAGCCAAACACAGGGACTTCATTGCTCACACCTGCAGCCAGATGCTCCTGACAGACATGTGGATGGGGCGGCTGCGCATGCGGAAAAACCCCGGCCTTAAGGTAGTTCTGTTCTGCGTCAGTTCCAAAGAGAGTTTGTTGGATGGAGCACTTTGTTACACACAGTGTTTGCATAGCAAAAATGTCTTGCTTAGAGATGTTTTAAGAACATAATCTGTTTTAAAGCTAATTTCTTTTGTTTCCAATTTCAGGATATCTAAGGAATATTACGCCACGACAAAGGAAAATATAACCTCATAAAACATTTAACATGATTGGAATCTGAGAGAGAAGTTGTGGCTTTCAATTAAGCATGACATTTGTTAATTGAGAACATGCTCCTTCTATTAAAAATTAGTTGGAGACAAGCAAAAATATCTCCATTAGGGGTCCATGCAATGGGAATAGAGATAAAATAAACCATATGTGGACACATGCTTCTTATATTGCTTAATATCGTACCAGTTGAGACTCACTGTTGAAAAGAGTGAAATCTGTGCAATTGCACTGTGTGAAACCATGTGATTTTTATTTCCTGCTTCTGTGATTTGATGATGCAATCTCTCTTACTGATTTTAATATTTCCTAATCGTTTGATTTACCAAAAAACCAAGTGATGTGAGAGGGCTCTCACAGAAGAGAAACACGAGTGAGTCAACGCTAAGAAAGCAGAGCAGTGTTTGCTTGTGTGTGTTTTCATGTGACTATAATCCTTTCTTTGTTGAGTTCTGCAGTTGCTGTCACGCATATGGAGGCCCATCCTGCTCACCTCCTTATTTCCTTAAATCCCCTTTACTGACAAAGTACTGTATCTGTCTTCCCAAGTCAGGTTCCCAAGTTTGCTGACATACACATTGCACTGTCTCTGCCATTCTCAGTTTATTTCCACTTTCCCATATCTCTCTCTTAAACCTGTTTAACATCTTCAGGCAGCTGTCCTGCCTTTCACGTTGCATCATGGTACTTCTCAAATCTGTTTATTATTTTCCTTTCTTTTCTCCAAAGAATTAATCAACCTTCTGATGTTTGTTCTAGTTTCATTACCTGCCTTCTTTTCTCTGCTTCTTTTCTGTACTTTGGCTCATGTTTCTGTATCTAAGCAATCTCATATAGTAAGAGAAATTTCCCAGGGCTATCTGCAAAGATTCTTTCACCTTCCATAGTTTTTTTAACTATTGAAACTAATTATAGTAGGTGACTAAAGTAACTATAAATTCCAGTAACAAATCTGAAGACCTCTTCCAACCACCGCTGTGTCCATTCCATGAAATTTCTCTGTACACTGAGCACAATTTCTTAATTACAGGGTATTATTTGTGGAGATGGGAGGCTTTCCAGGGTGCCATATTTCATGTAATACTTTATTGCCAATGCTTCTTAAGTACTTACTCATTCCTATAGGCTTGAGGATGGCAGAATATCTTGAATACTGTACTAAGGAAAATTTTGGGTTGGGACCTACTTGTTACGAAATCCATAATATAAACAAATATTGAGTTGAAATCTTTCTTGTTTACAGGTTATAATGGGAATTCTCTTCCCTCCCACCATCCTTTTCCTAGAGTATCGGAGTTATGACGACTACTCCTACCAGACATCAAAAGAAAATGAGGAAGGCAAAGAAAAAGAGGAGGAAAATGCGGTCAGTAATGAAGATTATTAGGAAGTTCTAATATCTCAGGACTGCTCATTTTTCTGACTTCTCTGATTATGCAGTAGCTCACTCAGGTTAAAATCTCAACTTCCTCCGGGGATAAAATCAGTGAAGAATTATGGGAGCGTACAGACTGGATTTTCAGGGCACAGGAAGTCTCTGTGTAATTCCACAGATTTACAGAATTCTATTTATATACTTTTAAAAAGAGGTCTGTTGCTCTAGGGAATCCCTGCATAGTTAACAGTTGGCTGGGGCTGTGGTTGAGGGAAAATTACTATTTTTACTGCTGTGTATTGATGAAATCTGACAACTTTGGTCTTCCAGGATGCAAATGCAGATACAGGTTCCCGAAAAGGGGATGAAGAGAATGGAAAGAAAAAACAACAGAGCCTTCCAATTGGAACAAAGATCTATGAATTCTATAATGCACCTATTGTCAAATTTTGGTTCTACACAGTAAGTCATGAGTAAAACTGATAGTGATCATTTTTCTCCCACCTGTAAAGCCAAAAGGATTCTAATGTAAAAGTACTAAATACAGTACATGTATTAAACAAAGTACTACAACTATTACATGTACTAAATAAAGTACATGTAATAAATAAGTATTTTACTGACTTTTGTGAAATGTGATGAGCATAGCACTCCCTTTATTCAGAGGAAAGTGCACAGAGAGTGTAACAGAATGAATAACTGAAGCTTCCATTGTCAGCCTCTAAAGCTCCCACATGCTGGGAAGTTTTGATGTGGAATACACCAAACTGAGTGCAAGCTCCACTATCCAGTCACTCAATCCAAGCTAGCCTGGATTCTCTTGCTTTCTAAAGGACCTGGCTCCTGTTGTGCATTGAGATGTCCTTTAGGACCCAAGAATTAACCCCAAAGTATCATTGCTATTTGCCCTGTCGCTCAGATGGGTGCAGCCTAGATGGGAGCACAGATCCCAGTCTGCTAAGACTTCATAGGTCCTTTTATTAAAAACAATTAAAACCAATCTAAACTAAAATACTTTTTTTTGACAATAATTTTCTGTTTATTGCATCAAGAATTATCTGCTGTTAAACTGTTATAATAAAACAGAACATCTGTTCATGCTACTGCTCATAAATTTTGTGTGTGCCCTGTAAAAGGGATACTGGTTTCTTAGGTGTTCAAGATTAGGATGCCTGATACCTGATAGGTCATAGTAATATGTAGGTTTTTAGTTTTAGCACATTTTAATCACAGAACACTACATTGATCCCTTTCTGCTGCCTGAGTTAATAATTTAAAAGCGAAATTCCTATTTCATTTCAAAGAAAAGTCTTCAACATGGTTTTACAGTGCAGTGAAATTACATTTTAGTAGACTCTAAAAGCCCCAGGCATAAAGGGCCTGGTTTAGAGTACTTTAGAATTGCAGTTTTTCTTCTTTCAACAAATGAGATAATTCAGCTGTCTGGATCATATATTCCACAGCCTCTGTGATTCCTTTAGCTGCTGAAGGTCCGTGGAGGAAATATTTTTTCTTGTGCAAGTAAGGGTCTTCAGCAGCTGAATATTTCACACTTAGCCTCAACACAGAGGTTGTTATGAGTGTCCTAATTAGCAAAGTTATTAGGGAATTGAGTAAAGAGGGCTTTGCTTTCATGCATTATCAGGCCCCTCAGCTAAGAGGATTTGACTGCCTTCTGTCTGGTGTTTCTTCTCTGGTGATGCACCTTCTCTGCTCTTACTGAATTAGGCTTCAGCAAGAAACTTGCTCCTGAGACTGGGAGCTACTTAAAGTAACCAAAACACCTGCAAACCTACTGTCCATGTAATGGGTTTAAGTAACAAGTGTAGGAAGAGGGACTGATAAACAAAGAGTATATGCAGCTGGCTTCAGCTGAAGAGTGTATTCTGCCCAGATGGGCTCAACCACATCATTACAGAGTGGAGAAAGCAAGTGGGCTGTATGGCTCTTTATTTTCCCTACCCCTCCAGGCAGGTGCTGCTCACAGCTTTATTCTGCTTTACATCTGCCTTGAGATTTAGCACAGATTCTCTGACTGAAAAGTCCATTCCTTAGAAAATTTCATTTTTGCCCTGAAATATCTTTTGGTTGGCTACTGTTTTGCTTCCAGGCTTTTTTCCCCTGCAGTCATTGAATCCT
This sequence comes from Cyanoderma ruficeps, assembly GCA_008694505.1. Taxonomy (NCBI): domain Eukaryota; kingdom Metazoa; phylum Chordata; class Aves; order Passeriformes; family Timaliidae; genus Cyanoderma; species Cyanoderma ruficeps. The sequence continues at coordinate 15,100,018 of VZDJ01000155.1, read as the reverse complement.
TTTTGATTTCTTAGTTCTGGATTTCCAAGGTCTCAGAATTCTTCAGTTTGACTGGTCGCCAAAGGCCAGATCAGCTTGGAAACACAAGCACCACCAGTTTGACATTTACATGAGTTGTTGTAGAAAACTGAGTGTCAGCTCTTTTGGCTCACACTAATAATCCAGGACTTTGTAATGGAAATTAGTGGAGACTGGGTTTATGTGTGTGTGTAAGTCATCTCAAGTAATCGAATACTGCCCTCATTTGGAAGGATCCTAGGACACATCATCTAGAGTCCATAAAGGATTTTCCTCTTTTTTGGCAGATATCATACCTTGGTTACTTGATGTTATTTAATTACATCATCCTGGTGCGGATGGAACGGTGGCCATCAGTCCAGGAATGGATTGTCATCTCCTACATTGTGACCTTGGCTTTGGAGAAAGTCAGAGAGGTAAAGTATGACCATACCAACATCTCATAATCCTTAGAATGAAGCTTATAGAGATTATAATGGCATGGATTTGTGCACAGGGTTGAGAGGCCATAAAGGAGAGAAAATAGTCTCATATTCTAAAATATACTGATAACTAAAAATACTCGTGCTTGAAACAGATTTTGCTGACAGTGGAGGGGGGCCTCAGACACCTGTTGAATATGACAAGATTGGTCTTTTTTCATGACCATTACTTCAAACATGTAACTTGGAGTTTTTTTCTAATTGTTTCTTCATTGTATGTTCATTTGTTTGTTTTTTATTTCAGATTCTGATGTCAGAGCCTGGCAAGCTAAGCCAAAAAATCAAAGTTTGGCTCCAGGAATACTGGAATATTACTGACCTGGTGGCTATTTCAGTATTTATCATAGGAGCAATTCTTCGCCTGCAGAACCAGCCTTACATGGGTTATGGAAGAGTGATTTACTGTGTAGATATCATTTTCTGGTACATTAGAGTACTGGATATCTTTGGTGTGAACAAATATCTGGGACCTTACGTCATGATGATTGGAAAGATGGTTAGTGCCTAAATTGCTATAAATTATGTCTTGAAGAACTCTGTGAGAAACTAAATTCCATTCTGCTTTAAAAAGAGGTTTTCTGTGGAGTAGGACTGAATACAGCCTGTGAAGAGTTGCCATATGAATTTCACACACACACACAAGATGTTATTCTTATGCAATGACAGATTGCATATACACCAGGATCATCCAGAAAACCTTCAGCTGTGCACAGGAGATGGTACAGCAATGATTGTGTCATCTCTCTGCAACCACAGAGGAGGTCTGTGCTGAAAGCACAGCATAGTACCTTTGATGCAAAGGAGAACAGGGATAGAAAAGATTTTAGCATTTTAAGTATTTTTAAATATAATCTGGTATTCCTTTAAGTAACTACTTTGTCTGCATTTCTGTGTATGCTTAATAGGTATTACTTAGTACTATTACTTAAATTACTTAAATGATGATGTCAAGAAGATTCTCTTGCTATTTTCTTGTTTGCTGTTAATGCTTGCTGGCAGCCAGACCTGCTGCTGCCACTGTGCTGAGAGCCTCTCTGTGGTCTCTCCATGCAGATGATTGACATGCTGTACTTTGTGGTCATCATGCTTGTGGTTCTGATGAGCTTTGGAGTGGCCCGCCAGGCCATCCTGCACCCCGACGAGGAGCCCTCCTGGAGACTGGCTCGCAACATCTTCTACATGCCCTACTGGATGATCTACGGAGAGGTGTTCGCTGACCAGATAGACCGTAAGAGTAGAATTCATAGTAAGAGTCTGTTTCCTGTTTCTGAGGCAGATGATCAGATCCAAATTAAAGGCCGCTTTTAATTTGGAAGTAGTGGTTTGGCTTTACGATGATATTGTTGTTGTTTGCTTGTGGCAGACCTGAGACTGAACAATTTTCTGTTCCTCACCTGCATGTCTGCTCTCTTGGTTTGTATTCAAATTCAGCTAACACAGAAAGTGATGTAGTTTGGAATATTCCCCTGTCCAAGAGTATGGCAGTGTTAAGTGCTCTGTTTACTTGCAGGGATCAACAGAGATCGTTCTGAAATGTTGTTTTCATTCAAAGATTTACTAAGAGTCAGTTCCAACAGAAGAAGAAAAGAAATAAATCCCCTGCACAGGAGGTTAAAATACACATATCCTTTCATCTCCAGCTCACAAGTAATGAGCTCATACATTTTTACTCCCAGTCATACATCTGTCTGCTTTCAGAAACATTTCCATTTCCACTGATGTTCTTTTCTAAACCTATGGAAAAACAAAACAAAAAAAAGCTTGATTAGCTTTGAACAAGGAAATAGCCTTTCTTACAGGAAACCTGCACACAGAAAAAATAGCTGTCAATATTTTAAAGGAGATGTAAGATGTCCTGTTGCTGCTAATTTTGTGTTAATATTTGAAATTTGTATGACAGTCCAATGTGCAGCTGGCCTCCTCTAGTGTGTATCATGTAGTTTGCACTTTATCTGAAATAATACAAGCCGTTTCAGCTTTGTGTATGTGTTACTTCAGTCACCTGCATATACTGGACAGGCAGGGAAGTGGAAGGCTGAAGAATGTGAAAGTCCAAGTTCAAAAACCATTAAGATTCATTATCCTGAGAAACTTTCATTCTAAATGTCATTAAAGTCTACTTTAACTGTTTACAAAGAAATAAAGTCATTAGTCTGTTTGTGAACAGTGTGCCATCATACCAACTTTGTTTTCCTAATGAATTCTTGTTTCTTTATTGTAACTTGGGGTACAGTAAGTTACTCTTGACAAGTGAAAGGTCAAGCCAGACCTGCTGTCTGATGCTGCAGTTCTGGTGCACATGAGAGATCCTGAGCTTGTCCTGGTTCACAAGTGGGACAATTCTCCCATGCAGAGAAAGTGACTGTAATGGGCTATCCCTTATCTCACTATGTGCAGTCAAATCCTACTTCAGTTTGAACAAACAATGTTTGCCAGTGTAGACAGTTTGATTTCCTTGTAAATCAAAACTCACACCTTGCCAGCCATCTCTTTAGTGTAAGAGGCTTCTCTCATGCTTCCAGTCATATACTCAGCATGCTTTGGATTGGAAATGTTTCTTCAGCAGTGCAAAAGATTTGGGGGGCAAAAGGTTTGGGCTTTCTGGTTGTACGAGTTCAGCTATGGGTCCTTCCCAGGTCAGAAGCTTTGCTGTGTCAGTAGCCTAAGCATAAGCTAATGTGTGGGTTTGTGTTGTTTTAATATTAAAATAATTCTGGCTATGCGTGGCTTTCTTCTGCACTGCCTTACAATTGTTCTGTACATTTCTTCTTTGTAGAAGTCTATGGACTGACTCACGAAGATCTTTTTGCTTTCAATAAGAAATTGTCACTCTAACCTGTCTGTGGTTCTCTGTAAACACGCCACAGAAGCCTCCTCAGATGTCACTGGGGAGTGGTGGCCATGGGCAGTCTAATGTGACTCTGACTCAAGTGCTAATAGCTGGTTTTGGCAAGGCCCAGGGGTGTAAACAATTCATGGAAGAAGTATTACATCAAATATTCCCTCTGAAACGTAGTTGGACTTTGTCAGTAGCGTCTCTGAGGAGAGGGTGTCATCTGGAGATCACAAGTCACAGAATTTCCTGGGCTTGGAAGGCACCCTTGGAGATAATCCGGTTGAACTTTCCTGCTGAAAACAGGGCAAATTAGGTTTATCCCAGATTGCTTAGGGACTGTCCAGTCATGTTTACAGTATCTTGAAGGATGAAGACTGTGCAGCCTCTCTGGATAACCCAGTTTAAATGGAATTTCCCATCTTTCCACATTTTCCCACTGCCCATTGCTGCTTCTTTCACTGAGAAGAGTCTGACCCCGTGTTCTTTTCTCCCACACATCATCAGGTATTTATAACTTTGGTAAGATCTCCTTCACCTTCTCCAGACTAAATTATCCCAGCTTTCTCAGTCTTGCCTCATTTGTCAGATAGTCTAATCACCTTAGGAATCTCTGTGGCCCATGACTGGATATTCTGATATGCCCATGCCTGATTTCTATGGGGGAGCCCAGAACCAGACACACAAGTCCAGATGTGGTTTCACCAGAGCTGAGTAGGGGGGAATAATTACCTCCCTTCATTTTCTGGTAACACTTTTCCTGATGCACCCAAGGAAGCTCTTGTGTGCTTCACTCTCTTTAGAAAATGTCCACAAGCAAGAAGTTATCAGCATCTTGCACTCAACAGCATCATACTCTTAAACATTAGAGAAGCCTGGCTGAGTTTCTTTCAATAGTGTGACTTTTCTTACCAACATTTAGGAATTGGCAAGCAAGTACCTAGACTGGTAGTCAAAGTGGGCATTAGTGATACTGATGTTATTACAGTGTACAGTGGCATGCCTATTCATGGAAATGTAGCTATTCAAAAGAAACAGCTGACAGATTCAAAGCCAGGATGGTCAAAAAAAAAAAAAATAGAGGAGACAATGTTTCCATAATAGCTAAAAGAATGATATTTGTGTGATAATTTTGAGTTGCTTCGTGTCGACGGCCAGTTTTGTTTACTTGCCAGAAATATCATGTATATTTAAATGATCATCTGCCAGAAGCATTTTGTGATATATTATTATCATTAGTTTGCTGCCATATGTAACATTTGGGGAAAACAGCATGAAAAGGAAATTGCAGAATGCAATGCATTTTTAACAAAGACTTTTTTCTCAACATATGTCTCTACTGTTCTGACATTTGAGTTGCTTATCTTTTCTTGGCAGCAGAACTGTATTTCCAAACATCTTTTTTTTGGGTTCTGTTTTTTTATTATTCTGTTGTTTTCTTTTTTCTCTCCCTGCCTCCTTTTCTATTCTGTTCCTTTGGAATGATGTTCAGTCTATGCCATGGAAATCAATCGTAAGTCTCTGTGGAGAGCTGATTATCTCATTTAGGTCAATATGTTCATTAATCTTTTTCTTGACTAGTTACTCTCATTTTAATTACAGCACTCATCCAATATTCAGGTGTGAATTGTTTTTTTTCTACTGTAATAATTTCATTTGAAAATGAGCAGAAGAAAAATATTTTAATACAAAATGCAGATCAGAAGTTTTAACTGAGTTTAAGTTGTTGCTAAGACTCGTTTCTAGTACACCAACTAAAACCCAAGTAAAATAATTGGGTTTTTAAAATTGTGATGCATAAATGGCATTGTATAACTAATTCCCTTTGATTACCTAGATACAATATTACTGTGGTTTTGGCAGTATTTTCATTGATGCAATTGAATAAAAATTAGGATTTATGTAACTTTCCTGCCGTACTTTTCTTAGGAAAATCAGGAAAAAATGTAGGTCTGATGCTTGAACAGCAAGTAAAAGAAATGTTATTAATTACAGTCCAAATAGCTCTTTGAGACCTCAATAAATAAGCTTAGTTTGTTTTCAAATATTATGAAGTATTTTTCAAGTGAGGTTGAAGCATTGGGATTTTTTGCAAAATGTTTAAAAATATGAGGTTTTCTATTCACATAAACTAAATCTGTTATGAACTCTGTCAGAATTCACATTTGCTTAGATTACAGCTAAAGAATCTGTAGCTGACAAAAACTTTACCTGCTACTAAACAGTTCCAAAAGTTAGCCTTGTGTTTGAAATCAGGTATGTTGACACTGCACTTACAGACAGAACAAACTTGCTGCATTTATCCAATTCCAGGACAGCTCTTACCCGAGACAACCTATGTATAGAATTACTTCAGGCAATTATTTTATATTGGTTTGATCAATATTCTCAATTTTTGTCCCATTCTCAGTAGTCTTATTTTGCTGTTACTATATAATTTTCATTTTAGAAATTGATCTTTTTAGTAGCATTAACCTGCTGATAACATTAACAGCCCCAGACAGGTCAAGTAATAGTCTGGGATCCATTTAGGGAGTCCAGGAAGGGGCAGGAAGAGACAGGGCCAGAGACAGAGGGTCCATCCAGGGGGCTAACACCGGTCAAGGTCCATCCTGGAGCCAGAAGTGAGACATAGCTCAGGCAGGGACAGCTGTGCAGAGGGGGCATAGGTGTAAATCCCCAGGGAAGCTGGTCAGGGCCACTAAAGGCCTCTTCAATATACTGGGCACCCATAAATGTTGAATTTATGCTCATCAATCTGCCACTAAGGCAATACTTTTATCTCTTTGGCAAGCTATGCTCACAAGCTAGGTTTAATAATTTGTAATTCCACTATTAATACATAGGTATACACATTAAGATCTGGTCTTTGACTATTACTGTGAGAAAAAGAAAATCCATGGGAATATGAATAGAAAGCCATACTACAGAAAGGAGTTGCCTCTCCCTTCACGAATACGGGAAATGTAGTTAGAAGCAGAACTTGAAGTTGTTATATGCACTTGCTCCTGGAAATAAACTGACAAAATTCAGTGACGTTTATGCATGTGTCATTATTAAATAAATGTGAATAATATTTTTAAGTATCAGGCAATTTTTGAAAAATACCTTTCCTGTTTTTCCTTCAGCTCCTTGTGGGGACAACCTTTACGATGATGACGGTAAACGCCTCCCTCCGTGCATCCCAGGGGCCTGGCTCACTCCTGCTATTATGGCCTGTTACCTTTTGGTAGCAAATATCCTGTTGGTAAACCTGCTGATTGCTGTCTTCAAGTATGTAAACAATCATGCATCTTTGTCTTATTGTTGAGATCAAGTTTCTGTTCGAGCCCATAGAGTGGTTCTGCAAGGGTTTGCATTCACTCAGAATGTCATTATTCCGTGGATGGGACTGGCAGATACTGGCAACTGGGTGTACCTGGAGAAGAGTGAGGAAAGGTGGCTTTGAATTTGCCAGCAATTACAGCAATGTATGTGAGAGAACCTGGCTACTTCCAACTACCTTCTAATGGATAGTGACAGGCCTCAGGGATGCTCTGGAAAGATGAAAAGTAGGATCCATGAAACCTGGCACACACCTGACAGAAACCCGTGCAGCCACTGGCAGGCACAGTTCTGCAGGAGAACAGCAGAACAAAGCTCTGAACGTCAAAAGCCCGAGGCTTTTCCACTACATCATCTGGCTTTTTTTTGTCTTGTTTTGTTTTGCATTTAGAAAAAGAAATAAGGGCCTTGCAGAGTCCTTTCATGACCCAAAAAAATAGACTGTATTGCCTAGAACCGACAGGAAGGATGGCTTTGTGGTGCCAAGGTCTGTGGTCGATTAATCCAAGCAGTGTGCAGTATTCACATATCTATATTTGGACTTATCTGGAGTAAAATTTAAGAAATTTCTGCTGCTTGTTCTTCCTACCTGCACTTAGGTTGCATGCTTTTCTAAAGATAATAATAATAATTACTTGCTGGCAATACTTTCTGAACAGAGCACCTGAGAGAAGCAGGTGATCCATTTTTGTTGCCTTCAAACATGTAGTGTTGGAGGGCTGGTCAGGGTAGGTAGCTTCTGTCACAAATGCAAAAATAGTACTCTGTGTGCCCAGAAATCTGCAGCTCACAAAGCCTGTCTTTCATTTGATGTATGTAGCTTAAAAGGTCATGAATTTAAAGTACTCAAATGCCAGTCACATAGCTGGGGAGAAGGGGAAGAATCTTACAATGGTAGCTATTATTGGCTGAAGGACCAAGGAATCAGCAGTTTGGGAAGTAGGTCATGCTGTTAACTCCTGCCATCCCAGCCTGCTTGCACAGGGTTGAGATCTAGCTGGGGAATTCCTGCTTGTTAATTATCATTGATCATAGTCTCATGTATACTTAACCTAAAGAAAGCAAAAGCTATGTGTACACAGGCATTCTTTGGATTCAAAGAGATGTTTTAACTGGTTTTATGAATGTAGATATTCTAAAGCACACAAAGTTAGGAAATAAGTGGACAGAAAATAGAAAAAGGAAGTTCCAGAGTATCATCACCATCATAGAAGTGGAGTGAGCTGTCTGAAGATATTTGAAAGTAGCTTGAAAATCCTTTTCTAAGACAGAATATCAAGTCTGCTTTCTCTTAGTTGGTATTTCATAACTGTGACTGTTGTTACCTCTGGATTGACTACTGTCACTTCATACCAACTGAATTTCAAAGTTAAACATCTTTAAAACACACCTTACTTTGCTGTAAAAATGATGAATCTTCCAAGAATAAATTCCTTTACAAGAATATGCACCATGTTTTCAAATCAGAAGTTTGAGGGAGTAAAGTTTGAATTTAGGACATTCTGTAAAAACTTGAAAAGTCTTCTATGTAGGTCAAGCTGATTAGCATATTAAAGGCAGACTATGTGAAGCTTCTGAGTTTAGCATACAAAATACTTTTCATGGATTTAATACTTTGTGTAGCATCAAATACTGGCGTGTGTTAAAAGAAATACTTTTTAACCAAGCCCCAAAATACCAATTATGTGATGCATAAATGGTGTGAGTTTCTTTTCATTGGCACCTAAGGGATTTGTACAGTAGGAGCAAATGGTCTGAGAGGACTGTTCTGAGTGGTGCCTGAGGGATGCAGAGCACCTTCTGTTTGCTACCTTCAAAAGGAGTAGTGAAATCATGAGTTCAATTTAATCCTTAGTTCAGTTGCACCAACAAAGAGCTGAACCAAGCAAATCATGTGGCTCCATGAGGTTCCTTAGCTGCTGCTTTTTCAGCATAGTACTTGCTCAATGATAAATGAGATTAGGGACCTCGTAGAAACTGTTCCTATGTTTCCTTTCAGCAATACCTTCTTTGAGGTAAAATCAATATCCAACCAAGTCTGGAAGTTCCAGCGGTACCAGCTGATCATGACATTCCATGACAGGCCTGTCCTGCCACCACCAATGATTATCTTCAGCCACATCTACATCATCATCAAGCGGATCTGCTGCCGCTGCAGGAAGGGTGATGGAGACCAGGACGAGCGTGACAGGGGACTGAGTATGCAAGAAATCTTGACTAAATTGAGCTCTTGGCACCGTATTAGCAGAAAGCAGCAGCTTCCACTGAAGCTTCCACTGTTCCACAAAACACTGAACTGTTTTGTTCACCTTGACCATCAAGTGTGTTTGCAGGAGACAGTATGGGCCAATATTTGTATCAAGTTAACAGCTCTCGGGCTCTGTGGGTGCCTGAGAATTTGCAACTCTCTGATGCTAATACCTCCTTTAACATGCTTTCTTAAAACTGAGATGGTATCTACTCAATCAGGGCTTTACCAAGTTCTGGTGAAGGCCATATGTTGGGAAAGGCAAATAGGAATTTCAGAGGAAGGGATCACAGTTTCAAATGTCAGTTACAGCGTCAGCTCTGTGATGTGAGCAATCTGACTGCGAGTATGCCCCTATCATTTAGAGATTTATCTGTCATTTCACAGCGAAACTGTGAGGATTCTTCTCAACATATTGTGTAACTGTAAATTAATATTTTCATTATATGCAGCATGGAAATAATCAGAGGCTCACAACATCCCTACATTTCACAGGAAACATTTTTGCACAATAGGAAAAAAAAAGGAAAAAAAGCAAATGTAACACTCCTTCCAAATGCAAGAGACAAATGCAGATAAAGGATGAATTGCTCCCCAAAAGCTTATATTCCTCTTGGACTTTTCTTATGTGATTAGAAATTTCTTAACATCTTATCCAAAGAATATCTGAAGAATCTCTTAAGTTTATCTGTTGCCTATAACTGGCACCCTTTTAAGAATAACACTTGAATGAAGGAACAGTCAAACTGGCAGAGATTGCCCAGGTCTTTATCTTGTAAAATCTGGTCAGTTTGTTCAATGCACAGCTGTTAAATAGTGCCAGAGTCATTCAGAGCATCGAGCCCCCCATGGATGGCCATGGAAACAGATGATGGTCATAATGCATTCCATTGCCTTCACAGCTCTGCCCATCCTTAGCTAAATGCTCATTGCCTATCTTAAAAACTCATCTGTTCATAAGTGCAGGAGTAGAATCTGCATTATGTCTATGTCCAAAATAAACTGCTAATTTGGATTTAAATTGTCAGCCAGAAGTTCAGAAAAAGGAAACTCCTCTTTTGTTCTTCTCCTTTGCACAGAGTTATTTCTGAATGATGAAGAGCTAAAAAAACTGTATGAGTTTGAAGAGCAGTGTGTAGAAGAATACTTCCAGGAGAAAGAGGACGAGCAGCAGTCATCTAATGATGAACGCATCAGAGTTACCTCTGAAAGGTACCTATTGTAACAAAAAAATCCACAGCATTTGTCAGGAACAGTCTTTTTAATATCTTCTTTATACCCACAGTCGAGTTAAAGTACAAAAGATTCTGATTTTGAAGAAAACCACCACCAACTCAGAAGCTGATCTGAATCCCAAATAACTATCTGAGCAGGTGCATCTTGCAAAAGAGCAAACTTGTTTTTACTCCTGCTGTTATGTCACTAAATCTGCTGGTTTGGGTAGCTTTAAGAACATCTTTGCTTATGATGGATTTTATACCTCTCATCCATGTGAGGATCACAGTTATGCTTTTTATCCATTTGAGAAAATTGCTGCTTGTTGAGTTTCCAACAGTTCATCCAACCATGAGAAACATGTTGGAGCTTAATGACAAAAGCACTGAGGATTCTTCCCTTGGACCTGTGGTTTGCGTTAGGCACTCACAGCTGCTGAATTTTAATCTCTGCCACAGATTCTCTTGCAGGCTTTGAACAAAGCATTTAGCTTTTCAGTGTGAACTTCCCCATTTAAAAGATGGGGAATATTCACATGTAAATCATTATGCTTGTTCTGAGGACTAGGTGATGTTTGCACATTGCTGTGTAAGCACACAGTGCTAATGGCAGCAGCCTTTTTTACCAGGTCACTTGGCAGGACTGTTCCCAAAGGCTCTGCCTATTCTGTCAGTAGATCTAAGTAAGTCAAGAGATGGGGTCTTTTGTCACTTCCTTGAAATGAAGAAAAATTCTCCCTGTAATGAAAATTAGATGCATTTTAAACACTCTTTTACCTTAATCTACCTCACAGTATTCTGTTGTTGAAGTACACGACATACATATTTATCTATATATGCATCTTCATTTTAACATTTGTTATGAATTAACTCTGTGAGCCACATAATTCTTTAACAGATAAACTTCTTTCTCCTGAGAGAGGCCTTGAACATGTTGCATTATTGTATTTGAAATTTGAGAATAGAGAAGTAAATTAAACCTGCGACATATATTTGAGTAGTTTCTATCACACTGGTGGTTATCCGTAGCAATTTGTCAAAATCCTGGGTATTGTGGCAGAGAATAAAGCAGGGCTGATAAGCCTCACTGATTCACTATGGTCTATGGCCACAAAGCAGATTTGCTTATTTCTCATGGCTCCTTGCTCCAGATGCTTCGTCATCTTTTGTGTATGGGAGCAAGAAAACGTTAATTTAATTTCCACAGTAGATTTACTAGTATATGATCTCTAAGCCACATCCCAGTTAATTACTTTTATATGCATTTTTCTAGTACCATCACATCCATTATGATATAAATGGTAAGAAGAAAATGGGAAAAAGTCAATTATTTTAATTGAACTAGACAATAGTTCCACTCCCTTCAGCTGATACAAAATAGAAAGGTGTTTCAAGAGCTAAAGCAATCCCATCAACACCAGCATATGGTTCTCTCTCCTACAGCTGCAGAACCTGTTCTACAACATGCTTGATGCTATTTTAAGTCACCCCATGAGCATGTCATTAGAAAGTACTTTTCATGTAATTAATTTGATCCTTCACAGTGAAAGAGAATAACTGAGCACACAGTGGGTGGGACATGCAGAAATGTTAATAATAGTCTGCCCCTAAGGGCTCTCTTGCCATGAATATAAGGGGAAAGTTCAAATACCCCTCTAATATGGTGTACAGAAAGCATAGATAACAAGAAAATGCTCATGCTTTTATTGCTACACATAGGAAAAAAGATCAAGGCATGATACACACCACAAAACTCTGCCTTAGGAAGAAATCAGGACCCTATAATGGGTTGCTGCACCATTCTACAGGTTCTGTTCTCTGCTTCCTTTTTTATACTCCACAGAGTTGAAAATATGTCTATGAGGCTGGAAGAAGTGAATGAAAGAGAACATTTTATGAAAGCTTCTCTGCAGACAGTGGACCTGCGGCTGTCCCAGCTGGAAGAGCTCTCTGGCCGGATGGCGAACGCTCTGGAGAAGCTGGCGGGCATCGACAAATCCGAGCTGACGTACACGCGCTCGCGGGCCTCGTCAGAGTGCGATGCCGCTTACCTCCTGAGGCAGAGCAGCGTGAACAGCTCTGATGGCTACAGCATGTACAGATACCACATCAGTGGTGATGAGCTCACCTACGATGACAGCACCACGCCCATGTCACCAGCCATGCGTAAAAAAGCCCACTCTATTGGGACCAAAGAAGATGGAGCAGACCCAAGGATGCTGGCTCCAGAACACCAGACTGGACTCCATACCTCGAGTGCTAATGCAGTCACTACAGCAGATCACAGTAAATCTACGTTAGAAATTGCACAGAGTGTTTCCAGAGCCCATTCTGGTTCAGGTGGTTTGGGGAGTGAAAAGCAGGGGGTTTTCAGTAGCGATGGAATGATTCCTCAAAGTGTAAACCAGATGAATGCTGTTACGAACAGTCAGTCAGTAGCAGGACCAGATTTTCAGAACACTCAGTTGAAAGTAGAACGTACCAAGTTAGAAGCAACCATCTCTTATCCCTTGGACAAGTCCAAAGCAATGCGCTATTTTCCTCCTGAAACTTTCAGTGCTTGTCAAACCACTATGATGAAGTCAAGGAGCTTTATATTTGCACAAGGTGGAAAGCTGGTTGGAGGAGTTAACAACTGGACCTCGGAGTATAGTACCATTATGGATCAGGTGTGCCCTTCTACAATTGAACAGTGGGCCACGGAGTGGAAATACGAAGTTGAGCAGCAGCTTTCTCAAGAGCGTCCTCCAGAATACCCCGGGTTGATCTCTGATGCAGAAAGGCAAGCAGAGGAGAAGCAGATGGACACGGATGACGATAGTAATGTTGGTGAAGCAGGTATGAGTGCCTCTTACACCTCTATGCCTGCCACTGTCAGGGCCGAGAAGGAGAATTTACTGTCAGTAAAGCCAGAAAGGACTTCTGGGTTCCCATCAGTACGCTCCAAGAGTTTGCACAGCCATTCCCGGAAAGCCAAGTCTGTGAAGGACAAATTAAATAGACCAGGACATGCCAGCAGTGTAACTAATTTGGTGGTAGCGTTTGGCAGTGCAACAGAAGAACAGAAAACCAGCCAAGAAAATGCATCCACAGAAACTGAATGTTAAAGTGGCTTATGGCCCCTGTTTTACCAACAGTTGATAAAGCAGTGTGACTAATTGAACAAATTAGCGATTTTAAAATTAATTCCTAAAGAATTTTGAATATATGTATTTCTTTTCTTTTAAACTTAATAGATACATGTTCTGTTCTTAAATAAATGCTTGGTTGGGTAAAAGGGAGATACTCTCTCAGGAGCAGATAAAAAGAAAGTACAGTCCACAGATGCCGACTATATAGATCTTCCTTTGTTCCATTTCCCTCATAAGCTTGTTCCAGCCTCCCTCATAAGCTCATTTACTGACAAGCTCTTTATAAAAGCTCTTAGAGGAAGAGCAATATTATAATGTAATAATTTTATCAGACAATTTCTCAAACTGAACAAATTTTTAACCAGCCTGAGTTTTATCCTTACTATGCAGCTGGTTTCTTTGAGGCCATGGTGTTTTTCAGATCAAAACAGAATTGTTGGAGGCAAGGAAAAGTTATGCAGTCCCCTCTTTCACTTCTGATTTCATGCATGCTGCTTAGCTTCTCTTTCACAATGGCATGACATAGCACTTTTCATCCACTAAAATAGGTCAGAGTGGCAAAATACAGTTGTGTTTGGAGAAATCTGACCTGGAAAGCCACGTGTAGGCATATTCTTAATCTGTCCTTGAACTTTAGTGGCACAGTCTTGCTTTCAGGATCACATCTGTCCCCAGCCCAAAGCATGCTGACAGCCTTAAACTGTTGAAAAACAGTGATCATTGTTTCAAAATGTTTAGGGAGATTCTAAGAATATTAAGTACATGGAGATTTTAATAATAGAAATTCAAGATCTGCATTAGTCTTTTGTATAAATGAGGATTACAACAGAAGTCCATGTAGACTTAGAATAAGATTCTGACTTTTCTTAGATGCCTGCAAGGGAAACAAATGAGAACAGGAAAGGTGTTCTGATGAGGTGAGATCAAAATACAGCCAATCTTTGCTTGAAGCAAATCTACTGTCACAAATTCATCTTCTATTTTGCAATTTCATGTTAAGACATGAAGAACAAGGAACAGTTTCTAGGAGTCTGTCTAAACAAAATACAGATTTTCCAGATGAGAATAGAAATTCTGTACATTTTCTTGAGTAAATTTCAAAAACAAATGTCAAAGGAGGAAAAAATGTCCCTACAGCAGAAGTGTTTTGAGGACTAAGAGTGGAAATCAACATCTGTAGTTAGATGTATCCAAAGCACTTGTCTCCACAGTGGCATTCTAAGTATTAAGTTTTGATAATTTTCATCATAATCACAGGGTGTTATTTGCGTCATTCCTCCCTGTTAAATTTTAGGAACTTTGTTTTCCCAAATATTCAACACCTCTCTTTGCAGGGGATGGTGACCACTGAGCAGACAATTTTGAAAATGAGTTAAAGGCGTGTTACTTGTTCACAGAATGCTGGTCAAAGGTTTATGCTTAACTCATTACCCATCAGGACTCATTCATATGCTATTTTGAAAAGATGTAATTTCTTTTTTCACTCACCATGAGCCCCACAGTGCAGGTCTCAGTGTCTTCCGTGACAATGATGCTTATAGCATTTTGAAATGCACAGATTGATGAAAGATTCTACAAATGCATTAATGGTATCTGATTTGTATTGTTTGAATTCTGTTTTCATCTTCCATCCATACGTGTACCCTGAAGTAGTGTTACCAAACTGAATGATCGTGGAAAGTGCATAGACATTTCACAAAGTTCAGTAATCTTTTCTTTTGGACTTTTGCTATCTTGGTTCTTACCAGCAGGTTTACTGGTTTCACTGCTGTTGGAACAGTGTTGACATTTTCCTTTTTATGTGGGCTTCTCTTTTCTTCAACTTTAGGGAACTTGACATTTTGTAAAAACAGAATGACATTTGAAATTGTTTCACTTCCATGTTTACTTCTGTGTTACCATTCTGTGCAACTACATAGCCATTGTGTATATGTGGTTAAAATAGCCTCCAGTTTGCCAATGCCTTTTTATTGTTTGCCTGCACATTCACCAGAAATGGATTCATTAACAAACACAAAGGGATGCAGCTTTTCAGCACTGTGCTAAACAAGCAGTATGCATTGTGGAATGGAATACAGCGTGTTGCATACCTCTTGTTACATTGTCTTTATGAAATGTGTGTTAATCATGGTTTTGACCACTTAATTTTTTTAGCATTTACATTGAAAATTTATTTGATAGTATGTAGATTTCAAATGGAAATATTTTACCTTTGTATTTATATACTTCCTTTGTGTAAAAATATTTATAAAGAAACACATGAAAAATATGGCAAATTAATTCAATACACAGTTTTTTCTCTGTAATATTAAAACACTTCACTAATCTGTTTCTTCTTATGCAGTGCATGGGCCAAACATTTTCTCACCAAAGTTTCTTTCTTAACACTTGCCAGTAATTTTCCATAAAATTTTCTATACAGGGATGATTTTAAGAGGTTTGGATATTTTCTGTGCTCTCACACAGCATGAACTGAATGACAACTTCTCTGCCATTAACTGTGAAGTAACCACACTGGCTTTGGCACAGTAATTTTAGACATAGAGGCATTTTAATAAGATTTAAATATGGTTTTGTATGTGCATAGAAGACCAATAATAGATTTGGAGCTCACTAAGCAGAATAATGACCAACACATTTGCATGCCTGCCTCCATGCTTTCTTGAATACTGGCTGAAAGGATGCAGGCAGAGAATTTGCATTTCTGAAGGGGCATGTTTAATACTGCTTTTCAGGAAGATGTGTCCCCCTTCACTGCTAAGCATGTGGTGACTTCACAGCAATGTCACTGTGAATTCCATTGCCATGATTTATCATGTGCTTGACCTGTACTGAAGCAGGTCAAGCTGAAAGGGTGTGTGCTCTAGGGCTATGTCTATGCAGAGATACTACTCCGAGGTAATTTAAATTTGTTCATCTTACAGTATCTTGCAATGCAGACATTTCCCTTTCCCTCAAGGCAAATGTTTTCAACACAGTGACTAATTGTCATATTCACAAAGGCAGGTTCATGACCCTTGCACCTGATTCTGTGGATTACCCCTTTTTATATTGCATCATTCAGGGACTAGCTTAACTTTGCCCTCACAAGCCTCTCCTGTTGCAGAGTCACTCTGTCCATTTTAGAAGCTGGAGTTCGATACCTGAGAATCAAGAAAGTCCATTTTTCATATTATTTACTAATTCATGAAAGTAGCCATTGAAACCTTCCAACTATGGTTTCTCCACCCTGCTTATTTGGATGCTTTCCAAGGTTCTGTGCTTGACTATCATATTTGGCAAAATATTAATCTGTTCTTCTAGATAAAAATAAACACATCTGCAAGGCCTTGTCAGGAAACAGAACCATGAGGAAGGTGCATGACCAAGGATGTTAACAGGATCATTTCATTAGCTCTGCAAGATGAATAACAGGACTGTGCCCTGTTACAGGTGTTCTGGGCTGACACAAAGCCTGTGTGCTGCTGGAGCCCTTCGTGTGGAGCAGGTGAGTTTTCCAAATGACAGCAGCCCTTGGACACGGTGCTGGGGTCCTGCTGGGGCCCCACAGATACTTCTGCAGCACTGTCCTGTCCAGCAGATCACTTCTGCCTGAATTAAGGTTGCACTCAAAAGCTGTTGGGAGCCTTCGATGTAAAGTCAAGAATTTACTGTTAGTATAACAAGTTTTAACAGTCTAATATATAAATTGTTATTAGTTTAGATCCATCTAATTAGAGAAGAGACAAGAAGAGAGAACAGAAAAGAATACTACCATGCTACTGATGGAAACAGAAAAACTACTATCTACCCCTTATTTTGATGTTTATTGACACCTGCTCTGATCCTCTGGGTCTAATGGTCAGTGGCTGCAGTGAGGATAGTGGGGACATACTGCCAGCTGTCAGCGTCCCAGGTCCTTTGTAGGGTGAGCATGATGTTCATGTTGTTTTGTTATCCTTATTTTTTTGCTACTTTAGGGGTATTTTTATGTGAGCTACAAAGTAATATCTTGTTTTTCATCACTAGCCTTTAAAATCCTACAAATAAACCTGAATTTCCCTGTCATTAGAAAAACTGCTTTCACAGCTAAACGAACGAGGGACAGCTCAGGGCAGGTTAAGGCAAGTTCAGACAAAGCAGTCCTGACAAGCCTCAGTCCTGAGGCCTTACTAAGTCAGCAGAAAGCCTCTGGGATGTTTTCTTCTCACTGCAACCATTGCAGATAAATATTGTACCACATGCAGCAGTCACCTAAGCTGAAAATTCAGCCTAATTGTGGATTTTGATCCCCTGTTGTGATCCAGCATCAGACAGGAAGGCAAAAGCGATGTTTGATGTGTTGATGTGGCCATTTACAGACTATTTCAAATGGTGCCAGGCACAGGGGTTTGGGGTAGTCATAAAGCAGTACCCAGCAGTACTCTGCATTGTAGGCTGACAAACCACAAGCCTTGGGTGAAGTAAGACAAAGACTACAGGTTTTCTTCAAAACTGCAATTTTATTTTGCTTTTTTCAACTTTTAGCCTTATCTGCAGAGTTAGATCTGGCAAAGTGGTGCTTTATGGTTGATGCCCTCTATCTTTACAATGGATGTCTTCATAACAGGCTTTAAATTATTCTTTGCAGATGTTCAGCTGAAATACTTAAGTGCTGGTATCCACCTAGTGCTTGGTGTTGGAGTAATGAAAAAGAGGGTGCATAATTTCATGTGCCTGTGCTCCTCTTTTGTCTCTGCAACATGAAACCCCCAATAAAACCACAGTGCTTCATCCTGCATGACTCTAGATGCAAGCATCTCCCTTTGCTTGCCCTAACTGGACTGCTGTGCTCAGCTAGCTATCACCTGAGCAAACCAACAGCCTTCAAAAAGGGCCGTGGAAAAAAATCAGATTGTAGTTTAGAAGCATCTGTAATCCAATAGTCACTATCACAATACCTGTTTGAAATAGTCCAAGCCAAGGCAGAACACTGTGCCATGAACAGCATCCAATAACTCCAGGTAAGAAATACCTACACAATGATTAACAAGGAAAGTACCCTTATGTGACATAGCAAAATTCCATATCATTAAACCTCCACACAAAGAACACAGCCTCCCCTTCACAGATGTGCCCTGCAAAGGAGGCTTCTTTCCTGTGATACCTCAAGAAACTAAAACCTCTGCATAGTTTTTATGTCTTTTGTATATATTTGGCCAAGACTGTCAAAGTTGCTGCTTTATGTAAGTAAACACATTTTAGATATTATTCTCCTAGATCTTCATCAAGGATATTCAGGAACAACGGGTTTTTTACCAACTGCTTAATAAATTTAAGGCATTATGTTTTTATTCTGTAAGAGGCAATATAGATCTGTAGGGCTGGCTCCCTCACAAGTCCCCAGTCAGAGTCCCACACTTTTGAGTGCAGGCTGAGGCAGCTTGGGGGCACAAACTGTTGAGCCCACAAGTGGAGAGGAGTCCAGGTAAAGTAATAAACTGTACCACTTTCAGTGAAAAATAGAACTGACTTTCCCCAGTGAATCCCTGACTTCACAGACCTGCTGCACATTTGCTATAGCTCTGGGCACATAGCTCAGCTGTGAAATCAGACAACACTTGTGTCTTTTTGTCTTGGAGTTCAACCCAATAATTGAACCAGTCTTCAGAGAGCTATGAAAACATGTAAGTTGCCATAGAAATACAGGCCTGGAAGAGATCATCTGCACTAGGCAAGTTCAGCTATGTCAATAGCATCAGTGGCAGATGGTGGTCTAACCTGTTCTTGAACATGTCTAATAAAAGCCATTCTCTAATCTGCTGAGAGATCAAAAGGGACCATTGTGAAAATCTGTTCTGACTTAACCCCAGCCCTCATGCATTGCACAAGCCAAAGCACTTCCCCAGCCTCAGAGCTGCCTTGGGAGGTTGTACCAGAACTTTAGGGTGCCTAATCTGAGTGCACTGAACACAGCAGGTTATGCACCCCAGCCACAGCTTAGAGATAATTATCTGCATGTCACAAACAGTGGCACTTCGTGTAAAAACAGCCCCAGGGGACAACCACAGTGTTGGGGGTGATACCACTGGGAGCAGGCCAGGCTGCTTCTCAGAGGGAGTGGCCAAGTGAAAGGGTCCTGGTCAGGCTAGCACACAGGAGAAACCACTGAATAACAAAGTAGAGGCAAGGAAAATAACTGTGTTGAATAAAAAAAAAAATTTTTTTAAAAATAATGAGAACAACACCAGACATCTGCAGCCTTTTCAGTTCAGCTGGCTTTGTTGCATAGCTGTCTTCCCACCATGTTTTCAAGACTGCTGTCATAGAACAAAGGCATTCTCAAAAATCTCTGGCTTAGCAGAACTGTTTGAAGAAAGTGAGCGAGTGAGGCAGAGCTGGGATGGCCAGAGATGGGCAGGCAGTTGAGTTCATTGCCAAAAAGGAGCCAGAGGATTTCCCTGCCTGTCCTGCTTGCCCTTCTGCCTTGTCTGCCCTGCCCTGCCTGCCTATCCTGCTCTACTTGCCTGTCCTGCTCTGCCTGTCTGCAAGTTGTGACAATTAACTTGCTTGTCCAAAATACCCAATTCTGCCAAATCAGCCTTCTTCTCCTACTGGCATAGAACTGTTTCTGTGGAAACTTGTAACCAGTTCCAGTAACAATCCTCACAAATCTTGTGAGAGCTTTTATTATTATTTTTTATTTTGTTTACTCCTTTTCAGAACAGCATTGCAATTTCAATGTGTCAGTGCAGTCCTTAATGGAATTTTTTGCTATCTTGTGATCATCCTCTCATGAGTAAGATTGCTTTTGCAGCTGCTCTTAAAAAGTCTCTGTGCTGATGCAGAAACACTCTTGTAATTCTGATGTGGTGTAAATAATCATCATTTTTAATATCACTGGCAAATTCATTATGTGCAATTTTCAAGTCTGGGCAATTTCTGCCTTCCTCACCCCCTCACTTTCTCTTCCCCCTTTTTTGAGTTAAATTCCCTTTCACCGGTGTTCTGAATATGAGCAAAAACTTTAAAGAAGGATAAAGATAAGGGCTAGTCCTGCATTATTTCTCACTTATCAGACATCCAAAGGATTTAGGTTATGAAAGGGGATGAGAGGAGCTGTGGTTTGCTCTCACAGCACTCAGCTTTACACCATCAGCAGCATCTGCAGCACAGTGCACTCTCCAAAATGGACTGGGGCATGAGTTCATGCCAGGCTGAATAATCCCACTTAGACAATGATGTTTGCAGAATAAAATAAAAGTGGTACATGTGAAAATAGAGGGAAAAGTGAAGGGCATTGTCTGCCAACAGCAATAAAATGGGACCTTTGTGCAAGGAGGTGCACTTGTTTTGAAAAGTACACTTGGATTGGCTTTATCTTCTCTATCTACAAGTCCAGGAGCAGGGTGCTCCCTCCTGGGCTGTTGAACACCATTAAATGTATGCAGGTGAGTTTTCCTCAGTCTAGGCAGGTGCCAGTGAATTGTTTCCTTCCTCATTGTTCAAACCTTTCTGCTGCAATCAGTGAGGCAACTCCTCTAAATCATGGAATCCAGATTGTGCCCTAAAGTCTGTTCTTTCATTGAACACACACCCTCAGACTTCACAAAAAATCCCAGGGTCTATAATGCAAATATACTTTCTATTAATGAGGGAAGATCTTGACCTTGCAGCTAGTGTGGAGTACTGCATGTGTCATTTTGTGTCTAAAAATGTGTCCATTTTTTGGAGTCTTCACCACTATACTGTAGCAGGCCTTTACTAATGTTACATCACACATGAGCTGTTCCTTTTTCATGACAGTATGCTGACCAAAATCATGCTTTTTAATATGGTGAGGCTGCAAAACCCTAGCAGTTTTCAGGTCCTGGCCTTCAGCTCTCACCCCTAATCCATGGTCCTTGCTGTGAACTCTGCTTGGCTCATAGCTGGAATCATGACTGTGGTGCACCAGCAGCCAGGGGCCAGCCCTTCTCACCCTACTGAACACATCAGACCTGGCTCCAAAATCTGGAGAGACTGGGTGGTTTGACCCTGTTCCCTTGTGACTGGATCATCAGCAGGAGAACCCAGACTCCCCCTTCCTTAGATCTCACAGCTGGCAGACCATGTATTCCTGATCTAGGGTTCTCTATTCAACCACATTTCCACCCAAACCGTTGCTTCATGTAGGAGGTATTTCCACTGTGGAGGAGCTGTTCAGAGCAGTCATATAATCACCTGCAGTACGTGCCATAGGCCACAAAGCAAACATGAGCAGTTACTCAGCTTCTGACTTAAAAGAGATAGCAGTAGTGGATTTTGGCAGTTTAGGTCGGTGCCTGTGTTATTTCCATGTCCTGGAGAAGCTCAGGTGAGCACCACATGAGTGCCTGGAAAGCTTAAGGAAAGTTACACAGATGTTGAAAGAGCGTGCAGCTCCCAGTCAGCAGGGCTGCAGAGTGAGAGGGTGAGTGCAGCAGCTGCCTGGGGCATCATCCAGCCAGCACAGAATCACACACAATATGCTGAGCTGGAAGGGACCCACAAGGATCACGGGGTCCAGCTCCTGGCCCTGCACAGAACCATCCCCAAGAGTCATGCCATGTGCCTGAGAGGGTTACGTACACCCCACAGCTATAACGGGTACACTTTGTGTAAAGGGTGACAGGGGAAAACTCCATAGCAGTAAGTGATTCACAGAGTCACAGAATGTCAGGGGGTTGGGATGGAGCATATATCGTCCAGTCCTAAACCCTGCCACGGGCAGGGGCACCTTGCACTAGAACAGGCTGCTCAAGGCCTTACAGAACCTGGCTGTGAACATTGCCAGCGATGGAGCAGCCACGACCTCCCTGGGCAGCCTGTGCCGGTGTCTCAGCACCTTCTCTCTCCACCAAGCTGGAGCTGGATTTTTCCGCTGCCTTACGAGACAGCCCGGGGTAGCAGCAAATCCTGCAGGCCCGCGAACGGGGCTTTCAGTTCCCACGGGGCTCTCAGGCCAAACTGTGGCAATGCTGTGCTCCGGCAGCCGGCCCCGCCCGCCGCAGGCCCCGCGTTTGGCCGTTCCCTGGGGCAGGCCCGAACCAGGCAGGACGGGCCCGGCGGGTCGGTGACCCGCACCCGGCAGTGCGGCCGTGCCGGGGCTGCGCGGTGCCGCGGGCCGGCCACCATCACCCCGGGCCGGCCACCACCGTGGGCCGGGCCGCTTGTTCCCTCCGCGCCGCCGTACGCGGCCGCTCCCGCCCCTCACGGCCCGGCCCGCCGGGGCCGCCGCCCGCCCAAGGAGCCGCTGGGCCGGCCCGGGGAGGCGGAGGGAGCCGCGGGGGCTCCATGCGGGGCGGCGGCGGCCCCAGCCCGGGCCTGCCCAGGCCGCTGGCTCCTCCCTTGGGGAAGGAGGGTGCGCCGGGGCCGCCCCCGCGGTGTGACGGGGAGCGCAGCCCGAGCGGCCGCGGGCGCCGGGCCTGAGCCGGCGGGTGTCGGCACCACCTCCGGGGCCCGGCCCGCCCGCCCGTCGGCGGCCACAATGTTCTCCCTCAAGCAACCCAAACCCACCTTCAAGTCGTACCTTCTGCCTCAGGTAACCGCCTTTTACTGCCATTACCTCCCTGCCCTCCCTGCCCTCCCTGCCCTGCCTGCCCCGGGCCGTCCCTGTCCCTGGCCGAGGTGCCGCCCCGGGGCTGTGCCCGCTGGCCCGGGGGCTGTGCCCGCTGGCGGCGAACAGCGCCTGGTGCCCGCTGGCCCGGGGGTGGCGAACAGCACCTGTGGAGGGGCTGCCGGGCCCCCGAGCCCTCCGTGCACCGGGAAACAAAAGCTGCGCAGCCGGTTCGGGGTGCAGCCCCTCGGCCTCCGGGTCTCTGCGTCGCCCACGGACAGAGCCCGCTCCGTGCTCGGGGAGCGGGACTTCTATCAAGATGAAGTCTTGTGTTCATTAAAATCGGCCCGCGCGAGATTATTTTGGAAAGTTGTGAGTTATGCTTCAGGTGTTTGGGCTGGCTTTGCTCGCAGCGCTGGGCGGGATGAGGAGAAAGTAGCGGGCGCTGCTCTGCTGTGCAGATAATTCAGCTCTCACTTGTAGCCATCGTTTCACGTGTCTGATGGTATAAATAAGAAAACCAATTATATCTATCAATTGTATATAGCGCATATAGTACTGAGTGTATTGAGAACCACCAGGAATTTTGTGTCATCTGGATGTGCACTTGGCAGAAAGTGATATTTATTTACTTTAGACAAGACAGGACCTCTTCAAGCAAGATGTTTGACATGTTGACTGATTTTTGTTTTTTCACAATTTCTTAGTAAAAGTGAGATGTCGATGTAATGCAGTTCTGGATATTCCTAGTCCTGGGAAATGGTTATATTGCTATCATTGTAGGAACCATGGGTTATTTCACCAAAGGTTCTAGTCTTTTTGTAGAAGATTTTCATTTTTAAGGTTTGAAACTGAAGTGCAAGTAGGCATATGTGTGCTCTAGGCCTTGAAATCTTTCCTATGTTAGAAAGTTGTGCATGTTAGGAGTTGGTAGAGAGGGTTTTTTTGGGTGTCTATATCTGTAAAACTTGCTGAAGATCTTGAGCCAGTATGGAAGTCAAGCCAAATTGGGTTTTGTTCATCTTGTGATTTGTGATAGTTTGGGTTACCCAATTTGTTGAACATGAATATTTTAAATATTTTATTATTCTTTTGTTACTAATCTAAATGCCCTCAAAATTGTGTAAAACTTGTTGCAATTGGATTCTAGCTCCTTAAAATTAACTTTTTACGTTAAAACAACTTTCTCTTCTGTACAAGTAGATCAGGCTTGTGTCTGGCAGTAAAGTTCTGAGCCTTTAGTAAATTATCTTTTTTTTTTTCTTCTTCAGGCTGACGACAATATAGCGTCAGAACCAAGGATTAAAAAACTGGAACCAGTACTTTTACCAGGTAGGCATGAATCAGGAATTTGACAAATACCTCTGTTGGTCTTGGTTTTGGTGTGTTTTAATCTTAGCATTGCTCATGGAGGGAGTATTGCTTTTGAGTAGGAAAAGGTAATGATATTGTGTCTGTAGAAACTTATTCTAACCCACCTGAAACACTAAATAAATACATAGGCAATTTTGCCTGTGTGGTGCTTTGCTACTTATAGAATAATGTCTTGGTTTTATTGTGAGCATTGGAAATTAAACCACTGTCAAGTGCTTTTACATTCTTGATTCTTGGCACCCTTTGGAAGGCTACTGATAATTACACTTTCATCAGATAGTCAGATATTTCCCTGTGTGCAGAACCCAGTAGCAAGACTTGTGTCAGAGTCTTCCTTTATTTTAAAGGAAAATAGTCATAGGAGTTCCAGTATGTGGGTATGATTGACTTC
Organism: Cyanoderma ruficeps; assembly: GCA_008694505.1. Classification (NCBI taxonomy): domain Eukaryota; kingdom Metazoa; phylum Chordata; class Aves; order Passeriformes; family Timaliidae; genus Cyanoderma; species Cyanoderma ruficeps. Next base: position 15,075,468 of record VZDJ01000155.1, on the reverse strand, counting down.
TGTATTGGAAAACTTCTAATGCCATCTTTATTCATTTGCTCTTATTGATTATGGTGCTGTTAGGTAAGTTTGGAATTTGTGCTTTCAGACCTCTACAGAATAACCTTTTTGGGGTGTGGGTGAAATAAAGAGATTCCTCTATTACTGTTCATCATTACATATTTATAAATGTAGGGTATTAACGACATCCATATTTTAAATAAGAATCTCTGGTAAATGTCAGTTTGATCAATGAGGGTTTCTAAAAGCCTTTTTTCAGATATTGGAGGAACAATCTACTGTTCTCAAGATTACTTTCATTGCAAACTGTACATCACAGTAATGAATTTGGCTTGCAGTTTCTAGGGATAATTTGGAGCTTAAAACAATGTCATACTACAGCTTTTTCTTAGCATTCAGAATGTATATTAAAAATATTAATTTACACCCACACTGATATAGGTATAAACAACCCTTAAAAATTATTTCTGTCACTGCTTTACATGGGCTTGTTGCTAATTAAGCAGTACTAATTGATATGTGATGTGGTCCAGTGAGGTACCTAAGAGGCTGAAATACTGTGGAAGAAGTTCAGCTGAAAGTGTAAATAACAACTGCCTGACATTCTTCACGAAACAAAAGAACGCGGCGTTTGCTTGAGGCATAAATATCTTAAAATACATTGCTGAGGTTGCTCGATATTTGAAATAGTTATATTTTTATGCTTGCAAAACTTCTGCTTACCACTTGGCATCTCACTGATTGTGTTGCAGTTGATATTCATCCAAGGCCTTTGACTCACAAGGAAGTGACTGCATGTTCCTCTCTGAGACATTCCACAGCAAATGCAAGGCAGTACGAGAGTGCTCTGCTCGAAATGTAGCACATCTTGCCTTTGCTGCGGGACCTGGCCGTGAGCAGTTACTAAAAGTAATTTCTGTGCTGCCACTTCTTGCAGTGTGGCTCATTATCTATTTGTGAAACTCCCAAATACTCCCAAAATGGTGCTGAATGGGTTTGTTTTTTCTCAGCTGGCTTGTATTTATTCACTCTTTGCATTATTTTCCTTGTCTGCACTCTCTTTGAAGTCAGCATTTCATGGCGTTTGGGACGTTTGTAGTAAGTTGCCCCCAGGTTATGTAGAAGCCACAGTATAATGTACCACGGACTTAAATTTTTTACCTCCATGTCATTCTAAGGGATTACTTTGAATTATTTCACAACAAAATTCACTGCTCTGTACAGCCACAGAATAGCTCTGACAAAATCTGTTCATGACTCTCTATGAGAGTTGGGAGGGTGTTAGGAGTGACTTTTTTAAAATTACTTAAATGCAACTCTTCCTGTTTGAAGTTAAGCACCGGCCTAAACGCATTTTTTTTTTGTTCCTGTCATCAACCGTGCTGTAGAAAAGTGCATAAACAAGTACACATTGTACTGTTGGATAGACTGACTGGCTTTTGGATTTGTCATAACCCAAGTAGCTGGCCAAATTCCAACTCATTTAATTATATTAAGGCTGACTTGCACTTCCTTGTAAATACAGTTTCAGTGTGGCATTTCTAATACCCTATCCTTAACAATTGTGTGAAATGCTTTTGCTCTCAGGAACAGAGATAACCTGAGTGGCTGAATGTTTGTTACGCTTTTTTAAGTAGTGGAGTTTTTAAGGAGTTCTTTTGGAATTAAGTTGCATTAGCACAAGCAGGTCCTGGCTTTAGTAATCTTCAAAACCTCCAAATGGTTGTATTAAGCTTTTGATTCCTAAAACATAGTGACTCTGAGGGGGTGGCTTGCTTACTAATTCCAAAGGACCTAATACCCTGCTGTCTAACTTGTATTTCTGTGAGGTTAGGATGAGGAGTTACAGTCTGGGAAATAATACATCTGGTTAGAAAATGAAGTGTTTTTTACTAAAAAAAAATCATTGGAATCAACTTTCAACCTGTAGTTTGTTTTAAAACTTTCCTCTGGAGTCCAGAGCCAACATCCCATCAGAATTTGGAGCAAAAGCCTGTATTCTCATTGAACTGTATGCACTGAGGAGGGTGTTTATTGGGAAAAGGAACAAGTATCATTTAAAACAAGGAAAAACCCTGGTTGTAAGGGGCAACACGGATGCAGTAGGGAAAAGCAAGTAATTTTCTAGAATTTGGTATAATTTCATTGCAAAACACATGATCTAGGTTTGAGGTGGAGTTATAAAAATGTTTTGTTTTTCTTTCTGCAGCTCTGTTTTCCTAGTGTTAGCTCTGTGAGCGAGAGTTTCTGCAGAATTAGTTAAGTGTTGGCCTCTGTAACAGTTTCACTTTTTCCCCCGTTGTTTGTGTGCATTGCTGGTTTTATAAGCATGTCAAAGAGGAAAATTACAGAAATAGCAGGTAGTCTAGCAGTGAGTCTGTTAAAGTGCCTTGCCTGGCTGGTAGGAAATTAGTCTGTGTACCTTAAGGGAGTGCAGAGCCCAAGCTGTTAAACCTGAGGGTGTGTTTTGTTCTGGTGATCAGCTGTAGCCAATTTCCACAACTGTCTCTGTGGCCTTTTCAAGTCATCACCTTGAACATTCAAAAACCTGTGGAGCAGAAGTGGACTGTGACTGCAGAGTCACAGTCTCCATGATGTGCATGGCAAAGAAGTGTGGAAAAGTGCAATACAGGGATGGACAGTGGACCAGTCCAGTGTCTGTACTGGAACCAGTGCCACACTGTGGTTTAGGCAAGACCAGGCGTTGAGATCCTCCCTGTTGCTCACACAGGCCATTCTGCAGCAGATTATGTAACCAGTGTGAGGGAAGGATTGTTCCTCCCGAATCTTAATGTCCACTTGAATTAGTTAAATTGTTGCTTAATATGCTAATTTGGTAGAGGATTAAGATAGTAGCTGTTACCTGTAAGTTTTTACAAAAAGGCCAGAAATGGTTATAAAATTATGGACTAAACTGATTTAGAATAGTATTTTTTTGATCTTTAAGGCTTGCTCATGCTAAGGCAAGTGAAAGGGGCAGTGGTGGTGAGGTGCTGTTGAAAGCAGTGACGCACAGGCTGTTGTGTCTGTCTGAGGCTCACAAGTGACCCTTGGAGCTGTCACGGTGTGGTGACAGCCGCGGTGGAGCCCAGCAGGGCACGGGTACGGCTGGGCAGGGCAGGTGTCACCTCTCGCCGCCGGTGGCCGCGGGGACACCGAGGGACAGGCCAGCAGGCCACAGGCAGCGCTCCCGGCTGTTCCCCCTGCCCTCCCTGCAGAGTGTGGTGCAGGCACTTTCCTCCTGCAGGAGCCTCATGGGGACACCCGAGTGAGGAGTCACAGGATATGGAAACAGTGTTGGCGTGGTCAATTCCTCTTGGATTTGTCTCACTTGAATTTATACAGGTGCTTTCTATAGCCGTGTAAACGTTTATCACCCACAGCTTCACACGGTAACATGTTCTGCAGTTTAATTATATGCTGTTACGTCTCCTTTTAATTGTTTTTTCTGAAATGACCACCATCCAGTTCCTTTGGATAAATCCTAATTCTCGTAGGACACAGCAAACATCAAGCCATATTCCTCCATTTCATGCAAGTTGTGATTTTCAGACGTGTGTTATATGTCCACTTTGTTTGGCTTCCTTTTAGCTTAATTGTCTTAGTTGGTCCTAAAAATGAAGTTTCTTGTATCTGTAATCATCTTTTTTATTTATTCTGAACATGTTTTGGTTGTGCTGAGTTCCTGCTTTTGCTGAGGTGGAATTATGTATCATGTTCAAGATTTTTGCCATTGGATATATTCAGCTTTTATTTAATAATGCCGATTGACTTTGCCACCTGCTTTTTTGATTTTTGTTAGCTTTTTTATATATATGTGCCTTTAGAAAGGCAAGTGACTGTAGAAGTTTAATTTTGGGAGGTTTTTAAGACTGTATTATGGAAAGCTTTAATCTTTTAGAAGAGTCTGCTTCTCTCGCAAGTTAGCTCCCAGCTTTTTGTTTTTTTCGTCTTTCTGTAATTCCTTGTTACATTGAGTCATGTGTTCCAGAGCAGCTGCAACACATCATGTGATAGGAGAGGGGAATCCACTGTTGACTGAGGCACCCTTGTGCATTAGTGCCCCAGGTAGGTTCTTTTCTCCCTGCTGTGGACCCCTGTCCCTCCTCCCTGTGCCCCTGGCGTGCGGTGTGGCGGCTGAGGGCAGAGACCGCGCTGTGCCGTGAGGGCTCGGGCCGGGCAGGGCGGGCCTGTGTGAGCCGGCCCGGGGGATGAGGTTAATGAGGAACCCCCAGACCTGCCGGGTCTGCCCGGCTTGGCTGGCAGCGATCATTCTGCCTTAATGCCTGCGAGGTAAACGGGGGTTGTTTAGTTGGTGCGAGTGCTGTGCTGTCGCTGTCGGTGCCTTTTCCTGTGGATATTTGTGGAATGAGGTATTGATGTCCAGGAAGGCATTGCCTGATCTGTTCAGGGTGTGCGTGTGTTGCTGGTGAGTAGCGCCAGCCCCGCAGTGCCCAGAGCACCTGAGCAGAACCGGCCTGAGGGCGGCTCCTCACTGTCCCAGGGCACTCCGAGCTCTCCGTTCTCATTCCCAGAGTTGTGGAGTGCTCGCCAAGGCTCGCTCCCTCCTTGTGCAGCTGAGTAAGACATCAGATTGCAGGGTTAGGTTTGTTTTCCCTGCATCGAGTTTTTTATTTGAAACTGAAATGTTACTGTGAAAATTAATTTGTTTTTATAATTAATATATGATATAAAAATGAAGCAAAAAAAGCTTTGTAGCTACAACTTGTTTTCAGGAATCAATGTCCTACAAGAACATGAAATTATTTTCAACATTTAAGTATGGCCAGATTAGAAAATCAGATTGGTAGTTTGGAAAATAATGCAATTCCCTAAAGCTTTTTTAAAGTAGATGTTTTAATTTCTTTTTTTGTTGTTGTTGTCTATACAAATTTTCCCAGGAATTTTTTATATAAGTTATGAGAGTTTCAAATTCTGGATTTGAAATCTGAAGCAACAGGTTTCTGCAAACTAGTTTTTCAGAATGCAAGAAGTTTAAAAACAAACCAAACATTTGACTTAGATTTAGAACGAGATGTCACTTACAGTAAGTATATACTAAGTACTCTTTTCTGTTACAGCTTTTTTGTTTGTTTGGCTCAAAATAAATTTTCAGGCGTGGTTTGGGTTCAGCTAATTGCTTGTTCTGTGTTTGGGTTTGATTTTTTTAAGGATTGACAGGGCATAAGTACAGCCAAGGCGGTCTGCATGTGGAATCTAAGTACCAGATACAATCTTAGAAGTAGATTTTACTGGATGGAGTAATTTGGCCCAGCTATACATACAGACGCTAACAGGAGGTGTCTATTATTCTATTTTTCTCTCACACAGGTGCATTCTTATTAACAAAGTTGTTATTATTATATAACTTTGTGCAACCAAAGAACAAAGCCAGGTCAGAGCTAATTCAGGTGAAATTTGAACTGACAGAAAAAAGAATAAAAAAATCTATTTTCAACTGGATAAGTTCTCTGATGTGACTAACGAAGTCTGTCATGAATGGCAGTGCCAGCACAAGGCTTGAGGTGGAAGTGAATGTTGAATAAGGAACTGCTTCTGTTTTAGCAGTAATACAAGTTCCTGGGCTAACTCTGTAAGCAGCTTTTTAATTTGCTGCAATACTTTGGTTTTGATCTGTTTGATAATGAGAACTTTGCTCCTGATGGATGTTCCATTCTTGCCGTCTGAGCTCCTGGTTTTTGTTGCCTACTCTACATTCTTGTGTCCTTCACTGAGGTCCTGAGATGTGGGGAAACCTTTTGTGGAGCATCCCGTCCTAGTTCAGAAAAGCAATTATCTTCTCAGGTCCCTGCTGTGGGTTTATTTGGGGTTTTTTGGTTTTATTTTGTTTTTTGGGTTTTTTTCCCCCCAGTGTTCATAAAGATAAGCCATTACTGGGCAAATACTGATTTTAGTCTTGATATTTTTCATGGGAAACACAGAGACGATCTTTGAAGACTTACCAGGAGGCCTTTATTTTTTTGCTACTTTTTCCCTCACTGAGCATTTAAAAATTTATCTAAGCTCTTTTCTCTTAGCACACTAGATAAACTAAAATATTAATAGATCATATTTTAACAACAGTTTTCTAATAAGACTGGCAAAGCAAGCTCTTTTGGTGCTGTGCATTTATAGCACACCACTCTCCAAGCAGTGGTCAGAATTGTTCTTTGGTAGAAATCTCAGGTTCTCCTATTAAAAATTAATGGAAATTGGTTTTCATTCCCCAATAATCACAGAATTGAGCTGTCCTTTTGGAACAACCTTGTAAGAGCTCATAAAAATCAGAAAATAGATGAAAGACAATTATTTCATGAGCTTACAGATACTTTTTTTTCTTAAGTTTGAAAGTGCCTGAGCACACTGAACAGAAGATTCATTTAGAAGTGGATTAGAGACATTTACATCTAAATGCTTGGTGCATACTAATAAACTCATACAATTTTGGTATTCTCTCCACAAGAGAGCAGATAAAGGCACAAAAGTGTTGTAGATTTCAGTTACTTATTAATGAAGTTTTTATTGGGAATTCTTACTTGGGAATTTCCGAAAGTTAATTATTTGCCAAATATTTTACAAGTGAACTCATTATTGTGCATTCTTAATGGTTAAATGGCTACTTGAATTAACTTGAGCTTTTCTATTGTGAGCTTTTATCTTTCACATAAACAAGCTGGTTTTCTGTTGTGTTACTTCGGTATAATCGCCATCAGCATTGTAAATGGGAAACAGGAATTCAGTTTCCTAAGTGCATTCAGGTGCTAGTTTTCAGTGGATTTAGGTAGAAAGTACATGACTGCATGAAGTGCTTAATAACCTCTGTTATGCTTGTGTCTATCAGACATTAAAGATATCCACAGGGCTTCAATGCTCATTAAGGAAAGTTTACGCTGATAAATCTATTCTTGTGCTTCTAGTACAGCACTGGGAAAGTTCCCTCAGCAGCATGTAAGATACCTGCAAACTCACAGAGCTTGTAGGATTTGCATTATTAATTTATGGAGTGTGATCTCAGCCATCCATTGCCTCCAGCAAGTACCAGATTTTTATTGTGATAAAAAAAATACTGCCTGTTGGTATTTAAAGATGTGTATATATGTATGGAGCCATGCTCCATCTCTCTGTATATGTATTGATCTGTGTATGTGTCTGTATATATAAAATACTGCTCAAAATTGTGCAGCACTGTTGTGTTCAGTCAGTATTGTTAGAGTTGAAACCTGCTCAGTCTGTATCACCTCCTGCATTAATAAGGTTGTGGTCCTTGATGCTACCCAAATCAGCCTTCTTCCCTGAAAAGTTACAAATTACTACCTTTCTAAGATAAACAAAAAGAAAATTAACCTTGATCCCGTGAGGCAGGGTGTCAAAAGTTACAAAACTATTGTAGTGAAAATGATTTTATTTTCGGAGGTTCGTGATTAGGGGTTGTGTTTCAGATTTTGTGGAAGCAAACTGCCGCAGGGCCCGGTGCAGGGTGCTGTGGCTGCAGGCTGGGGACAGCACAGCTGTGCTCTCCAGGGCTCCCTCCTGCTCATCCCTGTGCTCAGCAGGGTTACTCCTGCCTCTCCCCCTGCTCCCACGTGTGCCCAGGCTCTGCTGTCTGCTTCTGATTTTGATTGTAGTGGGTTATGCATTATGGTGGATTAGATACATACCATGAATTCTCTGAACATCCAAAATATGAACCAGTCAGATTGCATGTGCTTTTGGGAGATTTAGCAGAATTTTTCTGAAGTTTAACAGTTTTTGAGGTTGTGTGTTAGGTGGAGGGTGTATTAGCTAGATAGATCCTTCAGTAACTCCTGTTACTTTTTGATTCATGTATTCAGTGTAGAAATATTTTTATTAAACATGATTAGGCTTTCTATGTGAGGGTGGCAACCTGTAATTTCTCCTCTGGTTTCCTGTCAAAGTTTAAACAAACTGCTCTTGTCTCCTGAGATCATTCTTTGACTCTTGGAGTCACATGGAAGTGTTGACTGCTGTTCCGTGTCTGGAACAGCTTGTGACTGTTTACTGGAAAAAAGCAGCAGCTCCGTTGCAGAAATGTGCAGTGTAGTATCTCTGAATGGCTCTGTTGTTGTCTTGTGTAGGAGAAATCACCTACTCAACTACAAACACAAGAAGGGTTCATTGGGCAAGTCCTGCACTTATTACTCATGTTGTTTATGTGCTTTCCTAAATTTTCATTTTGAAAGGTTTGCTCCTTTTCATATTGCTCATTATAGATGTCCGAATGAGGGATAAAAGATGAGACACGTAAAATTCCAAACCTGCATCTCAAAACCCCCCCCCCCAAAAAAAAACCAAAAAACCCCCCCACAAACAAACAAAAAAATCAATTTCTAGAGGTGTTTGAAAACCACACCTATTAAATTTGCAAACTTTCACATGCTTTGGCTGAATTTGGTGTGCACACATTCTCTGTCCTGCCGCACCTTAATCCTTAAGTTCAAAATGGACAGTTTCTGAGTTAGGGCTGTAAACCTGAGAGCAGGAGATAAGCTAGGCCAGAAAATCCAGAATGTGTTTGTGTTGGATGAAATGAAACTAAATGCAGTTGCATTAAAATAGGATTAGAATTAACATGTTGCAGTGTAGCTGTACAATTATGAGGGATGAAGGAGGGAAGTAAAAAGGACTGGCTTTGGAAAGAAAATGATGTAGCAGGCATGTTTTAGGCTGTAGTAAATTCAAATTGAAGATGTGTGAATGTATTTTATTTCTTTACTGTTTGGTTGCATCAAAGTAACGAAGTACTGAAATAGTAATTTTTGATAATTAGATAATAGTAATTTGTTTTTCAAAGTGTCTCTTATGTGATAGTAAAAAATGTTACACTTGGTAACAGATAAGTGAATGTTACCAAGAAAAAGCTATGGAAGTTGCATTTCATTTCATGGTGTATTTAACTCTCCATATTTTTTTATTAGAAATGCAGTGATACACTGGCAATACGGAGAGAGATGAATAAAAGTTACTTAGAACTCAGTTTGTGAGGAAGCTGCTTTTCTTCATACACAGGAGGTGACTTAGAACTTCACACTGAATAGCTGGAGACTTAATACCAACACTGAGGAGGAATTGCTTCAATAAATGGTTTGGGCTTTTGCAGTTATTTAAGTAAACAGATTATTTGAAGAAACGCTGGGCGTTAAGAAGTTTCAGGCCAGGCCATGCTAAGTATTGAAACGTTTTCATTACAATGTTTAACAGAAGTAGGGCTTGTCATTCTCATGTACCCCATTTTAAGACCTTGTTTTCAGCTGCTGTGGACTTGGATGAAATTTTAACTATTTGTACTGAAGCTGTCAGAATCAGATTTTTTATTTTCATATTCAACAGCTTACTTAAGCACAGTTTAGCACTGTTTGAGGAAACACTTTGAAGCTGCAGGAGATCTGTTTATAGACATTTTCACAGTTCCTGCCACTTCTGGCAGGGAATATTCATGTATATGATAACACAGGTCAATGAAACTTGTCTCCTCACATCTTCAAACAGTCCCAGAACATAGATCATGATTCTGACAGCTCAAGGCTACAGACTTAGACCAAGACATTTTTGTAGCTGAACAACTGAGCCAAAAGCAGAGATACTGCTGCTGCTCTTAGTGGCTTGGAGGCAGATCCCTGATTGTGTCAGGGTCAAGAGATCCAGCAGGACCAGTAGGGCAGCTGGGTGAAATAGCTCCAGATGAGGAGCATGTGCAGGGACTGGGCCTAGAGACAGCAAGAGGTGCATTTCTCTCGTGTCTGGGACACTAAGGGCAGTCCTTTCAAAGTGTGGTTACTTGGCTGCAGTGATAACCACCTGAGAAAAGACCTGCTCTGCAGCAGAGATAAACGGGGAATTCATTCCAGGCTGTGGTTACACTCCTTGGACATCCAGTAACTGATTCCTGCCAGTCCAGCTGCCCCAAGAGCTGCAGTTTCCATGCAAAGCGTGACTGTGAGATGGCATTTCAGGCAACTGGGACTGAACATGCCAAACCTATTACGAGCAAATTAGGCTTCAGCACTCTTTAGTCCTTAGTTTCTCCTAAGCAAAATCTCAGAGCCAATATGGAATTACACTTTTCTTGGAACACACTTGTACTCCCACGCTATTTATGGTACACAGCAGCAGCAGGAGGTGGTTGATCTGATGACAGAAGTGAAAGCCCTGTACAAGAATAAAAGGAATTACCAAGTTGGATTGCTGAGGGAGAAGTTACTGTTTAGTTTCCAGAAATCTTGGCTGTGGAACTGAAAAGTATCGTTTTGTGTAGGGATTTACTTTTTCTTTTTAAATGGTCCTCAGTCTCATTTGCCTGTATGCTTTTTTATTTTATAGCTTATGCCAGACCAATTAGCATAATTTTTTTTTTCTTCTTTTGGATCTTCTGTTTTATGAAGAAAACCAAGAAAATGTCTCCTTCATTAGACAGTCACAGTAAAAAGTTGGAAATGTGCTTGTGTTCCGTTTTTTGAATTCACCTGAAAATGTCTTTATAAATGCAAAATTTGATGTAGCCTGATGATTCTGAATTCAGGAAGTTCATAAAACTCTGAAGTACTTAGCAATAGCCAGCTAATTTCAGTTTTTAAAATAAATACTAGCTGAAGTACAGGAATGTATGCTTGCTTAAAGGACAGTGTTGTTCAAGCCAATGAATATTTAATAATGGAGAATTACAGATCTTGACCTCTCGGTCCAAGGGAGGCAGTGTGTGGTTTTGTTGGGTTTGACTGTGGGTTGGGTTTCTTGGGGGGTTTCTATTTTGTTTGTGTTTGAGGTTTGTTTTGTTTTTGGTTTTAAGCTGGTTGGTTGTTTTTGTTGGTTTTGGGTTTTGTTTTATTTTTACTACTGCACAGTATTGTCCATTTTGGAATGGTAGTTTTCTCTTTTCCCTGGAGTAGTGCTAGTTAAACTCCATCTTTACTCAGAAGAGGGGGATAACTTGAAACTGATAAAGAGTTGGGGGTTCCTTGATACTACAGACTTAGAATTGTTGTGCCTACAGGATTTATATAGCTTCTCCTTTCTCCTCCCTTTCTTCTGTTTTAGGTGAAATTGTGGTGAACGAAGTAAATTTTGTAAGAAAGTGCATTGCAACAGACACAAGCCAGTATGATCTGTGGGGCAAGTTGGTTTGCACTAACTTCAAGATTTCCTTTATCACGGATGACCTGATGCCACTGCAGGTTAGTTATTGATCACATGGATGCATCATGAGTGTGATAAGTGAAATTATTCACAGTCAGTCTGTCTCTTATCTGATATAAATGGATGCCTTCTAAGCAGGCTACGGGATGAGGTTCTGCTGTCCTGTTCTGAGTGTGTTGCTGTTCCATCCATTCATATCAGGACGAGTAAATTTGTACATGAGTACATCCAGCTCCACTCACCTCCATGTATGGAGGCTGCCCCAGGAAGTGGCTTTACAAAGGCAGAGCAGGAATTATACACAGATGTGTTCCTCCTCAAAGGAGCTCTTCACAAATGTCCCTTGGACTAGACAAGGGTCAGAGCAGCAAAACTCTTCATGTGGTGGAGTTTTATTGGTGTTACTGATGGAGGGCACAGCAACCATGACATGAGTTTTCATTGTAGATGAAGCAACAAGAAGAGGGGAGAGGAACTCTTCTGCTTTGTCAAAGCAGAGCTCATAACATTCAAAACCATGATCAGTTTTTGAACAGCGCAACACTGGAAATCCAAGTAGTTTGGAGCTGGATGTTATTTTCAGTAAAGTTTGCATTTCCATTTGGGGCTTTTAAAGGAAATGTTCCATTAATTAAAGATATGTAAAGCTGTGAAAGTAGATGCTTATCCAGCTATGGTTAGGAAGTTTGACCAAAGCTACTTCAAAAAGTTAATTTTTGGCACAAAGTAGTTGTCAAAACTTGTCCCTGAAATATTTTTTTCTCTCTATGCATACAAAAATAATAATAATTGGAGATTTCATATGTTCCATCTATATATGTATGTATGTATGTTTTATACTTCAAATTGTATTGAATTTCTAACAGTAATTTTTGATACTAGTCCAGTAAATTCAGTGCAAATAGGGAGGTTATTTCGCATATTCCACTGGGGTTTCTGAACTGCTGGGTATGTAGTTCAACAGCCTCTAATTACCTGGGAATAGGCAAGGGTGGTACCTGTCAGAAAAGCCTAGGCATGCCTGATTTTTATCATAGTTTCTTCAAAGCTGTGTTGTATATCTGGTTGCAAACTGCAGAACTGCAATTAATGGCTGTGAGTTCATGTGTTTCAGAAATTCCATTATAAAAACCTCCTCCTTGGTGAACACGATGTCCCACTCACATGCATTGAGCAGATTGTCACAGGTATGTCAAAAATAGTTAAGTATAATGACAGGCTTTGTTCTTATTCAGTACAAAACTTTTACCTGCCTGTTAAGTTCTGCAGAATTGTTGACACTTGAGGTTTTATGTCATTCATCTTCCCTGATTTGAAGTATTTGGTTTATTTAAAATTAGGATAAAAGCCTCAAATGCTGAATAAATCTTAAGGTGCCATGCAGGAGACTTAGTTGGATCTTTATAATATGGAATTTATATTTATAACTACCATACTGAATTAACAGGTGCTGCAGGAGAGATGTTATAGCAGTACAAATTTTTTGTTAGCAATGTTTTTACATTGAATCATCTGACTCTCTGCCACTGAAATAACTAGATTGCAAAAAGCACATAGTTGATACAGTTAGACAGAGCTGGGATTTCTAACAAAAGAAATTCTGTAGTTTTCAATCCTCTGTAATTCTTAGCAAGTTAATAGCTGGTGATCTCCAAAAATCTGCAAATGGCAATCGATATCTTAATCTGAAGAAACAAAATACTTCTTGTGGAGAACCAGATTTTGATTTGTTGGATTCTTTAGACTAACCTATTTGTGAAGAGTGTTTTTCATCTTGTAATTGTAAAATTTCATAAAATTGATATTTTTTCAAATTTTGTTTATGGCATTGGCTGTTAAACACTTGGTTTTCTTACTGTAGGTAATCTAAAATTATGGGTGATAAGTTTTCAATGCCCAGAGTTGGTTGTGATCACTATGAAAAGATTAATGTGTATCTGAGGAAGAACATGAAGAAATGCTATTATTTTTACAACACAGAGGTGCTATTGGCCTGTTATATTGTCTTACACTGGCCCACATTTGTTGCCCCTTTTCTGAAACATGAGGTTTACCCGAAGTTTAGTGAAACATAAGCTTTTACTAACAGGAATTAATGGATTTTATACCTGAATCAAAATAAAAAACTTCTGGTAGCAACTGTTTGAGCATTAAACAATCTTGTGTTTCCTTACAGAACACAGTCGAATAACTTTGTCTCTTCTTTGCAGTGAATGACACCAAGAGGAAGCAGAAGGTCCTTGGTCCCAACCAAAAACTTAAATTTAACCCAACTGAATTAATAATTTATTGCAAAGACTTCCGTATTGTCAGATTTCGTTTTGATGAAGCAGGTCCTGAAAGTGCAAAAAAGGTATTTTTATCTTGTTATGAAGTCATTACATGTAGCAACAGCTGTGCTGATAAGAACATTTTGTATTACTATGTTTTGATAGAGAAGTGGGGAAGAGAATTGCAAATTATTTGCGTTACAGGAGAATATCTAGACATTTAGAGTCAGATCTATTAGGGGAAAAAATTTAGTGTGATGTATTAACTGTTTAGTATTGTGTAAGATAAACCAGTATTTCTTGTCATATCTGTTGTACTTTTAAAAGTTATTAATTTATTACATAAGTCTTTTTAAGAACTGGAATCAGAATATTGCATTGCAGATGTACAACAGATCTTTGCATTTTTATGGAAAATGTTTCAGTCTTTGATGCATTTTCTGAAAGTCCTAAGCTTAATTTATCCAGAGGCTCAGTGTTCTGCCTTAGGGATATCCTTAATGGTGTCACACAGCAAGTTCTCCAGCAAGCTCTTGGAATCACCTTTCTGTCCACTTTACATGAAAGTGGGCTCTTTGTCAACATTTTGTCAGAGAAATGTACCCCTTGTACCGCTGCTGACAGGGGGAAGTCCTGCGGTCTGGACATTCCTGGAGATTTCCTTCCTTGCCCCTTGTGCGGTTGTTGTCGCAGGTCCCCGTGCCGCGGTGCCGAGCCGGGCGGTGCCGAGCCGGGCTGTGTGAGGCTGTGCCGAGCCGGGTGGTGCTGAGCCGGGCTGTGTGAGGCGGTGCCGAGCCGGGCGGTGCCGAGCCGGGCTGTGTGAGTTGCGCTGTGTGAGCTGCACTGAGCGGGCTCCGGCTCGGCAGCCCTTCCCGCCGCTGGCCCAGCTCCCCTGCCGGCCTTTCGTAAGGAACGACCCACTTTGCTCGCAGGGCTTAACAATTCCCCTTCTCAGTGGGATCAGGGTTGAGTTTAGCCCTGTAAGTCCCAAGGACCATCTGCCCAGGCATAAGTCTGTGTGCAGTTACTGACTGAGAACTGCTGAACCTGCTCAGCCCCTTCCTTTACCCTACCAGAGGTGTGCGGGCCGGAGCCCATCATGAACCACCCTGCTCTGGCCTTCCCCTGTTTCTGGCTGCCCTCCTGCCTGCTGCCTGTGCTGGTTGGAGCCTTCCACGTTTGGCAGTCTTTCAGCAATCATTCCCTTACACAGCTTCTCCAAAATCCCCCTGGAGCAGCCGTCTCCTGCAATATCTGTGCAGCAACTGTTTCTAATTGGCTGTCACAGCCGAGCAGAGTGATTAGCCTGGAGGAGGAGAGAATAAACTCAGCATCTCATTAACATTCTTTGTGCTGCATTTTCTTGTGCAAGAGCAAACAGTGAAACCCTTTTATGAAGGCCTTTACATTAGGCATTTATAATTACATGGTATTAGATGGTTTCTTCTGATAGGAAGAACAGCTAGGTCTAGAGAACCAGAAGCCTGTGTGGTTATAGAGCTTGTGCTGGTGGTGACCAAAAGTGTAACAATTGCCATGTTCAAATACTAGAATTAGTGGAGAGGACTAAAACTTGTGCAGATATCAGTCGTCTGGTTACTGTTGCAGTTTCCATGCATCAGGCAGGTTACTGCAGCTTTGTGTGGGTGTAGCACAAAAGCACTTTTACTGAAGGGAGGTCAGGTTCTGCTAATCTAATCTAATATTTCCCTAATAATATTATTCTGTTACCATTAAAGTAAGTTTTCCTGTATCAAGATTTTGCATAAATGATTTTGGGGTGCCAGTGAACACATCTAGAGTGGTCTTACACAGCATCTTGAATGAAGTTGTTTTGTTCTCTCTGACATTTAGATGGCATGCTGGCACCACAGTATGGAAAGATTTTTATCTGGTTTCTGTTCCTGCCCTTCAGGTAGTACTTATTAGCAAGGTTGTCCTGATGTTTAAAAACAGAAGACAGTGATCAGGCCTCCTTAAAGTTCTGAAGCGCCTCTTTAATCCAAATTTACATCCAACTGTTTGTACAAGAAAATTTTGGTAGCTGTCTACTTGGAAATAACTGTGTGTGCATAACTTTTGTAGGGAAGATCAAGACTGGAAGTGTAGCTGAGTTCTGATGTGAGGGGAAGCCTGCTCTGGGGCTGAGGGTGCATTGCCTTCTCCATTGACTGGGAGAATGCTGGAGGAGAGGACTGACCATGGAATTGGGGTTATGGATGGAGGGGCCTGTGGGCATCATCCCCTGGTCCACCTTTGTCTTCAGACTTGCCAAGATTAGATCAGGCTGTAATTAAATGTCATCTTAGTAATACACAGGAGTAGCACTCTATAAATAAAGCCCTGATAGGTCAAAACAAAATGTCTACCTACTAAAATATGCATTTCAAAATACAGGAGTATAAATGTCTCTACTTGTTGCATTGGATGATTGCAAATGTTCTGTTTAGAGCAATAATTATATAAGAACAATACCCATGGCAATTAATGTTTTAAAATGAGCTTTAAATATATGGAATAGTTAGAAGGACAACAGATGCTAACTTCATGCAGTTAAGTAATTTGTTTCAAGCATAGTTCCTTGCACATACTGGAAATACTCAGCAGCATCCAGTGACATAAATTGGTGTTGGCAAAGAGAGTGTAATCTGTTCCTAAGGAAGAGTCTCTATTTGCTGAACAGGGCATAAGGGAGAATAACTAATTAAGCTGCCTTACTAGAACAGAGATTACTCCAAGTCTCTCTTTGAGGGTCTCGGAAAGATCCTTTTTCCCAGGATCTCTTTGGCTGCTGTGAAAAGAAGGATCCAAGTTTGAAAGCAGGCCTCTGACATGGACAATCTGGCAGACTTGACTACACGTAGACACGTGGGTAATGTTGGCAGAACTTTCAGAGGTCTTTTTCTTTGCCTTTAAGCAGAAACACTGTGAGAAGACGTTTATTTATTTTCAGGTAAATTATTATGGAGAAGCTTAAAAATCAGTTCTGTTAGAAAAATACCCTCAGTACTTGTTGCAGCCAATATATGCTAATAAAATACTGTCTCATCATTAGTCAGCCAGGTAAATACTTTCTTCCTCATTTTTATTAGTGGATATTTGGGAAACAAGCGTTAAGGAAAAAAGGAAGGAATGGAATTTTGCACTCACCACTGTTTAGCAGTTTTATTTTGTTTTGTCTCTAAAATAAAACGATAGAGTCTCCAAAGGAAGGAAAGCCAGATGGGTGTGGGAGGAAGTGGAGGATGGGGAAGCAAGGGTAAGCAAGTTGGGGAAGTCTTAAGTTAGGCGGTGCAAAAAAAGAAGCATTTCACATTCCTTTGAGGAAAGGAATTATTTTGTTCCAAAAATGACAGCAAACAGTCAAACCGAAAACTCTGCTATTTTTTAGGCACTGCAGTATTTGACATTAGATTGAGAAAATAAAATGTATGAAAAGGTGAGGCTGTAGATCTTCTGACTGTTAGGTGATGGCCAATGTGTTGCCTCCTGGTGCACGTGGATCTTGGCAGTGCCCCAGAATGGCACACACCCTGTGCCTTCATCAGCGTATCTCCATTTTCTCATCCCTTTCTCATCTGCAACTCCCTCAGTTCTTTTCCTTCAGGAAGCTTTTTTGAATGAGTATGAGAGCCATTTCAGAATCACAGGCTCAATCAAAACAGAGGGAAAATTTTTTATCTCAAATCTTGTTTCCTGTGCAATCAAAAGTAGCCTTTCCTACGTCATAACACTTGGGTTGGAGGGAACATTTTTTTTCCCTAATTGTTATGAACAATAATATTAAACTCTTAAGAGGTTTGGGCAAACGGTCCTGACCCTTTCTAATGTGTTCCTCCTGCCTCCTCAACTCTATTATCTTGTTCTAATTGTTTATACAGATCACAAAATTGGTACTGTTTCAAGGCACTGGGAATGCATAAAATACTGGCTTTGGAGGGGATGAAGGAAACTTTTTTCAGAAGTAAACTTAGAGAATCGCAGAATCAGAATGGTTTGGGTTGGAAGGACCCTTAAAGCTCATCTCATTCCACTCCCCTGCCATGGGCAGGGACACCTTCCACTACACCAGGTTTTTCACAGCCCTGTCCTGGTCTTGAACACTTCAGGGATGGCACAGCCACAACTTCCCTGGGGAAAGGCAGAAAGTATTTTTAAAAATACCAACAAATTTTAATAATTCTCTTAATGCTAGGTGCTTATTTTCCCAATAGGTTTTCCAGCCTAGGAAAATGAACAAAGCCTGCTTGTGAGACTTGGTGTAGTCCTGCTTGTGTGACTTTCTACCACAGGTGTCTGCTTGGGACAGGAATTGCAGTAGCAATGGAAAACAGTGTTTTTCCATAGAGTTCATAAGCCAGGGAGCCTGGCTTCAGGAAGGAGGGAAAATGCAGTTAGCACAGGGCTGTGCTAACTTAACACATCTGAAATGTTGCTGTTCACAACTCTTCTGCAAGAGCATTAGCAATACTTTGAAGCTCTTGCCCTTGGTAAAATTCCTGAAGAGGAGGGTGTGCCCTGAAAGTATCATTTATTTTTCTCAGATCGGGGTTGAGCAGGAGACACTGACATAGGGAAATGGCTTTTGTACTATGAAATAACTACAGCCATTGTGTTTACTGCTTTTAATAAATGAACTTTCCAACAAGCAGCCTATTCTCTTGTTATTTGTCTGAGCCTAAATATCTTCAGCTTTACACAATTGTAAATTGGCAAGAATACCAAACATTTTTGAGTTTGATATGAGAACGCTTCCTGTAAAACATGTTTGTCTTCCAATTTAGAGCGTTCTACTTATGGCCATAATCTGCTGAGATCTGTGGAATGTTCTTGTCTTCTGAATCTCTGAGACAATAAAGCTATTATAGGGATTTAGTGAGGAATAAACAGAAAATTAGTGTATCTTTTGTACTTACTCTGTGTGTCTATGAGTGGAATTTTTCTAAAATGTAGAAGTAGAGACAGTAGCAGGATAAATCTACCACTTTTTAAAATAAGAAAAATAGAGGTCCTGAACCTGTGGGTGGACTGTTACACCCATGCAATACATGGTGTGAGTTACATCTATTCCATGGAACACCCAGAGCATTTTCCAGCTCCTGCTTTATTTAAAAGCACAACTATGGTCTCATATTTTTTGTGGGGAACTAGATCTGGATGGTTACTATCTCCCCCCTCCATTTTATCCCTCATCACACAGCGCACACACACTCCCATTTTTCAGATGTGGCAATCAAAGGACAGAGATTTCAGCTGCTGCCTACTTAAAAATAGGTTTTACTGTATTTCTGTTGTGTTATTTGGCAGCACAATGGAATTTTTTTCCTGCAGTTTGTCCTGAAGCCTTGAGAGTAGATTAGCATAGTAAAAGGCTTTCAACTTTTGCTCCATAAATGAAGATGAGGAGTAGCTCTGCTAGAATCAGTTACTGTAGTGAAAGGCTACATAGAAAAATGGAAGTCAAAATGTGCATATACACAGATTTCCATTTTTTTTTCAGTGTGAATAATAGCCAAAAGTAATCTGTTAGAAGTGCCTAAGTATTGTTGAATGGCTGGCTTCTTCTGCTTTGGTTCATACACTGAAATCACAAGATTTAGTAAAATGTGCGTGGCTGCCAGTAATGTCATTAAAAATGTTATCAAATCCTAGAAATGAGCTCGTAAATGTTCCTCAGGAAAGTCTTGCTATACTGTTCTCCAGGGACACTTGTACTCTTTGGGATTTTGGGGGTTATCACCCCTGGAATATTCTGTCCTCTATTTTCCTTTGCAGTTTCATTGTAGAACTGAAAGTGTGGGAAGAACATTAAAGAAACCGTTGTTCTAAGACTCGACTGGAATTTTTTTGTTGAGTGTTTGTGAAATAACATTTTCAGCTCAAGTTAGTCTACTGTCATTACTAGTTTTATAAACAATGAGGACTGTCCCCATCAAAAGCCAAAGTATATAAAAAGTACAGTAAAGGTTCCATAACACTGTGTATGTTGCATACAAACAATAAAAATACAGCAACTTTCTCCATTCAGATCTCAGCATAACTAAGCTCTCGAGCTTTGTTCCCATTGCCCAGTGCTGCCAGCACTGGTATTCCCTCCGTTCTGTGGTGCAAATCTTTCTGTTCTGTCTGTCACAATAAGGACACTTTCCTTCACTAACACAAAACAATTTCTTGGATGTGCAGGATGTTTTTCAAAAATAATATTCGAAACTGCTAAACTCTGAATAAATTTTGTAAATGTGTTTCTAAATATGAAAAGTCGGGAAAAGGTGAAGGGAAGAAAGAAAATAAAAAGAAAAAAAATTGGGTGGTAAGAACGTGGGCTCACGATATGTCCCTGGTTAAAAGGTACAATTTAGTAAAATGCAGAAGCAAATACTGAGGAAAGAGGGCGAAGTTAAAGACTCCATTCATGTCCTGAAATTTGAAGAATAACAGCACCAATGTTTATGTGGTATTTTTTTTCTTCCTGAATTTGATTCTTCTAGGCATTAGAGTTTTTGTCAAATCTTTTGTATTTATTAGTGAATATCTGCGTTCAAAGAGACAAAGAGTAGAAGTGCTTGATGAAATTTTAAGTCTAAGATCTAATCCTAAATCATGTGCTGCACTCTTAATTTGAATAATCTTAGGGAAAGAACCAATAAGGTTTTTTTAAAAGGAAGTTTCACATGAAAAACCTCCTGACCCAACTGACAACTTTGTAGCCGAAATATCTGTCAAATGCTGTTAAATACTGATACCAGATTTTAGTTGAGGACATGCCTGAACTGTTAATTGTTCAAAATTGTCCTGGTAAATTTCCATTATGTTATTTCTGTGCTTTTCCCCTCTTCCCTAAGCACTGATTGCTGGCTGCTGTCTAGCAGTGCTAGGTTGGACCTTTTGAACTGACCCTGCATCCTCTTAGGTTCTTCTGCTGGATTGATAAGTACTCTCTTCATTAAAGAAAATATCCAAAGACTGATTTTTAGCTTTTTCACAGCTCTGCATATTTGGCATTGTTACAATAAAGAGGCGATTTTTTTTTGGTCTATATAGATATATAAATAACAGTAATAAATGTCTCTTTCCTAGGTGTGCCTTGCAATAGCTCATTATTCTCAGCCAACGGATCTTCAGCTGCTCTTTGCATTTGAGTATGTTGGGGAAATATATCATAATCCAGGTAAGGATAAAAATACTTGGATTGTGCTTTTTTTCCTGTTTTATAATATGTATTTTTAGTAAGACTTCTGTTCAGAAGCAGTGGCAAAAAGCATTTAAGGCTTTTCTCCAAGGGTAACAAAATCAGCTCGTTCTGCACCCAACCTCTTACTTATGTGTATAAGTCATTCATTGGGATAGACATTAATGACCTAAATCCAAAGAAATGTCTTTCCCGTCTGAAACAAAGCCAAACTGTGCCAGCATGAATGCTCCTACTCCTCAGTCCACGCTTCCACCCTCCTGTTGTATGTCTCTGTTGGTACTCTGGGTACCCAGTGAATGTCCCATCAGGCAGGCTTGCTCACCTGCCCTTCTTTTGGGAATAAGTTTCTCTTCTGGTGGTATTGCAGGAGGATTTGTGCAACTTGGGACTCCATACCTCCTTTCCTAGAGGCTTACTAGGCAGTTCTTACCACTCAAAACCTCCACCACCCCTGCTGAGTTGGAGCACACCCTCTCTGCTCAAGGCCAATCTCCAAGTTGTCAGTTAGGTAAGCCTGCAAAGATGCCTTTGGAACGTGATTTGTAGCGTAACGCTGTGCGGTCACTGCGGAGACACAGCTGAGAGCCAGCAGGTGTAGGGTGACAAGCCTCCCCACAGAGTGATGCTGCTGCACAGCTGTGGTACTGACACCTGGACTCAGCAGCTGCCACTAGAAACCACTGATCTGCCTGTTACAAAACACGAGCCTTGTGGAAATACGAGATCAGGCCTTCAAATTGGCAAAACAATGCACGGTTTTCATCTAGGTGCCTCTGGGAATGCCCCGTGCACGCACAAGAATAAGTGTGCTTATGTTGCACACATAATTACACATGGAATTTCTTACCTCCTAAAGCTTGGGCAGTTATTAAGATCCATGTATTTTCATGTTATACAGTACTAGGGAGGAAGCCAATTTTCAGATAAAATTGCAATAAAAGGTTAGGTTGCCACAAAGTTGCCTTTACTCTGTCCTTAAAATACTATTTGCTAGATGGAAAAATACCTAGTGGAAGAATTACTTAAGGTGGGTAAAAACGTTCCTCTGGAGCAGCAAACCAGAATGGCAAAGGGGAGTTGCTCTGCTCTGCTGCAGCTCCTAAGAGAATTTGAAATTCTTTTGGATTGGGTTGGGGTGTTCTTGTTGTGAACCCTGGTGTTTGTCCCATAGATCTCTGGCTTTGCTCTTGCAATTCCAGTGCTGTTTAATGACTCTCTATCCCTGCTACTCCCAGTCAAGTAAAAGGTGAAATGCTGTCTTTGTGCTTCCTGAGGAACATAAAAAGCCTGCATTGCTCTGGTCTATGTGTACATTGTTTTTTTCCCAGGCTATATTTGATAGTTATATATATATATATAAAATAGATACATTAAACAGGAAAATTGACTCTTTTTGTAGTTATTGTATTTCTCTGTTTACCATCTTTGAAGAACTACTTCAGTCTGATTTTAGTCCTGTTTTCTTCTGAAAATCCCAAGGAGCCAGAGTGCCAGTGCAAGAACGAAGTTGATAGATACAGAAAGCAGAAACCACACAAGTTATGGGATGTCAGCAGAGCTGTGATGCTGTTCTGCTTCCTGTGGGCAGGTTCTTGCTAAGGCTCAGAGCTTTCATGGGGGAGGTAACAGGGCTGAATTTCAGTTTATTCCACTTCCATCTAAAAATGTACTTCAAGTGTCAAGAAACAAAATGTAATTTCTTTTTGACACAGCTGACTGTCCCCTTGGCATCTAAAGAATGACCAGCAGAGGAGATCCTTCTGTATAGTAACAGCCTCTCTAAGCTCCTGGGCCCTGGGAGATGATAGGCCATCTTTTTGTGAGGATATAAATCTATATAGAGACCCCAATATTTTAACATGGTCTTCCATTTCTTTTATTTGCTGTTAATACAGCAGTCATTTAAAGTTGCTGAAATTATATAAGTTTTATTTTGCTGTCTTGACATGATAGCCATTAATGGGTAGCCTATAAAGGGTTCATGTTTTTAAAACATTGCAAACTTTGGCATATTGAAAAAAGAAAGCCTGTGACTGGAGATAATATTTGTTCCTGAATATTAGTGTGCCTTGGCTTCTATCAAGCAGCACAGCAGGCCAATTTTATGTTGCTTTTCTAATGAAACTGCAGGGAAAAAATACATTGCCATCTTCATGTGTCATCAAGCTGCCATTAAATCACCGCTTTCTTGTAATACAACAATATAGATAATACTAGTCCTGATGCTAATGGCTTATTTTTGTAATTAGGAAGGAGAAGAGTTTGATTTTTATTTATTTTTTTTTAATGGGCATTGATGACTTTCCTTTTCCTAGCAAAGAAGGTGAATGGCATAGACCCGGGAGGAGGTGGTGGCGGTGGCATCGGCAGTGCCAGCGGTCAGCAGACTCCTTTGTTTGAAACCTACTCGGACTGGGATAGAGAAATCAAAAGGACAGGTGCATCTGAGTGGAGAGTGTGCTCAGTCAATGAAGGTTACATGATCTCCACTTGGTAAGTGTCTCTTGGGACACCAGCAGGAGGGAATTGGGCTGGCTTGTCCTGTGTGCCCCACAGCCTGTGCACTGCACCTTTTAATTGTGCTGCTCTCTGGAGAGGCCCCCAGATGAGAGATGCTGCAAGTCTTGTCCCTAAAGGAAATGTCATGTCCCTAAAGGAAATGTCATGTTTTGGCATCTGTTGCTTTGGTGCTTCTGTGTTTCCATGTGGGAATGCAGTTTCTCACCAGTGTCCTCGGGGCTGTGCTGGTGCTGTAGCTGAGCCCTCACGTGGCACAGTGGCAGCCATGCCCAGGGGCTGCTCTGGGACAGCCTCACTGAGCTGGTGACACAGCACTGCAGCAAGAGGGAAGATGGTCAAAAACACAGGGAAAAGTAACCTTTTTTTATCATGTTTTTTTCCACAAGCCTTCCAGAATATTTTGTGGTTCCGTCTTCCTTAGCAGACCAAGACCTGAAGCTGTACTCCTACTCCTTCATTGGGAGGCGAATGCCTGTAAGTGTCCCCTTTGTTCTGCTACTGCTGCTGGTCATTGCACACTATTCAACTTGGGACTCTGAATGCCAGTTAACAGAGTTCTGTGCATAGCACTGAGGAAAATATTGGTACAGAATAGCTCTAACTTGCATGATTTTGTTGTTTCTTGTGTTTTTTCCCCATGTTAGTTATGGTCCTGGAATCACCCCAATGGGAGTGCTCTTGTGAGAATGGCCAACATTAAAGATGTATTGCAGCAGCGAAGAATTGATCAAAGGTAAATGATTGTCGTGTCACTCTTCAGTCAGGGGGTTAGGACAACACCAGTGGTGACTGTGTGACACAGCAGTGGGTGGCACTGGAGGTGGCCCAGTGTGACACCACAGTGTTGTAGTGCAGGAAGTTTAGACAGACTTCTCTGGATCTGATTCTGGCACAATTGTTCTTCAAGGCCATTCCAGTTTCAAATGCTGAATAGCTTTTCAGGTTTTAAGGTATGATTATTTTTTAGGGGGCTAATCATTCAGATGACAGGATATATTGATAAAAGGAACAGATTTACTGTAATACAGCTTACATTGGTGGAGATTTTCTTACTCCCTTCAGCATGACAGTAAAAAAACCCCCTTCATTTGTGGCATTGGGAAATACACTTCAACTGATTTAGTGCCACGATGCACATGGCATTTCTGTGAAATATTTGTCATGTGCTGTCCTTAATGGAAGACTGAAGGCATTTAGTGCCTTGTGTAGGTAGTTTACAATCTTAGTGGGTTTTTTCCTTTGGTTTAATTTGTAGTGTGACTTCTTTAGTAGTGCAAACACCTGCATTGTGTGTTAGGCTGGAGCTCTGAGTTTTAGTTGAAACCCTGTCGCATTTCCTGACTTCATAAACTTTATGTATGTTTTCTCTTCATTTAACATAGGTAAGTCTTACTAAAAATGATGGAAAGCTAAAAACTGAAAAGAGTTATTTAACTGTTAGTCAGCCTCAGATTTCATTTCTCAAATGTGATGTTTTAATGATCCAGCATTCCCAGTTTTTAATTTTGTAATTAGCAGACACCAAAAATGTTTGAGTCAGTAGCTTTATGGCAAGAGCAATGTATTTCCTGAATATGACCCAATAAACTTTTTTTTAGAATGAAGTGTGTGTTTTATGTGGGTTTGTTTGCAGTTAGACAGTGGCATGTTTCTTGAAAGACTGTTTCTTTCCTCTCCAACAATAAACCTGCTGATTCTTCTGCTGCAGGATTTGTAATGCCATAACTCGAAGCCATCCCCTGAGAAGTGATGTTTACAAATCTGACCTGGACAAATGTCTCCCCAACATCCAGGAAATCCAGGCTGCACACAACAAACTCAAACAGCTCTGTGTCAATGGTACGCTTGGCTTTCCTTCTTTTATGGGGCTTGTTTTCCTGACATGCAGTGAATTCCAATTGGCCTGGCTGACAGGGACTGTTACTGGAAGTTGTTCTGCAATGTAATTACTGTCCCTGTTGCAGAGCCTTTTGATGAAACTGAGGAGAAGTGGCTGTCCTCACTGGAAAACACTCGCTGGTTGGAGTACGTGAGGTTGGTACCGTTAATAAAATGATGTTCAGTGGAATGTGCAAAGCTTTCAGCACTGTAAATGAGCAGTGCATCAGTTGAAGGATTTTTTGTTTTAATATATAAGTCAGGTAAATATAGATAACCCAATTTTTTTTTTTCTTGTAGAGTGTTTTTTTGTTAACTGTTAAATCCCTTTCTTTTCCTGTCTAGAGCCTTTCTTAAGCATTCTGCTGAGCTTGTCTATATGATGGAGTGCAAGCACGTTTCTGTAGTTCTACAAGGTAATACAACACAGAGCATGCTGTAATTATTTGCATTACTGTGATAATGAAGATAAACAGATTTAGATAAAATCAACTGTAATCTTTATACATAAACCCCATGGCTTCTGAACATCTCAGGCATTTGGTGAACTAGAAGGGAAAATAATTTTGTTATGTATCTGAACTGTAGTATAGTCCTTAGTATCAAAGGAATATTTTGCTTTGAGTCTTTGTGGCTTTTGTTCTGATAATGATGATAGAATCAAAACCTTAGGGTGAACCTTTGTACTGTGTTAATTGGGCTAATAGTCCCTGCATAAGCAATATCAGTTTAATTCTGAGGTTCTACAGACTCGCTCAGGATTTCACTCAGTGCCCACTCCTTGTGTCTGTGCAAACAGATATTTCAGAGGAAAAGACAATGAAAAACTTGCTCATATCTGTAATTTCTGTAGTTTTTACAAGATGTGTTCAGCTGGTATATCCCACTCTCCCCATGCAATGGCCTTCCAAAACTTGCTTTGGGGTGGGAAAATGTTGAGAATTTCCAGCAGCATGAACACCCTCTTCCTCAGCACATCTTGGTTTAAGTACTAGGCAGTTGGGTGGGTATTTAGCTCTTGATGAATGCAATGCTGTGCTGGATACTGCAGGAAGTATAATATGAGTCTGTTTAATGTTGTCTGTTATATGTCCCTTTCTATAATATGAGTCTGTTTAAGAAAAAAGAAGTGTGATTTTCTTCTAGTTTGTTGGGGTTTTTTTTAGCTGTAAGAACAATTAAAACAACTAAAAGTGTATTTTAAAGGAAATTCTATGAAAAACATGGGACCTAGTAGCACCTTTTTGCTCTTTGAAATCTAGTTCTGTACATGTGCATTAACCTTACATATTCTGTACATTTTGTATGTTATTTGCAGAGGAAGAGGGACGGGACCTGAGCTGTCTTGCTGCTTCCCTCATTCAAGTCATGCTGGATCCCTATTTTCGAACAATTGTTGGATTTCAAAGCTTAATCCAGAAGGAATGGGTCATGGCAGGATATCAATTTTTAGATAGGTGTAACCACTTAAAGAGGTCTGACAAAGAGGTAAAAATGAATTGTATTTGCATATGATCACAGTATCTGCTTGATGTCATCCTGAACATTTATTCATACAGAAATCTAAAAGTAAAAAATATGTTTTAATACTTTCCAATCTCATTATAATAGTATCAGAGGAAGTAAGTCTTTTTCCAGGGTAGAGATATCTTTTCTTTACCCTCTGTAGCCATGTGAGAATCAGTGAAATACCAGGTGCAATCCAATGGGTTTTTATGTTGCTTTGGGGTTACACATGAAAGCATCTCACTGCTACAAACACTTGCACAGCTCACGTTTCAAACTGAAACCAAAGGAGGTGAGGAGTTGGGGTAGTTTTGCTGTGTGTTTTACCAATCCCTGTTTCCCTCCCTGTGGTGTTTTCACTGGGCAGTGCTTTCAGAGCAGGGAGCTGCTGGAGAAGCCCCAGAGCTGCAGAGCTGACATGGCTGATGGAAGGAGGGGAGCGCAGGGCTCAGCTTCCAGCACTGCCAGCTCATCCTGCTTGGCCTCTTCATGGCAAAGGAGGGGCTGCTAACTGCAGGTGGAAGCATAGAGGACCCAGGTTAGGAACCTTTTTCAGGGACAGTGCCCATAGTCACAGAACAAGAACATCCCCAGAGCGTGGAACCCACAGACAAACCAAGGGCACTGAGCACCAAGTGGAGAAAATATGAGAAGGGATAAAGAAATGAGATGCCAAGAGGGAAGTAATGAAAAGCTATTTTGGCCCTAGGAAAGGATATACTGAAGAGTGAAAATGGGAAGGGGAAAATATTTCTAAAGCTTTACATAAGTGATGGTTTATGCTTTTGCCATTCTTGGGCCGCTGTGGAAAAGAGCTAGAAAATACAGTGAGAAATTAAGGTGGCTGAATCATAAGCTCTCCAGTCATTTCAAACAAGGAAGGAAACACATTGTAAAAACAAGGGCAAGTGGCAAAGAAGCACTGATTTGGAAATTAGGAAGGACATATAGATGGCAGAAGGGATTTTTGCAGTGGCACGAGTATGAGGGGAGCCCAGGAAAGAACTGACTGTGTTTTTACAAAGAAGGGAAAGCTGTGCAAAGGTAGTTCTGAGAAAAGTCGCTAAACAGGAATACAGAGTGTAACAGTTGCATAGAATCATGAAAAATGCAAGACTCCAAATAGTTTACCCTATGGTTGAGTAATGTACCATAACTGCAAAGAAATGGGTATGATTTGGTCAAAGCTTATGTTAAATCTGATAATTTCTTGTTTCTTTTCCCAGTCTCCTTTGTTCTTGATGTTCCTTGACTGTGTTTGGCAGCTGCTGGAACAATACCCAGCAGCCTTTGAGTTCTCTGAAGTGTACCTGACCATCCTGTACGACAGCGCCCGCATCTCCTTGTTCGGCACCTTCCTCTTCAACTGCCCTCACCAGCGAGTCAAGGAAAGCACTGTGAGTGCGAGGGGCTGCACCTGCTTGTCCAGCAGGAGACTGCAGCCTGTCCCCCTGAAAATAACAGCATCCAGCTGAATGCTTCCTGGGTGTCCTTCAAATCCTCACGCTCTGTTTGGGGCAAAACACTCAGGTCCCCAGGTGAATGCAGTCATAATGACTTTCAGGTGACCTGTGCAGAGACAGTGATTATTCAAGAAGAAAGTCTATTGAACTTCTTTGTTGTTTTTTTCCTAGGTAAAAGGTTGCTACTCTACATTGTTATTTGTACTCCTCTAGGAAGCAAATCCGTGTCTGGAGCTCAGAAAGTAAAATGACAGGCAATAAATAGAATTTCACGCTTCAGGCAAACTTTGAAATCTCTTGACATAATTGTTTAAATAGTTCAAAAAGTTGGAGATGTTGCATAAAGTTTCAATAAAAATGCACAATGGAGCATTTAGAAAACTGAACACTTAAATTTGTTTTTGAAAACTGGAGCTTATCAGAACTGGGCATAGAAAACATTTAATGGCTGATAAAAGTGTAACTTACTTATTTCATTAAATATTTTCCCTTTAAAGTTGTAGGTAGCAACCTTAACAAAGAAGTAGAGCATTAAGGGACTATTAGTGAATTCTCAAAATGCCAATTTGGAGGTTAAGACTAAGCCAAAAAACAATTTAATATAATTGAAAATTAACTGCCTAAATGCAGAGGAACTGTTTTCTTCAGCTGCCTTGCTGCTCTGTTGTGCTACCCTGCTCCTCTTTGCCCAATAGTTACATGCTGGTTTTAAGATTCATCAAGAAGCCCATTTTCTTTGATTTTAACCTGTCTGAATGTTAACTTTCCTTGCAGGAATTTGCTATAAGCAAAAACATTCAGCTGGGTGATGAGAAAGGCCTCAGGTTTCCGTGTGTCTGGGACTGGTCTCTTCAGTTCACGAGCCGGGACCGGCTGCTGTTCCACAACCCGCTGTACATCGGGAAGAGCACGCCCGGCGTGCACAACGGCGCCCTGCGCACCTTCAAACGCTCCAAGGTACTGGGGGGCTCTGGGGGGCCCTGCCTGTGCTCACACTCAGGGCTCCTGCCGGGGAGGCTGCTGCTGCCCTTGGATTAGCAGTAGGAGCCTTCATTGTCTCGGCTTCCCAGCCTAAAGAAATGATTTTCTGTAGAACTAAAGATGTAAATTGTTGGGCCTTGTGTTTTAGGACATTTTCTGATGTGCCTGAGTCACTGCCAACATTTGCATTATTTCACCTTTGGAAAAGTGATGACAGGCCACATTTTCCCCCCGGGGTTGTCAGTATTTTCAGTAAATACTGATTATAAGTCAATCATTTGTTGCTACAAAAAGCCATATGTATTTCTTTTTAAAGGCCACAGTTTGCCCTGTGAGCCCTGCAGTAGTTACTCACAGCTCAGAACTATTTAAAGGTCACAGCATTTCTCTGGATGATGCACCCTGGCAGTTCAGAGAAATTTGTTATTCCAGTGAATGTAGAACTGGAAAATTACCAGTATTTATTTTCTGCAGAAAAGCTACAGCTCCACTTTGCGAGGTGTGCCCCCAGCACTAAAGAACGGAATCATCGGTGAGCAGGAGTTCCTTCCAAGAAGAAACTCTCTGATACTGAAACTGAAGCCGGACTTTTTCCAGGCAGCGGAGGGGCAGAGCCACAGTATGGAGCAGTACTT
This sequence comes from Cyanoderma ruficeps, assembly GCA_008694505.1. Taxonomy (NCBI): domain Eukaryota; kingdom Metazoa; phylum Chordata; class Aves; order Passeriformes; family Timaliidae; genus Cyanoderma; species Cyanoderma ruficeps. Next base: position 15,045,872 of record VZDJ01000155.1, on the reverse strand, counting down.
CAGGGACTGGTTTGCAAAGCCCGTTGATTTGCACGGCGTCATTCTGCCCCATCTCTCTGGAACACAAATAAAACTGTGGAAACTCTGCTACTTCCGCTGGGTTCCTGAGGCCCAGATCAACCACGGCGGCTCCATCACTGCTTTCCACAGAGTGTCTCTGCTGGCGGACGAGGTGGACATGTTAAACCGCAGCCTGCGGCAGTACAAGAGCAACTCCTCCTTGCAAGGCCACTGCTCAGAACTGGATCAAAGCAGGATGTACTTCAGAGCAAATGGTTTAAATGACACCTCAGGAGCCCCAGACTTCCTCTCCTCCTCATTCCCATTTTCTCCTGTAGGGAACCTATGCAGACGGAGCATTTTGGGAACACCTTTAAGCAAATTCTTAAGTGGTGCCAAAATCTGGCTATCCACCGAGACGCTCGCAAATGAAGACTGAGGTGATGCGGAGGTTTAAAGGTTTGGGGAGAATACAGCATATCATTTTGTCTTTTCTAACTTAACACTGCTAAATGCGGCATTGAAAGCTGTAAGAATTTTTATATACAAACTACGTAAGATTTGCACAAATATTTAAAAGCAAGGCAAGTGATGCTTCAAATCGCACAATTTTGTCTTCAGTAGTTCTCATCTGCTGGGGTTTCTGCTCCCCAATTCCTCCTGTTCTTGGGGGTTTGGCTCATTACAAGTGATAGAGCATTTCATTAGCTAATTGAAAGGCTTGGTGTGGTCATTAGTGAGGGTTCTGCTTGAAATACATTTGTTTTCCCAGAAAGTGACTGAAGTGACCCTTTGATAAAACAGGAAAGCCAAAGTAGTGCAGTGGAGATGAACTGACAGCTGAAGTCTGGGAATATACTATCTTATCAGACTGCCTCTTCAGGAGTAATACTTACTTGCATAGATACCAACACACTAATATTCCATGACTGATCACCCTACATTGTGCTAATGCAGTGTATCCATGGAAGGGATTGGTCCCTTTCCTTTCTCTCCCCAAAAAGGGTTCATTAACAATTAGTCAGATTTGTGCTCTTTGTCACAAGCTTGACTTTAGACTATAGAAATCCACATCAGGACAATGCACTGTTAACCTTAAAACATTTACTGTAGATATGGTATTGTAGTAGCTTTAGAAGTGCCTTTAATTGGGAGGAAACAGTAGCAGGATTACTCTAATGCAGCTGACACCCTCCCCACACCTTTTTAAAACAGACTGTTGTGGCAAGTTCTTGATCCATCCCCTGCTTCCCCTTCTCCATTTCTGGAAACAACTGGCATCCAGAAGAAATGGACTGCAGCTGTTCCCTCTTTAAGAATAAGCTTGTGTGTAAATCCCACAGGATCCTCTCCTTTTTATTAAGAGCACCTCAACTACTCAGCATTATATTCCTGCACAGATCCCGATCCCTGCCAACCCTCTCCTCATTTTTTGTAGGATGAAGTAGCTTTCAGCAAACTCATACCTGAGCCCTGCTGGGTTCCAGAGAGGAGCACTGGCTCCTTGTTACCAGTTCCATGAGGGGTGCAGGTGCTGCAGTCACTGGTAGACAGGTGCTGCAAGAAGAGCAGTGAGTGGTGCCTTCTTTTTGCAGACTGCACATCCACAGGGACAGTGCAATGAACAAGCACTGCCTGAGGGAATTACTTCCAACAGCCTCCCTCTGCTTATTGCAGCAGCCTCCTCGGTGTTCTGAAACCTTTTAAAATGATGCCTCTCCCTGGATGCCGTGCCACAAAAGGACTCACAGGGAAAAAGGCAGGAGTGTGAAGAATTCGAGGAGGTTGGCGAAATAGTGATGTGTCATTCTCATACATTAAGGCTCCTGTCAGTCTCTGAACAGCGAGGCTGTATTTTGTATTAAATTATTTCTGTATAAACACCAAGGCTGTTGAACTGACACTGAACCTCTATGCAGGTGTTGTCTCACCAGTTAAGGCACTAAAGGCCTTATGCCATGGACTCAGAGCTGTTCTCAGTTTTCTCAGTGGGGCAAATAGAAAGCTGCAGGATGGGAATACACAGTGTATTCGAGTTTAAAAAAATGGGAGGGGAGAGGATTTGGAGATCTCTGTTTGTTTGTAAACCAAAACTGATCTCCAGCACAGCCTAAATCACAAAGTGGGGTTTGGCTCCCAGGCTGTTCCCTGACCTCCAAGGCTGTGCCGTGCTTGCACTGCTGGGAGAGGGAAGCAAGGCAGGGCCAATGCAAAGGTGAACAGTGTCAGGGGAGGGGCTTCCTTCTCACCTTACCGACCTTCCAAACCCAGTTCCTATGCAAAGAAGCCGTTGTGTGTGTGCCGTGCACAACTGGGCAGGCACAGGCTGTTGTGACACAATGCCAGGTGCTTCTGGGCAACTGTTTGTGAGGAAAAAACGTGTATTCACCTCAATTGCCTAATTATGCTGCAAGATGAGCTGAGCATGTTAAATGGTCCACAAACCAGTTGTGCTTATTTCCAAGCTTGCTGGAGCAGTCATCTCACTTGTTCATTATTCAAACGTTTGTATTAGTTTGCTTTTGCCATTCCTCTTTTCCCATTAGCTAACTGCTTTCCCTGGCCTGATACTTGACATAAAGACCTCAACCTGTGTGCTTAGTGTCTTTTGGTACCAATTTTTTTTTCTTTTAAAATGACAGTTAAAACTATAGTGTCTTTTTTTTTCCTTCCTTAAAAGTATAACTTCTTTGGTTTAAAGGTACCAAAAATATGTAAATAAATTGCTTCACAAAAGCACCTGGTGGAATTAAAAAATGTTTAGGCTAGTACCTTTTGGGGGAAAAATGGGTACTATATTTAAACAGAATTGTCTTTTATAAGGAGATTTCAGACATTTTTACATTTCAGTTCTTAGATGTGTACAGATGCTGCAGAGGGTCTTTGTATTTTATATATATATAGCATGGGAGAGGGTTAAAAATAATATGCCTTTATAATAAACAAAACCTGTCGAAATATCTATTTGCCGAACAGATTTAAAAAGAAATTTTCTACCATTCCAAAAAGGGAGTTAGGTAAGCAGAGGCTGAGAGTGGGCACCTCCTGCAGAGAGGAAGGGAAGGGATCCACCTTTCCCTAGACCTGAAGACAAGGTTCTGCTTCCTTGTGTTGCACGGCCTTGCTGAGGAGTCTGAGCAGCTGCTGTGTCTGTGGGTGAACGTGTGCCTGAGGATGCTGCTGCTTCCTCTGAGTCAAACAGCTCAATACTTCCTCATTCACTTTTGAAAGACAGGTACCAAGTGTTGATGTTGAAATATCCTCCACTCTGCACAGTTGCCTTATCAAGTCAGTAGGGACTGTTCTGAATATCTTTAATAACTTTCAAAAGCAATGTTGGGGTGTGAGTATGTATCTAACTTCTGTGTACAGATTACTGACATGCAAGTGTGTATATATATGTCTGTGTATATATATGTACACGTATTATCAAATTTTCATTTCTGTTCACCATTTAAAACAAGATACTGTTAAATGCCATTTTCATGTTGCAAGAGTAGAAAAGCTACCAAGCAGCTCATCCTTTTGTGTTTGCAGAAAATGTGCATTACTGCAGCTGTCCCTGGCTGAGTCATGACTTTGTACCACACGGGGGGCTCTGCGGCTGCTGCTGCAGCTGCTGTGCCCCAGTGCAGCAGCTGAACCCCAGTGCAGCAGCTGGGCTCAGTGCAGAGCTGGGGCTGCTGTGCACCTCAGTCCCCAGGCACTGCCCTGTGTCACACGTGTCCTGCCTTCAGAAATGCACTGGGAACTGCATTTGTGTGTGTCTGCCCAGGCCTGCACGTGTGCGTCACATGCACCTGCCCTCAATACCACTCTGATCAATTAACTGCCTTGTGTTTCAATGAAAATGTAGCAAGCTGGGCAAACCTTTTGGCTTATTCTCAGATGGAAAGATATTAAAACCAAAAAAATTCTAACATGTATTTAAGCAAAGGATGAAATCTTAAATTTGCCTCTAACCAAGAGACACAAATCTGTACCTCAAATTGCTCTAGGCAGTAGGTTTCTAATGCTGTTGCTGTGATGGTTTAGAGTTCACCATTTCAACTGAAACTAAAACCTTTGTGCCTGATAATGATTTACTGAGTAAAGTAGCAGTGGCAGGAAGATTATAAAATCCTGATGCTGAGTTGTGAATGTGAAGTAAATTAGAGTCAATAAAAATTTGTACCTTTCCACAGTGAACTTCAGGTGGTTTTCTTTCCCTTCCCCTAACAAAAAAAAATTGTGTGTGCGTGTTTTTCCAAGAATAGCATGGACACTGTGCTATAGAAAGATGATTAATAAAAATGATGTGCAAATTATCTTATTTCTTGCTATATTCCATTGTAGTGTCTGCAGTTTGCATGGTGATCACAACTTCTGATAGCAGGGGCCTTACTCAGTATGAGAACGAAGACTCCAGAGAAAACATACTGGCTGTGTGTTAAAATTAAGAGAAACCCACAGGATTTTGGCATCTTAAAAGGGAATTTATCTTTTTAGTTCCACTTGACTGACATACTTCTGAATGAACAAACACATCCATTTATGTGGGGCAGAACTGACTATACTGAGTATGGTCATCTTGGCACTGACCAGCTCCTGTCTACTACCAGAAATATTTTCCTTTATACAGGTAATACAGATAAGCAGAAGAGGCTGTTACATAAATTATCCTTTCATACACAGCAGCAAATTGGAACAGCATCAATGCTTTCTGCCCTACTCTCTGCCATCCTTGAACACCTGTGTCTGTTTATGTACAATTGCAAAATTCAAATACATAATGGCCAGTGGGGACAGGCAGAGAACCACACTGAACCTGACAAGGGGCAAGTTCAGCAAGGGGCTGAACTCACACCTTGCAAGCAGAGTTGCCCAACATAATGAATTTAGGCCCCGAGGGGACCATGGGAATGAGCAGGACCTGATGGCCCAGATTCTGTACTGCAAAAATGTTCTCAGGCCATACCAGTCCGAAGGCAGCTCCTCCTCTTCACTGGGCAAACCCCTGATCACCTCAGAGAGTAAGTCAGGAATCGTGGAGAGAAGGGAAGGGCTCTGCTCTTCTGAACACAAAGTGGCGTGCACTAAACCATACTGACACTTTACTCAAATTACATTTTAGAATGTTTTGTGCTAAAAAGGATTACAGTAAGGTTCCAAGAAGCCAGAATTTTAGAAGAAACTATTTTTAATGAGCAGCAGCAGCAGCAGCAGTCACTGGTGTGTGCTGCTGTTCCTTTTAAGAACACCCGAGTTCCCCACATGATCCAGCCTCTGTCAGCTGAGGCGTTTGCTCTTGCCTCCAATGTCCTGGACGTGACAAACCTCCACTGCAGCCCCCAGCTGGTGCAGCTCACTCAGCCACAGCATCTGCTTGGGAGACAGGCGGTCGTTGGGGCCCTTCACCTCCACCAGCTACAAGGAAAGGGGGACGGTTAGAACTGTGTCCCTGGAGGAACTGAAGGATCATTAGCTCCCACACATAAAGTATTTTTTTACAGCTGCTATTTGCAACAAAAATAATAGAGATTTTGGCACAATGGAAGGTCTGATGGGTGCTGAATTATTACCCCATATTTCAAAATTTAACTGTAAGAGAATAGAATTTTATATAGTAAACATCCACCAAAACACAGACAGAAGCCCTGGTGAATGAAGATCTCTCATGCTGAAAAATAGATTTTCTCAGCCTCACCTCTTCCAGCTGATACTGACAGCAGCTTTTTCAGGTGCTCTAGAGAACTAATTTCTGCTATTCAGCTCTGTATCATAAACACGGCAAGTTGCTCTAACAGATGAGATGTCCAACAGTCTTCCAGTAACTATTCCACTACCATGCAAGGCACCATCCATGACTGTTTGCTCAGTTTCTGTAGCCGACACAGACACAGTTGTGATAGTCCAGATTCGCCTCAGTGGTGCCAGCAGAACTCCTTTGCTAACAACGTGCGGCTGATTGGTAACAGGTGCTTTACATTACGACTAATCAAAGGCCGTTTCTCCCCCAGCCTCAGCCAGCGCTGATCGCGGCTGCTCCCCACGCCCATTAAAGCCCCAGCGCAGCTGCCGGAGGAGCCGATAATCACCCACTGCTCCCTGGGGCAGGGCAGCCGAGCTGCAGCTCTGACTACGCCGCCACAGGAAATTACAAACTGCGTGGGCTGACAAGTGCGAGGCTTTACACGAGGGAAGGCAACTGAGCCCCGAGCATCCCCGCGCCCCCCACACACCTTGAAGTGGCGGCTGTGGGAGCGCCACACGAGCAGGTCGGGCAGGCCCCCCCGGCAGTGCCGCAGGTCCCGGGAAAGCCGCCGGAAAACGCCGCTCAGAAACGTTCCTCCAAGGCAAGAGACCAGGCTCTGCAAGAGAACGTCTGCGAATTGGACGGGATTGCTTTTAATTTCCTGCAGAACCATTTCCCAACCCTCACAAAAATACTGGATGGCCCAGCTCAGCTCAGCTCTGTTTAGTCTCGTGTAACAAGAAATATAAGTAGATGTTTTTTACATCGATTTCCCCGCTGTGTTCCCAGCTACTGTTGCAGGAAAAGTGATGAATGAACAAATTGTAAAACTACCTGTGCAGGCATCACCCTAATCTCAATTCCTCCCTCCCACCACTCTCCATCTGCCGTGGCTCAGGGCCTCAGTACAACCTGTGAGCACACTAAGGCCACGTGTAATTGAACGTCAAACCTAATTGGAGTGTCCATGCTGGGCAACAGTTACTTACCTGGACTTGCTGGAGGGAAATAAAACGTCCCCAGTTAACCAGGGCTGCAGCTTTTCCCTCCTGAGTGGTCCAGACATCAGCAACCAACTTTGCCAGTGTCTCCGAGGAAGCTGTGTGAAGCTGCTGGAGTCTGGCCTCAATGACAGCCCTCCTGTTCTCGTAGAAGCTGTCAGTGTATAAATCCAGGGGGGATGTCTGGATGAAAAGGTAAATACAGCTCTCAGGAACTGCCACCACAGCAGCTATTCCCAGAATGACAATGTCTTACTTCAGATTTTTTTCTTAACTACTAAGTCGCTTAAACACTGAGCTGATTTATCTTGAACATGCTCACCACATAAATATTTATTAACGGGGAAAAATTTGCATATGTTTAACACCCAGTGCCAGCGTAACAAACACAGGCCACATCTCGGCCTCTGCTCTGTTGTTCTGAACTCTAGACAGAGGTTCCCTTTAACAGACAAAGGATTCTGTGCGTTCCCAGCGCTCTGAGCAGTAAAGTTCCAGGCGGGAACTGGATCTGGGCACTGTGAGCAGTTTGAGGTGAAAGAACAAAGCCGTGGTCGGGGCGGATCCTCCAGCGCCCGCAGGAAGAGCCTCGGGAAGGCGCTGAACACTCAGCGTGTAAAAAGCCCCTCCAGCAATTCAGCTCTGACAATCTGAACAGGCAGGGCCCCAGAGCCAGAAGCTCTTCAAAAGCAACTGCAGAGTGCTTAGGAAACAGCCTTACACAAACGGCTGCCACACACAATCCCACAAAACACAGCCTAGGAATGAGAGAATCAGGTGTGAGCTGTCAGCTCATCACTGGTGGTGCCTGAGGATCATGACAGCTTTGCTCTGCATTAATAAGGACAACAAGAGGAGCTATTTGTATGAATTCCATTTCACAGTTCTGTATGGCCTTTGGAGTTACAGCTGCCCCCTTCCTGTCCTACCTGTGACCCTGTTAAGCTCAGCTACAAGACACAAGCTTCAGATGGTAAAGAAAACTAAAGCCACAAGTTCACCCGGAATCATCGACCTTAGGGTATTACAGGGAGCTGTTGGAGAGGGCTGTGGAATTTTGTTTGCTTGCTTCTTTCTTTGTCAAAAAGGAGGGATGATCCCAAAAAATGGTGGGGTGGGTGGGAGTGTTAAGAAACCCGAGTTTTAAAATAAGGCTTTTGAAAAGAAACAGACTTTATTTTTCCCCAGTGGAACGTGCCATCTTCCAACCAGAGGGACGAGGCTGGGGCATAGCAGGTTCTCCACTGGCTATCAAGGACACTTTGCCCAGTGAGCTCAGCTACAGGACATGAGCATTTAACCAGACCAATCCCACCTTCTCTGACTGGGAATCCGGTCTGACACAGCTACTGGTTACTGAAGAGGCCCCTGGCAATAAACCAAATATAATAAATAATGAAGTAAAGGAAGCGCCAAGATCTGTCTGGGAAGCCCCTCAGAATAAAATGTTACTCTAATCCTAAATAAGATTTTAACATGGTTACTGAGTTGAGAGCAATGGGCAAATAAATTAACTAAAGAAAGCCTTTCAAAATTACCTGATAGGAGTTTCTGAACACGTCAGGTATGTCATCCATGAAAATGATATCCCACATTAGAATTCCATACAATGTAATAAATGTTGAGCCTTCCCCATGAATACCTAAAGGGCAGAAATTAATAAAAATGGAAGCATTAATTTCTACAGCAACGTCATATGAAGAGGTACTGAGTCACCACAACCCAAAGGAGAAATATTGTTCAGGTTCGGGTTCATGGCCAGCTGTTGTCAGCACACATTCCCTCTGCAGCTGCAAATGCAGTTCATTCTGCCCCATTCCCCAGGCCTGCTGCTGCCAGGCCACAGGCTGCAGCACACCTTCCATCCCTGCCTGGCCCCCACAGAACTTGCTGGGCTGACAATTTTAAAGACACAACTTTTTTCACATTAAAAAAAGATACAATATGGATGATGATAATATATTCAAAATGTTATTTATGTTTATAGTATATAATTAGATATTGCATAAAATATTATATACCTGTTTTACTGTAAATATTATATATGCCTTTTATATGTATACACATTTATATATGTAAACACATATGTGCTCATGGTATACATGTGCTCCTGCACATGTTTATATGTTCATGCACACATATAAGTATGTGAAAGCATGTCAAGGACACCAAGGAGGGCTTCTTTGAACACCTCAACACCAAAAGGAAAACTAGGCCTGCTGCTAAATGGAGGGGGGCCCTGGAAACAGGGGACACAGCAGGGCTTTGTAACATCTTCCTTGCACTGGTCTTCACTGCCAGCACCAGCTCTCAGGGACATCTAACCCAGGAGACCTGGGGAAAGGAATGTTAGAAAACCTTCCCTTGGTTCAGCAGGACTGGCTTAGAGAACAGCAAGGCAAATCTGACATCCACAAGCCCATGGGCCCTGAGGGGATGCACCCAGAGGTGCTGAGAGCAAGGTGACACCATGGTGAGGCCGCTCACCATCATCTTTGGAAGGTGGTGGCCATCAGGAGAGGTGCCAGGAGAAAGCAAATGTCACCCATTCTGCAGAACGGGAAAAGAGGACCCAGGGAAGTCCTGGCCTTTCAGCCTCACCTCAATCCCTGGAAAGGTGACAGAGTGCCTCATTCTGGGGGCCATCTCTGTCCACATGGATGACAAGAAGGTGATCATGAATGGTCAGCATGGATTCACTACAGCTAAATAATGCCTGATGACCCTGACTGCCTTCTACAAGTGCTGTACACAGGAACAGGATACCAGGGATGATGTGGAGTCTCCCTCACTGGAGCTATTCCACAAAAAATCCCATGCCATGTGCTCCAGAACAACTCTGCTTGAGCAAGGAGGTGGGACCAGATGACCCCACTGTGAGCCCTTCCAAACCCAAACCATTCAGTGGTTCTGTGATTCTGTGAACGTTTCTACATATATGTGTGAACACAGGGAGACATACATATGTGTGACTATACAGATGGATGCATGCAAACACAAGGGAACGCTTTTTCACTGTGAAGGTGATGAAGCACTGGCACAGGCTGCCCAGAGAGGCTGTGGACTCACCCTCCCTGTTTTACCCTTAGCTGTTCAATGGTAAGGAAGGCAAAGTAAGCAATCTTCTGTGTAGACAAAGGGGTTTTTTGGGGTTTTTCCTAATACATTTCAAAACCACCTTTGGTAAATGAAGGCACAAATCATTAAAGGCCAGGAAGCAAGGCAGGTTGAAAATACACGTTAGGGCACTTTGGTAAGGAAGTAAGGAATTAGAGGTGTTTGGGAAGGAAACAGAAGCAGCCTAAAATCTGGTCTAATGGAATCAGCTAAAACTGGTCTGTTAACTAAACTGATTAGTAAATAGTTTCTTTACTTACTCCCACAGTTATTTTACTGCAAAATATCCCCAAACCAACAGTGCAGTTACCCTGATCAAAACCATTCCTCCTGTAATGAGTTAATGCCAGCTCCTCAACTGAGCACATGACTGTGGATACACTGCAGTCTTCACCTCCTTCTCCATCACCAACATCCTCCATGAGAAACACAGATTTTCCCATTCCCGTCTGAGGACACATCTTTCCACTGATTGTAACCTGAACATATTAAAACATTTGGTTACTTTCCAGCATCACACTTAAAAAGCTTTAGCCCAAAATCCCCTTTTCAGTGTTCTTAAAATCAGAACTAGATTTGTTTCCAAAAATCAACTGAATAAAATTTAACCTGTCATTCCTGTCAAATCATCCTGTTTAGTTTTTATAAACCAGCACATTTTTAAGAAAACAAATGTCTAGCAAAAATTCTGGGCAGATGGGAATGTAGCCTTTCTATCTGCAGGACCAGGAGCAAAACCATAGAAAACTGAGACAGGCTCTGGGCTGTGACAAAGAAGGGCTGCAGGGAGACAAGATGAGGAGGCTGAGAGAGGAAGTGAGGCTCTGCTCTGATTTTGTCCCGACAGAATTATCTTTACAATGGCATGGAAAAGATAGACTTTTTAAAATTTCATTCTAATATGATGCAAGTGCCCCACACTGAATATTTGCATAACACATATTTAGAGTGCATAACTTACAAATGTTCCTAAAAGAATAGTGGCCTTTTTTTAGCCATTAATCTAATGCTGACAACATGGTAAGGTTACTATTAGTTTTTCTAGCACATAAACTGCTTGGCCTGCAGCCACCAGAGCCAATGCACTGATCTGATCAGACTCTTCAGCCAGAAAGGCTCTGAGGGCATCACTGCTAAATCAGTGGGGTTTATGGCTGATCACATCCCTAACGAATATAAAGCAATGCAAATTAGATCAGCATACAGCTGACTAACTTCAGATAAGAAGCAGACCAAGGCAGAAGTATTTGACTACAAGAGGCTTTTGCTTTAGAAACCCATTGGTATTCCTTTCCCTGCACCACGCCAGTCAGAGAGTCCGAGGCTGGTGCACAGCATGTCACAAGCCTCCCAGATTACTTTTCCTTGTCAGAAGAGCTCACGAGCTGCTGCCGCCTTGCTTACGTGTGTGACATCGTGCACGGTGAGGAGCGGCAGGTCGTGCAGCAGGCCCTGGAGCGGTTTGCAGCTCGGGGAGTCCCGGATGCGCAGGGCGCGCTGGCACAGCGACAGGCGGTGCCCCGTGCGCACGGCCGGGTCTGCCAGCGCCCTCCGGATGCAGCCGACGGCCTGGCAAACAGCAGGGGGACAAAGGAGGGTTTACTGACACCTCTGAACACCTCTCTGCCCAACGGCAATCGATTCAAGCACAAATATGTCACTGTAAGAGTGACCATACAGGACAGGGTCACCTTGCTGACTGATGTGAAGTTCTAGCCAACGAGTAGCATTTTGCACAAGGAGGCTTCTGGATTCAAATTTACACCAGTACAGTAAAAAAAAAATCCTCTCAATTTCTACTGATCAGTATAATTAAGGAAGTGGATTCATTTTCTTAGTTGAAACTGGTTGTCTGACTTTAGGACTCCTAATAAAATCTGCATTTTTAGGAGATTCTACTCCACTGCTCTTTCCATAAGAAATATTTTTTAAAAATGCTTTCAGACAATGCCTGCAGTGTTCCCGGCTTCCCAGCAGCAGTTGTGAAGGTACCTTCTTAGTGTTTTTCAAGTGTTGATGTAAATTCAGAGCCAGCCGATCCCACCATCTCCCTCTGCTGTCGGCACAATACACATCCTGGGCCAGGAGGCTCTGCAGCTGCTGCACTGCTTCCTGTGGCAATGGGATTGTGCCTTTATTAATCGGGTTACAAAACCAAGTTACCTTGTCACTTTCCCTTCTAATTAATGAATACTACAGAAACTTTGTCTCTGGACAAACCAAACCTACTTTTTACTCCACTACCCAATATACCCATTTCAGATCCATACACGTATCTCAAAAAAATTAGAATAGAGGTATTTTTATGTAAACTTAAAGGTGAGCTGCCAAAAAGACAGTATTTTTATCCTTTCTGTATCCCTTATTGTATATGAAAAAATCTTAAGTATTACTTGTTGCTTTTTTGCAGAGGTGAAGTCTTTTTTCAAATAATCTGATTTACTTTAACATGTAAGTCAGAGGCCTTTGGAGATGTTAATTCCCTAAGGAAGAGGCAGGGATTTCTAAAAGACTTCTCTTTCAAGATTTTTCTTACTTAAAAGCAATAGCCAAATCTAGTGAAACACAGGCATCTTTAAATAATGAAACAAGCATATCTCAGCAACAATTTTATGGTGTATTACATACAGTAAATCTTCAAAGTATAAGCAAAAATAAAATCAATTTTAAACTTTCTAAAGCAGTACAAAAAACCAGCTCTTTTCCCTTAAAAGTAACATGTTGCTAGAACTACAGCAAGCCCTGGCAAACTTTACCACCATTTTCCAGACATATCAGTAATGTAAACTGATGTACAAAAATTTAACACATATTTCTATTCACCTCCCCACTTTACCTTATACTTGTGAAGTCTCTGCAGAATTTCAACTCCTTGAGAAAGGATTCTTGTGTACACCCAGCCAACTGTGAAACGTCGCAGGTAATCAGGTAAAATTCTGTGATAGCTGAAAAGTAAGAGCAATTCAGATCAATTGCATTATGTCAGTTTTACTAGGAAAACTTATACCTAAAGCATTTACCAAATTAAATGCCTCATATATCCAAATTGATCTGAAATGAGTATCCTAGCTGCAAAGTCAAGAACCCAAAGGTAAGGCATTAGTTTGGTTTAGGGAGCAGGTACAAGATGCACTTGCACAGCATATTTTAGTTTTAACACCAGTAGAATTATCAGTTAATCAGTCTTACAACAGATGCAAAAAAGTAATTTAGTACATATTTTGCTACCAACTCACTCTCATAAGTCAGCAGTTTAACTTCAGAAATAAAGCTGAACAAAAGAAAAATTCTCGAGCAGGAATTTCCTGCCATAAAAGAAGACTTAACTTGTCTTTTCAGTAGACACCTCTGTGCTTCAGGACCAAGTCTTTTGAATGTCTTATTAAAATCCAAATAGATTTTTCCACTGTCTTCAATGTAAAATGGAACAGATTTCCAAATGACCCTCTATGAATATTATTTTAAATCAGTTGCCATGGAATTGAATATAATGCCAAACATGAGGCTTTAACTTGCAGTGTATCATTAAGCCAGAAAACAAAATAATTAAAAGAAAAACTGATGAGGAGCACTTCAAACCCAGTACATGTTATTTCAGTTCTCAGATATTCAGTAACATTTCCTGAGCAACATCCAATTGGAAATCTAAAGACACGAATAACCCAGCATGTTTTCCCATAACATTTGCAACATCCTTTTGTTCACAGTCAATTTTAATTTCTGCTTATTGCCATTTGTTTGAAAGCCATTTAAAAAAAAACTATGACAAGGGGAAAAAAAAGGCTCTTGTCCTGCACTGGCACATAGAACAGAACTGCTTTAGTGCTCTATCCATGCCTACCAACTCTTTCCCGAGATTTTATAAGAAAGGTCTTTTCATATTGTAACTTAAGAGTTAAACAATCAGGAAGTTCCAAGCTTTCAAGAACATTAAAGTCTCTTGCTTTATCAGGTTTGAATAGTTGCTAAGCTTCTCTCCAAAGGAAAAGCACCCAAGGTAAGATAATGCACTGAACAGTTTCCAGGTCTCTACCTCAAAGAGGGGTGATTCTTCAGTTCACTCCAGGTTTCTTTAGCACACAGATAGAGCTGATTCGCTTCTTCCCAGTTCCCATTTACCATTGCAGTGGCTATATCATTTGACAAATGAACAGCAGTTGCATACCTGTGGTAAAAAACCACAACTTTATTACACTTAAAAAGCATCTATAGTTGAAAGAAATAAATTCTTTCCCTTCCAGTCTCCAAAGACATTGAACCATGCAGCCATCTTTATTCTTACTCTTGTAGGATTAGCAGAGTTTAAACTAGCAGGGCACATTATATTTAAATTCACTTACCACTAGAGAATATAATTTTTGTTTAGCTCAGAATCAGCACAGCAAATGAAGAAACAGCTTCACATGAAGCAAATAAATAAGCTATGTTGTTTCAAAATACAAGCCACTGTGAATTACAAGTGGCTACCTGGATACAAAAATAACTTTAAATAGTTGCAAAATTAACACTTCTACATATTTACATCTGGAGTTCTACATCTGAATTCTTATTTGCCTGCACAAGTGCTGCAGTAAAGCTCTTCTAGTAATGAACAGATTTCTAAGTTGCCAAAGCTCTCCCTACCTGATGAGATCCTCTCTGTCCTGGAAGACCTGTGTTCTCCTGTTTACTGTGTAACTGGGGAATACCATATGGCCCATGTTTGCCCTAAGGACTGTGGAGAGCAGGCCCTGCCCAGCCTCCTCCTCCTCCAGAGACTCAGGCAGGGAAAACAGCAGCAGGACTCGGGAGAAGACAGCCCGAGCGCCTTTGCAGACCCGGACACACTTTCCAGCCAGGTCCTTCACCCTGGAAGGACAAATAAAAATATTATTACTGACTTATAAAAATGAAAATATACTGAATGAAGTATGAGAATAACTTTTTTTCAAGCCAATTAATGCATAAACTTGATTTTCCTTGAAAGCAGAGACTATGCAGTTTAGTATTGACCCTTCTCTTTGACTCACTGCGAATTGGAATGTAACGCTGCCCTTTTTATCAATAAATTTACTAAATGCATTCCTCTCTTAAAAAGGCAGCTAGATTTCAGTCATTTGAACCACAACTTCCATTCACCTCCAAACTTAGCTGTAAACATTTACCTTTTTAAAATCACTGTGCCAATACCAGCCTGACTCCTGCTGAAGATTGAACGCTGCTTTGACAACTTCAGAAAATCATCCACAAGTTGCTGTTTCTGACCATTTGGGTTCGGCAGGTGAAAGATTTTTGCCAGTGTTTTTAGCTCAGGGGCTGAAAGCAAATCCAACCCTTCACACAGGTCTTCCAATTCAGATTCTACAAGTAAAATTATCCACATATATTCATTGTGTTATACACATACACTCAAGCAACAGCTCACAGTACATTCATACAACCTAGTGCTAATCTAATGATTTAGGTTCGGTGCCTGAAAGATAGGCTGGAAATAAAACCCCACAGACCAGTGTCTACAGAGCAGGTATTTGTTTATTGCAGGGCTGGAGGTGAGGGGGATTCCTCCTCCTAACTCACCCACCTTTGTCAAGTGCTGTGGTATATTTGTACAGTAAGTACTGCTCAGTGTCACTGTGTCACTACAACATCATCACATAGTAGTATTTTAAAGGTTTATTAATGCTGGCCTTACCTGTCTGTAGAAATCTGGCTTCAGCCAGTTCTTCAATTATTGGTGACAAATCCACACTTATCTCCCCGTATTCTATTTTGTTCACCTTTAACCAGTTCAGCTTGCGTTGAAAAAGTCTCACATACAACTTCTGCCCACCAACTGCAAATTTCATTTAAAGCAGGGAAGGACAAAAAGAAGAATAAATTCTAAAAACAGTACTGGGCACAATCACCACATTAACCAGAAAAATTGCTTTGGTGCAGGTACTCTCTAAAACACATTTTCAATCTCCCATGTACAAGCAGACTTGGTAAAATAACAGACTTACCTTTCCAAGTAATTAATTAATAAGTTTATTAGAATCTGTAAGTTTTGTAGGTGGAAAAGTATTACAACATTTGTAGGTAATTACATTACTAAAATGCATTTTGACATGCTTACCCTTCAAGAAATATTCAGTTTTGTAGGAAAAGAGAACTTCATTTTTCAACCCTGCATTTTGTGTTGTTAAATAGGACTTTTTGCTTTCTTAAACAGTCATCTAATAACCAAATATTTCATGCTAGGGAACAAAAAGAAGCTGCAGTCTGACAGAATAATTTCATAATCACAGAACATCTCTCTGTGCAGCATTCTTCAAGTTCTTATTTTTTCAAAGATAAGCCAAATTATACTAATATATCTACTGAAAACAATGAGGGAAAAAAACCTCCTATTAATTTTATTTTTGTCAGGGAAGTATTCTTTTAAAGTACCTTTAAAAAAGACTTTTTAAATACTAACTATGCTGAAATACAACAAAATAGCTTATTAAATTTTAGCTGAAAATAATGTAGCTATTATTACTACATTCAACAACCTTTTGAATACTTAATTCAACCCCCATTAACTTCTAAATTTTTTACCCCTGTCTGCTGGTGCTTAACTGAAACTGATCATTAATAAAAAAAACACTGAAACATTACCAGACCTAGATATACTCAAGAAATGGCAAATAAAATTTACATGTTTATTTAACAATTCTCCTGTCCTTATTAGACTTCTTCAGTCTTTTCTTTAATAGAATCTTTCCAGGATCAGTTCACTGGGAGAACTACATTCAGACATATAAGCTTGTCATTTTCTCTGAGGGGTTATAACTCCTTTAAAGTCTGTCCCCAGTTTTTATCATTCTGGAGAAAGGTGAACATGTGGACATTCTTTCTCCAGACCAAACTAGGGCTGCAATAATAATTTCATAATAAACTTCCTAAACTCACACTGAGTTAGAGACAACTCACTGAAGAATGATAAGACATTTCAGCAGAAAATAATTAAACACTGGCAAATACCTATATTCAAGCAACTTCATGGTACTAAGCAGGTGTGTGGGCTTTTTTGTATTATGATAACTGAAAGACAATGCTTGGCTAGAAACTTCTCCCATGGGACAGACAACTCATCTACCTGAACTTTTCAAGTATCCTGCCTGGTATTTCTTGAAGGCAGTGACATCCATCTGTCAGTTGTCCAGGATTTGTTATCTATTGACTTAGTGCTATCCTCTCAGTTCTCACAGCTCAACTGCTGCATCTTTCCTACCCTGCAAAGAGAGATTGTTTCACCCATGACCCTCACATCCAGTGCAGACATGGATTTATCATCACCACTTTGCAGTAATTCTTTCTGTATTCCCAACTCACATGAGAGGAGAATTCTGAAATCACACTACTGAAAGAGAAACAAGAAGTTCTTTTATCTAATAGAACAAGCTCCTGTTACTGATCAGTGTTGTTCACATGCAGGGAACAGTGTGGAAATGGGGAAGGTGTATCCTGAACATCTCTAATTTTAGTGTTTGTCAAAGTGGCCAACACCTGCATACACTGCTGGCCTAACTGTGAGTTTATTCCTGGATCTTTGGATGCAAATGATGTGCATCTATTGCTTGTCTCAGAGATCCAGTAACAAGGCTTTTGTGGCTTTCTTTCTTTATATATTCCCCTTGAACTACCACAAGATAAACAAGGCATTACCAAGCTCCAAGATGTCACTACTGTCATACTCTTATGGTCTGGAGTGCACCAGTGGGTTCTGCAGACCCCGTCAGGTTTGGCTGCTTGTGTCCATGGCCAGCTCAGATCCATTAGGATGCAAGCCAGGCTGCTGGGAGGGCTGTGTGAGGCTGTGTCCCCCCATCCTCTCAAGAGCTGTACCTAACAACATTAGGAGAGTTTATTTACAAAAAGCCACCGAGAGGTACATCTCCTGAGAAAAAGGAGCTTCTTCCCTTAAAAAATTCCTCAAGTTAGATTGTCACTTGATATGGCACTTCTCACATAAAGCTATGTAACAATGCTCTTTACAAGAGGGAATGTGGAAATGTATTAAAAAAAAGATACCTGATAATTTGTAGAACTTGGTTATAATGTTCAAATCTTGTTCATTAAATAGTCTGACATCATCTTCATTCTCCAACACTGCTCGCAGCACTACCAAAAAATTCTGGAGGTAGTATGGGTGTCCAGAAGAGCTGGGCACAGAGAGGACCTCATCTATTTTGTCTAGAATGTCCCCAGTGGAATCCTGAGGTTCTGCCTTTTCCACAGTTTCTAACAAAGTATGGTTCATGTCATTCTTAAAGTCTTCAAGAACTTCCACAGGAAGTACCTCTGCATCATCCCTGCTGAAGCAATTTTCTGTCCCACAGTTCACTTCTGTCTCTGAGGGAGTAACCTCAGTGTGAGGCTGAGTCTCGACTCCCAAATTACTGCTCAGCCCTGCTGAAGTATGGATGGCTAGAGATGTTTCAGATTTATCAGGACTAAGGATCCCACCTTCAGACCTGCTTTCTGCTTTGGTGCACCTTGTACCAGATGGGAACCTTTTGTCATTGCTGTTACCAGCCAGTAAAGGTACTTGAACCACATCCACAAGGTCTTCTTGATTACATTTGTTTATTTCCTTCTGAAATTCAGGTTCCCTCTTTGAAAAATTTTGCTCCTGGTCCTCTCTTTGAGAAGGCTGATTTTCTTTCTGAGAACTGTGCCCAGCATCAATGTCATCACCATCATCTGGTGCTGCAGCACTTCCACAAGTACTGTGAAGAGCTGGAGGTGAAGAGTTGATCTCTTCATACAGGACCTGTTTTCCTCCCTGCAGACAGCGTCTTCTGGACAGTTTTGAAGACAAGCTTCCCAAGGAGACTGTTCTAACTGCTCGAGCCTGGCATTCATTGTCAACACTGAAGACTGAACTATTATTGCTAAAATAAGGACTAGTCTGTTGTGCTGCACTCCCTCCTGCTTTCAACAAATTACTTTTGGAAGGACTTGTTTCTAGATTTGAGAGGTTTTTTGAAAAATATGAGCTGGAATTATTGCTCAGATTTGCAGCTGGGGGACTCTTATTCCCAAAAGAATTCAGTGTAGTATCAATGGCACTAATCTCACCACGGTTCCTCTGACATGTTTCATCAATGTGCTTATTTATTCCATATCTTGGCACCAATTGCCCACACATGGGACAGCTAATCTTGGCAGGGGGGACATTGTTAAAAAAGGAAGTAATAGAGGATGATGCTGAAGGTCTAGATGGTGTTCCTGTAACTTCCACTTTTTTTGTTGTTTCCTTTTTCTTCTTATTTTTACTGAGTGACAAACTTACTCGGGATCTTTTGATTCCTGAAGACCTAGCTTCAGCCATTACAAAACTTCACAGCAATTACATGGTACAGACAACTCCATTCAGGCCATATTTCTTTATTCTGTAATACTTAAAAGACTTTCCTTGGTTTTTCCTTTTCCATCTGTAAACCTCTGACATGCCTTGAAAAAAAACCAACAAAACATTGAATGAGTGACCTCCTAAGGTATCAGATGCAACTGAGATGAACAGAAGAGAAGCACAGAAGTCAAGCAATCCTTAACTTACAATGCTACTGTCCTTTAGCTTGCCTTGCCAGGCAGGAAAGCACACCACAGGCAAGCTGAGTACTGTAGCTGCCTTTAAATGGCTTAATAAATGGAAAATTAATCTCAAGTTTGCATTTACATCAGTAAGTGAACCTGGAATTCAATTAGGCAAGTCCTCTAATTTTCACAGATCAGTCAGGGTTGGAAGGCTTCTCTGGAAATCATCCAGTCCCACCGCCCTGCCCAGGTAGGGTCACCTGGAGCAGGTGACACGGGAATATGTCCAAGTGGGTTTGGAATGTCTCCAGAGAGAGAGACTCCATGACCACCCCGGGCAGCTCTCCCAGTGCTCTGCCAACCTCCGTGTGAAGTTCTTCCTCATGCTGAGGTGAAACTTCTTGTGTTTTAGTTTATGGCCATTGCTCCTCGTCCTGCCGCTGGGAACATTTGTCTTGTTTGCTACTGACAGGCTATTTTGGGTGCCAAGCACCGCATCCGGAGCATCCAGCGGGCTGTCCCGCAGCCCTCACCCTCACGTGCTGCCCGAGCCCGTAGCGTGCCCGGGCCGAGCTCTGCAGGGCCGGGGGCCAGGAGCTGCCGACGGCTCCAGACCGCTGTCCAGGTGCTCGGATGGCGGTGCCCAGGCTCCCGACCGGTGCCCGGCGCTGCCATCCTGACGTGCCCGCCCCTCGCCGGCCCGCCCCGCTGCCGGCACCGGCCCTCCCCGCGCTGGGACCCCCTCGGCTGCCCGTGCCCCCGAGGAAAGGGGCCCAGCCAGCCGGAGCTCCCTACAGTCCGCCCGGCCCTTCCCCACGCACCGGCAGCGCAGCGGGTCGCGCTCCCGGGGCCATGCGGGGCCAGGCCGCGCCGTGAGGGCCGGGCCGCGCCGGGGCCGCCGCTCCGCCCGCCGCCAGGCCTGAGCAATGCAGCGCCGATGGCGGCACCGCCGCTCCCGCCCGCCGCCAGGCCTGAGCAATGGAGCGCCGATGGCGGCACCGCCTCCGCACGCTCCCTCACGCGCTGCCGGGTCTATTGCGAACGCCCTGCCCTTTTACATCCGCAGATTTAAATTTTCCTTTTACGACACGGTTGAGGTCCACAGGAGCAGCAACTGGAGGATTCTTTTGCTGGTGGTGAGGTGTTGTTTGTTTTGTTTCCGTTCAGCCAAGGAAAGAGCAAACAGTGAAATATTTTCACCCTTAGAATTATTGTTTGTATGGACTCTGAAAACGGTGCTGGTATGGGAGATTATTCCTCTGACTGGTAAAAATCAGCACGAAGAGAAGGGACCTCCTCCGTGCCTGTCAGTGTGTGCAGGGAGGTTCCAGAGCAGGGCCCAGGCTCTGCTCGGTGCTGCCCAGCAATGGGACACGAGGCAAAGGGCAGAAACTGAGCATGGGGAAGAACTTCTTCACTGTGCAGGTGACTGAGCGCTGGATCAGGCTGCCCAGAGAGGTAGGAGTGTGTGGAGTCTCTCTCACTGGAGCTATTCCACAACAATCCTGGACTGTGTGCTCTGGGATGGCCCTGCTTGAGCAGGGAAGTTGGACCAGATGACCCCACTGAGGTCCTTTCCAACCCGAACCATTCTTGGACTCAGTCTAAGTTAAAAGATGCCATCTCCTAGCTCTGGGTTACCACAGGCTTAAAAATCTTTTGTGTCTTCCCTCTTTGCCAATCACAATTTTAAAATATAATTTCTATAATTTAAATGCCTGGATACATCTTAAGTTGTTGAATAAATGCAGTTTCTCCTGCTACAGATCCAGAGCCCTTGCAACAGCAGATACAAAGCTCTGGGCTATGGACTAAAGAGACTGTACAGTCACAGCACATGTCAAGTATTTTACACCATTACGTATCTGCCCACACCAAGAACCTTTCTTTTTAGAATAGATCGGAGTTCTGTGGTAGAAAATAAGAGTAAAATCTACAGAAAACTGTGAACATCACCTCAGAAGTTCAGAGTATTTTAAAGATCAACACAGAATAAAACCTACTCAAATTGAGAAAAAACAAAATTTATATATACAAGATGCAACATATAAAAAATTACAACTTCAGTTTATGAACAGAGATTGCTTTCTCCTTCTTCTGTTTCTTCTTTAATTTGCTGGCATCTTTGATTTGCATTCTCACTTGATCTTGTAGCTGAGAAAAGAAGGCCTGGGATGATTTCAAGGCCTTGTCTTTACCTTCATCCTGTCATTGAACAAAACATTTGTTATAACCAAGAAACATACAAACAACACCATTATATTAATTACTATATACTCAAGCATAATGGCATTTGACTTAAAAAAGATCTGGTAACTGATTTTCGAATTATATTGTTCACCACATTTTTATTCCGCTCCTGCTATCTAAAGAAATAAAGATTACATCCTCTTCCTAAGTAACAATTAGCATGGTAGGTAACAGCAGGCATCAAGAACAGATCCTTGCACATCATGAACTACAACTGAGGATCTGTATTTTGTGTTGTACTTGCCTTCTAAAAAGGTAAGTATAAATATCTGGAAGTAATGAAGTTATTTTTCCTATTAGTTTCTAATACTTCAATATTTCAGAGATTTTTTAGAGTTTCATTTAAAAGGCATCATTAGTGGTGCACAAGTTTACTGTTTTATAGCATGCAAAACACTATCAATCTGCCCTAAGGACAAAGGGGGGTTTTCAGGCTTTAGGAATATTGTATTACAAAACAGTTTAAGTTACCCAAAGCTTATACAGAACATAGAAACCTCAATGTGCATTCAAGTAATCCCACCTGAGGAAGTGGAATGTCTTAAATGCAGGAAATAAAGAACATGTCTTAGTATTTGCAGGAACATCACCCTGTGAACTTAGAAATAAATAGAGAAGTAGCACCTCACACAAGGTGAGGTGAGGTGTTCTGCCTGGTGAACATACTTTTATATAGAGTAATTGTATCATACAGCTTTTTCATATCTTTCTAACCTTATACTTGTAATTCTTTGGGATAAAGTTTTCTTTCCTCTCTAGCAAAAAATTATCTGTCCTTGGGATTTTAGTCTTACCTTGAGCAGAGATGCTTTGCCTTCTTTGGTGAGCCTTTTTAATTTTGCTGCAGCAGCTTTTTTGCTAAGTTTTCTGCCTTCTTCTGGCTTCATCTTTTCAAGAAGCTTTTGACGTTTCTCCTTTTCCCTTCGCCTCATACGTTTACGGAGCTTTTTCCTTCTTAGGTCTCGTTTTTTGTCTGTGGGAGTCTTTTCTGCATCTGTTTTTACATCACCAGCTTTGTTCTTTTCCTAAATAGATTCATAACAGTGCAAAAAACAAGACTCACTTCAGAGAACTCAAATCTGTCTCAGCATTTCCATTATTTCAAGTGCAAGCTCAGGATAAGGCAAAGGCCAAAAATTAACAAAAGCTGGGAAATGAGATTTGTACAACTGATCCAGGACATGCTAATTGCTCTGTTCTAGTGTCATTTAGCTTTCCCCCTCTCAATACCCATAAAAATGTTGGGACAACAGTGACCATCATGTAACAGTCAAGATCAAAACCAAAGCATAATATTATGGCCTGCTGAAGCCAAATAAAATTTAGTCTTTCTCCAGTTAGCAAAAAAAAAAAAAAACCACAACAAAAACCCAAAACACACCTGAGGCCCCCCAAACCTCCCAACAACCACCAATGCTAAATTCTAGGAAAAAAAGTCCACAAGGTGAGGAACCACCCACCAGGATGTGAAGGGCGGAATTCCCACTGATCTGGGATGTACAGACAGTACATCCTTCTATAAACCACACAGATCCTTTCCCTTATGCCATTTTATATTTACCTTGATCTCCTCTGGTGCTAGGAGAGCAGCATCACTAACAGCAACTGGGGTTACTTCTTCCATACTTATAGCTGGAAGGTTGGAAACGATTTTAACTTCTGGCACGGGCTGGAAATAAGGAGACACATTCAGGAGTGAGCACAGCATCTCAGCAGCTGACAGACAACTGAAGATCACAAGTATTTGGGTTTGTTTAGAGGCAATCACAGTGCATTTAATATGAAATACGAATGAGCTCAGTAAACACCCATGTTTACTTTGCTTTCCATTTCTGGAATGTATTTTAAAGTATCCAGTTAAAAAAAAAGGGAGAAAGCCCCCAAATTTATGAAACTTATGCACTTACTGGTTTGGGTGTGAAGTGGAAATTACAAAGTGCATCCAGCTTCTGGAAGAGTGAATCCATCATTTCCTGAATTTCTTTGTGTTCAGGATTTTCTTCCTCTTCAGTCTTTTGCTGCATTAAAAAATGCAATGTAACTGTAACATTGGCTATTTTACTTTAGCAAGACTGGTAACAACACAATTTACAATTCAGAGCCCTTTCACTGGTGAACACTCAGAGAAAGACTAAACTACTTCCACTCTAAAAATATATAAACAAACACACAAGAGTACATGGTGTGAACTTCAAACCCAAAGGAAAGGCATTGTTTATGTTACCTGGTGAAGTTTCATGTATTCTTGCTCATAGATTTCAGCGAGACTCAGCTTACTCTTCTCATGATCCAAACTGATCCTCTTCTTGTACTCAAAAGCTTCCTCTTTGGGTTTTTCTTTTGGTACTACATCATCCCATGCCTGAGAAAGTCATAAAGACCAAATGCAACTACAGTCAAGTACCAGCTACACCTTATTCAGAACATTTTTCAATTATTTATCTGGCACATTAACTACTTTATGCATGTAGCTTCCCAGGACTCGTCAAGTTTTGCACTTTCATTTAAAAGCAAACAAAAGTAATAAAAGTTATAGCTCTGCTTGTGTCCTTGGTTTTAGTGAATGAAGGCAAAAACTATAACAAGTTACAAACTCTTCCCCATCTTTTTAAATTCAGTGAACAGTAGTGCTCAACAAGCTGTGAGATACAAATTTTCTGTCTGTGGCTTTGAAGCAAAGTGAAGGAAACACTGAGTTTTGGTCAGTGTTCAGAATGCTCAGAGCACTAGTTATGGTAAAAAACCAACACTTACAGGCTGGCTTTATATTTCAAATAAACTCCTTACAGTTTTATCTGCATAACTCATCTTTTGAAGTGCAGCAAAACTTGACATATAACAGGGATATAAAAATAGGGCTCCTTAGAAATCTGAAGACATATTCATCAAGACAGAAGGATAAAACAACCAGTTGCAGAAATTAAGTTAATTCTACATCTAACATTGGAAATTACTCATCCTTGGAATGTGCCCCGTGAATCAAGTCTATGAACAACATAAGGAGGAACAGGTAAGATAATATTAACCTCATCCAATATTCTCTGTTTAATGATATCTTCAAGCTGAAAAGTAGTTTCTTCTGTGATCACAGGTGCTGAAAGGAAAGAGCAAAGAATTTTAAGATTAATGTTTCTCCAGCAAGAAATACTTCTATAAAGAATAAACTACAGAAAAAGAAAGTAAAGCCTTCACAAAAATGTAGCAATTGAAGGTGAAGTAAGTAAATATAAGTAAAATTAAGTCATCTTATGTAAGGCTGATAAATTGCCAGGTCAGCCACCAAAATGATGAACTTTCAGGTAAATTAAAAAATAACAAAAAATTTATAATTTTGCATAGTTTCCCCTGTGAAAATGCACAAGCTCAAAATCACAGTAAGAAGTTTAACCCGGTGTCCTGTTACCCTGCTCTGGAGTCACAGGTGTTTTCAGCAAGGTCAAGGGGCAGAACACCCAGCATGGTCTGCAGTGTGCTGTGAGCCAAGCCCCTTCCCCTCCTTACCCATTCGGACTGCGTGGTCAAAAAGCACAGTTTCTTCCAAAAGGCTGTTCTCAGGCCGTTTCTGCCCTGTCACTTCTCCTTTAAGCTGCCAAGGTTTCTCCTCTAGCAATGATTCTTCCAAGCTTTTTATTTTTTTGCTCATCTGTAAAACACAATTTCCGAGGAAGTTTAAAACAGAGCTCACTCATAAACTCACAGCTGAAATTAATGTTTATTTCAGGTATGTGAGGGAATGTATGATTGCAAATGTATCAATGTAGATAAACCACATGTTTTCCTTAAATTTTAAATGCCCTCTTTGTATTTGCTGGACTCTGAACAAATGACACAACCAGTAAAAAAAAAAAAAAAATTGGCATTGTTTTGAAGTATTAGCCAACTAAAATATGAACAAAACTCAAAGAAAACCAAACAAAATTACCTTTTCCTGTCTCTTCTCAAATGATGACTTTATTTCACTGGGACTGCTGCCCTTGTCTAACTGCATTTCAGGTACATCTTCTGTTTCACTGTCATCTGGCAAACTAAAAGTTACTTTTTTAGAAGCCTCTTTACTTCTCATGTGCTCCACCATTTCATCCATATCTTCGAACCTGTAACAATAACATTTAATATAAATAGAAGCTGAGAAGCCTTTATAATTTTTCCCATGAAGATATTTCAGCCCTTAGATGTTTACCTGTTACAACTAACTTAGAGTTTACAACAGGTCTCAAACACCTCTCCCCCCAAAGCTACAGGACACTAGGGAAATTTCTGGATAGTATAAAAATAACTTTGAACAACTCTTAAATGCTTCATTCAAATAAAGATCAAGGGACAAGGTTTTAAAAAATTAAATAAGCTGATTTCACATCAGGTGACAACACAAACCATGAACATCCAGCAGTTAACTGAGAATGGCAAACTATGACCAGAGTGAGTGCGGCATTCTTAAGTATTTTCTGCTTTACTTTAATGTAAAATTACGAGGACATTTTACCTGCATTTTACTTACTCAGACATACTTTCTTCATTTTGCTCTTCAATAGCACTGTCTGCTTCCTCTTCCTGATCCTCTTCAGCATCATTAGCTACTAAATCATCATCACCATCATCATCATCAACTGGATCAAAGAAGTCTTTGTAGGTCATATCTCTAGAGCTTTTAAGTGGCTAAAAAGGTGAGAGGGAAAATAAAAAAACCAAACATTAAACCAAAGCTGTTAAGACTGACATAAATCAAAGTGTATCCTGTCTTTTAAAGTCTTTAGA
The DNA here is from genome assembly GCA_008694505.1 of Cyanoderma ruficeps. NCBI lineage: Eukaryota > Metazoa > Chordata > Aves > Passeriformes > Timaliidae > Cyanoderma > Cyanoderma ruficeps. Next base: position 15,019,472 of record VZDJ01000155.1, on the reverse strand, counting down.
GCCTGGGCAACAGCACTGCTTGTGTAACAGTAATTCTGGTTAGTGATGCATTAACCTGTGCATCATAGTAAAACTGATTTATTTTCCTGGTATTCTTTACCACTTACACATACAGAAGTCAAAGAGCTATAGATTTTGCCAAATATTTGTTGGAATGCACACTAATTCCCTGGGTATATTTCTTACTTATAGTGAGAATGTCTGGTAACATTAAATGATAAAATACATCTTTTTGAATCAATTATTCATCAGTTTAAGTTCTACTAGAGTTACAAGGCCATGTCCCTGGAAAAAGCCCTTTGCTCTCCATCAGCCACCTTAGTGACCTCTAACTGCCAGATGCTGAGTGACCAATCTTTTTCATTTGCTGGGTCATCTATTCTGCAATTCTTCAAGGTCTCTAATTTCCTGAGGGTACTGTCTCTTCCTTTATTTATGTAAAAGCCCAAGGCTTTATAAGGAGAGACTGGAATAGCAGGATACTATGTCCTACACCAGGAAATTTTCTTACCAGATATCCATTGTTAAAGTAAAGCTTCAGAAGTAATTATTAGTCCCCTAAACAAATGTAACTTGGCAGTTTCTACACAGAGTTAAACACTTTATGATCATCCTAACAGATATCAGATTTTGATTTAAAGGAAAAGAAATGTCACAAAATTTTACTGATATTCTTACTTTGACTTTAGCTTCTTCAAAGTCCTCCTCATCATCTGAGATAATGTCTTCAAAATAATTAATTTCTTCATCATCTTCTTCTTCTTCCTTGTCTTCCTTCTCTGCATGTTCTAAAAAAGCTTCCATCTCAGCCAGCTTGAAAAACTTGTCATCCACTACCGATTTTCTTCCCGTTTTTCTCAATGTGCTTTCCTTGGCTGTTTTAGCTTGTTGCTCCAGTGCTTCAATATCAAAGTCAATATCAGAATCCTCATCACTGTATTTCTGCATTATGCTTTCTCTGAGTTTACTTGGCTTTTCTTTAGCTTTAGTTTTATCTTTATCTTTTGTACAAATCTGTTCAGTTTCTACTTCCATTTCATCATCTTCCAACTCCTTGTCACTGCCGGTCTCTGCATCAGAGCCATCCTCTTCCTGGTCTGAGAGAAGGCAAAGATCTTCATCCTTGGCATCCCTTGCAATGGATTTTTTGAAGAAATCGAGAACTGCATTGTTCCGGAGCTCTAGCTGCTGCCAAATCTGCTCTTCATCAAAATTTTCTATCACCAGCTCTTTTAGAGGGCCCCCACGAACTATGTTACTTCCTTTATTCAAATCGTAGAGAGTCTTTGTCATTGCTCTGAAGTCGGCAGCCAGTCCATCCTGCACACTAAAAGCAGAAAAATAAAAGAGCTCAACAGTTTCCATTAAATCAATCACACGGTCACTCTGCTGCTCTTGGTGTATCTGCTTTGGTACTCTTGTGCTACAGAACAGCACCTTTCCATAGTTACTGCTGTAGCTTAACTTTCCACACGTCTATTGGAGTACTGCTACTACACATTCATAGAAAAAAAAAAAAAAAGACAAAGTTCTTAATCCTTTCAGCGTTGTTACATTTCGTGTATGAAGCAGCAGCTGGACAGAAAATTCCAGCTTTCTACAGCTGCATCTCACAATATGTTGATCTTATTTAAACACTCCAGACATTTTAGGGAAGTAAACAGTACAGCAGCAAACATCTCAATCGTCCAAGAGCCAGACCCCAAGTTTCAAAGAGGTAACTGCCCTTCTCCACCGCCCCACTCCTCAACTTTTACACCTGGGTAGTGTCCTCCAGGTGTTTCTCTAGGCTACCAATGCCTCCCCCCGCCGCCCCGCGGTACCTGAGGAAGCGCTCGGGGCGCGCCGCCGCCGCTCCCGCCACCCTGAGGCACGTCTGGATGCCCTGGATGCCCGCGGTCCCCGGGCCGCCCGGCACCGCCGCCATCGCCCCGCGCACACGTGTGGACCGGGCCCCGCCTCCGCCGCGCGGCCCGCCGCTCCGGCCCGGGCGGCTCCCGCGGCCGCCGCCAAGGTTCCGCACACAGTGGTTCCGCCCGCGGAGCTCTGCCCCGCCCCGCTCCCCGGGCCATGGAATTCCCGCCTCCCGAGCCGTGGCATTCCCGCCTCCTGAACCAAAGCATCTCCACCTCCTGGCCCAGCCCTCTGTTAGAAGCCTCGTTCTCCCAGAAACCCAAGCAGTATATGGCAGTCACGCCCGACGGCTGCTGCTTTCCGCCCCGGGAAGGGTGCGGTGTTGCTGTAGATTGGGATGTGCACCAGCACTGGGAAACCTGCTCTAAATATAGTGAAGCCACAGTCTTACTTCACAGTTTTGAGTCTCTGACCTAGATACACGGGCTATTTTGAAACCGCACATTTCCACCTGAGTCTGTGGGCAGAACACGCAATCGCACCTGGTGTCTACAAGTTCAGGCTGACGAGGCATGCACACACCCCTTCACCATCAGCACAGCACTACCCAGTGCTCTTCAACTCCACTCTTCCATAATGTAGTTTCCTTAAAGTTTATTTTATAAAGCCAAATTAAGCCCTACACCCACAGACCCTTGTGTTTCTAGCCACCCACACAGCCCTTTGGCAACTTGATCCAAAACCGTGACTAACCTTTTAACTTCAATACTGTTTCTGCCTCTGCTGCTTTCATGTTTCCTTCCTACCAGCAAATGAAGTCTTTTCAGTGCTGAGAAAAGAATGCCCTGCAATGCCACTTCTGTCCACTTCCCTTCACTGTCACTTAGCACACTCCAAAAACCATGCTGTGGAGCAGAGCCCAGCCAGCAGAACTGTGACTGTGACCTGTACCTGCAATTCTCTGAACATCAGACACACATGACACACAACCTGGGCTGGAAATTGAAAGTGTCATATATTGGGACTTTCAAATATTCATTTTGACCACTGATTTTAATCTGCACTTTTAACGAATCACATGTAATCAGATTTGAAGTGGCATAAGCTGTTTATCTATTTAGGCTATATCTCAGCAACTCACAGTGTGCTGTGCCTGACACAACAAGAGTGCAGCATCTGCAGACAGCCTGCTCACCGTCCTGAGTCTCTCTGGCACAGCACTTCATGGCATCCTGACCTGTACCAGGAATAGTGTGGCCAGCAGGACCAGGGAAGTGATTCTTCCCCTAAATTCCACACTGGTAAGGTCACACCTTGAGTTCTGGTCCCCTTAATTCATTGAGGTGCTGAAGCAGCTCCAGAGAATGGCAACAGAACTGGAAAGTAACTGGAGCACAAGTGGGATGAGGAGGAGCTGAGGGGGTTGGGGGGCCGCAACCTGGAGAGAAGGAGGCTGGGGGTGACCTTATTGCCCTCTAGAGCTCCCTGCACAGGACAAGAGGACATGGCCTCAAGCTGCACCAGGGAACATTTAGGCTGGCCATCAGAAGAATTTTTTTCACAGAAAGGGTGATTAGATACTTGAATGGGCTGCCTAGGGAGGTGGTGGAGTTACTGTTCCTGGAGGTGTTAAAGGGAAGTCTGGATGTGGGACTTAGAGTTCTGGTTTAGTTGACAAAGTGTTCAGTCTTAGTTTGGACTCAGTGGTCTCGGAGGTCTTTTCCAACCTAACTGATTCTGGGGGATTTGCTCATTAAACTTCCTCGACAAATGCCTCTTTCTACTGAAAGCCTCTTTCGCTCGTTCTGCCCCAGATCTGGGCAGGGCCCAGCGCGCCCCCTGAGAGAGCACAGCCCCTGCGGACGGCACGGCCCATAGGAGGGCACGGCCCTTGCGGACGGCACGGCCCATAGGAGGGCACGGCCCATAGGAGGGCACGGCCCATAGGAGGGCACGGCCGCCTCCCCTCAGCCAGGGGCGGGCTGCAGCTCCAATGGCGCGTTGTGCTGCCGGGCACGGCCCCTGGCCGTGACACTCCGCTGCCGACACGCCGCGCTGGCGCCGGGCCCGCACGGAGGAGTGCCGGGGAGGGCGGCGCCGGCCCGGGGCCGATCGGGCGGTGAGATGGCGGCGGTGCTGTGGCGCGGAGCGGCCGGTAACGCGGGGCGGCGGCGCGGGGCGGCGGCGAGAAGGGCGGAGGAAAGGGCGGCGGGAACGCGGGTGTGGCGGGGCCGGCACGGGCCGGCCGCGGGGTTCGGGGCCGGCTCAGGTCTGCCGGGCCTGCCCGTGAGAGCCTCGTAGGCCGAACGAAATTACCGCTTCTGTAAATAAAAACAAGGTCTCCCGATCCAACTGACGAACACATTGACAACTGACATTAGCTGGCACAGGGTAAACTTAGAGAGCAGTTTCCAAACTTAAGACGCAAGGAGGAGCTTGTCTTTTTTGAAGTGTGGTTTGGAGGTCAAATTCAAAATCATTTCCTGTTCATGATAATAACCTCTACTGCTCACTCTGGTAGGGTAGGTTAAACTCACAATACCTAAACCACACCGTTTCACTTGGTAGCCACCGACCAGGAGAAAAGTGAACGAGAGGCTCAATGGGGTCAGTGATCGATCAGTAGGATACTGGGAATGAAGACACCTCAGTATGACTTTGATGAAGGATGCCAGAACTGCAGCACACTGAGACTCAGTTTCCATGAGCTGTGGAGCTCATCTGATTCCCAAAAGCCCTTTCCAGCACAGAGCAGAGCAGCACTGTGAGCCCAGTTGGCTTCCAGAGTTCCCAAGATGCTCACACCACCTTGAAATTATTGGAATTTAAGAATGACCACACTATGCCCTTTTTCCCCTTTGGTCCAGAGAGTGAACACACAGCCTCTGTGTGCCAGATTCCCTGTGGTAACAGCATCCTCAACATGCTTTGGGAATTCCTGTCCTGAGTCTCTCCTCACCTGTCCTGAGTCTTTCCACTCACCTGAAATGAGTGACAGTAAAGCAGTACCCACCGACCGGGTTCTTACTGCAACCCACTGTTGTAAAACCTTCCCACAGAGAACATGACTGAGTTCAGTTGGATGTGGCTTGTGTTTGATTCCTTAGTTTCCTTGATTAAGTCAACAAACACTGCTCCACATCAGAAATAAGCCTATCGATAAACATTTGAAGGGTGAGGATCTCAGTTTATGGGGTACTTCAGACTTGTTACTTCGTAATCTGCTCGGTTAAAGAGCGTAACCCTTACATGGTAGAACTGTATATTTAAACTCTGATGTGCATACATACAGTGGATCAGTCAGCCATCAACAGAATGACCCCCAAATAGATCAATTTAAAAATATTCTTCCAGTGAAGCTGAGAAGGTTATATACTACAGAACTGGTTTTCTGATGTTTATATAAATACAAGTATTTCTTTCCTGGAAATGTGGAAGTGATGGGGTTTCAATCTGAAGTTTGCTGAAAAGCTTTTTCACTGCAGAGCCATTTTGTGATTATTGGGTTAGAAGAAGATTAGAATTTTAAGTAATCTATATAGTTACTAATCTAGATAATGCAAGAAAAACAAATTATTTTTGTTTAATCTTGGTCAATTCAGTTATGGGTTTAAAATTAATACTCTGTATGCATCTGACTAGAGCTAGGATAAATTCAAAAGACTTCACAGAATAAATGTTTTATGAGTGAGCATTTAAGTATCTGACTTTACAAGAGTCCTAGGAATATACTTCACTTTTTCAGTCTAATGTCTTCCCAGGAAACACCACAAGAAATCAAATATTTCTGGGGGAGAACCCAGAAGAAGGAGAATTTTCTATTATTTCTTCTAGTGCTTCACAAATAGCTGAGTAACAAACAGTGTGTCTTTGTCAATCTACTTGAAATAGAAAAAATACAAATTAATTTACAATAACTATGTAGTCATATGCCCTGTGTGAAGTGCAGCAAGAATTATAGATGCCAGATGGAAAAGAATGGGAAAGTCCTTGCCTTTCCATTAGTAAAGACTGCTTGAAAAAAACATCTACATTAGTAGTATTTCTATTGAACCGCAGCCTGTTATTGTTTGGAAGAAAAAATAAAACAGTAAAAAGGCTGTGGAAAACATAATAAATTATATAGTAAGGGATCCTTCTCTTTCAAAGGATTTTTCTTACTTAGAGAATACTGCCTTCCTCCAAGTAGAAAAATATGTCTTGCTTCAGCAAGAATTGAATAATGTCTTAAGAAATTACAGTACAAAACGGAGCTACTTCAAGCTTAGGTGGGCAGGAAAGAGTGTATAGCAGATGTTGGGGGGGTTGTTACTTTTTGTAACACATTTATTTACTCCGGTTAACTGTCAAACCCTATACTAGTTAATTACCCATGCCGTTAATCATGCCATCTAGTTCCTGCATTTTTGTACCTTGTGCATTTTAGGCATTGTACAGTACTGCTCCCTGACAGAATTATTTGGCTCACCCTGATTCAGCTGCAAGTGTTGATATGACAAGTGTTTCTGCAAAACAGTTTCTACACAGACATTTGAAAAACAAGAATTTTTCTTTGTGTGGAAGTTTCTAGGGGATTTTTTTAACGTAAAAAGTTGAAAAGCAGTCCTATACCAGTATCATGGCTTAAAGGTAACAAGTGAAAGAATTGTCCAGAATTGTCCAGAATTTCTGGCTGTGGTGAAGGAGATGACAGGATGGACTGTGTGAAAGCCTGGCAAGAAATACTGCAGTAATACTTGCAGCATTGGACAAGTTTCTGGAAATACTTAGTGTAGGATGTTGATTTAATATCATCAAAAAATTGTGAATAGACTTACTTTTCTGATACTAAGTCCTTGCTAATATGCATATTGCATGTTGTAATTCTAAGTGTCAAATACATGTAAACATTTCTTCCTCCATCACAGCACCATGCTCAGAAAGGCTTAGGTTTAAGGATTTATCAGTTATGTTTTTGAAGAAAAGTCACCTGGTAGCTGTAGAATCTTGAATTCCTGTGGAATGGTAGTTCTCAGTTCCACACAGTGAAGCAAAGCTGATTTAATTAATTACAGCTATTACTGACCTTACAGAGTACCAAGAGCCCAGCCAGGCTGTCTATCCTCAGAGTGTTGCAAGGCATCCAGAATATCAGTGCATCCTTGGCACAATCGCTTAGCAAAACAGCACATTTGTGACTTTAAAGCAAAGAATGCCTCAAAGACTCCCAAAACACTAAGATGCCTCTAGCTTGGCCTTGAGGCATTGGGAGCTCTGACTTGGCCTAAAGCAAATTGGCATGGAATTAAAATGTGTCTTTTATGAATATATCCTTTATTCTAATTCTAATTTTGGTTCTAGAAACAACTGATACTATCACAATTTCTCCCCAAGCCCTCTAGATTCTAGTACTGACAGATTAATTTTTAATGTTATTAATTTGTAAGTACTCTCATTTTATATCTTTCTTTTTCTTTGTTATCTTTTAGTTTGTTTGCTATAATTTTGAGATATATAGGCACATCCTTATTTCTTTCTCTACTTTGTTAGAAGCTCTGAAAATTTCAAAAGTCACTTTTAAACACATTAAACAGTTGGCCTTAACAATTGGTCTTGTTTTCCTCTTTTCAACAGGCATATATAAGGATTTATACCAAATTTGAGTCGGCTTTGAGGGTTTTGTTTTTGGGTTTTTTTTATACTTCTGAATATTTACTTAGTCTGAAAACAGAGTAACTTTCCTTGCTCTCAGTCTGCCCTGAGCATTGCACAAGGATATGCCACTGACTTGGCAGCTCTGCAGGCCTTTATAGGGGAAAGAGCAGGCATTGAGACTTTCTCAAAAGCATCGTGTCAGTGCTTTTCACTTTTTTTTCAGGGCTTCTTAGCAGATTGCAGATTTCAGCTCCCACAGTACAAACTCTATCATCATCAAAGTCCTTTTCACAAAACATCCCAAGCTGTTTGTGGAAACTGGGCCGACTTAATCACGTGGCAATTGCAGTGCCAGATTTGGAGAAAGCTCACTCCTTGTATAAAGATGTGTTAGGAGCCCAGGTGAGTGAGACTGTTGCTCTCCCTGAACATGGTGTCTACACTGTTTTTGTGGAGCTGGGAAATACCAAGCTGGAACTTCTACATCCTTTAGGAGAGAAAAGCCCCATTGCAAGCTTCCTGCAAAAAAACAAGACTGGAGGATTGCACCATATCTGCATTGAGGTATTTTAACATAATATTTCATGTAATAAGATAGATACATTCAAGTATGCATATTTTAATAGGTTTGACCTGTGTTAAGGACTAACATATAAGGCTGTCATATTTCTTCTCTCTTATACAAAGGAAAATTGAGACAGATGTTTTGATAGACAACTTGTTTCAGAAAAGGTCAGTATTTTAAGAAGAAATTAAATTATTCCTGACCAGTTACAATTTAATACCTGCAGTGAAAACCATGCTGGACACAGTAGAGAGCAATCCGAGCCTGGTAGGCTCCTAACATGGATGCACCCAAGGGCTTTCCACTGTTTACTGTCACTCATCCTTGGGGATCCAGGAATTCATTCCAGCTGAGCCCAGACTCGGTTCCTCTTCAGGCCATCTCTGCAGGACAGGAGCAGCAGCTGCTGTGGCTTTTTTGCTCAGGGAAAGAATCTGGAGGGGCACATGTCACATGTAGCCTTTCTAGTTTGGATAATTTGACAGTCATTCCTTTTTGTTCTGCAGACTGGTAGTTGTGTGTAGGAAGAACTGTAGTGAGTTTGGAATATTCATGAACAAAACTGCTGCAAATGGGTAGGAATCAGGTGATGTCTGAATTAAAGCTAGGAATTCCTTCTTCCCTACAATGGCATTAGGAGAGTTTATTCACCAAATTATGTCCAGACACCTCGGTTGTGAAAAATAGCAATGCTATTACTTTAATTCTAGGTCTTTATTGATTATTGACTACTGAATTTTCTAAACTGAGTGTTAATATCATTGTTTCAAAAAATGAATGCATTTAAGTTTTAGGAAAATTCAAATTTCATTGGATGACATGACATCAGAAATTCAGATCACAGTGTACAGTATAGGCATGTTTTTGTTAATTACATATTTCTGTAGGAAACTGTACTGAAATACTGTATTAATGGCTATTTTTATAGCTAAGTTCAATAGGAAGACCACATCTGGATGTATTTTTGATTATTCCAGGCATTTTTCCTTAGGAAACTTTATGAACCTTAACCTACTCAGAAGGAGAATATATAAATCTAAAAGGGACTTTTATCTTCTGCCCACTGCCCTCCCTTTTCACCAGAATTTAATGAGTCAGTGCTCTGTCATCACTTATAAAGGGAGGTATTTTTCTTTAGTTATTGAGAGCTGGAAAGTAATATAATCTTCCTAGTAAAACTAATGCAGAATTTAGATTATTTATGGAGTCCTTATAAAGTAACAACAACAAAAAAATCAAAATGGGCTTTGTGCAGGAGTGATTTTGTTTTATTAGTTTTGTAAATATAGCACAATCTGTTTAAATGGTATTTTATAAAATCTTCAAATAACAAATGCAAATTTCTGGGCTATTTTTTATTTTTAAGACTAGATGTTTTTAAATGGTTTATAACAATGTATTTTCAGAAATATATCAGAACTTAGAAATAAGTATTGCTCCTAATGTAAAATCTGCATAATACAGTGCAATATGTTAATTTGTGTGAACTGTATCTTTTTGATAAGGTTGATGACATAAAAGCGGCAGTGACAGAGCTGAAGAAAAAAAAGATACGAATATTGAGTGAAGAGCCAAAAATAGGTGCACATGGCAAACCTGTGATTTTTCTTCACCCTAAAGATTGCCATGGAGTCCTTGTGGAACTTGAGCAAGCTTGAGCTGCTATATTCATAAATAAAACAATAGAAGAGTTGTGAAGTTCCTGGACTGGTGCTGGGAATATTGATGTGGTATTCAGTCTTCACAAGTTCATTCTAGTTCCCATGGATGAAGTACAGCTTTTGAGTACTGAAATAGTGCTACAGATTTGGGGCCTTTCTTTGTTGTTGTTGTTGCTGATCTGATTTTCAGAATTATCATGTTGGCATTTCTTGAATTCTCTGTGATTCTAAACACAAATGCATGAGCTAAGTTACATATGTACCATAGTAATGTATCTTTTGTTGCCTGTTTGCAGCATGATTTTACCTCTGTAGCCACAGAAACTGTACTGTTTGTAGGTCAAGCTGCATTATTTTGCTCTACATTTCAGAGCAGAGACCCACTTCTCAGTGACAACAATATAGCTTAGACATTTTCTTTAGAAATAAAGGAAAACGAACATTGTGTTTTCTCTTTTCACCATTCGCCATCTGTGCTTCACACTGATTGATTTGTTCATGCAATAAAAATTCCATGTATTATTGTATGGGTGTCTGCAATCAGTAAATAAGTTTTTCTTGCCGTAACAATTACTGCCAAGGAAGTTACTGTGCATAAATCATCATTTAGTTGTTTTATGAACTTTGTGGATATGCAGGCAATGCAAGAAGAGAACTTGAAAATTATTTGCCTGACATATATTTCACACTGTAAAACACCTGTGACATTGTAGTATTTTCATTTTTAGGGTCTTTATAATTTTTTCCCAAGCTTTCTCCCAAGAAGGACATCTTGAAGAGACATGAACAAGCAGCAGTTAACCTTTTCACTTACTTTACAAGTATGGTTTGCCTGTGCAGAAGCACTTACAAAATCAGTGGCAAACACACACCACGTAAGTCTTGCTTCTGTACATGGCTGTTAACATTAAAGACCACACCAGCATGCTGATGTCACAGGCTGCTGGCACAGTTTTGTCAACTTACTTATGGACAGACTTCACTATATTGGTGTATATTACCCAAGCAGTCTTTTCCTCATACTTTCTTTTATAGGTTTGCTTTGACATTTCCACTGTAGAAATAGAAGACTTGCTATTTCTTTAGTTTTCTCAAGCCTTAAAAAGTCATACGTTCCTAACTTAACTAAATCTGAATTTTAAATTTTCCTACATCTCTTCATATAGAGTAAGAACCTTCAGGTTGATACAAAGATCATTTTAGTCTAGGCAACTTTTTATTTAATGGAATTATTTGCAATGTGTGCCATGTTTGCAGCAACAAAATACAAACATAACGTTGACCTGAGATTTAAATATGTTTTTAAAGACGTTGATACTTCCTCATGAATTTTAGTTCTGAGAAAATCTCTACAAAGCCATGATTTTTTTAAACAAGATAGTTTTGTACTCAAAATAAATACTCCTTGTGTCATATTTTAAGAAAAACACAGCCTTCCACAGGGTTTCTACACTTCATCAAATCACTGTTTAGAGGGTGGTTTGTGATCTAAATTCTAAAGTGTGTAAATTTAGAAATCTTAAGGCTTATGATGGAAACACAGAATGATTTGATATTCCTGAAATATGATTCAGCCATTCTAGGAGACATTCTATGAGCGAAGCTGCTTTTGTCTGTTCTTTCTGTGAAAGACAAGGGGGTACCTTTTCTGCAAAACCAGCATAGAAATGCCAGTACTAAAAGCCTCACTGGTTAAGGTAATTGAACAGAAGTCTTTAAACCAAATACCTTCGTTTGGTGCAACAGAAACAGTCCTCCCATGGTTCATTCTCCATTTCTTTGTCCTGTCTGAAGGAGATGGACTTTTGTGTATGACATCTATCAGTACACTCAGAGTAGTGGCTTGAGGTGCTGCTAGAGAATAGAGATTTTTAAGTAAACAACACTTGCTCTGCCTGCTGATTGTGTTCCCTATCTTATTGGCAGAAAGAGGCTTGTAATAATTTTTAGCTGGTAACCAGCAATTTTCCTGACTGACTGATGTGGGGTTGCCCAGCTTTAAGTCAGCTGATGAATTTTGTTCTTTGTTAGGCATGTTCTTACAAGCTCTTACATTTTGGTGGGATCAGACCCCCTTACTTGTCTGGGTGTGCCCTACAGGACAGCAGAATTTCCCCTTCTGGAGCAATAGACTTAGAGAATAGCCAAGGGAGCTGGACAGCTGCAGGATCTGAAGACAGCTACAACTGAGAGAATTTTCCTGTTCATGAGCTTAACTCCCTTAGACCTTAGTAGGAACAGAATCAGCCCCTATAAACTGTGTAGTCCTTCACCTTAAGGCAGGCAGCCTTCACAAGTCCATGTTCTGACTTATCAAGGGGCGGGGACAGGGCTTACATACATGAGCCATACTCTTTGTCACTGCCATGATTATAAGAGGGGAGTAACATAAAGAAAAACAGTAGAAGTTCAGGGATGGAAACTGGGGAACATGGGACCTATGATTTGCTCCTTTCAGTGGAGGCACATTTAACAATACACCCCTGTTGCACCATTATACAACTTCTGGGAAGAACAACAGTGGTTCAAATAACTGGAGCCTGATTATCTTGGAAGGGGATTAGGCTTTGACAATGTTTCTTCCTTTTTGTTTTTTGTCTGTTTGGTGGCTTTTTTAAACCAGTAAAACCTTCTTCTCTGATACTGTCAAGCTTCTCAGAAGACAGAGTGTTAATATTTCGCCAGCAAATTTTCTCAGGCTTGTGCCATTTGTCAAGTGCGAGTTCCCTGTTCCAATCTCTCCGTGTGCCTTTTTTCCCCTCTGAGCTGAAACGTGTTCCCATGTTATGCTGCCTAAGGCAGACAAGACACATTTTTCTGGACTCCATCAAGATTACTCAGGCAGCTAAAGAGCTCATAATTAAATGATGCAAAATATCTTTTTTTACTTCCTCTCTGCAACCCTCAAGTCACTCCCAGGTGGGAGGAGGTGAACAGGCTGCAGAATGAATCCCATTCCATATGATGAGACAAACCTAGAAGCAAACTTAAAAACTTGAGGAAAGAGCTAGCTGCATGCTTTTTAAAAGCTAACCTCACAGTTTTGCAATTCTGCAGAAACTCCCTTCCTGTCATGCTAATTCTGCAATTAATGCACCGGAATTTCATTCTGAATTCTGTTGCTTTCATTATTGCCATATCAAGCTGAAGTCTCATAGAAAGACCATGAAACATGGAGATGTTTACGTTATCTGGTTGAGGTACTTACAGTAGGAGCTTTGAATGATATCCTTAGCACTTCATTTAATTCTGTCCTTACAAGGAATTCTTCCTGCAGTGATATGACATGAGTTTGTTTGACATAAGAACCATTAATTAAAAGAAAAACTCAGAATTAATTGTTTCAATACTCAGTTCTTTTACCAAAGCAGTTGCCATGTTTGCCACATGATGAGCCTGTCAAACAGAATAAGAGATCATCAAGTTCAACAAATTAATTAATATGAAAATGGAAACAATGTATAAATTAACAATGTATAAATTAACCAAACTAGGGCCGACATTTTACAATGGAAGACCTCAACCACTTAGGAATGCAAAATCTGTCACCTCTGATAAGCATTTTCAAAGCACTTCGAACAAATTATGAAATAAATATTTATCTTTTTGTGGAGGGATGTTTGTATCCTGTGTAATCCTTACATATCTATAAAATCATGTCAACTGTCAATTTTAATGTTTATTTACACTGTCTTTTATATTGTTAAAAAGCATTGCTAACTGCAAAGTTCATAGCATAGATTCACAATTGAGGAGGAGTTCTCTGATACATTTTAAAGTAATGGTACATTTTGAAGCATTTAATGACTTTTCTAGATCTAATCTAAAGTGGCCTTTCAACTGTTACTGCTAACACAAAAATAGCAAATATGTACTAAAGTAGTAATACTAAATATTACTAAAAATTTAGTAATACTAAAAAGATACATACTAAAGATCTATGAAGTAGCTCTTTAATGAAGATTTTTACTTATTTTAAACCTTGCATTTTTTTCAGTAATAAAGACAGATTCAAAACATGATTTTAAGATCTGAAGTAATTTGTAACTGCAGGTACCCTGAAAGCATATGTGATGAGGCACAATTTGCATTAAATAAGGGGAATATCCAACTCTACACCCATGGCTGGCTTTTATGGAAATTATTATTTCCAGAAATTGAAGAGTAAGAGAGGTATATTCATGGACTGGTATCATGCACCCTATTTTTACCTTCCATTTTGGTATATAATTTTCTATAATAACCATCTGTCTGAGTCACTGTCTCCAAATTGATGTGGAAGGAGAATGTTTGTTAGGAACCTAAATTTTAAAAGTTAAAAAAAATTATCCCACTCCCTTTGGGACCTCTGAAGTCTTTGAGAGGTCAGTTGTAGGTACAATACTTGCAGCTCCAGTAACTTCAAAAAGAAAACACCTACTCTATTGGGCTGGAAATACTGCTTTTGGTATGTTGATAAAGTGAGAATTATGTATAGGAGGCTGTTTCATCAAGTTAACAATTTTGAGAATTAATAATATGAATTAAAACACCATTTGCCAAATGTTTAAACAACCCGTCTACAGATTATATCTGCAGATACACTGCAGTTCTGTGTAAAACTTACATGTATTACAGTTTGGTAATGTTTTGAGTTTTTAGTATCTTCAAAAGAAAACCAAAATCAGTCAAGTACTTGGGATGTAGAAAGGGACAGATGGGAAAAGTCATCATAGAAAAAAACATGACAAAAAATAGCCTCTTAGCAGCAAATTGAGAGTCTTAACAAAAATCTTAACAACTAGACTAAAAACTGAAAAAACCCGCAGAAAATGGTGTTTCCATGAAGGGCCTTTGCATGTACATGGAATGTGCCTTGATGCTAACACCTGGGGTGTAGCTACCCCAGGGCAAATAAACACACACCACGCTGAACACACAGCTATTACAGTAAACACTGGTACTTAGCTGAGTGCAATGCAGTATAATTACATTAGGACAGCTTTTCACTTTTTGCTATAGTGAGAAAGATTAGCTACTATCTCAAATTTGCATAATTATGAGCAAAGCCTGTCATAATTGCCTTAAGATATGCGTTTCTTTATATACAAAGTCATTATCACCTAGCTGCCCTAGAAGTATCTAGAGGTTTCTAATAAAAGGCCTGAGGAACCAACTGTGTTTATCATTCACCATAAAAAATGTTCTTGGAGAAAACCTCTTCAGTGAGCTTTTAAACAGTACATATTGAATCCCATTTTTAAATGTTAGGGGTGGGTTTATGTATTATTTGCACAAGGGCTCAAAAATCACGGTTTGTTCTCATAAATCTGGCCGTATGATGGAACGTGACCGAGTCCAGTGCTGTCCCCTGCTGTAATGCTCAAACTTTTGGTGCTTGGCTTTTTGTTGCACTGGAGCACCTCAAGCAGCAGGGAAAGGTGAGGTCATTACCTAGGAGGATTACATGGAATTCGGGACTGTAATTCGCCGAAGAGATGCTGTGGAGACTCACAGAAAACACCCTCAGCTCCGGCCCAGCGCCAGAACAGGTCCCTGGGGATACAGTGGCCTTGCCGAGTGTCACAGCGGGATGCGGGCGTCCAGCAAACATCGCTGTCGGCAGCTGCTGCTCCAGGGGCTGGGGAGGGGAGCTGGGGCCGCGGGCTGCTCTCCTCAGGGCTGGACACCATCACTGGGTCACAGAGCTGCTCGGGCCGGCGGGCAGGGTCACCCGGAGCAGGTGCATAGGAACGCGTCCAGGTGGGTTCGGAATGTCTTCAGAGAGGGAGACGCCACACCCTCCCTGGGCAGCTCTTCCAGTGCTGTGCCACACTCAATGAGAAGAAGTTTCCCCTCATGCTGAGGTGAAACTTGTCTTTCAGTTTATGACCATTGCTCCTCGTCCTGTCGCTGGGCACCACTGACGAGTGTGGCACACGCGGAGCTGGCAAGGTGCCCGGCCTCCCGTTCTGGAGGTGGATGGCGGACAGGTCAGTGCATCCCGCCGAGCCCCCGGGCTGTGCGGGGCCCGCGGCCGCCCCTCGCTCCGCCCGGGCCGTGAGGCGGCGAGGGCGCTATGCGCCATGCAGGTTCCCGGGCACTGGCGCAGGCAGGTTCCCGGGCGGGCCCGCCGCGGTGTGCGGCGCTCAGCAGCCACACAAAAGAGCGGCTGCGGCTGAGGCTGCCCCGCTGCCCGGGACCGGCACCGCCGCTGCACCGCGGTAAGGACCGGAGGCGCAGGGCGGGGGGCTGAACGACCGACCGGCCGGGGTCGTCGCGGGCACCGATGGCTCCGTCGAGGGTGGGGCGGCAGCATCCCGCGGGTCCCCTCAGGGGAGCGGGGAGCCCCCGGGCGCGCCCCCGCCCCGCGCCACCACGGACGGTGCTCCCCTCGAATCGGGACTGGGGGCTGCTCTCCCCGGGAGTGGCTGCCCCCCNCCCCCCCCCCCCCATCCCATTTTCATCTTCATCTTCATCCTCCTCCCCATCCCCATCCTCATCCCTATCCCCATCCCCTGGCAACCGAGCTGCCCGCAAACGGACGGGGAGCCGGGCTGAAGGGGAGTCCCTGCGGCATGGCGGAGCGGCCGGCGCTGTCGCGATCGGCGGCGCGGGGCTCCGGCTCCGGGGGCTGCCGCACGCCCGCTTGTCCCCGCTGTGCCCGGGGAGGCGCCGCCACCGCCCCCCGCCAGGCGAGGGAGAACCGGCGGCGATCCCCCGGGCCGGGCTGCGGCTCCGCTCGGCTCTCCCGGGGCTGGGCTGCGGCTCCGCTCGCCTTCCCCGGACGGTGCGAGCTCCGAGCCCGGCCCGGCCGCCTCAGCCCCGCCGTGCCGGGACGGCGGCTCCGGATAACGCGGGCACCGGCCGTGCAGCATCCGCATCATGTCAGCGTGTTGTGGGAGGGCGGGAGGCTTAAGTCCGTTTGTCTTAATAAGAGTGAAAAGAAATGCGAGAGGAGCCCTCCTGTAATGCAGCACTACTCGGAGTTTGTATTTGGTTCTGATTTCATGCCTCCACTGTAGCAAAGGGATCAGAGCCTTTGATCTGCTCTTTTCCCGTTCCCTTCATCATGAGATCTGGAGGGGGAAAGGGTGCTCAGTTAGGAATACCTGATTTTTGTTGGGATAAACAGCATGAGATATTATGGCATGGTCTGTTTGCCTCTTATTGAACAGTTTTTTGAATATGTGTGTGTGGTGCCTTGTGTTGCCATAACAAAAGGGATGGGGGTGGGGGAAAGGAAGGGAATACTGCATTTAGAGCTGCATCTTGGAAAGTCAAAGACTGCCTTATTTTGCCTCAACTAGCCATCTGTGCTTTCAGATTTACGTACTTTGCATCCTCAGTGTCGTTTTGGTGGTTTTTGCATGCTAGTGAGGATATACAAGAAAAGAAATTTAAATAAAGACAAGAGATATACATACAAGAAAAGGAATTTAAATAAAGACAAGAGATATACAGCGTGCATAGTGCAGAGATAATGTGCATTGCAGGGATGTTTAAGAAAAGTCTGAAATTATTGTGAGCAGTTTGAAAAATGTAAGTAGTGTTTTCAGTTGCATTACCTGGACGAGGCCACCCTTTAATTTCCCAGGAGGAGCTGGGAAATCTGTTTGCAGAAAAGGTATTTATCTATTATGCCTTTTACCCAAGAATCCCTCATTACTTGATGAGTAGAACTGAAAAAGAGAAACAACTACTGTCATAGTTTTTTGTGGTTCTGTGTAAGTCACAGTGTTTTAAATACAACATAGTTTTAAAGGGGAGGAATTCTAGTTTAAGTCTTTATTGCCACTTAAGATAAAATACAATATGTACAGGTTATGTGTTTGAGAAGCAAAAGATCAACATTTATGTTAAAGCATAAGATGGCATTTTATCATTGTATTGTCATAGTTTTTCTCCATATGGGACAGACAAGAGGAAAGAGCTTTTCTTTCATATGTTGTTCTGCAAGAACAGAGCTGCTAAAGTCGAAGCCACTGTCCTTAGTCCACTTGGGGCTCATAGGATTCATGCTGCAGAACTGTCCTTATAAACCCTGATTGTCAGAGTTTCTAAATTCTCTGATAGTTTAGCCCTTATCTGCACTTGGAAATATCTGAAGCTATTTTTAAAAATGCATCAGCAGCTACATTATTGCTCCCTCTTGATCCTCTGATAGTAAAGGAAAAGTGTTCTTGCAAAGGCCATAGATGCTCATCTCTTTTGGTCATAAGTATTACAGTTCTAAGGAGAAATCTCGCAAAGCACATTTTGTGCAGTTACTTGATTAATTCCAGTTCAGGCTGGGGACTGGACATGAATTTAAACAAGCTAGGTCTTTAAAAAGTGACCTTTGCTTAAGGCTGTGAACACGAGAAACCACTTCAAGAAGCATAATTTTACCATCTCTCCAGCTGTTTTAAAAAGAATATTTGCTAAGAAATAATTTGTGAAAGTACCATGGTTTAAACATCTTTCAGTTAATATTCCTGTGCTGAGGGTGGAGAAATTAGAGAAAGTGACCTGTTCCAAGCTAGCAGCTCACAGAGAGACATATGGAGGATTCCGGTTTTGTTCAGAACAAATATTGGTTGTAGCCTTTGAACACATCAGGGTTTAGGTGCTTCTGCAGACTTCTCTACATCTGTTTCCCTTGTAATCTATGTTTAAATGAACAAGGCAATTATTTCATCCTTTAAACCCTGTAGTGGTAGAGGCTGAGGAGCAGCCCTGCCAAAAAGGCCCAGAGATCCTGGTGAACAGCAAACTGGGCATGAACCAGCCACATCCCCTGGCAACAGAGATAGCCAGGAGCATCCTGGTCTGTGTGAACAACAGTGCAGCCAGGACATCAAGGGAAGGGATTATTCCCTTCTGCTCAGCACCCAGTAGGTCACATTTATAACCCTGTGTCCAGTTTTGGTCTCTCCAGCTGAAGGAAGTTATTAAAGACCCGGGGATCTGCAAGGCCACTGAAGTGGTTGGGGCTGGAGGCTGAGCTCTGAGCAGAGGATGAGGGAGTGGGGCTTGCTCAACCTGCAGAAAGGGAGGCTGTGGGGGGACCTAACAGCAGCCTCCCAGTCCTTATAAAGAGTTCCCCAGGGAACTGGAGCCAGACTCAACACAGTGGCATGTGCCAAAGAATGGGAGAACAAAAGGCGTATGTTGAAACAAAGGTTCAGACTGGGTAGGAGCAAAATACTTCGCCCCACAAGGACAATCATACATGGAGAAGACAGGTAGCCCAGAGAGGTTGTTTGGTTGCTATTCCTGAAGGTTTTAAAGACCAGGCTGGATAATTCCCTCAGCAAACTGATCAGGGCTTATTGATGACCTCGGTTTGAGCAGAATGTTGGACAAGAGACCTCTGACATTCTTAACAACCGGAAGTGTTATGATCCTGTTAGTGCCTATCTGTACGTGATGCAAGAAGCAGACGTGTTTCCAGAAGTCAGATTTTTTAAAGAAAGATTTAGTTTCCATTCTAGGACTAATCCATGCATCTCAGCAAAGATGGAATACAGTATCAGTATGATACATTAACCTCAATTACCTGTGAAATAGTACATTACATTAATACAAACTAATACCTTACTATAAACCTTCCAAGGAAGAGATACTTGCTTGAAATAAACAAAAAGAAGTGCATGCTACTTGCAAGCAAGAGCTTGTACTAGGAGTTATATTTTGGCACTACTATAAGGCAATTAAAGTCTTGCAACATTTGTGCAAGAGATGTAATGGTAGTTGTTACATCTGGACAAAATAAAGCACTGATCCAGTCACATGAGCTTCACAAGTTAAGAGGAAGAACTGAAAGCAGAATCAGAATGCACTGGTTTTTAGACAAACAGAAAAATTGCAGTGGCTGAGTCAAATGCTCATTATAAGTACTTGCAAATGCTTTTAGTCTACTGGTAAGAGTATTACGTGTATGATTTTTTTTTTTCCTGAGGACCCATGAGAGCTGCATGAAAAACAGCTCCAGGCAGCACCATGTGATTGGTGAAATGTGCAGTGCTTTAGGCATTTGCTGTCTGCAGGAGCTGAACATGCACCACTTAAGCTTTGTCGTGGCATCCATGAGAAGAGGACTTCTATTCGAATTCTCAGTTTTGTCTGAACTTTGGTCTTATCTTGGCTAACAATACTATATTTTGAAAGGAAGGCCTTGCACAAGTGGTAAAAAATGTATGGATTGAACTGTTTGTTTCTGATGCTGGTAGGTAAATGCCCTGTCACTTGAGTACATGGCATTCCTTTCCTTTTTTGTTGCAGTAGTTACTTGTCTTCATTCACATGCTGCAGCAGAGGAAGGTGATTTGCACTTCAAGAGTAAGTTAGAGCTGAGCAAAGACTGGTATGGAGAACTCTGGGATTAATAGGTGCTTCCACCTAAGCGAAAGAGGAAGAACTAGAAGCCCTGTAGGTAGGGATGACAAGGAAAGAGAGTAATTGTTCTCAGATAACAAGGTTATGTGAAATACTGCTGGAGATGCATACTCTGAAGTATACTCATGCATGAAGGGACCATTTTCTTATGAAACAGAAGGAAATGAAGAGGAAAGGAAAGTTGGCAAAAAGGTGTCCAAAATATGTCACTTATAACTGATGTGAGGTTTGCAGTCTAGATAAGGATTTTCAAGTAGTAGTACTTCTGCAATGCTGACATCCACTGGTACCAACCCAGGCTTCCAGTGGAAGATGCACCAGGAGTATCTTGGGATAGTTGTCTGGTTTGAATTATTTAGATGAAGTTTCCTTCAGAAAATAGCCCTCCTAGTTACAAGCTTGATAATGAAGGTTCAGTCACATAGAAATTTGCTAGTGATTTATTACTTAAAAGGTAGATTGAATATTTCCATTCTATTAATTGAATGGAGTTTTTGAACTTTGTTTTGTGCATTGACATTAGGAATATTTGTGAGCATATCACCAATTTGCATTATTTTCAGATTGCTATTATTCCCTTTACATTCTGAGAGATCCTCTTCACAGATGTACTCCTCAGCCAGAACCTTTGTGTAAGTTCCTCATCCCAAGTCAGTTGTACAGTAACCCTGATCATTTCTGAGGAGTGAATCCTTTCTATTTCTGAAATATTCTCCAAGAGAGACCTGACCTTGCAAGTTTTTCTTGTGTATGTATTCTACCTTTGTGTTAAGGGCTCACAGGATCTGACCCTCGAAGATTTGGCGTAAGATTTATTTTATTTATTAATTTAAAGAAGATTAAGTGTTAGACAGAAAGATTTAGAAGTCTTTCACCTGAGTATAGAGGTCAGATTTAGCTAAGAATTCATAATGTGGTCATAGGAGGCACGTTTACTTCTTTCTATCTTAAATGTACAAAACCAGCAACAAAGTGCTCCCAACCCAAATAATAATTCTGTAACACTGACCATGAGTGCTGTGGTGAGGGTGCAGGCCTAGATTTGACCACTGGAGTCCAAAATTCCAAGGGATGTTATGTAACATGGGAACGTGTGGTGAGAAGCACCAAGTTCCATAGGGACAGCACTGATCTAAGCAGTACTGCAAGAACCTCCCAGAAGGAGTAGCTGTGTTTGGCAGTTACTGTTCAGGTTCAGTGAAACAGCTGATCTTTATGTGAAGAATAATAAAATAATATTCCCACAATGCCATCCACATCTTTACTGCCTTCATCCACTACCCAGAAACAAAGGTGCTTGGGTGGACTCTCGGTGCTTGGGTGGACTCTCTGTCACCCAGTGTCCCCTTCAAGAGCAGAAGATCAGAAGTGTTAGTTAACTTTGCCTTTCCCTGATCCAGCAACATGGTAAAATATGCCTGAGTTACTGGATGAACTGAAGAGAATGAGTGTTGCACAGACCAGATTGTGCTCTAGAATGGCATAGGATTTTAATTTTTTTATCCTAATTGCCAAGAAATGGTATTAATAAATTGATGTTACTCTCAAGAATCACTGATACGAGCTACCACAAAAAATTATTTCAGTTCAAGGGCAAGTGCACCCTTTTTGTTTAGTCAAATCTTAAAATAGGTCTCAAAACTCATACTCTGAAAGCTGAGAGATGCCTTTTCAACACATCAGGGGGAGTGTATGGAGATGGAATTGCTTGTTTCTCATGCAGAAGCAAGATTGCTTCAGGACTGCTATTCTCCTCAAATCCATACCAAATCTCTCTCCTGGGAATGAAATCTTGCATTAAACACTGTTACTAAACATATCCTTTTTTTTTTTTCCCTTTTTTTTTTGTTCTTCTAATCTGCAGCT
This sequence comes from Cyanoderma ruficeps, assembly GCA_008694505.1. Classification (NCBI taxonomy): domain Eukaryota; kingdom Metazoa; phylum Chordata; class Aves; order Passeriformes; family Timaliidae; genus Cyanoderma; species Cyanoderma ruficeps. The sequence goes on along the minus strand of VZDJ01000155.1, from coordinate 14,997,533 downwards.
TTTGTGTCTGGTAAGGATGGCCATTCTGACTGGTACCAGGTTTCACAGGGTTGCTGTGCTATCTTGAGTTTCAAAGACCACTACAGCTGCAAATAGATGAATAATCATGAAGGCAGTTAAACAAAGAACAGAAATATTTCTGCTCTTATAAAATGATCCAGTATAGGAAAGAAGCAGACTTTCATGGTTCCAAATTCTTACTATGCTGCATAGCACGTTGTTGCCATGCTACCAGATTGCTTGCCTTGATATTTAAATTTGCCCTTAGATTTGTATTTAAAAAGAATGAACTGTTAACAGTATGTTAAAATATAAAATAACCTGACAAGACATAAGCCTCATCACCAATTTCTTCATGGTCTTTTGGCCTCTACTGTTTTAATTTTCTTTCCAAAAATAAACACCACCATCACAACAAATCTAAGATATGCATGAACCAATGAAATATGGAAAGGTTTTGTTTGGGAGTGTGATAACGGTGTATATCAAAGGAGGGATATTGATTATAGTTTCCATACTTAAAAAAATATGCATCTTGCCTGCCTTACTAAGTGCCTCTGGCCATCTTTTGTCCTCTCCAATTTAACATGACAAAGGGAAATCAGATGATATTTTCTTGTTATTGCAGTATTGTGGAGGAGGAGGGAACATTATTCCTATATATGTGTGTGTGCAGATATATATAAAATGTCCTTTAGGCACAAAATCTTGTGTTACTGGAAGACAACTCTTGATTAGAGATAAGGCAGCTTTAAAAAGAAACTTATCCCTGTGATATTCTTAGCCAGTCAATCAGTGTGGCTTTAATTATGTAGAAGTATTTGACATGTTATGGCCCAGGAGATAAGAGCTGTTGCATACTAGATGAATGAAAGGGAAGGAATTCTGTTGGTGACTAGAAATTCCACTGTCAGTGCTGCATTAGGGACATAAATTAGCACTGGAAGGGAATGCTTCCTACTAAATAGTGATTTGCATTGTATTGCTGATTCCAGGATTATGAAGGTTGTTGGTGGCAGAATTTTTAATTTCTAGTTTATGACTACTTGCTTTATTGATGGAAGAGTTGCCATGAATATGTGTAGTATCAGGAATGTGCCTTTAAGTCAGTTGTGTTGGTGGGAATTTTTTTGTTTTCTTGGTTTTTGGTTTGGTTGATTGGCTTTTGTGTGGTTTTTTAAAAATAATTAAGGGGTTTTCTTTATATTTTCAGTGGTGGGTGGAAGTCTCAGTTTTCACCAAGTAAAAGGTATCTGTTGTGATACTGGTTGTTTTCAGTACTTGGAAAGAGACCACCTTAAAGTTTTTTCACATCGATTCCACACCTATCTGCAGTGATAATGAATGACCTGTCCAGCATGTGTTCAATTTGATATTTGTCCTCCATTTATTATTCAATGTATATGCATTAGAACTGACCCACCAACTAACAGATAATGATTTGGGGGGGAATTATATATTACAACACTGCTGTACCTTTACAACAGTATTCTTTTCCTTCCTGTGCATATGTCTATATTTGTTTTTTAAAGTTTTTAGTCACAATTCATTAAAATACCTGTCTTATTCTTGAGCCAACATTGATTTAATTTAGATCTCTTAACATTTTTTAGTGTTGGGACTTTTACAATATTTCCTGGCTTAGTTTAGGCTCCAGCTGTTGGTGTGTGAGAATCACAGCTTTGAGCTTATACTCAGACAGGCTCCAGGAATGAAGAAACTATGAGTGTGTACTTCAAACATTTGTGGACTATATGACACCTTTAATTCTGGAGTTCTTGTGATTTACAGTGCTTCAGCAATTGTAGTAGAAATGAGTTCCTTAATATTAACCAGCATCTGTTTGAATGAACTAAGCTCGAGTTACCAGTTTTCTTTCTGGTACTTAACATTGTTATAAGTACTCATGATAAGTACAAACAAACCAAATGTCATCCAGAGTTTCTGAACCAGCTCTTTTATCAGTGAACAGTCCATGGTGTTACATACTTTCCTCTAGTCAATGATATTCCTAATTAAAGTAGTAATTAAGTAACATAGTAACCTGCTACAGTATTGGTAAATCCCACTGAAAGATTGGGAAGCAAAAGCTGTTTATTACTGCTCTAAGTTTCCCACCCTCCCCATGCCTTGGCACAATGACTCCTGTTCCTTGACAGGGTGAAATCCATATTGTCTTTAAGGTGTTGTCTCTGTCCTCAGCAGGTAAAGTCATGACTAACTGTGGCTGCCAGCTGAGGCTGACCCTCACTGAGTGGTTGACAACTTGTGCCGCCTTGGTGACACTGACACATTGTCAGCTCCTCAGGCTGACCCTGTGGCAGTCCTTGCCCCTCCTTCCTCCAGCCTTGGAGGCTCAGCAGGATGGTTCCTGTGCCCGAGCTGAGTGCCAGGCTCCTTGTCTCAGGATCATCCTGAGGGACCTCACACATTGTAAGGACAAGAAATGGGGGAAATTCAAACAGAAATTCCTAAATAGTAAAGTTCGAAGTTTACCATACATGTGGAACTTAACCAAACACCATAGTAGCATCCTGAATGAAATGGAGGTGATTGGAAAAAAAAGATAAAACCTGTTGTAGTGGAGCCTAATCCTAGTGTCCAGGACCCCTTGGTGGAAGGGATTTAGAAGATAGCAGTAGACTGTCTTTGCTCAAAAGACTGACCTGTCTGAATAGACTTCACAGTTCATTATCTTCTGTTTAAATTAATCTGACAGAGGAAAAGAATAGTGTCAAAAAGTGGTACCAGGCCAATATAACCTCATATTATAGTAGCAAAAGATTGTGAAACACTGGATTTAATCAATAACATGCAGACCAAACATTTACTGAAAACCTGAATTATAGGTGTCTGTAATTATTGAGAATATAACTTAAATGTACCTAACTGGAAAATCTTAATTTGGTTCTGCTATTTAGTTGAATTTTGCTGTTAACCTTCTTTCTGGGTTAAACTATAGAGATAAAAATAATTACCTTTGTAGATTAACATATTAAGTATTTTCCCAATGTAAATATGAATAGCGTGTGGATAAAAAGTTCTCTGCTCTGCAGACTATAAAAGGATAGCTTTGCAGTTATTACACAATTTTCATTGCTGTTTTCTTTACTAGTACTGTGTCACTGGGGGTGGGAGTGGGGGTGTGTTTGATTTTTAAACAAACTCCTCAAAGTCTGCTTTATTCATTTTTCAGCTGTAGACTTATGGATTTTTAAGCTCTTTGTGTCAGGAATGTCTGCAGAATACTTAACATGATGAAATCTTGGTTAATGGACTTTTCCATGGTACGCATAATTTAGGATTTATTTGCCTCCAGTTTAAAGTTGTTGCTATAGCAAATACAAGACGAAGAATTAAATGGATAGGAATATATAATGTGACTGTTCAGGGTTTGCATCTGCTAAAGGTGCTGATATCAGGAGGCACAGAAGTTGATTATACCCTTGCAGTGCTAGGGTTCATCAGATGGAACAAATTTGGATCCTGCAGGGAAGCCTTCTAGGAGCCTGTCAATCCATTGGGAGAGCCCAGGAGAGGTGCACACAGTGTTAGGCAGTTGTTGTTTTACAGTGTGGGCAATTTCTATGATTAAGGGACTGTGACTTATCTTTAAGTGGCTGGAAGTTGACCTTTAATTTGAACTGGGTGCAGCTCAAGCAGCTTTCAGGACTTCAGTTTCAGTATAAGCTGCACTGCTGCTGTCCCTGGGAATGTCCCACAGCCCCAGCAGGACTGTGGCTGCCTGTTGCTGCAACACAGGAACCTCTGGTTGCCACCAGGAGACTGCCATGGAGTGGTTGTTCAGTTAATCCAGTCGTTATTGATAATAATTAAGCTTAGAAAGGTGAAACAGAGTTGACCTAATGATAGAAAAATAGAAATTGTTCCAATTGTTAGAAGTATTAGTCTGCATTTGACTTACCGAATGAGCACAACACTTCTATAATTAGTAGTTTCTAAGGATTGTATTCTGCCAGCCATAATACTTTGCCATATATCTATGTATTTATGCAACTGTAGACATTAGTTACTTTAAACCAGATATCAAAATTTATATACTATTGCCTTGAGCATCAGTTGAAGACAAACCACTCTATTTAGGAACAATGAAATTACTGAATAAATCAGCAAGACTCGTACTGCCATTTACATCTTGCCTCAGTAGCTACTTACTGCATGTTTAGTGATGAGAGAGGCAGAGTTCTGAATTGGAAAATTCATGGATAACTACAAAATAGGCTGACCCACCATGTACCAATGTGATGCCTCAGTGATTTTTCAACTGTTTCATCTTTGAAGGAAAAATGCTAATTCTTGAAAGTCTTAGCCAAGTGCATGGGTACATTTACTGAGAACCTGTATGCATGCTTATTATGCATAAGGAAATGCATGCTTATTTAAATATATTATGCAAAACTTTCTCTTACAACAAATGAAATAAAATGCTGGGGAAGTTCTTGTTTTCACGCTAGCTTTTTAATATATCGATTTCTAAAGAGATCAGAATATTAGGGAACATTATTTCATTAATATTCCCCTAGTCAATGTCAGGTGTGGAGCATGAGGTTTCTTGTGTTCAGGTGTCTTCCATACTGCTGCCCAGCTATTACCCTGGGGTACAGCAACCTTGCACTGCAGGATTAGTACCTTTTCTCCAACAGATCTGCTCCATAGAGGTTTTTTTCTGCGTAATGCCATTATTTTACATGCTGCAGTTAAGCCAGCTGCAGTCAAAACCTAATCTCTTGTTTAGGCCAACTGTAGATCTAATTAACCCTGCTGACACTGCATCTTGTTGAATCACAGAGTACACTTCCTCCCAGAGAATGGCTGAAGCTGTATTAATGATTTTTAGAATATTGTCTAACAGTGAGTTTTCAGTGTTCTCCCTGTTCCATGCTGCACTGTTGCCTGCTTAGTCTGTCAGTTGCTGATTGGGAAAGTCTATGTACCTGTGTGTGAAGAAAAGAAAAAAATCCAGCCCTGAATGCATGCTAAGCTGTCCACATAGTTGAGGTTTTGACAGGCCACTAGAACTCGCAATGTTCCCATCTCTGGCAGAGCAGACAAAGAAGAGATAGCCAGGTATCATCTCCTGTGCTTTCATGAAGTTAATGAGCTTGGAGGAGTGACATGCACACAGTCCAAGATTATTCAAGAGACTATAAAGATACAAATAGCATAGTATGAGCTGCCAAAGGCTCATGCCAATCTGTTCTATCATTTCTGCTGAAATATTTCTGTTTATTCTAATTTTCATAATGACAATATTTCAGCTGTATCAGACATCTGTAGAGAGTAGGATGTACTGTCTCCTTTAAAACAGTTGCTCTCCCCTGTAATGACTTGGCAAAAGTGAGATGAACATCCAGTTATCATCATGAAGGTCCAAAGAAAAATGAATGCTTCCTAAGACCTTCAGCAGGTTGATGTGCAAGGGAAACTATGTTCAGAAGTGATTAATTTATGGGGTGTCATCTCCCAGCATCAGGCTTGAATCCTACAGATTCTGTTGCAGTTACAGAAATCACCTAAAATCAAGTCACCTAAAAAGTCGCCTAAAATCAAGATGTTTTTCTCCAAAGATGGTCAGGGGCTTTAAGAAACATTCAGTCCCTTGATTTTGTCACCAGACCCACTCAAGACAGGGAATAAACTTAAGGGGTGAACAAAGGGATTGCTTTGTTCCCCTGCTTTGTCTGATGAAGCTCAGTTCTTCAGTTTTCAACAACTTCTCCAACTAGACAAGATCCACACGCCTCTTTTGTCTTTTACGAGCCATTAGGATCTAATGGGATAAGACTTGTGCATCAGAGCCTAGACAGCTAATGATGCCTCACTTCCTAGCTGTAAATGGAGCAATTTAAACAACACAGTTAATATCTACAGCAAAGAAAAGTCTTTTAAAACAAGAAGTTCACTTGAATTTTGCATGCAGATTTCCTGAAAAGGGCTTTCCCACCTTTACTGAAAAACCTTTTCAAACTAGAGGGTAGACAGTTGAGATAGCCAAAGTCACATTTTTTCAAAGAATCCTTTAACTGCTTGCTAATTGCATATCTCATTTCATCCAAGATGAATGTTGTTTGTACTTTATGTAGCATCAGAAAAGAAATGAAACTTTGAAATCTTCTGTTTAGGCAATGAAGATATTGAGGGGAAAAAGAAGCAAAAAAAAATCAGCTCAGTTCTCCAAAATAAAAGAACACTGTCTTTGGTATTGCAATTTCACAGATAGAAATCTGCATAGACTAGTCTGTTTATCTGCTCAAAGCTCTTTACATAACTGGCACTTTGTCATCTTCTGTCTATAAATTATAGCCAGTCATTGCTGGAGTGTCTGAGTAACCAAGCATAGGGTTTGCTGCTTTGCATATAAATGGAGCTACAGTCCTGGATCTGTGTGAACATAAATACAGACATGAAGGCATTCTTGCTCTTCAACTCGATACCAGAAAACCCCCACCCCTAATGCCATACATCTGTGGATGCTGCTATAAATATGGAGCAGACAACCTCTTTGGTTCCTTTAAAATGGAATGATGGAAATTGATTTGGGAGAAAGATGTGAGTGCATAAATCACACCAACCCAAATACGGATTGTTACATGAAACGGGCAAATTAAGTAACAAATTTTATGTCAAGTGTTTTTCACTGACTTGGTGAAGACTTTCTTCAAATGTTATTCTTTGCATTGGTAATGCAATAGTAGAGACAGTTTATATCTCAGAAAACTCAGTCTTGATCAACCCAATTTACATCTTTCCTAGCGTGACACTACAGTAACATCTGGAAATAGATCCTTAAATAGAACAGGAAATAGGCTTTATCTAAATACTCACCTTACTAATTAACTCTTCCTGATAGAGTTATAAGATCCTAGTCTTTCAGTATACAGAGCACGTTACAGCTGGAAGATTTAAACATCTGTGTAAGTGCTTGGCACTTTTTTGGAAAACAAAAGATCTGTCTGTTCAACCAAAAAACCAAGCTGCAGAGAACCAGACTTCAAAGGAACTACAAAATTCTAAATGTAAAACTCCACCTACCCCAACTGAGGATAAATGATGATATCATTACTTAAATTATACTGGTTACTGGGGATGATCCATCCATAGCTGATTGCTTCTTTTTAAATTAAATAATTTGCATTGCAAATTGTAGGATGGTAAGCTATTTTTTTTTTTTTCCAACCAAATCAGGTCAATTCCACCCAGGTCCCCTATATCCAACAATCCAATAATGAAGAGCATTTTGGCCAGCCTGTTTTTCATCTTTTGTTTGCTTAAATTATTTTCTATTGAGCATAAAGGACAGATATTTTTGTAAGTTCACTGTTGGGTTTCACAGATGTAGGTTTAAGGAGATTATTTATGCTTTAGGATTTAACATCTACCAACATGCTGTTCATTTGCCTGATATCACGGGGGACTAGTTCTTTCATTTGCAATTTATAAATCCTCATCTTCAGACTTTGGTTTTCAGATAGCTGGATGTTTGAAACATCCAGCAGTTATTAATTTAATGAATTTTATCTCAGATGAACTAACAGTGTTTATTCAACTAACATGATATATGGTAGATCCAGGGTTTTGTTTTGAAATTTAGATGGAATAGGTAATGATAACCTGGTAGGTTGTTGAGAAGTCACCTTGGGAGCCCTCCCTTAGTTTGATGCATGTTTGATGAAGAATGCTGTGTTCTTGTGTCATTTACTGATTAATTTGGTGATTAACTTTCCAAAAGGACAACAGCAGAAGCTCAAAAGCCCATATCCAATGCTTTTTTCTTCCAAAAACCTTGCATCTGGAATAAAGAAGTCAAACTTGTGCTCTGTGTGCCTTATAAGACCCTAGGTCTTTGCAAAGGTGGTAAACAAAGATGTGGCTGAGTCTCGTGTCAAGTTTGTCTCATGATACCTCAGACAAATGCCTGCAAATGTGTCTGCTGTGGCTCATATAGAGTCTCACACTCCATGCAGACCAACTATTCATATTCCTGCAGGAGCAGCTCCATACACTATGTTTGATGAATAAATCCTTTATTCCCTGTAGAAGTCTAGATCTGGAGATTGTACCAGTTTCCAATCCTGCTGTTCCAGGGACAGAACTGCCGGGTCCAGGGAGGACAGGAGCTCTTGGACATTTGCTGTGCAATAAATGATAACCTGCTCATAAAGCAGGATGCTTGAAACATTAAAATGTGAGAACAGAAGGTGACATCAAAATGAGAGCCTTGCTTGAAATGCCTGAGTTAGCTAAATCTCTATGCTGCTTTCCAATATGTTGCCTATTCTTTTGTAATTAAAGCTTGAAATTATTTTTTATATGGTGCAGTGATTGACTTCAGAATGAGGAATTTAAAAAATCCCTATGAGAGAAAGCTTCATAATAATTAATATTATTATGCTAGAAATTTGAAAATAACCCTGTTTCTTTCTCAGTGGTTTTCATCCTGTTCTTGGCAAGCATTTTCCTATGCTGTGTTTCTTGTGCTATGAGAGCCATTCTGGATTGCTGATAGGCTCACAACTCGAGCAGTTTGTGTTGAAATTACCAAATGCCTTGATTTGATAATTCTAAGCTGGGATGCTGTGAGTTTTCAAAATGCAGTCCAGCATTTTATAGGGGCCTGCAGGCCCCAGTATAATCTTACCAAGAGCTCATCCTGTATTCAGTTTTCTTTGAACTGTGAAAAACCAACAGAGGATGGAATTTCCCCATTGAAGTTTTATTATGTTTTCAGAGCTGCTAAATAAAAACTGTATATCCTGTTATACTGTATTTTTGTAATATAATGTTTCTTAAGCATGTTTTGGTACTACCAAGTACCATCAGATTATTAGTATTTTATAGAACTTTCTTCCACCATTTAAAAATTAATACTTTGTCTTGTCTGATATTCAAAGACTAGAAAAAATGCAGATAAACCAGGAAGAAGAGCATGGAAGAGGCAAACAGTTGTGTATCAATTCTGTGCAAAGGTCATTTTCATGCATTAGAAAGCTGAAAAGCCCTGCAAGATAAAGCCTTCAGTATGTAAGGGATGTTGAAACAGGAAAGGCCAGAGGCAGAACCTCTGGATCCATCTGCTGTTCTCATGCGTGTAATGGGAAGCTTGAGCAGATAAAGCAAAGCAACTGGGGAAAAAATCACTTCACTTCCAGAACTGGAAAATTTCCCCATTACACAAGACACATACAGTGCTATACTCTGACAACATAATCTGACCTTGAAAAAGTCAAAATGTTCTTTGCAAACCTCCATAAACTATTCTTTGCATGGAAAGGTTCTTGATTTTTTTCATTTAAAAGAAGAATTCATTATTCCATGCAATGTTCATATTTAATTTTTATATCTCAGTGGTGTTTACTACAGTTGCTGATACAGATTTCTACTGTTTTCATATAGTTGCAGCTGATCCTGACTAGATTCACTCTTGTTTTGTTTCATACTAAAGCTTTCAATGAGATCTGTTCATGAGGCATCTTGTACTACACACAGAAGTACCCCAGGGCATTGTATAAATTAATATTCCACCCATGGATGTAGCTAGTAGTTAATTTATCATTTGGCAGTGAGAAACAAGAGACTAGATTACTGATTAATTGTAATGAAGCTGAACAGGATGCTCACGTGTATGCTGAAACAGACTATTATTGTACTAGTGACAGCCTTTGCAATAGGCAACCTGTTTTAGTACTGTTAAGTCTAGCAGTTTAAGAAATAGCAAAGAACAGTGGTAAATAGTAGCAGTATTTTTAGTTTAGCTAATTAAAATTTTATGTCTGGCGGAGAGGATTTGAGTTTATGGCATCTTCAGATTTGGCATGGGGAAAGAAGAGAATTCTCAAGAGTTGACTTCTGCTATAACCTGTCATATCTTATTATGCTGTTTCCAACTCTGTCTGATTTAAAACAGACTTATAATTTATTCTTCACTAAAAAGAAAAGAGAGCCCAGTCACTGCAGCCAGGAAGTACATCTGAAATAATACCGTGATAGCTGCGAGTGGCTGTTAGGAGCAATTGCATCCAATGATCATCCTGAGAATTATTGTGTCTTGCCTTCTAGAAAGAAGTTTCAGAAAAATACCATAAGGAAATATTAATGGATTTCAATAATTACCTGATATGTAGTTATCAAATGCAGTCTAGATAAACACAAGAGTGTGCCCTCTTAAGAACACAGACAAAAAATGAACAAGCATATCTCTTTTATTAGAGAGCTTGTGTGTGTGTGTGTTCCACAGAAGAGATGCTCTTGAGCCTTTTTACCTGGGCTTCAAACATCTCTGCCCCAGGAATATCTCTAGTTGGGTTTGTGAAAACATGGCTACTCTGCATGAAAACTCCTTCTGGGTTTTAGATTTTATTTTAAACCAATCATAATTTAAAAATAAAAATATAAGACTTTCCTTCCTAATGAATTCTTGTGCAGTGTCACAGGGCCATATGTAGCCTGATGTAAATGTGCCATCCTTAATTGATGTCTGCAGCAAAGACATACTGTTGTGTGAAGGACAGTGTGCCTTAGGATTGGCTCTTAGCTTTGGGGTGATGAATGGACACGGCCAATAGTTAATTCTGTAAACCTCTGTCAGACATTGTGGATCTAATAAAGACGATGGCAGAAAAAAACTGACAGTCCTTTAATCCAGTTTCACTGCCACCATCTTTAGCCAAGACTGTTCTTGGAGTTTTTTTATCTGTGGGAGAAATATGATGAAGAATAGCGATAAAAACAGTGTTTCAAATGATTTATGAATTCAGTGATTTAGGAGTACTAAATTGAAACCCTATCCAGGTGATCAGTGCTTGTGAAAAGAGGCAGCTCTGGGCATGCCTCATGTAATCTCAGAAGGGATAAAATGGCACAGTTGATTCACAAAGCACTGTGCAAATTTGGCTTGTGTTTTGTCCTTGTTCCACCAGTTAGGATTTACTGTGTTGATCAGTGGAGTTAGACAAGGTAATTCTGCAGCATTTAGTATTGTTACTGCAGAAGCACCTTTGCATTTAAATGGAAAGAATCCTTTAATTCTTCTCAGAGAGATGAAACTGAGCTCTCCGGCATGACTTTGCATCTCCCTTTAAATAAACAGCTCGTATATCTTTGGAACAGGAACATTATCCATGAAGGAGTGACCATATGTCACTTCCTGCTCTTCTGACTTGCTTTCATTTACTGTAGTTTCATAGAAGACACTTTTAATTACAGATTTCCTTAATGTAAACTTTGATTTTACAGTAAGAATAGGAGTTAGGTATCTGCAGTGTGTGCTCCTGCTTCAAAACAATGTTTTTTTCAGTTGATTTGCACATTGGTACTTGCTGTCTTTTTGTGTCCTATGATTTTCTAGTCAGTCATCCTCCTATATGAGCTTCCTAATTCCACAAAAAAGCATTAATTCCTTAATTGATCTGTTGCAAATAGATTTTAAAGACATAGCCACCTGTGTTGCTTGTTCCTGATATGCTGCTTTATACATGTGCTCCATTTCTGCCTCTCTTACTCAATTGCTCTAAGCCTCCTTCCTTAACTTCACCCAGACCTCAGCACTCCTGACAGATGTAAAATACAGCAGGCATGTTGAGAAGAGCCTTTACTGGGTTATTCAGCTAATTCCTCTGCATCATGGCATCATTTCAGTGCTAAAGAATTTTGGGAAAAAGACTTAAATTCACCTGAGCTTAAATGAAAGGTGAAAAAGTACAGAAAAACAAATCTCAGATCAGGTTTGTCCTGAACAAACAAAATATGCTGCCTTGGGGCTGCAGGAGTGCAGTTGTAGTCTATCAGGCTGCCTGAAATTGGAAATAGCATTCTCATTTGTCATGCACTATAATCAAATTGGATGCAGATTTGCAGACCTGGACAACAATGATTGGATGTCATCAGTTATTTTTACACAGCATAGAGTGTAAACAGTAGTGGTTTGGGATACATTGTAGTGGATTTTTGCCAATGTTTCCTTTATTATCTGTAACTAGTGACAGTGATTTTCTATGCAGAGCAGCTGCTGGTTTATTTTCTTCTAACTGCTTGCCATACCTGTGTTTCTGGATGCAAAGAAAATCTTTCTCAAAATGGCAACTAACAATTCAAGAATAGAAAATACTGGTTTTGATAGTTTGAGACCTACCTAGGTACTAATCATGAGCCCTTTGAGCAACTTTAGAGCCTTCAAGTTTCACTGCTGATGTAGTAAAGGTGACACTATTGATACAATTGAGGGCTTTTTTTGTTACTGAAGCACTAGCATTTATTTTTAATAAGGTGCTCTAGTCCTTTTGTGCAGACCTGTGAACTGTGTGTTCCCCAGACTCCTGCTTCACAGTTTGTGGTGATGTATTTGGGCTGCAGCTGGAGCTGAATAGGAAAATGAAAATAAATAAGAATAGATGGCTTGTCACTATGGTTTGAAGTTGAACTGATGAAACCAAATTATCTTTGTTTAGCTTTTTAAAAGTGACCACAGTAATATGTATCAGAGGCAAATCAGAATGCTTTGGAAGGGATTTTGTGAGACATCTCATCATAATCCTAATAAGCTGAAAAGAATTGATGATGCATCAGAATTAGAGGTATTTGATTCTCCAGTTTAATATCTGTTCTTCTACCTAATGTGCACAGGCATAATTTACTTTCTAATACTTCCATGATGTAAAAGAAGGTTTATTTCTTATTTCAGTTTATTTCTAAGAGCCTCTGTGTTCATACACATCCCCTTCTCTTGAACTACACTTTGAATCCATACCCCCAGCATCACTGATGATATAATTGACTTCTGGAAAATATTAAGAGGACTAATTAATTTATCTTAAAATTTAATCTAAGATCAATTATATGTTGACCTTAAGTATCTGTTTCTGTATAACTTTGTGTGTGTTTTCAGCAATTCTGTTCTAAAACTGATGATAAAGGAATAGATGGATGAATTGCCCAGGGAAAAATGAATCAGGAGATCTCTGGTGCAGACAAGGCTTTGTCCACTAGACTGCTGCATTAGCTCTAGGGAGGTGGAGTCCATGCTTTTGAAAGAAAAATACTAAAAGGTGAAAGTAGAATAAAGCTGGCAGTAAGTGTGACTAGCTAGCTAAATATGATGCCTAAAGAGTTAGAAGAGTACTGTATGTTCCAGCTATGTAACTTTTAACTTCAGAGTATTTTTATTCTAAAATTAGAAATGTTCAAGTAAGAGAAGAGTTAATGGCAAAATACACACTACCCCAAATGTTTTTATGCTACTGGTATTTTTAAGAATCTTCCTAGCTAATATAATAGTTCTGTTGCTATAAAAGCATGAGATTCTTGACAGCTTCCAGAGATTGTCTTAATGTTTTGTGTAGTGGGAAATAGCAGCTCTGTTGAGGAAATGCAACTCTCTACTAGATGTGTTCTCCAGCACAGTACAAATATTCAAGTGTAGTAATTAGAGATAGTAAAAGATTGATCAGGATTTGTGTACAGTTAAAAATATACATTAATTTACCATTTAGAATGGACTAAGTCAAATCACACATTGGTTTTCCTAACAATAGGCAGAATACCTATTAGATGTTAGAAAAAAGATTATTATCACAAGCATATAATCTAGTAGACAGTGTTTACTAGGGTGTACAGTGTCTACTATGGTAAAGTTCATTTTTGTTTCTTTTGTTCCTGTGTGTGTCTTACTGGGCAATACAGTGTTTTATGGCTGAGTCCCTGCTGAAAGGTATCTCAAAATAATTGCAGTGAAATTAAAAGAAAGACCCAACTAGGAACTGTAATTCATAAGATCTTAAAAGTATACTTTGGTTTTGTGTTCCATCTTGCAACTCCAGTGGAGTAACTGAGGAGAATGAAATGTCTGCTCTTTCTGTAGAAAAACTAAGCAATGAGTTCTCTCTCGCTGAAGCCCTCTGCTCCCCAAATTAGTCATGACAATAAACCCATAATTTATTACCCATAATCAGCTTGAGATATATTTGCATGTGTATGAGCTCCAGGTTACTCAGGATGGCTGTATAACCTCTGAAGGTGTTGGATGTTTTTTAAAGAACAAGTACCACATCCTCATTATTTGTATTAGCCAGTAGGCACAGGTTTTTGGAGTCTTTTTGAGGAGTATGTCCTTTGTGCATCATCTCAGCATGGCAGCATCTGTTTGCCCACTATTAATCTCCTCTTTGTAGGAGTATTTGTCCTCTGGTTTTGTGGTTCCTTTGTAACTTCATGCCTCAACATGAGGATGAATAGTTCTGCCAAACCAGAGTATGGCACAGGCCTTCTTATTCCAAAAAGGAAGTTACTCCCACCTTGACCTTTAAAATACATACTTGCTCAAGCTTTACTTGACTGCAATGTGTGGGGTTGTTCCTCAGATCAGACTTGCTAGGAAGCCTGAAGTATTTCTGTAAGTGCTTGCGTTGGAGGGCTGCTTATTCATTCAGAGTGCATCCATGGGTTTGTGGGTTAGCCTAGGAAAATTGCTGCAGTGTGGTGCAGTGGTACAGCAGCTCACTGCCACCTCTTGGCATTAATACCAAGGGTTGACTCTTATCACAGCCAAGTTTTGCAGTACTTTTAAACCCTACTGTGTGAAGGACTTGAGAAAATTAACTGATCTCTAACTGTAGTTCTCAAGGACATTATAATAAAATAATGTAGTAATATAAAAATGTACAGTGAAGTATAAATGGCAGCTTGTATAATTCCTATTGTACAAGAAATGCATCTCAATAAGCAGACAGAATGTGTTTGGAATGCTATGGAACCAAGTTATCACAACGAGATCAATTAGAGGTGATTGAACTCAGAAGCCTATTTAAATTACTTTAGTAATATCTTGAGTACAGCTTCTAGGAAATGTGCTTTATTAGCTGTAACTTTCTTTCACAGACTTCTAATAAGTGAACAGATAATTTACTGTGTTATAAAAGACTGCATATCTTAAAGCAAAATAATTAAATAGAATATTAACTGTTGAAAAAATTCCATTTTTAACACAGTGCTAGAAATTCTTTTATGTCTAACCCATGCCACTTCTTCTTAAATTTTTAGAAGACTTTAATTTCTTATTTTAGTTGCTTAAAAACTCTTTATTTGCATGACTGCAGCAGCAATTGTAGAAGAACCAAAGGGAGACCAATATTACAAAACTTGCTGATAGAAATAATGGACTTACTGAAATACAAAGAACTTTCCTTTCCTTGATTGCTGCTGCAATAATTTCAGCTATTTTTGATATAGAAAGTTCAGAGTTAACATCAAGTTGCTTGTAGTGTGTGATAAGAGAGAGAAGTATTTTACTGTACATGTAGATGTCCTACATAACACCTTTGTAGCCCAGTTTCACCATTTTTCAAGGAGTTCTATCTCTTTGCAAGACTAGCAAGGGAAGAAAAAGAAAGAAAGAAAGAAAAGAGATGAAGGGTTCAACACAGCTACAAAACAAGTTAGAAAAGTTTTCTTGTCGTCAGTGAGAATTTCCATCTCAGCCACGTAGGCTTGGGGCAGGTCCCCTCAGACATGTTCAAACACACCTGCAGGTCCTGAAGAATGGCTGTGACTACACCCTGTCACTGCTCAGTGCCTTCTAGCCAGGCAAGGCAGCACCCAAACACTGAAACAGCTTCAGCTCAGCGTCCCTCAGGGCCGGGAGGCATCCCAGCAGGAAGTTCTGGAAGCACTCTGTGCCTCTGTGCACTGCTCTACCTCCAGCCTTGGAACAGCTCAGCAGGTGCAGGAGGCCTGGCCAAGCTGGGATTCTGAGAACCCATTCTGAGAAGCCACTTGTGTCACCGTGGAGAGCTCTACACTGAGAGGTTATTAAACAATGGCATGGTAGTAGCTGCAGGATTATTCACAAAGCACTTAGAATATTAATGATGTCACTTACTACAGGTGAAATTTCTTCATGATCTTATCCAGCTTGTACAGAAACACTGTCTGTGTTCCCTGGAACTGCGGTGCTTCCACCACCCTTCAGCAGAGATATTTTAAGAGTCTGGACTAAATCCTAAAATGAGGGGAAAAAATATCCAAATTGTGACATAATTCTTGATATAAGATATTAAGCTGCTAACCAAAAAGGGAACCGTACATGGAAAACTTAGATTAAAAGTAGCATTGGAAATAAAAGTACCTAATTTAATCTGCCAAAACACTTTATCACATCAGTTTATTTTTTGTATCATGGGGCTTTGAGCAGCCTGTTCTAGTGGAAGGTGTCCTTGTCAAAGGCAGTGGGGTTGGAGCAAGATGATCTTTAAGGTCTCTTCCAACCCAGGTCTATTCCTCTCTCCTTTGAGCTATGAGACCAAAATGCAGTCTTCAGATGACAGTGCTTTAGAACTGCTTTTTGATTTGAGACTTTTCATTCTGGTGGTCAAAGATCAAAACCATTTCTCTGTTCTCAAGGGTCTTTGACACTGCCAGCATGATTTTCTTCTTGAAATTGTGCTCTCTGCTCTCAATCTTTCATGGCTATATTGTCTGCTATGGTCCTGAACATTTTTTCAAGATGCCTTCCTGAGGAGTCTTTCTTTTCCTGCAGAAATCTGTACAACTGTGTCCATTGTTCTATCTTGTTTCCCTCCATACCCTTGGTCTCAGTAATCCCGTATTTAGTTGAGGGATGATTTATACTTGCACCTCTATTCCAGACATTGCCTTTGTTCAGGATTTTAGATGTTCTCTCAGTGTTCCTAAAACAGAAATATGTGACCAATACAGCTCTAAACCAGAAGTCTTTATACCCTATTTATATCCTTTCACAGCCACTGTACAAAAGAAGACTTTTTTGCCTGTCCTTCAGGCCTGCAATTAGCATGTACCTTTTTATATGCTTTTTTAAATGAAACATACTTTTCTGTATCACAACCAAGAAAGTAATCTTCTTTTAGAATTCTAACTAAGTTTTGTCTCATTTCTATAATGTTTTCTCTGCCCTTAGTGAATGCAATTTTTCTTTTCTTCTAGCCACTCAGACTACCACTACAAAGATAATATTCTTACACCTCTGGTGTGACCACATCATCAAAGCACTGCATCCTTTTCCATTAACACTAATAGTAATAATTTTAAAAATCTGGTTTTTAAAGTGAAAACTTTAAAAGTTCTTTGTCTCCTATTTTATTTATTATCCAGCAACCAACTAGAGATACAGGGCTTTGATCATCCATTTATTATTGTATCTAGCAAGCAGGTTAGGCCTCTACCCATGCTGGCTCTTGCATGTAGGAGAAGGTGGTAGGAAACTCTTGAAAAGATTTATCTATATCCTTCATATAAATTAAGAAAATTTTAGTTTCCTCTATTACCTACCCACCCCCTGCCCCCCAAAATAAAAAGAAAAGGCAACTGAAGTGCTAATGCTGGTGCTCATTGTGATTGACCTTGTACCAGTGTCTTACTGTTGAGAGGTTGTTGGCTTTTACTTAGGAGCCGACCCAGGAAGATGCTTGGCCATGGCAAAGCTGACTGTTCTGTGTTTGACTCTGCACTGCAGCTGTTCTGTCTTGTACTGTGTAATGGGAATAGTAAACCCTAGTAGACTCAGCTAATTTCCTCTGACTTGGCAAACTGCCAGCACAGGGGGGAGGAATGTATAGATTCCCTACCCTTCTCCTGAGAGAGAAGAAGAAGAAGTATGATATAGCTCTTCTAACCTACTTCAGGTCACTCTTCTCAGTTCTTATTATACTAATAATTTCTTTTGTCCAATGCAATAATGTCATTAAAACTAAATTTCTATCTTTCTCCAACAGGAATTAGTAAAAATATTTATGGAGTATAGGAAATGATCCCCCTTTCTCTAGAAGCAGCACAAATTAATTACTTCTAGGTAATACCATAGAAAGGCTATGAAATAAAAAACATATTAAAACCAGATTCTGCTCAGATTTTCAGCTTCTGTATGTGTATCATACCCATTGCCTTAAACTATTTAAATTACTTTGGAGGTATAACTGTAAGGTCTCTAGGGAGATGAATGAGAACTTCAGGAGTTAGTTAAGGCTTTTATTAGAAACATGGGAATGAAGAAAGTTGGGCATAGAGAGTACCTGTTTCCTGGTGCAGGATACCCTGCTTGTTTGAAGTTTGAACACCACTGGAGAACAGGTGAGATAACCTGAAGCTATTCTAAACTCCCAAGCACTTTTACTACCTTCTTTCCTCCTTTTTCATCTTTCCCCCTTTAAGAGTTCAAATTTTCCCCCATATATTACTCCAAAATTATTTGTTACATTTCCATCTACCTTGCTTATAGGCCTAAGTGATTTCTTTCCATTGTTCAGAAAAGGCAAGTTTCTGCTTCTATAGGACTTCAATATAAGGACCATTCACCAGTGACACAGCTATGTCAAAAGTGAGCAATTTAATAGCAAATTACAAGAATTTTGTATTGTCTGTACTTGAACAGATGGTACCCTTACTCATTTTGTGAGCATGAATTACTACCAAGCTTAAAATCATTTATTCACTCTTAGAACTGCAGCCAATCACTTACTATCTAGCTACAAGAGTTTTCACATCCATCAGCTCAACCAGTGATCCAGCTCTTGGAACATTATGTTCCTTTTGTGATGCTCCTGGGAGGACTTAAGGCCTCAGAACCAAAGGATGAGCACACATTTCTTTCATTTGTCAAATAATACTATGGAGAATCATCTTAGAAAAACTCCAGGCATGATTCAATACGTTAAAATGGAGCTATGCTGTAGAAAACTGTGTAATAGAAATTACTTAAGGTCCCTTCTTATGTGTATTGTAATTTCAAATTATGTATTCCTAGTTTGTAGGTTTTTTGTGATCATGATGTTCCTGTAAAAGCTTTGGAGACTTCTTGAAGGAAATTACTGTGTACTTGGGGTTTTCCTGTTCTTGGGTACATTTTGTGCTCAGATGTTTGGACAAATTTCAGCTGAGGTGTGAAAACAAAGTTGAAGAATGAGAAAATGCTGTTGAAGAACGACTGTAAAATAATACTAAAACCTTTAAAATCTTACAGGTAGGGATTTGATAAGCATACAGCGAGAGAGGTGCCCTGAGGCAAATGCATAGACAAGAGAGCCATGAAAAGTCAGCAGCTACTAATTCTACAAACCCTGTGAAATAAGCAGGATGCTGATGTTTTCTTGCACCCTATCCCTTGCCTATACTGGCTTATCCCAATACACCCATTTTCTTTAGGATAAGGGGGACAAAACTGATGCACGGGACATCAAGTGACAGAGCACATTTCTGAAATACATCAATTTACCACCTTTCAGATACTGTAGATTCTTAGAGGCCTGCAGTTCAGAAGGTGTCATGTTTTCTGAAGTAGATTTCACTGCCCCAGACAAAGCAATAGTAGCTCAAGCACTGTACTGATTTTATTTGGGACACAGAACTGAAAAACTGAACTTGATCCAAAATGCCTGCTTGGTTTTCATTTATTGGTTGTATTCACCTTAAAAGTGCTGTGGGGTTTTTTGGTTGTTTGGTTATTTTGGTTTGGTCTTTTTTAAGAGAGAAGTAAGTATTTCACCTTAAAGGACTTTTTACTAGCATTTCACTTTTGTTGACATTAAAAGACATGGAAAACCATATCATACATATCTATAACTCTTCTGGATGGTTCGGGTCCTGCTTAGACAGAGGGATCTGAGAACATTTTCTTGTCTCATTTTCTGCCTGCCTACAGTGCATCTTCCCAAAGCACGTATCCTGTTGCCTTTATCTGAAACATGACCATAGCATGGAAGCAGTTAGATACTGTTATGGTAATAGGTTAATGGAGAAGGGGAGGGGTATTTTTCTTAATAAGTGCTGTTTTATGAAATATACTGAGATTAAAATTCGCCAACACTAATTGGCTTGCTTTGCAAACTCATGCTTTTCTCTAATTAATTAATGGTTTCCCAGCTGCAGTGGCTGCTTGGGGATACCAAACTGATGTGAATTACACTGCCTTTGCAGTGAAATGTTGTAATACTGACAAAAATTTGTTTGCATAGTATAATGCTGCAGCCCAGAACCAAAGCTAAAGCAGCATGAATACTTTGATCTGCAGCTATGAGATTCATTCAAATTTCATTGTGCAGAATTTTTTACTGAAGTAACACTTTGAATAAGTATCTTTACCTCTGAGTGATCCTACTGAAGGACCTGAAGTTGTTTGTAACTGTGGGATAATGTATAATACAAATATAGTTCTGGCTTCCCACTGCTCCTTTTTCCTCCCACCTCTGTGAAAAGAGTTCAATTTGTGGTACTTCTGCCTTGGTTTCTCTGCTACAGTTTTCCACTTAGCAGTAGTATAAAAATTAATGGGCCTATCAAAGAGATAGTAAAAACTTTATCAAGATCCATCTTCCTGTGCTATTTCACATACATTTGTATAAAATTGCTTGTTCTTTTTTTGAAAAGCACTACCTCTGTATATCTGAAGATTATTAATAGGCACAAGATTTGATCAAGAGTGTAAAGGAAATCTAAGGTAGAGAGGAAAACTGAGTCCCTTTCAATTTGGTGTCTAAGACAGAGCCCTTAATTACTGACATGTTCTTGATCTTTCAAATTACAGCAGAAGATGCACAGACTCATCATGTGCAGTGCTAATGGACTATATCCCCTCTTTTCACTCTTATGGATAATGTGCTCTCATTTTCCCATTTCCCCATTACTGTCACTTCATCTCCCAGAGTCAGCAGTAGATTAAATTTTGAAATTCCAACCTCCTCGTAAAAGTCACCTGTCTATCTGTTGTTGCCTTATTGAAGAACTGGCTTTGAATGAAAATTTTAATTAGGCTTAACTAGGAGGTTTGATAAAGAGTCTTGAAAGATGTTTTTGCCCACTAACAGAGAAATCTCTTTAGGGTTCATTCTGCAGTGATGGAACTATGAGGGAAATTCTATGGAGATTCTAGTACAAAAAAGGGTTGCTGCTCATAAAAATAAAATAACTGCTTTTGAGGATTTTATTCCAATGCTTCTGGTGGCACAGAGTCTTTCCAAATGCAACCACTTTTTTGTTCTGTTTTGTTTTGGTTTTATTTAGAATGGTTTGTTTACTCTTTTTATTATATATCTAGCTATGGCATTTCAGTTTTGAATATGTAATATACTTTAGTGAGGTTTAGTTTATTTTTTAAAATATATCTTAAGATATTCACATGATGTCTGTGGAAGTATTTTCCCTTGTTGATTTTTCTGGGAAAGGTTATTTTAGAATGTGGCTAGCAGTGATGGCTTCTATTAATGAAAGCAGTGAACTAATCTGCACTTCACAAAGCAAAATCTTTTATCAGGCACAACACAGGCATGCAAAGAGATAAGAGGAGCAGCAGGTCTCCAGGCAGTGGAAAGAAGGTACAGATATGTACAGATGGCAAAGACTGAAGGAAGGTTTTTAATGGTAGAAATGGCAGTTGACACATCTAATATCATATATGCATTTAAAGTGAACCCCATCTTCTCTAAATCTCAGACATGCCTGCTGTTTATATTCCGTGTAACAGAAACCCACCAAAAATAAAATTACAAATGTTTTTCAAAGATATGGGGGTCAGCCTGAAGAATGGTGTTGATGATCCTGTGGTGAAGCTATGCTGATTTGTGACTTTCACACTTTTACTCTACTTTTAGAAGTCTGTCCTAATTTGTGACTGCCCACCTTTCCTCCCTAAAAGGTTCTTTTGAAAATTAAGAATGAATCAAAGGTAGTAGCAACGTCTCTTTCCTCAAGCTGCCTCTCCTTGGCCTGTTTGGTGCAGGGGCAGCCGAACAGGAGGCACTGCAACTTGGCTGTCCCTGGATCCCACTGCTCAGGGCAGCCCTGAGCTTGGCAATTAAGTGGCTTTCCAGCTGCCAGGCACCAGCTGCCTCAGGTTTCAAAGCCATTTTCACTCCCTACTCGTTTCTTACTTGTAAAATATTTAATTGCATATCCTAACAGTGCTCTGAACTCTTAGAAGTTATTTCCAGATACAGAAAGGAGTTAGTTGCAACCTCATATTCTGATATTGCTCTCATTTTATTTCCAAATATTATCTAAAAATACTCTAAATAATACAGCAGGTGCTTATTTTATATAACCCCTTGTTGGTTCTTAATGAATAAGTAAATATCCTTCAGATCTTGCTGATAGTGGCCTAGACAATACATCTGCTGTACTTCAGAGATGCAACTCAGCAATACATAAAACAGACCTTGGGTTTTACTGATCATTTAAAGAAGGAAAACAAAGAAACATACATTGTTTCCAAGCCTTTGACACGCTGAAAGTGAGAGAGTAAGGAGAATACAACTAGGCCTTCTTTTACTGAAGAACAGGATTGTAAGGGAGGGAGGAGAAAATCAAATCAGAGTTCTCCCATTTAAAATTGTTGTTAGTCTTAGACAGAATTCCCCATCAAATTTCTTTTTTCTCTCCCCCTTTCTGCTGCAGTTAAAATACAAAACACTCTCCAGCATATGCACAGGAACCATTCCAAGGAGAACAAAAAATACCAGTCTGAAATAGCCAACCCAATCAAAGTTTTATAGACTAAGGAAACACTGGCAACATAATTTATTTTAATGGACATATTAAGCTTTCACCATCTGTTCTGCCCCTAATTATGAATGCCAAAAGAACATATTTCACAGTTAAATCAGAAAGATGTTATTCATGCACTTATATGTTACTTCTACACTAACACTTCTGCAGTGTTCTCGTGCTGCCTACGCAATCCAGAGCAAGCTGCTCACATCTGAAATTGAATTTCTTGGTTAAAAGTATTTTTCAATAACCATTTCAGTGGGAGAGTACTTAATGTAAAACATATTTTTAAGGAATAATTGGGAGAATTAAAACCTTTTGTTTTGGTAATGACTTGCTAATAATCAAGACTGTGGACAAGTATTTTCTCTGCTTTCTTGCATTTTATTCCCCTTGTCTGTCTAGATGCTGTGCATGCTGTATGTGTGTACAGTGCCTGCTGCAAGTGTTGTTCCAAGCAGTGTATCCTCGCTGGAGAAGGTAAAAGGGAGCAGCTATTTTTGAGAAAGAAAAATTGAATAATTTATAATGCTCACACGATCGAGTCAAAGATCGCCTAAAACAGCAAAAAATGCTCAAGTGACGCTTATTAGTGTTTATGTGGGAGAAGCAAAGGATGTCTTGAATGTACAGTACAATAAAAACCCTGAGTTCTTCTCCCTGCATGAGACATCTCTGTTCCTTCCTTGGTCAGCTGCAAGGCTGTGCCAGCTGGAGCTGTGTCCAACACACGAGATGAGTGTTAGCATTAACTGCTATGGTACCACCTGACATTTAGTGGTGCAATCTGTACCATCCTTTATCCTGCCCTTAAGGAAAATAAAGTAGATAAATACTCTCTTTTAGTCTTCGTACACTATGTCTTATTTTGGTTTAGCAATGTAGCCCTTAAGATTTGCTTGGCCTTGGAAGTGGTAAGTATGGTTGTTGTGTGATGCAGAAGAATCTTAGCGAGAAAAAGGGGAATCATCAGAGTGTTAGACTTGTGTCCAAGGAGCACAGCTATCATCCAAGTAGTCTGCAAAGTACAGGATATCTTTAGCACAGAAAATTATTTTAGTACAGAAAGATACAAAGATATTTTAGTACAGAAAACAGTAAAATGGAATGGAAAAAATGTAATTGATATTATATGGTTGGCTGAGGCTGAACAAGAAACAAACTTGGCAGAGCACTGGAGTCTTACAAAGGAGGATCTGAATTTTCTGCTGCAATATCGTTTATGTTCCTGTAAAGGGTGGAAGGGATCACCATTTTCACTTGGTTCTTTTGCATCAGGTCAACTGCTTACAGACTTTTTTTAATACAACTGTGTAGAGATTGACCCTGTACTAGCAAACACGAACTAATTTTTTGTAACAGTATAAAATTTATAGGACAAACTAATCAAGATATGTAGATTATGAAGTGCTGCCTAGAGACGGGGAATCAAAGGGATTACCAGCCTTCTAGAGAATTTTCTAAATGAAAGGAGGTAGGAGATGCCCGGAAGTAGATTCTTTTTTTTATAGAATCAGAAAGGGAACAGAAATCCTTTGTTATTCTAACCTGGGGGAGAATTCTTCCTTTATCCGCATAGGCATAAAAATAAAATGCTCATATATCCTGTAGAAACATCAGCTTGACAGAAAATGTCAGGAAATGTCCTTAAAAATAATTCTGATTTAAAATAAATGCACCTATTTGTCTCTGCAAATGGTTAGAATTTAGTTCTGCTACAATCTGACATGACATCCTAACATGCCAAAGTTTCAGTTTACTTTCATTCTAGAATTCCATTTTGCAGACTCAGTTTTTTAAAATTGTGGTCTTTGAGCTGGTTGAATGTAATTTTTAAATCTTTTTGTTGAATCCTGAGCTATTCAGAAGTTGAAACTTCATGTCCTGTAGCTGTCGACAATGAACATATGCTCACTATCTAAAAAGAAAGGATAAAGCATGCATTCATTTTTCACTTTCATTTATGCTTATGCATGGATATATGTGTGTGGGGACTTTGTCTCTGTGGACATACAGGAGACTATCCAAAAGGGTTCCTATGGATGTGAAGACATCTGACAGTAAAAAGTGTGATGGCAAAGGAAACCAATGTCAATTGAAGGCATTTTTCTTCCAGCACCATTTAAAATACCCTGGTTTGAAAAGAAAAAGTTTCATTTTATCCTTAGAGTCACTAGGTATTAATTACATTAAATTCTATCCATCTCTTATTTTAAAAAGGGGAAAAGAGACTGGTGGATGAAAAGTTGAATAAAAAATTTAAACGTAAAAATTTGTGCACAGACTGAGTTTTTTCAATAGAGACTATGTTTGTTCATTTATGTGAGTACATGTGGAAATATGTCCTTGAGCCATTGATAGAAAATTATAGGAATGCTGAGAAAAGGAATTGTATTCACTTTTCTAAAGTATCTTGCAATTTACACTGGCAATTAGGAAACTGTGTGAGACCTCTAATATAAAAGCTTGGAGAAAATACATATTTAACTATATCCAGTACAACTATGAAACAAAATCCCTACTAATATGAGACAATACTTGGAGCATCTTTAATTTCCAGCTTTTAATTTACCTCAGTGATCTGGAGCTCCTTAATACTCTTGGAGTCCCTGTGCAGTATCCTTTCTTGCAGACTCCTGTAATTACAGCAGCCAGCAGCAGTAAAGCAGCGCTGGTGTTCCATGTTAGCAGGTCACCCTGGCAGGCTCCTGATACTAAACTGAGGATTGTTCACACATAACCTGATTTGCTTTGTGTGCTTGTGTCCCTGCCTCAGCTCGTAACATCACACAACATCTGTGCGATGCAGATTGTTAGTGAAGATAAAAATGTTATGCTGAGCAGGAGGCCTTTTGTGCTTTCATTACCTTGGAATAACCAATAAGGACAAGTTTTTCCTTGGTGTGTTTCTATGATGCTTGTCTGAAGTCAATGATAGAACATTCTGTCCTGCCTCCTAAAGACATGGCAGAGGTTTTCAGGCAGCAGGTGATGTGGAGATGCTCTGTTTGCTGTTCCTCAGGTAATTCAGGACAGCTTGTTACTGACAGCAAATCTGCAGGCATTCAAAGCCTGCATTACTTGGGTTTGTCTGAGACACAGACAGCATTGATTACTGTAGCATGTTGTCAGCTTTGCTGTGTCAGCAGGAAAAAATTCTTTTGATGTGGAGAAATAGAAATAGAAGGCATTCAGTGTGCGCTTAGCTCCATTTGTGACTGCAACATTAAAGTGATACCATGCCAGCCCACAAGTGGCAGGAAATATTTTTCCCTTTTCTCCTCCAAAGAGTATTTTCTCAGTAGGGCTATACAATATTTATGGATTACTGCATTAAATAGAATAAAAAACAACTTCAGGTTTTTTTAAATACTAAGATTCTCTTTTAACAAGTTCTTGATTGTCAGCATACATTTTTGTAGTTTGTATTAACCAGCCTCACAGATGCAACTTCATGAACTAGATGAGAATGAGTCCTCTCTCCTACCTCCTACAGTGGGAACACACATCTCCAATTCTTCTTGCACATGTTCTTTTCAAGAAGACCTTGCAAATAATTAAAATTTAAAAAATGAAAAAACTGCTACTTTCAGAAATAATTGTGGCTGCTGGCCAACATGTGCAAGACCAAGGGTCAAGACTACAGGTGGTTAAAATTGGCCAGGAAGAATGACAGAATCTTCTATTAGAACAAATATGGATTAGTAAAGTGCCTTCTTCCTACCTGTCAGTGTTGTCTCTTGGTTGGCACTGCAGAATTAAGACTCAATTAAGCCACTTACTAATTGTAAACGCTACCAAAGCTTTTAAAGAGTGTCTTACTCATGATCTTAAAATAATAAAATGTCTGTGCTTTGGATGTGGATAAATTAATTTTCACCAGCCCTTTCAGTGATTATTCAAGGATGGTCACAGTAGTATTCTGTGCTTATGGATACCTTATATATCCAAAAATATGGAAATTTGCTTCTGTGGCAAAAATTTCAAACTGGAAATTTGGTTGAATCGTAACTAATTTATTCTAATTTTAAATGTATTTCTAATTTCTTTTTAGTCCACTTTTTTAGTTGTGTATGTGAATTTCATTCAGCAGTACTTGCTCTGAGAGTATTTCTTTATGTTGTGTTTAGGTAGTGAAATTTTAATCTTTCCTCAGCAGATGTTCGGGGTCGTGTTTGACTGAGCAGGACTGACATTCTGAACAAGGTTACTACTGAGAGCAGATTTAGAAAATTTTGGATACATGTTTGAAAAATGTTTTAAAGAACAATAAAAGTAAAAAGCTTGATAGCTAATTAAAAAATTAAAATAACCTGAAAGTTACAAGGTTGGTTGTTACTTTCTTCTGTCAGTCTCATAGTTCTGAACACGCAGCTGCCTCCATACCACCTCCAGTGATACTCTCCCCTTAGCAGCTCTAGGAAAGGCCAAGCAGAAATTGCATATGCTTTGAAAATAATGAAATTGAAGAGACCCAAGGCTGCAAAGATAAACCAAACACACTGGAGAAGTAATTTTTGTCAATCCATTTTGGTTGCAATATTCTTACAGGGTGGCACGTCTAATTTGCCACAGATTCGGGGGGTTTTAGTTAACTGAAATCCTTCTAAATAGCATGATGAAAATAAAGACAGCTCTTTGGTAAAAGGTGAATTGTAGCATCTCTTTCAGACATCCCTATCTCTCAGCAGCAGACAGCATACCCTGAACACATTTGCTGCTTTGCCACCTAATATACATGAATTAGTAAACACATCTTTAAGTGAGTCAGGAAGAAGTTTTATCCATTGGTACAACATTCTATAAATTTATAGATGCATTACAGATTAATGGTTTTGATCCCTAAAGTTAAGTATCCAGGCACAAAATTGTCAAGATATGCAACAGCTATGATTTACTTTGAGCCAGAAAATCTCATTATCTTTGTGTTACCAAATGTTAAATCACTGCCTTGAGGCCTGTTTTGAATAGCTTAATCATGTGAAAAGGAAAAAAATTGGAGAATTACATTTGGAGACAGAGACATAACTTTAAACAACTTGAAATCGTAAAAAACAGAAGTAGGGAAAAAGGAAATATGATAGAATAGGATGTGAAAATCTAAAACCTGAAAGTGAAAAACATGTAGTCCATAACTTAGATTATCAGCAGGTACTCTTATGCAAGAAAAGTGTGATACAATATTCTTAATGCAAATATTCACAATTCAAAACCATTCAGAGTTCAGATATTTTACAGTAAGACCCACTTACATGGCATGATAATGAATTTGACATTGAGAGGAATGGAGTGAAGGATGGAAGAAGATTCAATATGCTAGTAGAATAACCAAAACAAACCAATATAGATGTGGCACTCACATTTTATCTTTATAAAGTGAAATAAAAATCCTCCCTTTTCCAGTCACTAGTTCAGAGTAGAAATTGTGAATATGAGAAAGGATTTGCACTGAGCTTGATTACATATGGGAATCATCTACTGGTGGAATGGAATTGCAGAGCTTTTGGAAGGCTCCTGGTGCAGCACCTGGAGACTGAAATACTCAGACATCCACAAAAGATTTGGTACAAGGGCTTGAATTAAGCCTTTATCTTTTAGACAACAGTCTTTATACACAGAGATAATTGTTTTAAGGTGCAAGACAACTGTATGGTCATTGTGTGACAATCTAACAGTCTCTAGGTTTTCCTCAGAAACTTTCTTCAAAGGTTCCTAATCACTCCTAATTACGAATTAAATTACTGCAGACATGAAATCAGGTCTTTGTAAGCTGGCAAATGGTGCTTCTGGGAAACTCTTGAAAAGTAAATTTGTTTTTTTTTAAAAAATTAAATCTGTTTATTTTTTTGGTTATGTCAGTCAATCCTAGTTAGAAAGGAAAGATGGTTAGCTGTAACTGGGGTAGTAGATGCAGGACTTCTACCTGAGAAATACTTAATTTGTCCTTGGTAAGTGTTTCTTGGAGAGAAGGCATGTTAATGAAATACCTCTTGTGAAAAAGGACATGAGATCCCAAATCAGTATTAAGATCTCTCCTGTGTTGTGCTTTACTGAGCAATAACAAAGAGTTGCTGTAGCTGATGTTAATTTGTGTGGGGCCTTAATATTTGGTAACCAAATCTCACAGTACTCTGCAATTGCAGTGCAACTCTGCATTCAGTGTTTTTTCCTAAAGGTATTAATGTAGAGAGCACACCACTCTAACTTGTTTAAAAAAAAAAATTGTATTTTAGAAAGATTGCTTTCAGCAGCTTGTCTCTGGAAACACCTATTACATATGTCTTTAGAGATATCAGAATTTTGTGGAACACTTCTTTCCCCAGAAGTGTTTCAGGTAAAGAATTTTGTCTTTGGTTACTAATTTCCATCCCAATAATTTGACCTGATAGATGAGGTGATTTTGTGCAGTGAGTTTGTCTGGTATGCCCTAATGACAGCAGTGAAAGTTTTTATATTTGCCTTTTTTTTAATTTGAACAAATATTTTGAGTGATAATTAATTATCCTCTGTGGACAAAATTCTCTTTAGTCTAAATTGCCTGTCTCTGCAAATAAGAGAATAGACTGTTTGTAGTGTTGATTAAAAGGGGGATTTTTGACCTAAATGTTTAGAAAACTGGTACACATTAATTTTATATCAATTAAATTTCAAATTTTTATGAATTATTATTAAAAATAGTCCTAGTAATAATTCTTGAATTTTTGTGAATAAAAATAGAAAGTTAAAATTGATGCCTACCTCCACATGTATCAGCTTACCTGGAAAGGTAGGAACTATCTTGGAGTTATTCATTGGCAGAATTTGAATTAGGTGAAATGCTGTGCTGGCTTAGAGGAAAAACAATCATCAGGCCCAGTATCCCATCTCTCAGTGTGGCCAAAAGCTGATGTGGGAAGATAAGAACAGAGTAATAGCTAATGAGACTTCTCCAGAACGGTCTGCCTATTTCCATGAGGTCAGGAGTCTTTTTGAATGTGTTTTGCCTAGGACTTCCTCTTTTCCCTGAGGAGAAAGGCACTGCTATCAAATTCTTCACTTTTAAAAGACTTTGAGTGAGCCTCAGAAGTAAATGAGACTTCTTGTAAGAAGAAAGATGCAAGTTTATTCTGTTTTACTCAAGAGACATTTTGAAGCCAGGTGTTGCTCACCAAGTACGCTCTGCCTCCCTTAAGGTCAAGTCTGGTCTGCATTTTTAGATGTTATTTACTAACCTAATAGAATGAAGATGTTTGTGGCTAAAGTGCTGATTTGGGAATTAGGAAATAAAGGAGCAGTTCACATAGTTCAGATACTTTAGTCTGGGTCCTCAGTGGGTGGGAAATATGCATGTATGAAATCAGACATGTGGCTCCATATTCCAGGGATAGGGGTTTTACACACTGAGGAGCTGCTCCCATGCTCAAAGCTAAATGATTCTGCAGCTTCTTTGCTGTCCAGCATCTGAAACAGCCTTTCAGGTCAGCTGTGCCCTGCAGATACAAGGCTTAGTTCTGCCAGATCCACAATGTGCCTGTGCATGCTGCTTCTTGGGCAGGCTTCAAAGCAATCACTGTGGGATTTGATTTAATATTGGCCTTATAGGTGGCCCTGCTGGACCTGTAGTGACTTAGTGAAAATCAATTCCACTACAGATGCCAAAGCATCATTTGTTTTCCCTTTATGCAGCACGTCCTAGTCCCCATAGCCATAGGGAAGAGCAGACGACAGGAAGGACCAATAATCCATTTGTCAATACCCATTTAAGCTGCAGAATTAGCTCAGAGCACATCCTTCACTGCTCACATGGCATCGAGCACAGCATTCTCCTGTCAGGTCACTGCGTGGCTCTAATACCAAAGAAGAGTTTAAGGCATTGTGGTTAGTGCTTTGTTTTCAGTGACTATTTACATGTAAACCTGCTAAGCTGTAACTGTGTCAATTCAGAGCACAGTTAAATAACTTTGCATTCAGAATTCTTACTTGGAAGGAAAGGTCTCATTTCCATAAGGTGTATATATACAAATCAAAGCTGGTGGGTGTAAGGTTTCAAGCCGTCCTCAGGATCTGCTACAGTGATTGACAGAGTCTTTATCTTATACCCAGTTTTTTATAAATTGGAGAGGATTTTACTGATGTGCAATTTGTGCCTTAGAAACTGAGAGGAAAAATCTTTCTAATCTTGCTTTTCAAATGAGGTGATCATCTACTAAGGAGCAGTGTGCCTGAAACACAACCAGCTGCAAGCTACAGATATTTTTTCAAAGGTGGAAAATGCAAAATCCCACAATACAATTCACGTTTAAAGTCTCTGATTATCTTCATTATCTACTAATCTTGTTAAATCTTTATTTTGTAAAAGGTCTCATAAATTAACCCTGCAATTTGCTAATTCTGCTGAACAGAGGCAGACTATTTTATTTTGAAAAGATCTAACATAATAGTCTTTACCCTTATTTTATTCTTTAAAAAGATTTTTTTATTTATTTACTAAATCTACTAAGTATTTGTGTGAGTTTAAAAACTATAATGTTCTATTAAGGAGAAAAATGCCACCTAATCCTCTTATACTAATTAAATGGGAAGAGTGTTAATGAGGAACGTGTCAATTGTCAATGCCTGAAAAATCTAATTAGTTTGACTCATTAAAATGATGCTGTCAGTCCTTTTCCTGTAACATTTTAAAGAAAAAAATCATTTTTTCCCTCTGGTTACGATACGTGAGTCCCTGAAACCATTCACACGACTTCAAGGTCAGTAGTGATAAAGAGAAACCTTTCTGAGGAGTTATTACGCTCAGGATCAAGAAGCTGTAAAATTTGAGTGTAAATGGTTGGGTGTGAACCTCTAACCCAGCACTTAAACCCTGAGTTATGGGAAAGTTAAGCATCTCCATTTTCTTCTGCAAATGAGGCCTTTCCAGTGACCTCCCTCCGCAGCTCTTCTAAATTGCCTGTCTCAGTATTCCAACCACCCTCCTCCGGCCCTCTCACCATTCACTCAATGGATGCTCTTGGAGTAGGGTTGAAAATTTATGCCTTAAATGGTACAGTTTGAATTGTTTTGTTGAATCTCCAAGCTTTATTTAAGGTGACCTATTCTTCATTATTCCCTTCTGCATTATTATTCAAATGGTATACATAATTTACCTCTACCTAACCTGAAATTAGTATTTATTGAAGGAAAGCCATCTTTTTTTTTTTTTTTCCTTACAAGGCTGGAGAAGCACGTACATGTAATCATTTCACAATGATTAATTAATTTCCTATGGTAAGCATTTCCAATTTTATTGTGTTAAAAATTTGAACAGATGCATAAAAACAAAAGAAATCAAAGGATCTTTTCTTGGTAAATGGTAAACTGAAGTATAAAATAAGTAACTTTTGAAACATTAATTGCTTGTACACCATGTATTTTTAAGTATCAAGTTTAAGAATTTCTTCTCCTTTTGAATGGAAAAATGACAAAAAATATAAATAATGGCATTCTAAAAAATACCATTTTTTCCAATGTTGTTGTGTTTCAGTTTGCTATGACATCACCTCTTTGCATGAAGGGATAATGTAAAATACAAACTGTGCCGATGATGTTTATTTCAATGAAGAAATTTGATGGCAGTAAAAGCAAAACAGTTAAATACATAATAAAGGTATAATTCTATAGTATCAAAATAATAAAACAGTGTCTCTGTAAATTAAATTGAGCCAGGATGAGAGTTGGCAGTATTTCTGTGAAACCACAACAAAGAATAAAGGGAGTGGAATAGAGCTGTATCGGTGGGATTAATGTTTTGTGGAGTTCAGGTGCACCAAGTCCATTTGTTTCCTTGTGTGTGTGGAAATACATCTGCAACAAATGAGAGATTTTGAAAGCCATGTGCCTGGCTTTTAAAAGATTTTAAAAAATGATAAAAAGGCTTGCCACAAATCCTTTTGTGATATTTGCATCCCCTCCGAAGAGCTAATTCTTAAACAGCCATAGGTTTCTGAAAACTGTCAAGAAAATATTGATTTCAAAGACAAAAATAACAGGAATATATGTGGTCTCTGTATTTCAGTTGTGTTATAAATACATATTATAAAGTTGGCTTTTCGTGAATATTGGAATGAATACTATATGTATAATTGTACAGTATTATGGAATTTAGAAAAGTGATGAGTGTACTTTCTGATTGTGACATAATGTAAGGTGTAAGAGGACTCGTTTTTTTCTTTGTAACGTCTAAACCACTGAGCCAGAAACTAAGGGAGAGGGGATCACCTTGTGACCCTTCATAAAAAAACTGTTAACTTTCTGTTTTCTTATCAAAATGAAAAGAACCAGAAAACCTCAAGAGAAAATTTGTACCCATGTTACCAGACTAAGTGAAGCCACCCACAAAATAAATCTGTTAGATAAGAGGATCGAGGATACTTAAAACTGATCAAAAAAAGAATGTTTGATTAATATCTATTGAATATTCAGCACAGCTCTCCTTAAAGATAGAAGTCCTAAAAGGGTGAAGGGGGCTACGGGTGCACCTTGTGCCAAGCCCCCTCGGCCAAGAAGCTTTGCTTATTCTGTCTCCTAATTTTTCTATTTTTTACTTTTTTTATTAAACTTACAAATTTTAAAAGAAAAAGTAGAGCTCGTTTTTCATAGGTGGAATTGGATGTGACGAAAATGCAGCAGTTTTATTATGTCTATTTAGTGATGTTGTGTTAAATAACTCTGCCTTATAGTTATGTGATACTGTTAATGGATAAATTTATCCCGTGATATAAATCCTTAAAGTACTTAAATGATGATGTTTAAATGGCAAGATCACATTTTTTGAAGTACTGTCCCAACCCATATTATTGTCTTGGCATTCCTCAAATATTCTTTGATAAGCTAACTCATCTTTCTGAATTATTTTAATATTAGAATAACCCCATAACTTTTCTAGACAGATTCCTATTTTGTTTTCTAGTGGGAGAAGGAACTGAAGGAGATGAAGTTATAGATTTACTGCTCATACCTATGTAGTTATTAATATTATACTTATATAAACATCTATAAGAGATATACTTGCTCGTGTATTTGTTGTGTAACATGCATGACCTGCTGGAGAAGCCTTACTTCCATCTGCAGCAAGTGGGAGTGTGTGTGTCTGACACACAGCTCCAAAAATTAAAGGTTTTGAATTCGTGATGAGCTAAAATTATTCTTGCGTGTGTGTAACCCTCTTTCACCAACACCCATCGGGTGTTTTTATAGCTGTGTGACAGCAACAGAGTGCAAAGCTTGCTCAAACAGCTTAAATTTAACCAATTTCCTTTCCCTTCTAGCTGCATGTCAGGTTCAATAAAACCTGTTTTCGTTGCAGCGATCTCAGGTCCAGCCTCGGATTGCTGAGGCTCACAGCAGTCAGTGTGGCTGCACCGCAGCATCAGGGACTCTTCTGCTAAAGGGAAATGTCAAATTTACAGCTTAGACTTGGATTCTTGGGGAAGACAATCTCAAGGAACCAAGAGATGTTGTGTTCCTTCTTATTGTGAAGATCTTTTTATTGCAGTTTCATTTTTTTCCTCTAGTAGCATTGAAATTTGGAATTTACACATCTTGTCAAAAGTACCAATCCCTCACCTTGGATGAAGTCCCCAAATCCTGCCTCACATTTCACCTCTACCCCCAAGTCACCCATCACTGTATAGATTTGGTGGCTTAAAAGGCTCTTCCAGGAATTTGCCATGGCAGACTTATTTTTTCCATATTCTAGACAAGGTAAATTTTGTCTGACCCTTATAGAACATTTCTGATTGCACAATACACTTTACAGCCAAACTTTGAAACACTGAATTATTAGATGAAAAGGAATAATTCCATATATTGGCATTTTAGGTGGAATCAGTTTTATTCCTAAAGTAGTATTTAAATTGACATTAGGGAGCAAATGCATCAATTTTTCTTTAGTGGTTTTCCAGTGAATAATCTTTTCCACAGTAAACCAGTGAATAGAGATAAGAAAGAAATTTATTTCAGTTGGCTGGTTTTTATGAACATTTTGACCAAAAAAAATGCCGTGTTAGACTTGGAGAACTTGAAGTAGTGATGGTTTTGCATGTCAGTTGTGCAAGGCCAGGTTGTGCTGGTACAGGTTGTGCTAATACAGCTGTGACCTCAGGAGGTTTCATACAGCTGCCTCCAGCTTCAGTGCCTGTTCCATTGTTGAATTCCAGCCACAGGGCTCCCCATTGTTACACCAGCACTGCCTCGTGTTATGCTTAGAGGGATCTGTTATCATTTAGTGCAAGTCAGTATAGAAACCAACTTCATTATAGAGATAGAAATGTTACCCAGGAAGTTGCAAGATGACAAGAAGCATACAAATCAGCAAGAGATAAAAAGGCCTCCAGACTTTGGAGTACCCTCCCTAGTCAGCAGAAACTTGCTCTGCAAAGCATTGGAAAAGTTTGTGTAATCCATTCTAAAACAGACTGAAAATTCTACCAGAATGGATTGCAGATTATCTCAGAGTGGCTGAATATGTTTTAAGTGAATATGCATATATTATTTATGCATGATAATGTTGTATATAAATATAATATACTTTTCCTTGCTCCTATATCTCCTTCCCTTATTCCTATACATCCTATACTTTTCCCTTATTCCCAGTAAATTAGGAGATACAATAATCATAAGAAGATACTAAGATTTGTATTTATTATGGAATAAAATTCAAAGTTGATGCCTCTGCATAGCTATCACTGTAACTTTGTGTGCTTGAGGGGTACTTTTTCATTATTTGGAACTGATCTCTTGGAGCACAGCAGTCACAAGAATAAGCCATAAAATCTCATTGCTTTAATTTCGGAGTCTCATCCTATTCTGTTGAATACAAATATTCTGCTTCTGTGCTTCCCCCTGTTTATGAGGCCTTAAATAAGGTTCTGATTTTGGTGGCTTTTTCTCTATAGCAGGCTTAGCACTGCAAAGCTGATATTTGTCCTAACTCTCACAACTGTATGGATGCAGCTATTTGAGCTGGGGAATGAAACCCTAAAGAATGATTAAACCACATCAACAATAAATGATAATTAAATATGTGATCACACATTTTTATTGCTGCTGCAGGACATAGCTAATCTTTTTAACTATAAAAGCTACACTCAGCTGGGATATATGCTCAAGCATACCATGTCTGCAGTGCTGTTGAATTTTGCACAGTCTTTAGCATTTGTTTGTCTGTTCTACTTTTAATTTCTATTAACTGGTGGGTGCCAGTTATAGAGCATTTTTAGAATGGCTTTTAAAAATTAATTATTGAATTTTAAAAAATTATTAGATTAAACCAAATAGAACAAATAGTATATACCATGAAAAAAAATGCAAGAACACAATTCAGAATGTAAAATCTTTTAAAAATAGGAAAAATAGTTAAGTCATCTGAAAAAAACCCTTGATACCACCTGGTGAATAGCACAGAAAAGACTTTCAAACATATAGAAAAGTAATTTAAAGTCTTCACTCTCAGGTGAGGTAGTCAAACATCTCAAATGTACATGCTGTTGTGGTTTAACAGACATTCCATTGCACATCATCTGTCTGTTGCTGGTTTCAGGGTGAGGGAAGATGCATCAGGTATGGCAGGTCAATAGATGCTGTTCATGTCTTCAGTGCATTCACAGTTCATATTCTACTGAGAATGCAACCTGCACACTCACAAGGTTTTGTTATAGCTCAGTGCTAACTCAGGACAGGCTGCTCCATTTTAAGAGCATTGCCTGTGGATACAGGGATGTGTATTTGCAGTATCTCATTCACTGCAGCCATTGTGGCTTTAGGCAGAATTTCTGCAAAACTGCAAATGAAACAATCCTGACATACAGAAATGAGCATTTGTTATCTCACAACTTCAATTTCTCAGTCTGCTGTCAGCTGTTAAACTAATAAAATAGGCATAATGATGATTAATAATGCACATAATATTTTCTTTGTTTGCCTATTCAGGGATTTTTTTTTTGTGACTACCTCAGACTCACAGTAGACACATTAGAGGAAGCAGAGAATGATGAGAGAATTTTTATTTTTGGTCTTAGCTACACAGGAAGACCCTAGTGGCTACTCTTGAGATAACTGGCAAGTCATGTATTTTAATGCCACCTATTTTTAGATGCTGCTCGTTTTCACTTCCCCCACACATTTCCCTCACTTCTTTAAGAATTATTCTTGCTCTGCTTCCCATGTAAATCTCTTGCTGTTTTCTCAGTCTCTATTTCAATTACGTTAAGCACATTGAAATAATATTTAGATGATTAATTGAAGCTCTGAAACAGCGAGTGGCACCAAATGGAGCTGTCTTTAGATATTTTTCCTCCTGGCCTATCCCAACTGTGCTTTTAAAAAATCAGAGGCAGGTGGTTTAAAATAATATGTAGTCATAAAATTGTAACACAGATGTACACTGTGAGGATGGGGAGTTTAGGTTAAAAGGAAGATCATTAATCTGGACTTTACTGTGTCCAGATGGTAACAACTAACAAATCTAAATAACTTTTGTTGATAAGTTTAATTTGTAACTTCTTGCTTTATTTTTGCCCTTACTGAAAACAAGGGATTGTGTACAACCAGACACGGGGTTGGAGTGAGATGAACCCCAGCTGCTCTCAGGCTCTGCAGGTGAGCTACAAAACCCACAGCACCCACCGTGTGAGCCAGAGGAACTGGGGGAACAGAGACCATCTCTTTCTTCCCTCCTCAAATCACAGAAGGCATGTTTGGTGGTTTTCTTGTTTGGCTATTCAGAGTGTGTGAAGTGCTGTGTTTTCTTTTAGACCTGAGGCAGCTCCAACCTGGCACCAGCCCAGCAGGGAGATGGGAAACTGGGTTTTGATACAAGAGACTAAGAAAATAAAGAAATATTGAAAGACATCTAACTACAGTGTCGATTTTAAAAAGTTTTTTGACAAATTGTCACCATTTTCTAAAGGCATTCATGGAAAAGAGAAAGTCAGATTAAAACAACCTAGTTTTGATTGGAATTTCACAGGACAAAATAAAAACCCAAGAGGTTTCTGCCGGGTGCAGACAACAGTGTTTTAAAATGTATTTCCCTACTTGTATTTTGTTGGATTTGAATGAAGGAAATGTGAAGGAAAAATGAAAGATAACTATGGAAATCCTAGATAGCAAGTTGCTGTTAATTCCATCCACATTTTATGTTTGCTACTCTTATTTTTATAACACTATCTAGAAGAGGTCAAGCATGTGAGAGTAGAAATACCTTAAAATAAATAGCAAGAGAGCTCATTTAAGACTTGTCTTCTCTCAGCCCTCTAATTCTTCTTGTGGGTTGAGAAGAAAATTCTCTTGGATGAAAGAAGAAATGAAAGGATTATTTAGATCATTTTG
Source organism: Cyanoderma ruficeps (assembly GCA_008694505.1). Lineage (NCBI taxonomy): Eukaryota > Metazoa > Chordata > Aves > Passeriformes > Timaliidae > Cyanoderma > Cyanoderma ruficeps. The sequence continues at coordinate 14,959,664 of VZDJ01000155.1, read as the reverse complement.
CAGAACCAAGAGAAACTAGGAAGTTCCTAAAGTTAAACTTTAAACTTCCTGGAAATGTCCTGAGTTGTTAGCAACACCGACAGAACACTTCAGGTTTATTTCATACATAATATCTGTTTGTCAGAGCTAGTTTTCTAAATGGCTTCTGACTATTTTCAGTCACTTCCCGCAAAAATTCTTCTTCGCCAAATGTATTGTTTATGCACAAAAACTCATAGGAAGAGACATACTCCCCATAAATTCAGTGTCCTCTCTAATTCTCTTTGAGTTTGCCTGTTTGGGGTTTTTTTTAGACTGTCAGTAGCGCCACTGAAATGTCATATATGTGCAAAGCTGCTTTAGTGTGGCTTACCTAAATACTTGTTGTATTTATGCAAAAATAGTAAAGTATGTAGGAACCTTTCTGAGCAAAGATAACTCACGTACATTGTAAGAGGCAGAAGTGGCCTCCACTGCTGTCTGTATTCATACTGGAGTTCTACACATAAGGAAAATGTAGACCTCAGCCCAGTTTTCAGGCTCAAGTTTCACAGTAAAAAAATCAGATCTCAGCTGCCAAAAAATTAATAACTTTTCTATGCAGGACTTACTTCAAAATATTCTTTATGGTATCTTTTTATAAATAGGTGAATAAAGCCATTTTATCATTTTATAAATATCAAACCATTTCTAAGTGAGGCATCAAATCAGACTTATGGAGTCTAGCATTACCATTGTCTAGGTTCCTCAGGTGTCTTTGCCAACTTTTTCCCCCCGCTCTTAAAAGGATTTTTGGAGGGAACTGAGGAAATTGGCTATCTCTGGGACCTGTAGTTCAAGCAGAACCCTTGAATCATACGTGGCCACAGAAATCCCAAAAAACTCACGTGTTTTGGGCTGTGCTGGACCTGCTGAGCTTGCACTGAAGAAGAGACATGCATGCAGATGACTGTATTTGTATGCATTTACTATCATGCAGATCTGACATCCTGGACATAAAAGGACCAGACCAGTTTGATTATGTCCTAATAATGAAAGTTTCTGTCCTAGGCCTTTCCTCTCTCTGAAACAATGTGTTGGTGTTTTATAAAGGTTTTTTTTTTTTTAATTTAAAAGCCTGAAAGAAAAGGAATAGACATTTTTAACAGGCCTGGCTAATAAGTCCTGTGCCAGCATGAGAGAACTTCAGTAACATTGAGATGGCACTTGGAGTGTCATGACATGACCCTAATTTAATTCTGTTGTGGTAGTCCTCATTGTGGGAGACTCTTTCCATCCCCAGCACTAGGATGTCAGTGTTACCCAGGCTCACTCTGTGCAAGGGGGACCAGCATGCCCCTTCCTCCTGTGCTGTGTCCTCTCCTCCCTTCCCTTTGTTAGAGACTGTGCTCCTTCCAAAATCCCATGTCACATGCTCAGTCTGCTGTCACTGACACTGCCAGATTAGGACTCCAGTGAGAGTCAGGATCCCAGTTCCACCTGCTTTTAGAGGAGCTGGCAGTCACCCTGCACTCTGCTTCTGGAGCTCTGCAGAATCAATTCTCATGGTCTGGAGAGTCACCACCGCTGAAAAATGAAGTTCATGCAGTTTGGCCTTGGGGAATCAAACGGCTACAGACTCTGACATAGTCACAGCAGGCTCATGCTCTGTTATCAGCTTATTAAAAATTCCAGTTCCCAGTTTAGGATCAGTCATAATTCCTCTGGACCGACTTAGCAGATGGGAGCCTATTAAGCCTTCTGTAATGAAAGCTTACTGAGAAATACTATTAGTTTAATATTAAAAATTGTTTTGAATGAATTGAAGTTAGATTCTTTTCCACTTTAACTTATCTCTTTATTGAAGAAGGGACTGGTATAGTTAGCATAAAGCCCTGCAATAATGAATTTTCTGATGCAGTTCTGTTGAAAAATACTGTTATCTCAGTTACAGATGCACTGAGAAAGTGGATGAATGTAGCAGATCTAAACATATGTCTGTGTTGAGAGGGTTGGGTGTTGTTTTTTCTTTTTTGCAGCATTTCTGGAATATGAATGTATGGGGCTAACATATGGAATAGCTTCAGTCAGCAGTGCATCCACGGCACAGCTCAGCAGAGAGAAGCAGGGCTGTGGGCTGCATGTGCTATGGGCTTGCCTGGCTGTAAATTGTGTGGCAGTGCTTATAACTTACATCTGAAGATGGCTTATAAAGAGTAGAACCAGTTTATCAGCAGCAAGATGGCAGAGGATATCTGTGGAAAATAGGAAGTATTGAACAATTCCAGGGGAGCAAAACTTGAGCGTCAACCTTGGCAAAGGGTGCAGGTATCTGAAGTGTGGGAGAAAGACTGAGGAGTAGATGGAAAAACAAACCTGGGGAGGAGAAGGCACAGGAGAGAGGCCTTGTAAAATGAAGTGAAGATGTCAAATTCAGGCCAGTAAAATTCTTAGGTTCACCTGTGAGTTGGAACAGCAGGGCTCAAAAATCATTGTGCTGTAGATATAAGCATACAACAGTATATTTGTTGCCTAAAGAACCTAATGGTGCTCCTCTGCCCCCTCAGCTCACTGGGCATGTTAAATGTAAATAACTTGTTTTGCTCCCACTAAAATGCTATTCAGTTTGTGAATCAAGTATAAATGCAATGCAGTTCTTTAACCATAGCCAGCAGTATGATACTGGGTGTTTCACCATGTTTATAATTGTGTACCAGTTCCCATTTTTAATGCTGATTTAATTGGTCTCTTTTACTGGGCAGACAGTGAAGAGATCTTTCTACACAGGTGAAAAGATGTAGCAGTGTTAAGGTTGATAAACCCCTCATGACAGCTGTTTGAGATTAGGTGCAGCAAACTCAGGAGAAAGCTAATGAGTATAATGAGTGCTGATTAGAATGAATTCCAGCTGTAACCCAGTAGTCCTGTTTCTGGGAGCAGAAGAAATTGGTTCCTCTATGCATATTCCTTTTTGCTCTCACATGGAAATGCAGCATGTGTTTCCTGGAGATTGATTTTCCTTTCAACATTGAGCTGAGCCAGGAAAAATTAAAAAAAAAAAAAAAGTAAAACCATTATTAAAAGAAAAGCATTTTTACTGAGAACCTTGTGTAACTGGTCCCTTATTCACTGATGCTGACAACACTGATGGAGATTTAGTGATGCACTGTACAACTGAAGTCAGGGTTTGATTGTCTCAGCAAGATAAAATTACTGAACCTCAAGGAGGGTAAACAGGGATCTAGCACTGATCCATGTTCCCAGCAACACTTCATCCCAACTGCAGCCAGAAGTGGAAAAATGTGCTTGGAGCCATGCAGGAGTTTGACTTAACTCTGCTATCAAGTAGGGAGGTGAGATATAAAGTAGGAGGGAGTCTTACACCAAGCGGAGGAAAATATCTGTAGGCTCAACTGGAGCCTTTATTGAAAAAGTGCCTCTGGATCCAGCAAATCATTTCTCCTCTCTTCACTTCAACATTGAGTAATATTAGATAGAAATCCAGGATTTTCTCCAATTTCTAATTTTCTCAAGATACCTATGATGTTAGAAGGTTACAGTAACGGATGTGAATATTAGCTAAAGTACTAATCCATGCAGTCAGGGACTCAGAAGGCTTTGTGCTGTAGTCTGAATAGCAGAACACATGGTAAAAATTTGGTATCTGTTGCATTTCTAAAAAAAAGTCAAAATTTTGGTTTTGTACTTTCAAAACCTGGAAGATTAATGTTTCTGTAGGTGAGAAGACAGAAGAGTTCAGACCTGTGGCCCTCAGGAACGCTGCTATGTGACATGAAACAGCTTAAAATATTCAGTGTATGCTAAACCTAATCACTGACTAAAGCATTTTGCTAGAAAGCTTGAGAGATATTTTGATAGAAGAGAAGGAAACTAGGCTGCCCTGGCTGTGCTAATATTTGAGTTAAAATACAGCTGTGTGTTTCCTTGACAGCAATGTATGTGCTGCTTCATAAAGAGCAGTTCTCAGACTGGTGTTTGAAAACTTAGTAATTCTGATGTGTTGGTACAGTTGGAGAAGTTACATTTTGTACTTGAAGATGCTGTAATCAGTGCACATTCAGTCTGCAATTCATGGGCTGAAAATAATAAATTCTGCCTTTTTATTTCAGTACTTTGCTACCTTAAGAGTAGTGCCTGAGAAGATTACAAAGGAGGCCAACTAGAATTGTAATTGTGCAGAGATTGCTTTGTAACTTCAGTTTCCATAGCATTAAGATCAGCATTGCCTCTCACCAAAAAATCCGGTTTATTTTGCCTTAGTTCCAGCATACAGGGGTAAAGCACTGTCCTCAATCACTGCTCAGGCTGAATTAACTGAAAACCCATGTCCCAGTACATCTTGAGAGGATTTATTTTCTCTATTTCTTACTACCTATGCTCTGAAAAATTTCCAGTCTGTGACTATTTTTTTGGAAGTTCTTCCCAGCACAGGGCAGATTCTGCCCATTAACAGGCCCCTGGTGGGGCTGAGAACCCTCAGCCTGGCAGTTCCCCACAGCTGATGGAGATCCACTCATCAGCCACCCCTCCCTCCCTCGGCTCCTCCCCTCCCTTTTGGCTCTCAGATCACACTCAGGTGGCTTTCTGCAACGTGTTCTAGAATATCTAGATTGCACTGGATTTTCCTGCAGGTAAGTAACATCTTTGAGCATTCACTACTGGAATTTATAAAAGGCTATCACTGCAGAGATACCACTTATGGCAGTTTTAGGGCCTGGATACTAAATCAAGAGTCTTAGATGTGGGTGGAAAAACTCCATTACAGTGGCTAAAAAAAGGGTTCTCATCTCCATATGCTTTAGGAAAATCTGAGTCATGGGCTTCAAACTGTGCTTGTTACAGGCTCTGCTTCTGTGTCTTCAGCTACACTGTAGTGACTTATGTGCAGGGTCAACTGCACTGTAAATATTTAAGTATTGTTTAATATTGATAATATTTCCACTAGAAGATTGAGGCCATTGCAGATAAGAACTTTTCTTTCAATAAGAGACACTTAATTTGTTCGGTTCTTGACAAAAAAAAAAAAAAAGTTGGTTAAACCTGATGGTATCTGTGTAGTTTTCTTGCAGTGCCATTCAAAATTATTATAGCACTCATTTTAGACATGCTTGTATAGTCAGGTACTCATACCTGAAATGGTCATACAAGCAATTTGTTTTTGTAGCCTGTGCCGAGTATTGCAGTGTTGTGATGAAGATTACTAATTTAATCCAACATAAAGTAAATTTCATTTATACTGCAGTCACAGTATAGAAACACCTTTAGTTTGCAGTAGGAGCTGACTAAATCAGAGGTAACCCTAGTGGATGGATGGCTTGGTGTTCTGAGTTTCTTGTAACTGACTGCGAGGTAAAAAAGCATTATTACTAAAGGGATAGTGGGCATACAGATTGCATTGAGAAAACCCTGCAAGTCTGCTAGTTCTTCCAATAGTGAGAGGGGGCGAGTAATCACTCAAAGTTTTGCCTTCTCTGATCTTCGCCTTTAAAACTTCTCTTCAGATACACTAGTTACTTTAAAGCTTTATTCTGTCAAGACTAATTCTGCAAGGTAACAATAACTAAAAAGGGCTGCATATGCTGGGTTTCTTTCATACCTTCTCCTGTGACTAACATCATCTCTGCTTTGTATCTCAGAATCTAGAACCCATGCTTCAGGGTTGGATTTGCCATGTGGTATCTTTGCAATAATCCATAGATACATCAGATCCCTGGATTTGTCATAAATTAAGGATTGGGAGTTTTCTTGTGGTATCAGAAGTTCTACAGGGATATCTGTAAGGTTTTAGGTTACAGTGACAGGATTTTTTCCTAAGTTCGTAATGCCAGAGAAATTACTCCCTATATAGCTCCTCTAATCCTCTAGCTCCATGGTAGTGTTATTGCTCAAGCTTTGGGAAACTGGTTAAATCAAAATGTTCTTGCAGTTGTGTGGTGCAGGTGAGGAGCCTGGGCTCCTTCACAGCAATGAAGTAACTGCACAGGTCAAGTTTATCATAAGGATACAATGATGAAACACAAATACTAAAAGTATATTATGTCTCCCTTCCAAATGCAGCAGATCACACTTGTCAAGCCTGTCTAGAATTAGCCATTTTCTTTAACTATTTTTTATAAAGTTCATATAACCCCTGCTCATTTCAAATGCAGTATTTAGACAAAAATAAAGTAATGTAAAGTAGCACAAGTGTTTAGCAGGAAGAATTAGTGAGCTTTTACTGTAAATATGTCATTTACCCGGAATATAGATTAGACTTTGAAAAACTAAGGGATCTGTTGCAGAGGGTTCTGGATAGATTGGAGCATTGGGCCATGATTAATTTAACAAGTCTAAATGCCAGGTTCTGCTCCGGGGTGCTGGCTGACAGTTCAGGACTCAGCAACATGCTCTGGCAGCCCAGAGAGCAAAGCACGTCCTGGGCTCTGTCAAAGCTGTGACCAGCTGCTCAGAAGAGAGGATTATGCTGCTGCTTTCAGCACTGATGCCTCCTCACCCGGGTACTATGTGCACTTCTGGACCCCATCATTTAAGAAAGATGTGAAGGTCCGTGTATGTGTGCACAGAAAGGCAGCAGAGCTGGTGAAAGGCTTGGAAGGATGTGTCCTTTGAGGGGTGACAGGGCTTTGGGCTTGTCTGCTTTGTAGAAAGGAGGTTGAGGTGACCTCATTGCCCTCTACAGCATCCTCCAGAGGGGAAGTGGGCAGGGACATGCTGAACTTCTCCCCAGAAAAGGTGTCCAGTGATAAGATGCTTGGGAATGGTTTAAAACTGTATCACAATGGGTTCAGACTGGACATTAGGAAGCATTTCTTTACCAAGAGCATGGTCAGATGCTGGAACAGGCTTTCAGTGGCAGTCAATGCCCAAGCCTGTCAGTGTTTTAAGAGGCATTTGGACCAGGCCCTTAAAGTTTGCTTTGACTTGGTCAGCACTGGGTGATTTTTGTAGGTCCCTTACAAGTGAAATCTATTCTAAAAGTACTATTTGGTTCAACAATGGAAGCTACTTCATGGCATCCAGCTAGAAAGGGCTAATAAACCAGCAAGTGCTTTTTTAAAAATAACACTTTTAATACTAATGCATTATCTTTTAGTGCACTATGTGACTGCCAAGTTAATAGAATTATTTTCCTTTCGTTTTGGTGAGATGAGAGCAGGTCAGTTTCTAAATGTTTGCTTTCAGTACACGTTAAAGAAATGCCTAAGCTGAAAATTGAAAAGAGGCCCCATTTACTGCATAGCGATCAAAGCATGACCCCTTACTGGCAAGAAAGAGAAATTGAAAACTAATTTCAAGGTTCAGGATTAATTCTCTGTCAAATTGACAGAAGAGAGCCTACACTAGAATACATTTAGCATAAATGTAGAACCTTCTCTTTATCTGCTCCTTTCAGAGTGCAACTTATTACTTTGATTTCATGGTTCCACAGCATAAGCATTTTAAAAGTTAGCTGTCTGAATTTGGTGAAATATCTACAAACACAGGGTTTTTACCAAATGAATCTATCAGTTTGCTTCCTATTAACATCACTGTTCTCTGCTGATGACCTTTTCCTGAATGTGTGTTTTTTCCATCTTCCCTGCAGTAATTGCTGGAAATGATTGTCATGTAAGGAGCTGGCTATGGCAAACAGGAAACATCAAAGCACTACAGCCAACATGCTGGATCACAGAGCCAGAGCTTGCCCGACTTCATCTCACAACAGGGAGCCTGAAAATGAAGAAAGTGACCTTCCCATTGAAGATTATGCAGCAAAGGAGGCAGAACTAGCAGCTGTCAGACCAGGTAGTCCTACCCCTGTGGAACATGAGTGCAATGACCATAGTGGAGATGGCGACTCCAGCTCTGACTATGTAAACAACACTTCTGAGGAGGAGGACTACGATGAAGGCTTGCCAGAAGAAGAGGAAGGGATCACATACTACATCAGATACTGTCCAGAGGATGACAGTTACCTGGAAGGAATGGACTGCAATGGGGAGGAGTACGCTCCCCATGAGGAACACCATGTTGAAACAGATGAATGTCAGGAAGCTGTAGAAGAATGGGCTGAAGGTAAAATTCAGCACCAAGATGAAAATGAGGTGATGGACAGGCAAGAGTGGCAGGAAGGTCAAGATAATGGCATTCAGATTTTGGAGGATGAAGCATCATCTTTGGAGATCCAAGACCAAGAAGAAAACATCCAGTACTGTCAAAGTGAAGGTGACTATCCGGACTATTACCCAGCAGAGGCTAATGGAAATTCACAGGGAATATCACCATACCATTCCAGAAAAGAGGATGCAGAGCTGGAAGAGCAGGAAGAGGACATTGACCAGATTGTAGCAGAAATCAAAATGAGTATGAGCATGAGCAGTATTAACAGTACAACAGAAATGAGTCCAGAGCACACTGGGACTGAAAACATGGCACATGACTACAAAGAGACTTGTTCAAAGGGAGAAGCTGTTCATAGTGCTAACAGGCACGAGGGGAGGCCAAAATCGCTGAATATCCCATCTGCCTCTAAGCACAGCGGAGATGTGCATCGGGGTTTTAAAGCAAAGTCAAGATCCCCAGAGGACAGACAGAAGTGGCCACAGGAGCAGGTATGAGGTGCTTTTTTTAACCAGACTGTCAGAGGCATTATGCAAGTGTTACGTTAGTTATTTCAAACAAAATTAGCAGTATTTTAACGTGTATTGATACGTAAATGTATTAGCAATATTTTAAATTTTACTGTAACTGCATTCACATAATCACATTGTGTGTTTAAAAAGAGGTGCTAAATGTAATCAGCATATGTAGAGATCTAGCAAAGAGGTTTTGCACAGAGAAGAGACACAAATTCAAACAAAGATATTCCAGGTGTATGGGGCAAAACCAGTTTCTTTACACTATTTTCATTCTGCAGTGATAGTGTGAAGAAACGTAAACTGGGGTCAGCATTGAAATAATTGAAAATTTTTTTCCATTAATGACTCCTGTACCATTGCCTTAGCGTTTGACAACTTTCTGTTTTTGATAGAATGTGGGTTGTCTCGGGTTTGTCTCTGTCCCTGCCGAGATTCAAGGATGTTTAAAGTCCCCAGCCCTCTAAAAGCCCTGAGCCGTGTCGCAGAAAGAAGCGGAGTCCTTCAAGGTCTTGTTTTCCGTTCTCGTGTGTTGTTTATTATTTGATATCTTACAATTTGCTCCGCACCCAGCCGAGGTCCGGACACAGGCTGGGACACGACGCGACTGCGACTGATGGGGCGTTACTTAGTTTTTATACAGATAATTACGTGCTCACTATTTACCATTTTGTACCAATGTGTGATATCTATACTACAAGGGTCATCTCTGCCCTAATCCAATAGCCTGGAACTACTTTGTGTGACCACCACCCCACAAGATGGAGGACCATCAAGAAGGAGAAGAACCTAGGGCAACACCCCAAATCCTCCATCTTGTCCCCCATTCACCTCTATTCTAAAAATTCCTAAACTACAAAATTTCTCACTCCATGCTGTACTAAATTACTACTTTCACACTTTTGAGGTTTCTAATTCTTCTCTCAGTGTTGGAAGCTTCTCCCATGGACTAACATCAAACTCGGTGTTTTTCTGGGCTCTGTGCCAAGGTCTCCAACCCCCCTGGACCGGCTCCACACCCCCCTGTCCAGGGTCCAAACTCCCTTTCTCAGGTCCCAGGTCATCCAAAGGGATGCCCTGGATTCCAACAGGTTGGACCTAGATACTGTATATGTTGAAAAAGCCTTTAAAATGTGTCGGCAAATTGCTGTGGGTTTTTTACTAGCTGGACCTATCTTGACCTTGACAAGGAGGCAGAAATAGAAGCTTTACTCTTACCAAAAATGCTGTTAAGCAGTTTTATCACAAGAATGATGTAGAAGTTAATTTAAACTGTGCATGATCTTTTCTTGTTCTAATGCTGAGTGCCAGAAAAAGAGTCTAAGAACAAAACTCAAGCTTTTCTAAAGGAAAAGGCATGTGACTTCTTTCCCTGAAGTTTCAAATTGAATGTGGTTACTTCTTAGAGAGACATACCTCGTTCCCTAATGTCATTTTAAAGCTTTGACTTTGCATCTCTAAAATTATATGCAGTTGAATATTAGTTATCTTCTGCAATGAACAGATCTACCTAAAAGAATTAAAACATAGCATGTGCTTGGGTAACAAACTAGTAAGGACAAATGAATTATTTTGTCTTATCTTTAATTTAAATGCTTTATTAAACTTCACATGGATAAGTTTCCTGTTTCAGCTGTATCAACTCTGTAAATAGAATTTTCTATAATTAAGTCCCCCACAGTTAAACAATTTAGTCTAGTTGATTCCATTAAAATACATTAATTCCTCTGAAAAACAGTAAAAGGAAATCAAATGTTTAAGTATATGCTGATGAAACAGGTCGACCTTCGTTATAATTGTGAACAAAAAAAAAAGTCTTAGGGGGATATTTTCAGATTTCCCATATCTGCAGCAGTTTTTTAATATTCATTACTACATTCTATTTCCAGAAATATAATTAGAACCAAATTGTGCAACTTACTAGATTCAGTGCCCTACTGCCAGCATAAAAGTCCCTTAGTGAATAAGCTTGCTGATGTTGAATGGTTTAAACAGCTCCTAGGTGTTGGCTGGGAGCGCAGAGGTGGAGCTAGCATGTTTTAGACTTAGTGATGGTCTTTCTCCCAGTAGCTACTACTGGGAATGTTGTTCCTTGCAAGTTCTCAAAATATTTGCAGAACAAAAGACAAGAGGATTTCCTGAATAAGAAATAAGAAATTCCTCAACACTTGACTAAGTAATCGTTGGGTTCCCCCCCGCCACTGAATGATTGCCCATTCAAAACAATATTTGAAATAGACTTTCATTTTGACAACTTTTTGTTGTTTTGAAGTTTATTTATCAGAAGCTGAGCTGAACTGCATTGTACCTTTGTCATCCTCAATAGACTCCTTACAGCTGAGGGTTGTGTAACACCTGGGTATTGATATAACAGCCCCAGTGTGAAAAAAACCAAAAGCACCTAAGGATTTCTGAACTGCATGTCTGAGGCTTTGTTTGTTATTTCCTGCCAGTCTTGGACCAATGCCTTCATCTTATTTAATAACGAGGGAAGGATTGCTGTGATAGGTAACCCCAGGCTGGATGAAGCCTGAGCTTAGACCATCACTTTTAATAGCAATCACAAACTCCTGTCTTAATGGATAGAGAGCACTGGACAGTACACAGTGTTTCGTTCCTTCAAACATGGAGACAGGAAATTAGAGATACAGCAGTACAGGTATCTACTCCAGATCAGGCTAAACAAACTGGGAGACAAGGCAGGCATTTCATTTATAAGAAAGGTGACAAGGCACAGCTGCTGTGGGCACTTCACTGAAGAGAAGAGCACAAAGCTCCGAGGCAAAAAGCTGTGAAGTGGTATTTCTTACTGAGAAACAGCCTCTGCTCGCAACTGGAGACAAGAGGTAATTCTCCCTCTAGCCACCCCAAGCCTTCAGGGTTGTAAAAGAAAGAGTAAAAACCGAGTTCAATGACCTTTGGCAAGCATTACTTGAATATGTGTGTCATGACAAGACTGGTTTTACCTCACTGCATTCTCACCTCCTGCAGGTCATCATTCTCAGCTTTACTCACAAATCAGGCTCATGGTGAGGGCATTACAATAAGAGTTCAGTACCAGTTTCTGCCCAACTTAGTTTTTTTCTTAATAGCTCCTGAAAAGTCCTTAGCACAAGGTGTGGTTGGATGTTTAGCATTAATATTGGACCTCAGAGAATTTAAATAAAGGAGGATTATTTTTTTGGGGGGGGGGCATTCAATCCTTTTAATATTTGCTATGAAATGTCAAAGGGATGGATGGAATTAGAGTACTGCCTGAATGAACCCCTGTTTCATTTGTGAAACCAAGACAGCCATAATTTTAACTACAATATTTAAACCAACTACAATAATTGAATTTCTTCCATAGTGAAAGGGAAAAAAAATCCAAGGCTGTTGTACACTGGCATGCTAAACTTACTGTTTGCAGAGCAACTGCTTAGAAGAGCCTTGGTTTTGTCACCTTGCTAAAAGATCTGTTATTATAAGTGTGCATCTCACAGTACAAAATATGAGGCTGAAAGGGATGACATATTGCATATAGAGCAGGTTTTTGCCTCAGTTATCTTTAAATAAATGTAGATTTGAATGCTTCTAGGTTAAATCAAGATAGACTAATGTGTATGTCAGTTTTTGTAAACAATGAGCAAGCAGGAAGGTGCATTTGTTATTTTATGCATATAGTATGCTATCCTTAGCTTTTTCACGTTTATTTTTTTCCTTGTCTCAGCATGGGGACAATGCTCTGCTGCTGCAGAGTCCAAATCCAGGAGCCTTTCGTCTGTAAAAGATTTCACCTTTAGAACAGTGTGAAGAAACTAAGATGATAGTTTAGAAAATGTGCATCTTAGGAATGTCTTGCTGGAAGTCAGTCTGAGTATTATGGGATGCATTTGAGAGAGTTAGTAGAAAATACAAATGTGTGTAAATGAAGAACGTTAAAGAAGGTTTCTGCATTGTGCTGTGTGTTTTAGGCAGTTGTGGGGCAGAACTAATAAACACCTGTTACCGAGTCACAGTTCTCAGACTTACCATGTACTTACTGGAAAGTGCTAAACACTCCAAAGGGTCTCAAACAAAACCAGTTTCTCTGTCCTAATTGGCCAAGCCACAGACTTTTAGCCTCATCTCCTGACAGCAGTCGACAGCAAAATCAATATCTGTTGCCTAAAGATGCATTAGTGACAAAGTCTTCTCAGGAAGTTTAAATCAGAAGGCAGCATGTGCTCCTAATTACAACTCCCTAAGATTCAGCAGAGCTGTTTCTCTGAAACTCATCATTCATGGCTGGGTCTCAATTTTAAATATATGCAAGGACAAAAAAACCCCCAAAAGGTTCTTTGAGGTGGTAAAAATAAATTGGCAATTATTTTAATGTCTATTGAAATTCAAGAGTATTGAAATAATTTTGTGGAATGCTTAGATTTCTCAACTTACTCTGACTTCTCCTAAACTTCACTTACTTACTTGGAATTACTTGTCAGAATTTTTTTTCTCTTCACTCCTGACGTGTACTAACACCACCACTAAATTAACACATAAGTAATGGAATCTTCGTGAGAGCAGAGTGTGAAGTCTGACCTTTTTTCCTGTGATCACGATCAGAAAACCTTCATCTAGTCTAGAGCTGCCTCATTCCGAGTCTGTCTTGGTGCGAGGATCCTGCTGGGCCAAACTGCCCCTCCTGACCATGTTACCAGTGCTGAGGATAACTAATGCAGTGCTCAGGGAGGTGCATTAGCCCATTCCATTACACATCAGCCGCCTTCAGCAGGGAGCTTATTTCACTTGTGCAATTTCATAGGAATAGAACTGCCATAATAGACTTCATACTAGGCTACCACCTCTCTTTTAAAGGATGTTTTAGATGTACCTTGAGGTGAGGACACATCACCCAGTGATAAACTGTCAACAGAAAACAACACATCACAGAAAGTAGTAATGGAAATTTTGTACTTAAGTGGCAAAAAAGATCCATCTGCTTTGTTTTTGTTTTACACAGAGACAACAAACCTGGCTGAAAGGCCAGTCAGGTCTATGGGTTTACTTGTTCAACAAGTAACAACAATTCTGTCAATTTGCCACAAAACATCTCTTTCCCAAGAAGGTTGGTATTTTTCTCCTTAGAGCCTACCACAAGGAACTTTTTTCAGCTGGAACCCACCACAAAACATCTCTTTTCCAAAAAGCTTAGCCATCTTCAAGATGGAGCTCAGAATATATAAGCCAGTACACTGGTCTCAGAACACATTATTTGCTAATGTCAAATGGCATTGCTGCTAAAGAGATGGGCAGTCATGGAACATTAGACTCATTATTTACATGTTTAAACATACTAACAAAGCCCTTCTCCCTGCACTTCCTTCTGCAGGCAGTTGTTGGGCACAGAAGGTCTGAGAGAGGCACAGCTCCCCTTACATGGGCTGCTGCTGAAGGCTGTGCTGCCTCCAAAGCTGGGAAGAGCTCAGTAGTGTGATATTACAGTCAATTTTGTTTGTAGGAAGTGCTCACAGTGACACCCTTCCCTCTCCATCACAACCTTTTTTTAAATAGCAAAGCGTGAATAGATCAGCCAAAGGCAGACCATATTGTTTGGACAGATGTGCCTAGAAGGAATGGATGAGTCCTTTGTACCTGAGATTCTGCCTAATTACTCTGGGGCTGCTAAACACATAGACAAAACTCTGGGGCAAAAATAATGGCCCTCATTTTTGGACACCAAATAATAAAAAAAAACATTGGTTATGTTCCTTGGGGAGGTGGTGTGATTGATCCCAGCCTATGGGGAATTCTGCTTTGACTTCTCTTTAGAACCAGGAAGTACACAGTAATGACATACAGAGTACATATGTGACTGGGAACAAGTAAGCTTTGTTCGTGTTCCTGAAATCCTGAAAATAGGAGTTCCAGTAAATCACACTTCTGGATAAATGAAAACTGAGAAGCTATACAAATGTTTAGCCAGATTTTTTTTAGGACATGCAACGATTACCACAGAGCATGATTGGTATTACCATTCCCAGGGCTGACTGAATCCACTGAGATGGCAGATTTGAGGCAGAGACCTGTTTCAATGTTACAGCACCCAGGTAATGCTTACAAAAGCAGACAATTCTTTCTTTACATGCAAGTGCATTTTCAATTCAGTCAAGTGTGTGGTAATCAGAACTGATAGAGCTTTAAAAATACTGACATTTTGTTGTACATATTAGAGTTAATGTATATGCTGTCAGTGTTTACAGTTTAATGTATCTTTACTGTGGCCATGTCATAATCCCTGCTTAAAGGATACTTGATCTAAATCCTGCTACTTTAGGGAATATTGGATGATTATTATGCTTGTTTTATTTAAGTCCCCTAGATATTTGCTTACCTCATTAATATATTTCACTGCACATCAATACAGATTGCTCCCTATTAGTTTAGCCATGCAATATAATTAGATTTGTCTTGTCTGAAACAGAAGAGTGTTTATAAGCAGGGATATGCTGAGTTTCCCAAGTCTGGGTATAGCTCAGTACATCTCAGACAGCTGTATCTTTCTTAAAGTCCCATTTACTACCTGGGTGAATCTTTGCTTTGTGTATGTTGTCTTACCTGAAAATTGTCATTACTGAGCTCTAATGTGCCTCATTCATTAGCATATTTTGTTCCTCTGACTAAATATTAGTCATAGAGAATAAGTTGTCTAGAGGTGAACATAAAGACTTGCTTTGCCTACAGCACATACTGCATTTAAAGATCAGAAGTCAAGGAGTTATATTCCCATTTAACATTCAGGCTGACCCTTTCAAATAATCCTTGGTGGTTTCCATTTGCACAACTGCCAATAAAAGTTTTTATTTCTCAAACTTTACAATGGCAGTGGCATTTTGGCCCTCAGTTTTATACATTATAGGGAAACTAAGAAAAAATGGAAAATGAAATATCTTAAACCATAAAAATTTGTTCCAGAAATCACCTTGGTTTCCTAGATTTGTAACACTGAAAATCTGAGCCATGAAAACTTCATTTACTTTCTACTCACCAGACATGGGCAGTCTCCATGCTGGGTGCTGGTGTTGTGTGACTTGGGTCAGGTCTGGAAAAGAAATTCTGCCTCTGAGACTACTGAACAGGAAAAAAGGAGTGTTCTGTAGTTTAAAATAATGTTAGCTTAGTGTTTTCTTTGTGTATGATTTTATATTTTCTCTTTCACATTTCTTCTGAAGCCTGAGGTTGTACTGCCAGCATCCTGTAGATTTGCTTGGCCCATAAGGAAGGAGATGCCATGAAGTACCTCCTACAAACACAGGATCCTACATTCAGTGCCAGAATTCTGTTTTTTGGATCAGAGATGGCCATTAGGGCTGTTTTGATTTTGTACAACACTGAGAATAAACACATTTTAAAAATCTGACTTTGCCTTCTGATTTATTTGGACAAGATAGCATTTGACTTAATTTCATATGAAAAATTTGCATTGACATAAAATAATTTAAATTTAAATCAGTACTGTAACTTCTACTTAATGATAATTAAAATGTACTATTATTTACATCAAAGTAGATACTTTATTATAATTAAACAGCTGAACATTTTTATGTGAAACTGATATTTGCTAAATTACAGTAGGAAATTCCAACTGCCATATCACATTATAATATTTTGGTACCAGTAATGAATATTCATTGCACATAAATAACTTCAGATAAGTAATGGAGAACATGATAAATAGAGGTAATGTTTTGTGAATTTTTATTTAATTTAATCTGGTCAAAATTTTCTGATCGTCTTTGCATCATTGACTTCCACCGTAATCTCTACTTTGTTTTCCAGAAAACAAAGAAGCTTTCCAGAAAACAAAAGGATCTGAAATCTTTTCTTTTTTTCTTGCAGATGTGCAACGGTTTAGAGCAGCCCAGGAAGCAGCAGCGTTCAGACCTCAATGGCCCCGTTGACAATAACAATCCCCCCGAGGTAGGTACCCGGGGCTGCCAGTTGTGCTGCCTGCCTTCCTGCAGCCCTCACACTGGCAGCCTTCTCCCTCTCACACACACAAACCTAGGCTCCCTTTCTTTTCCTGAACTGACAATAAATACCATATCTGCCTACTCTGAAAAGGCTTTGAACTATACCCATGAATTTTTGCTGCCTCATTCATTTTATGTAACTGTCTATGGCGTGTATTCAAGCCTAAAATTTTCTGATGACACGCAGAGTAAGGAGAACACTCCAGAAGTTCTCTTTTTGGATTATTGGAGTGCAGAAGTGGCATCCAAAAGAAATCGTGTTCTGCTTCCATTCCTCCCCCGCCCCCTCCCAAAGTCAGTCCTGGCTTAGTCAGCTGTGAAGAGACACAGTGATAGACAGACCTGCTCTTGTCACTGAAGACTGGAGCAAAGAAGACATCTGAGAATGCAGAATGAGTTATGCTTGGGGCTAGACACAGTGAAATGAAATTGAGACTTAAAAGCAGAAGTCTCTTATCTCCAAACCATAACATATTTAGCCTGTAGCCTGTTATATTAACGAAGAGGCACTTTCTAAAGTCTTTTCCCATAATGGAGAAATCAGCCTCTTTCCTGGAAATTTGAATGACTGAGGAAGCTGGCAAAAGACAAGGAATGGAAGGATTGTATCTGTTCACTGAGACTAGGGACAGTAGCCTAGGAAGAGCACTCTTATGGTCCCTGTAAGATAAGTGTAATTTTATGTACTGAGCAGTCAGGGACAGTTCTTTTCATTCACTGACCCAAAATCTTGCTTTGTACAACATTGTTAAATGCTCTTTATTGGAAATTTGGGATATCACTAATAGGCAATGTGATTTAGTAGGCAACTGATTGTATTGGGAATTGCTGGTTTGTATTGTTCATGACCTCCTAGGCCATTTTCATAATCTTCCCCATGTGTCCCTTATTTTTTTGTCTGGTGGGACCTTAAAGTACTTTGAGACTCCCAAGTACAGAGCATTGTGTAACATGTTGGGTTAATGACTGTGATGTAATCTTTCAGTGTGCTAAACAGTGCCTATGTGACAGTGGTCAGCTGTTTAAATATAGTAACAATTCTTTTCACTGTGTGAAGTTATTTTGTTACAGCTATACCATTTTTATTTCTCAACAGACAAAGAAAGTGTCTTCCTTTCCAAGTTTCGTTGATGGTAAGTTTGACATCATCCATAGTTAAAGTAGGATAAAGTGGAAGCAAATACTTTAATATATATAAAAGATCACAGTTGTAAAAACCAGTCAAACCCAAGAGAACACAGCTGAGAAGTTTAAATATGGTAGTACTTAACATTTTCACTCTCCTTATGGCAATGGGAGCCTAGTGGTGATAAAAAGGAGGAGCAGGTAGAGCTCCCAGAAAGATTCAGGTGAAAATGAAGAATGGCTACAAATCTGGAAGGGGTTAAAAAGGGTGTAACAGTGGGCCCGGCTGGAGTTTATGAATGTGTAAGAGCACTGTGTTCTTCAGAGCCCATTGTTGCACTCTGGGAACCTCAGTTGCCAGCACAAATGGAAAGGTTCTCCTGAACTGACCAAACAATGGTAATCCAATCCTCTGTTCAGGAGAGCAAAGCTTTCACACGTTTTTCAATGTCTTCTGCAGTGCTATTGCATATATTCTGTTAGAAGAAAAACAAGTCAATTTATTGATGCAAGCAGGTGGACAGAAATAAAACAGGATTGTGCTGAAAAACATTACCATTCTCTGATTCACAGACAGCTGAAGAACTTTTAATAGGGAAAATGCACACAGCTCTTCCTGCAAAGAAAATGACTACACTGTAAAGTGTAGGACACTTTCAAGAATATGATACTTTAGATCTGCCATGAATACACACAATAGAAGCCTTAAAAGAATGTGAAAAACTTAATTTCTAATGCCATTCTCAACTCAGGGAAAACTTAGTGCAATTTAGAATAATATTAGGATGTCCAACACATTTTTCTTTTATTCCCTGATCTCACCATCTTGACAAGCATTTTTCTGTTTCAGTAATTTACTTAAAGAACTAGAACAAATGAAAAGTTCAAAGATTGTCCCTTCAGGTTGACATCTGAGGGATATGACATGGAACACTTGGCATGTACTGGCTAAGAGGCCCTAAATAGAGGTACATTTCAATGCATTCCCCGAGGGTGGCAGAGACAAGAAAGCAAGCTGATGCTTTGTAATAAGCATCTGCTGATTGTATAGTGGACAAGCATAAAGCAAGGCCAGCACGCCCAGAACTTTAAAGCAGGCGAGACAATTCCCCCTCATGGCACTGCAGATACAACTGCACATTTTAATTTTACTGGGATAAAAAGGTTATGTCTTTTTCTTTACATACCAGTCAGCTCACTACTCTGCTGGAAAGGGGTCAGGATACCCTTTACATAATATAATACCTTTTTTTAGTTCAATCATTTTGCTTGCTCTGATTTTTTCTGTAGTGACACAGTATATGAGGATAAGCTGTCTATTAGGCTTTTTCTATTGCAGGTATTGTATGGCATTGTCTAATACAAATAAATACGTGGCTCACTAGGAGCTTATGATAGCTTACATGACTGCTCTCTGAACTCAGAGAAGAACACAGTTTTTATTATTAATTTGTATGTAGAGTCTCAAAAAGCACAGGACCCTTTTGCACATAAGAAAAGGTTCTTCCAGCTAACACTGCTATTGTTCCTTGAGCTTTGACAGCGATACCACAATCATATTCTGGTTATATTCCTATTCAGTTTTAAAGCACTTACAGCAGGACTCCTTAACTACAGTAGCTATATCTGTGTTGATGTAGCTATCAAATATTATTGATACATAATATTTTTCATATACCATGTGAACATAAAAAATATCTTTTAATCTTTCAAATCTAAATGCCCTTTGCTGTTAGAATTGTTTCAGAAGTAGTACCACTACATGCTCGTAGGAGTAATTAGTTCTATGCTCAGTGGTTCTGGCTTTTCTGTACTCTGCCCTATCCCCATAGATCTTATTCCCTTACACAGTAACAAGCATGATGAAGTAAAGAAGTCAGTCAGAAAATGGGAGTTGTAGATAGACATTCTGGAAGGTGACTTATGCCCTGTGTCCATTTACTCCTTGTGAAAAATCTGCTGCAGTGCCACACGTCCCAAGGTCTCAGTGACTTCATGGAGTCGATAGTTCAGCAGGAAACTGAACTTCTGTGCTCAGAGTGCAGTCTCTAAATAATGTCTGAATCCTTGGCTTACATGATGATAAGTAGATGTAAAAATGCATTCTTAACAGATTAATGAATTCAGTTTAGCTAGATTATTGATATGTTGTTGTTGAGTTTTCTTTTTGTCTTATTTTATGAATACAAATGTTAATTAAAAAAATGTTTGGACCCAGTCTACTTAGTCTAGAAATATCTTTATACTTGTTATGGTAGTAAATCAGCAGAAAACCAAGTAATCCCTATTGCCTTGACAAGCAAAGAAATTTGCAGTTAGATTTTTCAGAAATAGTTATCTAATGTTTAAGCATCAATATTCAACATAAAATTCCAATCTTTGCTCACATTAAACTGCCCTTCACGTTTGAAACCTGTTCCTTCTTCCCTTCCTCATCAGTAAGCCTTTACACATGCTTGCAGTCAAGGGCATGCTTAAGTGCTCTGATGAGCTGGGACCTCAGCCAAGTCTGCATTTTTGCATTATTTAAAGCAGACAGAAATATGGGAAGAAAACACCCAGGTGACCCAATTTGACCCTGGCAATTTTCAGCACCATTCCATCCTTCCAATGGATATCTTGTTTACCTGACAGCTGCTTACATCGCCTTCATGATGGGAAATGTATGTTGGAAATGTTTTCTGCCCAACATGTTTTTTTTTTTTTGTCTTTCTTTTCTGTATTATCTACTCCTGTAAGCATTTTCTGCATGCTGTTGATTTATACATGATGTAGCTGACTTTGTTGCTAGTACAATGATTCTGCAAATCATTTTTTAAATGTAGAGAGTATGAAGAGGTATGAAGAGACAATGCAATGACATTCAACCAAAAAAGCCCCAGTCTATAAAGAATCAAAATAAATGACATTAGGATTATAAAATTGCATAACACCCTAGATTATTTCCATGCTCAAGAATTTTTTCATAGAGATTAGTTAAAAACACCATTGCTGTCACAAACAGCCAAGACATGAGAAGTGGTTGTTTCCTTTGTAGCATCCATAGGTTGCACAGACCCCAAAGATACCCTGAGCCTTTTGCTTGAGGTAGTAATGATTGTATGAGAATTCGCACAAAGATTTGCAGTTTTACTTGTCTTCAGACACAAACATTTCAAGAAAATTAATCTAAATTACCTACTAAGGGAGTTTACTTAAACTGATTTAAACATGTGGGTAAGCCTATTTCAGAGTTAAAGCAATCTTGATTCAATTTAGCCTCATTTACTTAGCCCGAAGTGAATGAAAGAAAACAAAATTAAAGCTACTTTAATTTTGAGTGAGCCTGTTGATGCAGGTTTCTAATGAAGTTTTGCTACCTTAACATTAAATTCACGTTGTTAATTAATTTCCTTCTCTGCTGCCCTTGAAACAAGATGTCAATATCACGCAACATTAGTATTTTGTTGCATGCTGAAAGAAGTACAGATGTATGAGACTAGGTTTCGGACTTGAAAAGACAAATGAATAACAACATCCATCATACAAAATACACCATCCACCTGCTGAAAAACATAATGATACAGAGATGTATGCAAAGAGAAGCAGTGATAGAGGAATGGAGTTCTTGTGGAATTTGCATTTTCTTTGATTTCTTTTAGTGAATTAAGACTGCAAGAACAAGGATTGTTTTTTGAGATATTGAAAGATTTGGCCTTTCTGAAGACTTTCAGTGACTTCTAAATTACTGGCTTCTCAAGGATTTCTTTGAGAGTTTTCATACTTGCGGTGGAGATTGTCAAGATATTTTTTATGCTTTCCCAATACTTCAAAAAATTTAAATGCCACAGAATTTTATTCTGAGTTATAATGAAGATCTAAACCTTTACTGGATTTGTACAGATGTGATCTAAATCAAAGGTGTTCTGTTGTATATAATTATCCTTTTGAAGATTAAAACTGTGGTGTTCAATAGCAAACCAAGTAACTCCAATTTGTGTGAGCATTGTGAGTTAATCTCAGGTCTCTGAAGAGTACAGGACTGGTATAAATATATATCTTCATGTTTATATACCTTGAGTACTGAATTACAAAGACTGTGGGTTTTCAGGGGGTTGAGATTTCTGGCAGGTGGATTTGAGATCTGCAGGGATGAATAAGTGTCAGCAACACTGCCTGAAGAGGAAAGTCATTCCTTTTAATCATGTTTATATTCTGTTGGAAGACTTTTGCTAAATTAGAATGGGAATAGGAAGGATAGGAAAGCTCACTAAAATATGTATGTGTAAATCACTATTTCAATACATTTAATCAGCATAACATGCCATATTATTATTTTCTTTTCCACATAATAATCTTCCACATTGATTTGATTATAAATAAATTGAACACTGAACAATAAACCTTTTTTTTTAAAATTAACAGTCCCCTTCAGTGTCATTTTTCTCCTCACACAAGATTTTTATGCCAAAAAAAAAGGCATTAGAAGGTCATCAAGTGGATCTAGCTCAAAGCACATTTGTTTTATAAAACTGTTGAGGAATAAAAAATGTACACTATCAAGAGATTTCAGCCAAGCTCTGGAATGACTGTTCTTTACTGTCAATCTAATCCAGTTGGATGTAAAGCTTAACAGCTGACTAAAGAGGATGGTGTCCCAGTATTAGAAAGGTTGTTCAAGCCTCAATATCCTTCATTCAATTTCTCACCTCCCCACTCCTTAGAAAGGCAGTAACTGTAAATGCCTCCTGTCAGTTCCAGGACCTTGTGAACCTGAGGACCTCATTGATGGAATCATCTTTGCAGCCAATTACCTGGGCTCCACCCAGCTGCTGTCCGAGCGCAACCCTTCCAAAAACATCCGAATGATGCAGGCCCAGGAGGCAGTGAGCCGTGTCAAGGTAGGGCATCTTCATGGGCTGTGGAACACCCTGATCCTTTCACAGCTGATCCCTGACTGGTGCAGGATCTGCAGCCTCACACCCCTCCTGAGGTGCAGTTAGGCAGTGAGTTGTGTCCAGGTAGGGCATCTTCATGGGCTGTGGAACACCCTGATCCTTTCACAGCTGATCCCTGACTGATGCAGGATCTGCAGCCTCACACTCCTCCTGAGGTGCAGTTAGGTAAGGATAGATCAGTATTGTAAATGCCATTAGTTTACAGTGCTTGCTGTAAAAATACATACAGCAAAATATAAATTATTCTGGAGCCTGTTCAAAATTCTTTGGAAGCTGTTTAACCAATTCAGGTATGAGAGACAAATTGCAGATTGCAATTAGAAAATATTCCAGTGGCAAAGCACTGGGATATTTGTTTGACCGTGGTTTTACTCTTCTGTTATTATTCCTTTAACTTAGTACAAATTGAGAAAATGTCTCAACATTATTACTTATATTATGACTTTTTAAGGACAAGAATATTAATTGCTGTTGTGTTTGCATTTGGTGTTATTTACAGTGAACAATTTCTTTGTAAATAATGTATCATAAACTGCTTCATACAGCTGTGTAAAGGAAACAGTTTTCTGGTTAAGAATCTAAGTAAGAGATTTTTATTTTAGAACTTATTTTACCTCTGCTGTAAATACCTCATCTGAATAAACACACTGTTAGAGGCAGATTTAAATGCTAGGAGAAAAAGTATGTGCATAGTCAATGAAATATTTAATTGCTAAAATTTGCATGGTTTTGAAGGAAACGAGTTTGGAAAGGCCACTTACAAGAGATTGTCATGACTTATGATTGATTTAACATTTAGAAAGAAATGGAATGCAAGCAAGGTCCAGTTCTTTAAACTTTCCAAACCTTTCTGTTTCTATTTAGCATATTGTCATATCTCAAGCTACAGTAAGTAATTGTTAGTTGCAGTTAACTCCCTAAAACTGTTTTGTGTATTAATATCAACCCAAATTTGTCAGGTCTACTTGAGTACTCCAGACAGTCATGGCAGGGAGCTTGAGCTGTGTTCTGTTCAAAAGTTACATGTAAATATGTGATGAACATGGAGACAAAACCTTGGGTTTAAGATGCATGTGCTGCCATTTGTGACTGCTGTAAATTTGGCAGGATAAGTGTTGGGAGCAGCTGATAACAGATAACACTTTGGTACTAATTCTTTTGTAATTGATTGAAAATGATCATTCCATGAAATCCAATTACGCTTGAGAACTGCATAAGGTATAAACAAATCTTTGTTGCACATCCTTCTCCCACTGCTCCCAGTTCTTTAATTTTTAGCAGTCTGGATTCACAGTCAAAGTTTCCCTGAATTCCCACACTGTCTTTTCTCTTTCCCTGTGTGTACATCTGTCTGCATTCTTTTTTTTATGCTACTCCTCAGAGGATGCAAAAGGCGGCTAAAATCAAGAAAAAAGCGGTGTGTAAACTGTTTTTCTTGAATGCTAATGTTTACTTACATTTTTGTTGTCCTTGTTTTCCATGGAGTGTCATGTCTTTCATTACAGATCCTCATAAAATTGTCACTTTGGTTTCTTCTTTGATCTGCAGTAGAATAGTGAATGGAGTAAAATGAACTCATTTTCTTCATTGTTCATTTGCTGGAGTGCCTGCTGCCCTTCTCCTGTTGAATACCTGTGATTTGTTTACTCCAGATGTACAGCCGTTGTTATCTGGGAGATGTTTTTGAATGTAATGCTTATTTTGACTTTACTAACCAAAGCAGTAAGACATACTTCCTGTGCTTGTGACTTACTATATATTTATTAAATTATTGTTGATATTTAAAACCAAAATAAATTCACCACATAGTGGCTGAAACAATTCACACAGGAAACATTGCACTCAGTTAAAAACAATACTTCAAATAACTAAATACAGTTGACAAAAATATCACCATAAGGATGGAAGCAATACAAGCAGCCTCTGCCAAAGTATGTGCTTGCTTTGTATTTTGCTGGCAGATAATTTGAATAAAATTAATCTAAATGAATTATAGGCATAGCTAAGCCTTTATAACTCCAAAAAAGATTACCAAATACATCATTCTCATCATGAGCCAATGTCTGACCTGGAGACTGGTGCCTGCCTTTAACCCAGGCTGAGACAATCTGTGGCCATTTTATTCTGAGGCCGCTGCCACGGGTGCTGCACCATGTCAGCTGCAGTGGTGCCCTGTGGCCAAGCAGCTTGGAGGAATCCATATGTTCCTGCTGCACTAGAGAATTAGGGAAGCTCTTGGACAATGCTTCAGTAAGAGGCAGCAGCTGCTTTGCCACTTCTCTTTTCTCACATGGACAGAGCCAGGACTCACATTGGAGTGTGGCATCACATTGTAATCCCTCTGGCTCTGTGACCATGGCCCCTGATGCCTTCTGTGATATGAGACAAACATTAGTTCAGTGCTCAGTTCTTTATTTTTGAGGAAAAAACCCAAAAAGCTAAAATAACTGTCCTAACCCCCACCACAGTACTGAACACCAGTTTGCACGTCTTTTGGTGAGCTCACTGAAGGTGGCAAGGGCTAAACAGGTGATGGGGACTAAGTCACCTTCTCAGTTCTCCTGCTTTATCAAGTCTGGTGCCTCAAGTACTGAAGTGCATCAGTGAGAAAGTGAGGAAGAAACAGCCATACTTTTTCTCCTGTTTTGGCTATAAATAGAGAATTTTGATACTTGAGCTGTCAATCCCACAGGCTCCAAAAAATCCCTCTTACCCAGAAGATCAGAGTAGGCTTCACTCTGTCTATGCAATAAATGTACTCTTTGCATGTCTTTAGAAGCACCTTTGAATAGCCAGCTCTGTAATGGTTTAAAGTGCAGTTTCCTCACATCACGTTATGCTTGAAGCAGTCAGTGAAATTGTCATTCTGAAAATTAAAATTCCCTTGTAACAAGGCATCTGTCTTTTAGACCTCAGAGGGGGATTCCCAGGCCTTGACTGAGGTGGATCTGTTCATCTCCACTCAGAGAATCAAAGTTCTAAATGCAGACACACAGGTAAGTTGGATTTAAACTCTTGGAGAATAATGTTGAGTTAGACTGTGCTCTTATACAATTAATGGGACACTTTATTGAACCTGAATAAATTCAGGTATTCAGAGCATTCAGAAAGAACTCCTATTGTTCTAACACTTGCCAATATAGTAAGACTGACACCTGTTTTGCTTTTTTGATATATTGGAAGATATGTTGCTATAATTGAGCTATAATTCAATTCAATGAAAAAAAAAGATTCAAAAGCCTTTCAGAATGCATGTATACCACTCCTCTGGAACAGCTTTAGAACTCAGATTTACAGTCCAACAGGGAAGTCATTTGCTGCTCTGACTAAGCAATTCATATTGTGCCATTTTTAACATTTAATCTCAAATTTTTTCCATAAATCACATTGAGCCACCATCCTCTTGCCTAAGGTAAATTATTAATCAAAGCAGCATCTGGAGACCACAGCAATGATCAGCCTCATCTTCTAGGAATGCTTGTATGTTCAACAAGAGGTGATCTTCATAAAAAGGAGTTTTTGAGGAATTTACAACTAAATACAAATAATTTATACGTGGATCCCAATATTTAGTAATCTCACAAGATCTCTTAACTTTGATCATACTTACAGGGAGTCTTCAAATTTTCGTTCTTCTGAGAGATATTGAAAAGGGTGATTTTAGCAACATTTTGTCAGAAGTAAATCATGTCAAATAAGTACTTTTGTTTAGGGGATATATTTGTCCATGGCACAGAAGCAGCACATATCATCTTTTTACTTAGATAAGGCTTTAATATCATATAATATTTTCTAGATTATATGATCTAGATATATATCTAGAGATAGAAGCAGGCTTATAAAACCTTCAGAGTGTAGTTATATCTGATATATTGCCATCTACGTGTAATGTAAAGAGGAAAAAGGGCAGAGTGAGATGTTTCTCTAATGTGGTACTGTTCAGCATTTTTATAAATAACTTGGAAAATAGAAAGAGAAAACGGTTCAGATCAGAATTCAGAAATATGGCTAAATGAAGAAATGAGCTAAAACTCTAGGAGACACTTGAACAAAGATAAATGTAGCACTCTACATTTAGGGGTTTGGTTTTAATTATAATAGTGTTTTTAACAATGGAAACTAGGAAGCACCTTCTTCTTCCTGAAATTTAGGAGAGCATTACTGTCCTTTAATGTGAGGGTAATGATAGTATCTCCAGGAAATGGATTATTTTTCTTTTAATATAAGAAAATGTCCCTAACATGCCACTAGAACTCCCATGAGATGAGCCAGATGAGTGGAATAGCCCATCTAACATGGGCAGCAATATTTATAACCTGCCACTCATAAATCATCCTGAAACTGCATTTTATCCACCGTAAGCAATTCCACTATTGGCTGTGGCTCAGCCTTTTCTTGACCTCATGGTAAACATGCATCATCCAGAGATTATATTGTCAAAGCTGATAACTACTTTTTGCATTAGCAGAAAATAACATGCTCGTAATTATCAGTGTAAAGATGACTACAGACAGTTACTGATAAATGAACAGTTCCAGTTTATAGCTGGAATATATGGCAGTTAACAGGTACAGTGTCTTTGTTGAGCAAGGATTAGTCTTAGTGGAAGTTGCTCTTCCTCTTTAAATAGCTCAGCATTTCAGCTGAACACCAGTCTTTTTAAAAATAAAAAGGGAATGTCCTTTGAAGTAGCCCATAAACACTGTCAAAAAAACTGGAATCTTACTCTTCTGATCACCCGAGATTTGTAGTGAGGCAAAATGCAATGCTCCATCATGAGTGGCGTCTAATATCTGAGCTCTTCAACCAGATGAAAATAGTAATAGTGGAAATTGTTCTAATTCCAAGCTCTCTAGTGTTTGCCCTGGGATTTTGGTTGTGGTTTTTGTTGGTTTTGTTTTGTTTGGGTTTTTGTTTTTGCAGTGTGTCTTTCAGAGAGGTATATCAGAATTATTCCCATGACTTTTCAGCATTTTTGGCTTGGTAACACTTTTCAGTGCCAGTGAAGTTCCTGGCTGGTGTAATTACCATGGGTCTATTTCAGCTGGGGGGGCATCTGGCAGAGACAGTCTGTACTTTCATGGCTTTATCAATTCCATAAACCCTATTTCTGCAGTATATCATGTGTTTTAACCTATCTGTAGTGTTGTACAGCTCACATGAGGTAACAGCTGAGTGAAAATGTAAAATTCCCATTTAGAAAATGACATGCAGCAGGGTTCAAAATGTTGAGCAGCACATCAGGTGCATTCCCAGGGTGGAAGAGAGCCAGCAGTGGTGATTCTGCTCAGCACTTGAACAGCACTTGGAGATGGCACCCCTGCCACTTTCTGGTTGCTTATGCATTTAGTTGCTGAATACATTCAGCCCAAGTCGAGCACCTGTTTAGG
Organism: Cyanoderma ruficeps; assembly: GCA_008694505.1. Lineage (NCBI taxonomy): Eukaryota > Metazoa > Chordata > Aves > Passeriformes > Timaliidae > Cyanoderma > Cyanoderma ruficeps. The sequence goes on along the minus strand of VZDJ01000155.1, from coordinate 14,931,627 downwards.
GATGAAGTAGGAGCAGCCTTATATTTCAAGGCCATGTGCCTTGTTGATAGGAGAGGAATTCTTCCCTGTGCCACAGCTTTGTGGGGTTACACTCAGTGCCCCAAACCAGCAGAAGCCACAGCAGCTTCTCCCAGCTTCTTGCTCAGTCAGTGAAGAGAAGCTGGGGGTGAAGCATCTGGGAAAATGAAGTAAGAAAAATAAAGATGTAGAGCTCACAAATGTGTATGTGCAGATCTCTGGTGCATGATCGGCTCCATAAAATCGCCTGACTCATTAGGCTGTCTAATTCACACTCCCACAGGACTACAGCACTTCAAAGCTTGGAGGAATGCTTAGGTTTTTTCCTTCAGCTGTTCTTTGGATTTCAAGAGAAACAACAAACAAGTTTCTAAAAGAATTCAATGGGAGACTCTGAGAAAGGGCAATCTAGACAGGAGAAGAAAACGATGGTTTTATAAAAGCCTGAGACGGGCTGAATTTCTAAGGACAAATATAAGAACAACTAGGATGGAATGGATGGGACTAGAAAAGGGTTAAGAACAGAGAGGAAAATGGGCAGATATTGAGGGATTTATGGGAAAGTTATTAAGGAGAGGGGTGAAAGAGATATTAGTAATGGAAAATTGAGTACAATGGTATGTGGAGAGAGAAAGGAAAAAGTCAAGATACGAGTAAGTCAAAAGTAAACTTATGTTTACAGTCACTAGATAGTATCTGCCTTATTCTTAACAGGAAAAATGTGGGAGGGATAGGGAAAATGATTGCTTTCACCCCTACAAGGGGAAAATAAAAAAACCTCAAACCCTTTGAGTAACCTCTGTGTGACGATATGGGCAGAAAGCCTTTCTTGGCAGGTGAGATGAAATGCCTTCATTTTCCCAATGCATTCACTCTTGTGCACACTGCATGTATGATTACACCCTTACACAACACTTGGTGCACACTGCTGAAAAGCAATTATCTCTGCAGAGCTCCCAACATCCTGCTGAGACATGTCCATTATAAACCATTTCTCCATCCTGACAGAAGTGCTGCAAATCCTCCTGAGCCCCGCAGCCCTTACAGACACTCCCCAAACCACCTCTTAACCATCATTACTTTTCATAGGTTAGGAATAAGCATTATTTCAAGCCTGAGAAGAATCATTGCAAAAATTTTATGGGTAGTGATTAGCTTCAGCAAGACAAGTGGTTCTAAGAAACAGTGATAATTTATATTTTGTCTGTCAAGTTAAATTGTACTGAAATTCTTAAAACAATTACTTTTGTTGAATTGAAAAACAATCCTTCTTCCTTAGGCCTTAGAACATTATTCAACTAATGCTAAACTAGTGCCAAGCTGTTTACATAAAGAACATTGCTGCTTATATAAATTATTAAAATTGTGAAATATCTTGTACCACATTTTTTTATTCCAGTTAAGATGGAGTTTGGTGGATGCTTTTAGTTCAGGGTGAGGGACAGGGATGGTCAGGACACATCCTCAGCTAGTTTCATCAGTACAACTATTCTGCTTCTGGTTGTCTCTAGTTTGAGCAATAGATAAAACCTGGAAAAAACTCTCCAAACTGACCAGTGGCCCCAGCCAGCAGCAGTTTTCAGATGTGCCCTTTGTATTTCTTTAAGAACAGATCATCCTAACAACAGCAAAATACGTAAAGAAATAACATAATTTTCCAACAGCCTGAAAATAAATGTAAACAGTAGCATAGCTCTTCATTCTTGCTTTACAGCAGCAACCATGCTGAATTTGCTCAGGCAGCACTTCCATTGAAGCCAATGTCTTGAACAGCCACTGTGGTTCCCTTGGGAGCTGGGGCCCATCGACTGCGGAGGGAATATCCGGTGTGGGCCCTTAGGAAGCACTTCTGTAGCTTTGTGTTTGTCAGGCAGCAGGCTGTCACAGGGAGGGCAGGTGCAGTGTTTGTAGGAGAGCAGCAGGCATGGAGAAGTGCCTTGTTTGTCCTTGCTGTGTGCAGGAAACGATGATGGACCACGCGCTGCGCACCATCTCCTACATCGCCGACATCGGCAACATCGTGGTGCTGATGGCGCGGCGCCGCATGCCCCGATCCGCCTCCCAGGACTGCATCGAGACCACGCCTGGGGCCCAGGAGGGCAAGAAGCAGTACAAAATGATCTGCCACGTCTTTGAATCCGAGGATGTGAGTAAATGGAATCGATTTATTTAAACAACAGAGGTCATGTAGAGAGCCCTGAAGTCACTGGCCATTCACGGGCAGAATTGACCTGTGGGATATCAAACCGATCATTCATCCTGGATTATATCCTTTATTCCAGTGGGTTGGCACAAAATGACATATATGTGCCTCCAGGCACTTGGAATGAGGTGGAACCATTCTGGACTTCTTTTTAACTGAAGCCAAATTGGTTCTACTGCCTTGGCAGGGCTGCACAAGGCTGCCTGCTGCCCACTCCTGGCTCCCTGTGGCTACTGACATGCCACTTGATCCTCTGGTGTTTAGGAACACATTCAGTGTTTATTTATCAGTTCTCTTTTTTCATCCCTAGCAAAGGTTACAAACTAGAATTTTTATACAGAATCCTAGAGTTCTGTCCATCTCTGCTGTACATCCTGTTTCACTGTTGTGAAAAGGGCTGATGTGCCATCCCATACCTCTTGTGACAAAAGAAGATAACCTTGCTTTACTGCTGTTGTATATCCAGGTTTGGGATTGTAGTGGATAAGTACTTGTGTCTGAAGTGGCAGAGCAAGGGACTTCAACCCAAAACATTTATGGAAAAATGTACCAACCAGTAAAACAGAAAAAGCAAAATTCGTTGTCTGTTTCTAACTTGACAGTAAGAGGCAGTGCTACATATTTCTCATCACTGTTATTATAGGAACAACTATAGATATAATTCCTAGGTATATATTTAGATATACCAATTAAAAAATAATGGAGTTCTTTGGGTCAAACAGCCATAACTCAGAGGTTGCATATATTTTGAGCTAAGCAATCCCTTTTCATTATTTTAAAGCAATTAAGCCTGTGAAGGAGAAATGGCATTGTCCAAAGGTTAGAGTGCTAGACTGGGGTTGTTCTGAGACCCAGTTAGCTCAGCTCTGTCACAGCTTTGCTTGGGTGACCTTTTCAAGCAACTTAATTACATTATCTCTAAGTTGTGCATAATGTTGAAGACTTTCATAAACACTCACAAGACCTCAGAGACAGAGATGAAATTAAGATGTGAGAACTGGCAGCAATAGACTAGAGCACGACATCTGGAGATATTGGTTTTGGAAACGTAGAATGAAGGCAAAAGCAGAGGATGAACTACAGAGAAAGCAGTGGCAATGGAGATCAGAAGGACTCAGTAAGGACTGGTGATGAACTTTAATAATGGAATGATATGAAAATGTCCTGAGTGGCTTCTGTACTACTATACTGCCCAGGGCAGTGGTCACAGCACCAAGCCTGACCCAGCTCAAGAACAATTTGACAACACTCTCAGGTGCACTGGGTGGAATTCTGGGGAAGTCCTGTGCAGAGCCAGGAGGTGGACTTGATGATCCTGATGGATCCCTTCCAACTCAGCATATTCTGTGATTCTGTACAAACCTCTTGGTGTAGAGTGAAGGCTTGAAAATACGCTTTGAGATATGAAGAAATAGTTTGTGACTGACAGGGCTACTTATGTCCTTGATTTTCTGAAGTAATTTTCCAGTCAAGCAGATTGGTGCTTTTGTGTACAGCAGCACAAATGAAATAAGGAAACAACTTTTTAGCCTCAAAAAAAACACTTGATCAGTGTTTTCAGCAGATTGTAAGGAGATACAGATTTATAATGTCCAGAAGACCCTATGCATTTGAAATGCATTTAAACTGTACTGACTGTCTAAGAAGTTGTGTTGCATTTCCAGAATACAGGTTTGATTAGTAACTTTTTTAGGGAGTGTAAGGTGCAGTTAACGTTTCATATCATCAGGAGTTACTTAAATGCCCCAGTGACCCCACAAATGATGACCCAAAAATATACAAAACTCAACATGGCATTCTCCTATGAGCTACAGTAAACTCAGAGGAGGGGAAAAAATAATTCAAATGTAGAAAAAGTGGACTACAAATTCCTTTTAGTGATCTCTGTTTCTCTGTGTTCCCTTGCCATCTAGTGGAATGAGCAGATAAGTGCTCCATAATCTAAGAAAGAAAGGGGATTTTGAACAGGTGTTCTCAACATTAGCAAGCTTTAATCGTGGCTCTGGCTGCATTCCTGAAGTGATCCCTGACATTGCTAGTCGAGGTGTTAATGGGAGTGGCTGTCCTAGATGTGCACTGGGTGAGCAGGGGTTTCACTGGTGTGCTGGGAATGTGGGACAGGCATCGTGGCAGCAATAGGGGAGCAGATGGCTGTGTTGAAGCAGTGTTTTCAGTCCTGGAAAAGCAGGGTGGAGAAGCAGCAGGCGACACCACAACCAGAATCCTCAGTGCAGGCATGTGCAAGCAGAGCATGCCTCCCCTCCTCACCCCTGCACACAGACTGTGTTCAGAGGCAGGGCTTGTGGCACTCTTCCATCAGCTCTGCTCCATGTTGGGCTGAAGCCAGGACTCTCCAGTGTTGATTGGAACGGGTGCATGAGCAGCATATGGCTGCCTGCTACTGAAACCTACTGAGGGGAGAGCAGCAGGGGATTTTAATGGAGTTTGCAATTTGATTTTGGATGTAATGGGTTCTTTCTGTCCAACAGACCTTAAAGTGACTTTATATCCATGCTAATGCAGAAACTTTGCAAGATCCTTATTTTGATTCTGTCTTAAAATCCAATCTCTCTCCTGGTTTCTTGTGGTTTCATTGGTAAACTGTTAATCTGTCCATTCTCTGAGCTGCTTTTTTCTACATTCTAGGCACAGCTCATAGCTCAGTCAATTGGTCAGGCTTTCAGTGTGGCTT